>JAQQAF010000009.1:39089298-40289298 GCA_029747655.1 Ensete ventricosum
TGTTGGATCATTGGTATTATTTGGTTGGGTGGATTGGTGTCCGAAAAGGGTAGATGACTCAAGGCAAAAGGCTGTAGTAGGCTGTTGTTTGTTGTAGTTGCTACTGCCATTTGTGATGGCTATGGATTCTAGAAATAGGTTATGATGGCTACATCTTAAGGCTAGAGGGGTGGCTTATGTTGCTATTGATGGCAGCAACTGGTTTGGTAGGGATTGGTGGCCAAAAGGGTGATGGATCAAGGTTACAGTTTTTGGGTATTGTTTGGGCTGTGATTTTTTTGGGGGTTGTTAGGGTTGGCTGTGGATTATGGAAATAGGCTATGACAACTACATCTTAAGGCTAGAGAGATGCCCTAAATATGATGTTAGTGGTAGCAATAATTTCGGTAAGGATAAGATATGGGTGCAGCAAAAAACATCGAAAGGTCATTATACAGAATTCTACGTCGATAGGCTGCGATAGGTCGTTGTTTTGGGTATTGTTTCGGTTTTGGAAATAGGCTATGATGGCAGCATCATAAGGCTAGTGGTGTGCCCTAAAGACATCGTGGTTGGTGGTAGCAAGATGGTTAGGATTTGGTGGGTTTAGAGAAGAAGAAAGACAAAGGCACAACAATAGATTTTTTCGTCAAAAAAATTTCAGCAGTATAGATGCAATTTTTCCAAGCAATTTGAAACAAGGATTCAAGTAAAACTCAAGGGGAATCCACTGGTAAGGGAGAGGTAATGCTATCACAATATTTATGGAAAATTATGGCAGTAAAAGATTTCGCAAGATCAAAGATTAGGAGAAGGCACTATGATATAATTTTTATGATCGAAAGATTTCAGCAGTATGGACAAGATTTTTTTCCAATAGTTTGAAATAAGGATTCGAGTAAAACTGACGGAGTAATATTGACAAAAAATTTGTGAATGAAAACAATAGCAAAAGGTTTGGTAAAATCAAAGATCACGGGTATGAACTGTGGTAGAATTTTGCATCCAAAGTGTAGCAGTTTGGATGTAAAAGATCAGTAGTTTATATTGATAATTTTTTGATGAAACTAAAAGAAAATTTGCTATTAGGAAGTACCAAAGCCATCCTAAAAATTTCATAAAGATTTGGACAGGAAAAATATAGCAGCAAGATCAAATAAGCAGTGCTCTGCGGTTGAAATTCTGCAGTGCAACTTTCATCGTAGAGATGAAAACTTTACGATGAAAAGTTTGTGCAGCAAGATAGGAATAATTTTTTTAGGTTTTTAAAATTAGGATAACTAAATTACAGTAGCAGTAAGGTAGGAAACTAGAACCCATTGCAATTCACAGGGAGATCAAAGGATGATCCGCAGTGGTGGATATGACGACGAAATTCAACGACGATCTTTAAGCAATTGTGGGAATTTCTTTGGGCGGTTATGGAATGATGATAGATGGCTATGGAAGGATAGCGAGATGCCAAGAACGCTACTCTGATACCAAGTGTTAGAACCCTTGCAGATTCTAAGCTTGGGGTGATCTCTATAGGGGATCGGCATCCTTAGAACTCTATAGGGGTTCCTCCCTTGGTTTTTTGCACAAAGGCTGAAAAGAAATTAATCTCTTGATGATGAAAAGTGGCTGATTACAAGGCTATTTATAGCGCTTCTAAACTCTAACTCCTAATAGGACTCCTACTAAAGACTCCTACTTCTAACAACTCCAACTCCAACTTTAAGAAGCAACTCCTACTCCAAATAAACTAAGACTCCAACTTCTAATTTAACTCATAATCAACCCTTGAGAGAGTTCTAACTAAATGAGGCTCTTCCTCTCATCAAAGTGGGTAGCCAATTGGGTTGGTTACAAGCTTGACTTAGTTAACTATAACCTGTATCCAACTCTAACTCCTAACCAGACTCCATTTCAGTCGAATCCTAATCCTACTAGGATTTGGGCTGATTTATTACAATGGACTCAAATGTCCTCCTAGCCGACATAATGTCAGGTCTACATTGGCCAACAAGGCCCAATCTAAGGACTCGACTCAATTGACTAGGACCCGTCTCAACTAGGGTCCTAACAATAGTATGCTTGGTCGAGTCACTCAAGAGTATATCATCGAATCAGACTCATCTTATTACGATGGGGACGACTTAATTGAACTTCATGGTTAGTCAAGCGGTTGAGACCATGATGATTCGGAGGCCGAATATGATGGGAATCACAAGGAGTTATGATTGGTAAGAGTTGCCTACCTTTTTGGGCTTAGTACAATTGGTCTAGTCACTAAAGGTGGCACTAAGATGCTGATTGGATCTCGATCCCCACTAGAAGTCTGTTAGAGACTTTCGTTTCACGTGCTTATGAAAATAGTGGGACTACATTAAGATAGAACTTCATATCTTAATTAGTTTTTTCACCAATTTATATGTTATTTATTTATGCTATATCTTATTTGTCAAAAATCTATCGCTCGCAAACCCCTTACATTGCATACTTGATGCCAACCGCCTCACTAGTCTAAACCATACGATTGGCTCCATAATTTGATGATTATTCTCATGGCAGATAAAATCATGTATGTCCTTAATACGATTATGCCTACGCTAGAGGAAGGACAAGTGAGGATGAGATCGCTCGCTATCTGAAGTATATAAATGGTTCCACTTTGACAAAATGCTACATGTTGCCCTCCATGACTCCTGAGTTACAAAGGCAACATGAGAACATGGATGCCAATTCCATCATTCTTCATCTCCGCCGACTGTTTGAGGAATAGGGAAAAACTTAAAAATATGAGATATCCAAGAGTCTCTTTCGAGCTAGGATGACATAAGGGGTATCGGTTCAGAATCATATCCTGAAGATGATATAGTGGATTGAGAAACTCATAGGTTTAGGAACAGTCTTAGAGGATAACCTGCATTGATCTTATACTTTAATCTATGTCAGATCCTTTTCTCACTTCATTATGAATTTTAACATGAGAAAGTTTGAGGTGACTCTCCCTGTGCTCCTGAATATGTTGAGGGAAGTTGAGAGTGCCATCAAGAAAGAGAGGCTAGTTCTCAATATTGGTGAGACCAAGAAGAATAGGAAGGTCAGTAAGACCCTTAAGAAAGGTAAGGGCAAGGAAAGATTGGGTAAGGCAAAGGTTGCTAAGAAAGTCCTGATAAAGGACAAAGGATAGTGCTTCCATTGTGGCCAAGATGGGGGCACCGGGAGTGCTTATCAGATGCTTAAAAAAGCTTAAGGTATATTAATGATTAGTATCCACTTGTCAGATTTTTATGATAACACATGGGTATTGGATACCGGGAGTACTTATCATATCTGTAATACATTGTAGGTTATGACAAGACCTAGGAGATTGGTCAGAGGACGGAATGGTGCACCTAAAGAAGCACAATCTTTATGTGGTTAAGATTTGGGGCTGTCCTACCCATGTTAAAAGACATAACCTCGACAAGCCAGAATCAAGGACGGAATGGTGCACGTTCGTGGGATACCCTAAGGAGACTATGGGGTATTATTTCTATCATCTCAAGTACCAAAAGGTCTTTGTTGCCAAGAGGGCTATGTTTCTTGAGAGGGAACACATTCATGGTGGAAACAATGGGAGTGAGATAGAGTTAAACGAGGTTGAAGAATCTAGCTCAAGTACCATTCTAGAGTCTCGGTCTATTTAGGAACCTAGCACATAAGTTTCAACTTTGCACAAGTCTAACATAGTATCTCACCCTCCTAAAAGATATGTGGGACATATTAGTTGAGAGGACTCTCAGGATTTTGATCCTCGGACCTACGAGGAGGATATTATGAGTATAGACTCTAGGAAGTGGCAAGAAGCCATGAATTCTGAGATGGATTCCATATACTCCGACAAGGTTCGAAACTTTGTGGATGCACCTAAGGGTATCGTACCCATCAGTTGCAAATAGATCTTCAAGAAGAAGATTGGATGAATGGAAAGGTTGAGACCTATAAGTTAAGATTGGTGGCTAAAGGATATTGTCAAAGGCATGAAGCTGACTATGATGAAATCTTCTCACTTATAGTCATGCTAAAGTCCATTAAAAATTTTTTGGCTATTGCAGCATACTATGATTATGAGATCTGGCAGATGGATATGAAAACCATATTCCTTAATAGTAACCTCGAGGAGGAGGTATATATGATACAGCCAGAGGCATTTGTATCCAAAGAGAGTCTAGATAAAGTATGCATATTGCTCACATTCATTTATGGATTGAAGCACACTTTTCGAAGTTGAAACATAAGATTTGATGAGTCGATCATATCTTATGATTTTGTTAAGAATGAAGATGAGTCTTATGTGTACAGGAAGGTAACTGAGAGCACTATCACCTTCTTGGTGTTGTATGTGGATGATATTCTCATCGTTAGGAATGATGTAGGAATGCTCTCCACGGTAAACGTCTGACTATCTAGAAACTTCTCCATGAAGGACTTAGGGGAAACATCCTATATTTTGGAGATCCAAATCTATAGAGATAGATCCAAGAGGATACTTGGCTTGTCCTAGTCTAGGTACATAGACTTCATTGTCAAAATGTTTGGCATGGAGAATTCCAAGAGATGTCTCATACCGATGAGACATAAAATATCACTTTCTAGGAGTATGTCCCAAAAGATTCTAGAAGAAAGGACAATCATGTATAGGATATCTTATGCCTCAATGATAGGATCTATCATATATGCTATGCTATGTATCAGGCATGATATAACATATACTTTAAGTGTCATGAGCATGTATCAGGCGAATTCAGGTTTGGAACACTAGAAGGCAGTAAAGTATATCCTTAAGTACTTGAAAAGGACTAAGGATCTTTTACTGGTATATGGAGAAGGTAGCCTCTATGTTGAGGGCTACACGGACTCAAGTTTTCAGTCCGACATTGATGATAGCAAGTCAAATTCAAGGTATATTTTCACCCTAAATGGAGGATCAATAAGCTGGAAGAGTTCCAAGCAAGATACTACTGCTAACTCAACCACAGAGGCATAATACATTGCTGCAGCAGAAGCAGCAAAGGAAAGGGTGTGGATAAAGAAGTTTATCAAGGATTTCAAAGTCATACCAAGCAGCGTGGAGCTGACTCCCATATATTGTGACAGCGATAGGGTGATAACTCTAATAAGGGAACCCAGGTCTCATAAGAATTATTCTGAGGAGGTTTCATCTGATTAGAGCGATCATGACCCGAGTTTCCAATGTGACATTGATGATAGCAAGTCAAACTTAGGGTATGTTTTCACCTTGAATAGAGGAGTAGTAAGTTGAAAGTCCAAGCAAGATACTACTACTGACTCGATTACAGAGGCAGAATACAAATCTATAGTAGAAGTAGCAAAAGAAGAGGTGTGGATGAAGAAGTTCATCAAGGATTTGTGAGTCGTATTGAGCAGCATAAAGTTGATTCTCATATATTGCAATAATACAATGGGGTGATCGCTTCAGCAAAGGAACCCATGTCTTATCAGAAGTCTAAGCACGTTCTGAGGAGGTTCCACTTAATTAGAGAGATAATAGTCCGAAAAGATATAGCAATGAAAAGAGTTCCGTTCGAAGATCACATTGCAAATCCACTAACAAAGCCACTGGCTCAAATTATCTATGAGCATCATAAGGGTTTAATGGGGATCAGACATATAGGTGATTGGCTTAGGTCAAGTGGAAGATCGCTGGTTACAAGTGCCCTGCTAGCCAATCACGTGAGTGATGACATGTGTGATATGTTGCACAATCTTTTTGCATTAATATTATTAGCATATTTTTACATTATATTATATGTTGAATATATATAATGTGATGTCCTTGGTTTTATGTAATGGGAATCAGATCGTGATGAAATCACGATAATGAGATCGATTCACCTTTAAACACATTATCTTAAATAATCCCGATCAGAGGTTGCTCGAGAGGGACATCGAGACAACCAGACAAACCATGTACTATATACCCATCCATTTTATGAAGGTGACTGGTCTTATAGCCACTTGTATAGAGACACTAAGGATATAATACAAGTGCTCATTGGAGAATGAGTTCATTGATTAATTTGCTTACTGAATGTTGTATGGTTAATGATACCTAATGTTAGTCAACGATTCTATAGTCTCAGTTGTTTATATGGTCCTTAGACTTAAGACACCAAAGATTCCTTATTTGAGTACTCATTTCTTTAATACCAGACTTATAGGTTTAGGAAGTTCTAGATATGGTATAGCCGGTTATTAGGATTAGTAGCGAATCTTATGAAGGTTATTGAGTGTTAATAAAGGATCATCCACTCTCGATATCATAAGAGGAATATCATGTATGCTCTCACTTAGATAAATCCCTAATCAGGTTGATTAGATTGAGAGAGAAGGAATTCTCCTAGGGAATTTGATTAGAGTAAGACTTAGATGGATTCTGTATGTAGCTTGATAATACCATGCTCGATATATGGTCTCTGGGATATTAGATAGATAAGGGATTATAGATCATGGTAATTGAGGACAGACAGGTCCAATGGATAAGATCCCCTATACCGTATAGGGAATATGGCGAAGTAGCTTAGTACATCCATAGTCGATGAGTCGAGTGATAATAATTCACTCAGTAGGAATAGCCAACTCGGTATTAGGCCTAGAGGGTTACACACATATGGTGGATGCTTCAGCAAATAGAGGATTGAATATGAGTTATCCAATTAGCCCCTGTTCTCATTAGATGAGACCCGACATTAATGGACTCCTTACTTGAGGCCCAATAAGAGGCCAAAGGAGATTATTGGATAGAGATCCAATAATCTAAGGTTAGTGGATAATTGGATGGAGATCCAATACCCACTAAGGTAGGATCCCTAGGGTTTTTGGTGGCTCTCTATAAATAGGAGGCATGGGCGGCTCTTATGTGATAGGCTGCACCTTTGGCCACCCCCTCTTATTCTCCTCCTCTTTCTCACCTTCTCAGCCGACTAGCCACTCTCTGCTATGAGAGGGCAGCAAAGAAAGTAGAGGATCTTATTACATGTTCATTGTGAGAAGCGATGCAAGAGTTGCAAGATTTGGCGCAGTGATTGGAGGAGTATCGGTACAGCGATCCATCATGAGGATACCGCTAGAGAGGAGGACAATTAACCTCCTTCATCCTCTCCATCTAGATCTGAAAATTCAAGGATATATGATCTCCTTAGGTAAACAATCTCTCAAATGTTGCGGTTTTCAATTTTACGATTTTTTATGCACCAATCTTTGCATAATAATTTTGATTTATATGAGAAATTGATTTTGTTTTGATCTTCTGCTGTGCATATGATGCTCTCGCTTGGTTTCCCAACACTAGATATGTAATTAGAGTAGTTAAGTATTAAATAAGGTTGTTTGGGGTCAAATTGAGTTGGTATTGGGTCGAAACCATGCCAACTTGATTAGAAGCCCATTGGGCCCTAACCAGGGCCAAATTAGGCCTCTTAGAAGGCCAATTCGATGACCTGAAGTAGGCTTGGGTGGTGGTATTGCCAGCCTCAAGCAATGCTACCACCTAGAGAGCCAAAAATTATTGTTTTATGCTTTTTGGGACTTTTGGCGGTAGTACTACTTGTGGCTGTTGGTGGTATCACCCGACGATGATGGTACCGCCTAGGCCAATGGTGGTACTACTAGAGCCTAGAATTTTGAGCCATTAGAGCCTAAAATTTTGACTTTTATTTAGTGGTAGTACTACCTAGCATCGATGATAATACCGTTGGTACCCCCGAAAACTTGAGGATTTAAATTTTGGCTCTATTTTTGAAACCTTTAGAAGTCTTTAAATACACCACTCAACCCCACTCATGCTTGCTTGATGCAAGGGTGAACAAGAATAAAATCTTGAGAATTGAGGTATGTAAACCCTCTTGAATGTGTTTGAGTCTTTTCCTTCTTGAGTTTATAGGTTATTCTAAGGAGGTTTGAGGTCTTTTATAAAGAGTTAGTGAAAAAGTTCTCTCCTGAGCCTGGTAAAAGGAGAAGGGTTATAACAAGGGTAGTTATTATTCAAACATTATAAAGAAGATCGATAGTGAAAGCCGGTAGCCTCGTGATAAGAGGAATTGAGAGTGGACGTAGGTCGGGATGACTGAACCACTATAAATCAGTTTACATTTCTTTCCTTGCTTTGCCTTGTCAGTACTTACTGATTTACTTACTCACTACTCTTGCTCACACTTCTTAGTTAAACACATTTCAGATACATATTTTTTTGATCAATTTTTTTATCAGAACCTTCTTACGAAAGCACTGATTTACCTCTCCATCTTAGTGTCATTACAATCCTAACAATTGGTATTAGAGCCAAGTTCTCTTAGTTGGATTAACATCTAAGTAAGATTTAATGACTTTTTCTGATAATCAAGAGGGTCACTCTATCATTAGTCCTCCTATGATTAATGGGATGGACTACACTTATTGGAAAACACAAATAAGGATTTTCTTTAGGTTTTGATTTATGGAACGTCATTGAATGTGGTTTTCAAAAATCTTTTAAACCAATGAATGAATCGAATGATTTTGAGAAGAAAATATTTTTCTTAAATGTTAAACTATGAACACTTTTTATACTTTAGACAAAAATGAGTTTAATCGTGATTCTACCAGTAACACTGCACATGATATTTGGCACATACTTCAAGTTACTCATGAAGGCATAAATAGAGTAAAAAAATGTAAAATTAATCTTTTAGTACATAGTTATGAGTTGTTTAAAATGAAGCCAAGCGAAACCATTAGTGACATGTACACCCATTATATGGATGTTACAATGGTTTTAAAGGTCTTTGTAAATGCTATACAAATCTTGAATTGGTAAATTAGATTTTAAGATCTCTTCGTAAAAGTTGGGATCCAAAAATAATAGCTATCCAAGAAGCAAAGGACTTGAACAACTTTTTTTTAATGAACTCATAAGATCTTTAATGACCGATGAAATGACCTGCAAAGCATATGATGAATAAGAGAAAAACCTTCCAAAGAATAAAAAGGATATTGACACTTAGAACCAAAGAAGATTACTCAAAGCGAAATCTCAAGTGATGATAATGACATTGCACTCCTTACAAGAAGGCTGATAGAACCCCAGAAGGAGCTCTATAGGATTTAATCTTTGAGGGGTGCTTTGAACACTATAAGGATTCCTCCCTCCTAGGGTTGGCCAACAAGGCTGAAATAGAATTGATCTTACTTGATTGAAAGAGGTGGAGGTTATAAGCTTATATAGAGCTCAAAACCCTAATCATAGGGGGGTGCTGCCTAAGAAAAATTACCCCCATGGCCCTCTTATAGCCACCTTGCCTTAATAGGGATAGGAGGTAGCTAAGATGGCTCTATGGCCACCTATACCTGCTAGAAACCCTAGCCGACCAGCCCAGTAAAGGGGGCAGTACCCAGTAAGCCCTAAGGCCCCAAAATAAATCCTAGCCACACTACTTTATAGGATAGAGTTGACTAGGTGGGGTTTATTACAAATCTCACAGAGTTTTTATTAACTACTTCTAGGGTGATTAGGATCCAACCTTACTAGGGTCCTATCAAGTCCGCCCTCTTTGAATCAGCCTTGTCCTCAAGGCTGAGGTTCCATGAACTCTGAGAACTAGGTCTTCAGCTCCTCATAAGACTCTTGTTGGGAAACCTCAGCAGGTGCATCACATGTGTAGCAGAAATCAAAACAAAAGTCGATTTCCCACGTAGATCAAATCGTCATGCAAAAGATTAAGGTCGCGAGAAAACTATAAAAACTGATAAAACAGTGATGTGTGAGAGATTGATTTTACCTAGGGATATTGGTATATCCCTCTATTTACAGATCCGGATGGAGAAGATGAAGGAGGTTAAGCGTCCTCCTCTCTAGTGGTATCCACAAGATGGATCTCTGCAGCGAAACTCCTCCAATCTGATATCGTAACTCTTGCACAGAGGGAGGGAGGAGAATATGAGGGGGAGGCCAAAGCTGCAGCCTATCAATCATGAGTCTCCCCTCCTATTTATAGAGAGCCACCTAGAAACCCTATGGCTTCTTCCTTAGTGGGTATTGGATCTCCATCTAATTACCCACTAACCTTATATTATTGGATCTCTATCCAATAATCTCCTTAGGCCTCTAATTGAGCCTTAATCAAGGAGTCTATCAGCATAGGGTCTCATCTAAAGAGAATAAGGGCTAATTGGATCTCCATCCAATCCTTTATTCGCTGAAGCATCTACTATATGTGTGTGACCCTCAAGGCCCGATACCAAGCTGGTTGTGAGTCACTCCCATCAGAACTCCTTCTGATATAGTGAATTATTATCCCAATAATAATTTACTCCACTTATTGACTATGGACGTACTAGGCCACTATGTCATAGTCCTCAAACGGTACAAAGGGGATCGAATCCATCGGACCCACCCGTCTACAGTTACTGTATATCTATAATTCCTCATCCAACTAATATCCCATAGACCGTATATTGGACATGGTACTGTCAGGTCACATACGGAATCCGTCATAGTCTTGCCCTAATCGGATTCTCCCGGAGAACTCTTTCTCTCTCAATCCGAATGACCCTGGCTAGGGATTTATCTAAGAAAGCACATATGAGATATTTCTCTCATGATACTGAGAGTAAATGATCCTTTATTGACACTCAATTACTTTCGTAAGGTTGGCTATCAATCCCGATAACCAATTGTACCAAATCTAAAACTTTTCAAACCTGTAAATCTTGCATCAAATAAAGGAGTACTCATACAAGGTATCCTTGGTGTCTCAAGTCTAAGGACCAGATACACAATTGAGACTATGGAATCGTTGTCTGACATTAAGTATTATTAATCGTATAACATTTCATAAGCGGATCAATCAGTGAACTTATTCTCCAATGAGCACCTGTACTATATCCTTAGTGTCTCCACACAAGTGGCTATAAGACCAGTTGCCTCCATCATATAGATGGGTATATAGTACACCGGTCTATCCAGTTATCTCGTTGTCCCTCTCGAGTAACCTATGACCGGGATTATTTAAGATTTGCGTTTAAAGGTAAATCGATCTCATTATCGTGATCTCATCACGATCTAATTCTCATTGCACAGAACCAAAGACATCATAATATATATGTAATCGATAATATAATATGAGAATATGCCAATATTAATCATAAGCAAAAGATCATACAGTGTGTCACACGTGTCATCACTCACATGATTGACTTGTAGGGCACCTATAACAAGCAATGTCCCACTTGACCAAAAGTCAATCGCCTATGTGTTTGATCCCTATCAGACTCTTGTGAAATTCAAATATAATCTGAGCCAACGGCTTCGTTAGTGGATCTGCAATGTTATCTTCAGATGGAACTCTTTCCATTGCTACATCTTTTCAGGTCATGACTGCTCTAATCATATGGAACCTTCTCAGAATAATTCTGATGAGACCTGGGTTCCCTTGTTAGAGTTATCGCCCTGTCGCTATCACAATATATGGGAGTTAGCTCCACGCTACTTGGTATGACTCACAAATCCTTGATGAACTTCTTCATCCACACCGCTTCGTTTGCTACTTCTGCTGCAGCAATGTATTTTGTCTCTGTGGTCGAGTCAGCAGTAGTATCTTGCTTGGAACTCTTCCATCTTACTCTCCTCCATGTAGGGTGAAAATATACCCTGAAGTTGACTTGCTATCATCAATGGCGGACTGAAAACTCGAGTTTGTGTAGCCCTCAACATAGAGGCTACCTCCTTCATATACTAGTAAAAGATCCTTAGTCCTTCTCAAGTACTTAAGGATATACTTTACTGCCTTTCAGTGTTCGATCTGCCTGATACCTGCTTATGACGCTCAGAGCATGCGCTATATCAGGCCTGGTACATAGCATTGCATATATGATAGACACTATCGCTGAGGCATAAGGTATCTTATCCATGTCTGCCCTTTCTGCAAGAATCTTTGGGGACATACTCCTAGAAAGTGATATTTCATGTCTCATCGGTATGAGACCTCTCTTGGAATTCTTCATGCCAAACCTTTTGATAATAGAGTCTATGTACCTGGACTAAGACAAAACAAGCATCCTCTTGGATCTATCTCTATAGATCTGGGTCCCCAAAATATATGATGTTTCCCCTAAGTCTTTCATGGAGAAGTTTCTAGATAGCCAAGTCTTTACTGTGGAGAGTATTCCTACATCATTCCCAATGATTAAGATATCATCCACATATAGCACCAAGAAGATGATAGCGCTCCCACTTACCTTCTTGTATACACAAGGCTCATCTTCGTTCTTAACAAAGTTATAAGATCTAATCACCTCATCAAATCTTATGTTCCAACTTCGGAAAGCTTGCTTTAATCCATAAATGGATATAAGCAACCTGCACACTTTATCTGGACTCTCTTTGGATATGAGTCCCTCTAGTAGTATCATATACACCTCCTCGAGATTGCCATTGAGGAATGTTGTTTTGACATTCATCTGCCAGATCTCATAGTCATAGTGTGCTGCAATCGCCAAAATAATTCTAATGGACTTAATCATGGCTACAGGTGAAAAGGTTTCATTATAGTCAACTCCTTATCTTTGATGATATCCTTTAGCTACCAACCTTGCTTTATAGGTCTCTAACTTTCCATTCACTCTGATCTTCTTCTTAAACATCAATTTGCAGCCGATGGGTACAATACCCTCAGGTGCATCCACAAGGTTCCAAACTTTGTTAGAGTACAGGGAATCCATCTCAGAATTCATGGCTTCTTGCCATTTCCTAGAGTCTATACCCATAATAGTCTTCTCGTAGGTCTGAGGATCAACATCGTGATAGTCTCCACTGATATGTCTCACATATCTTTAAGGAGGGTGAGATAATCTACTAAACCTACGCAAAGTTGGAGCTTGTATGTTAGGTACCTGAATAGACTCGGGCTTTGGAATAGTGCTTGAGCTAGGTTCTCTAACCTTGCTCAATTCTATCTTGCTCCCACTATTTCCACTAAGAATGTGTTCCTTCTCAAGGAACATGGCTCTCTTAGCAACAAAGACCTTTTGGTCCTCGGGGTGATCGAAATAATACCCATAAGTTTCCTTTGGGTATCCCACGAATGTGCACCATTCTATCCTTGATTCTAACTTATCAGGGTTGTGTCTTCTAACGTGGGCAGGACAACCCCAAATCTTAACAATCTTAAGATCGGGCTTCTTTCCTTTCTGTATCTCATATGACGTAGACACAACCAACTTTGATGGAACTCTATTCAGAAGGTAAGCTGCGGTCTCTAGGGCGTACCCCTAGAATGAGACGGGTAGGTAAGCAAAACTCATCATGGACCGCACCATATCTAACAGCATGTGATTCCTCCTTTCTAATACATCATTAAGCTAAGGTGTATGAGTAGGTGTCCACTGGGATAGAATCTCATTGTCCATGAGGAAATATGTGAACTCTGTACTAAAGTACTCTCCTCCTCAATCTGATCAAAGAGTCTTAATACTCTTTTCAATTTGGTTTTCTACCTTATTCTTATATTCCCTGAATTTCTCAAAGGACTCGGATTTGTATTGCATTAGGTACATATGTCCATACCTAGAGAAATCATCAGGGAATATAATGAAATATGAGTAACCACCTATAGCCTGAGTCGACATGGGACCACATACATCAATATATATAAGTTCCAATAACTCGGTGGCTCTCTCTCCAGTTCCACTAAAAGGAGAGTTGGTCATCTTCCCACGAAGGTAAGGTTCGCAAGTTGCATATGACTCATAGTCAAATGGAACTAAGTATCCATCTGTTAGCAACTTTTGAATCCTTCCCCCATATATATGACCTAGCCTATAATGTCATAAGTATGCATTATTCACCTCATCTCTTTTCCTCTTAGATATATTTATATTCATGATATGTGGAGAAGTGTCTAACACATATATGTCATTTATAAGGGTCCCTCTAGTGATGATTTCATCATCTGTAATTATTGAAACTATTATTCTTAAAAACTAATTTATATCTACTAATTGTCAAACAAGAGATATACATAATATTTTTTATAATAGAGGGAACAAAAATAGCATGCATCTAATGCAATAATAGCTCTACTAGGCAGATATAGAGTGACCTCTCCAATAGCAACTACAGTAACTCTAGCTCCATTGCCCATCTTGAGGTCTATCTCGCCTCTAGCCAATCTCTTAGGTCTTACCAGAACCTACAACGAACTACAAATATGATAAACACTCCCGGTATTCAATACCTATGTGTTATCATGAAAATTTGACAAATGGAGACTGATCATGAATATACCTGAAGCTTCTCTAAGCTTTTGTTTCGCCTTATCTGCAAGGTAGTCCTTACAATTCTTCTTCCAATGCCCGTCTTGGCCGTAGTGGAAGCACTATCCTTTGTCCTTTGCCTGGTCTTTCTTAGCAACCTTTGTCTTACCCGGTCTTTCTTTGCCCTTGCCCTTCTTAAGGGTCTTGCTGGCCTTCCTTTTCTTTTTTGTCTCACCAATATAGAGAACTGACTTCTCCTTCTTGATGACACTCTCAGCTTCCCTCAATATATTGAGGAGCTCAGGGAGAGTCACCTCAAACTTACTTATGTTAAAATTTATGATGAAGTGAGAAAGGAATCTAGTAAGGACTAAAGTATAAGATCAACATACAGGTTATCCTCTAGGACTATTCCTAGACCTGTGAGTTTCTAGATCCACTCTATCATCTTTAGGACATGGTTCTCAACTGATGTCCCTTCTGTCCTCCTGGCTTGGAAGAGTCTCTTAGATATCTCATATCTTTGAGTTCTTTCCTGTTTCTCAAACAGTTGGCGGAGATGAAGAAGGATAGAATATGTATCCATGCTCTCATGTTGCTTTTGTAACTCAGAGTCATGGAGGCCAACATGTAACATTTTGCCAACATGGAATCATCTATGTACTTCACATAGCGAGCGATCTCATCCTCGCTTGCCCCTTCTTCCGGTGTGGGCACAATTGTATCAAGGACGTATACGATTTTCTCCGTCGTGAGAATAATTCTCAAATTATGGAGCCAATCTGTATAGTTTGGACCAGTGAGGCGGTTAGCATCAAGTATGCCACGTAGGGGGTTTGTGAGCGACATGTTTCTGACAAAACAAGATATAGCGAAAATACATAACATGTAGATTTTACAGAAAATACTAATTAAGATATGGACTTCTATTTTAATATACTCCCACTATTTTCCTAGCAAATCACGCGACACCCTCAACACGTGAGACGAAAGTCTTCGACAAACTCCTAGTGGGGATCGAGATCCAATCGGCATCTTAGTGCAACCTCGAGGGACTTGACCAATTACACTAAGCCTAAAAGGTAGGCAACTCTTGCCAATCATAACTTCTTATGATTCCTATCATGTTCAGCCTCCGAATCATTGTGGTCTCAAGGGACTCGACCAACCATAATATTCAGTTAATTCATCACCATCATTACAAGATGAGTCTAATTCGATGATATGCCCTCGAGGGACTCAACCAAGCATACCATGTCCTCAGGTTACCGGTGACATCTCTATATCGTAGGCAAGATCTCGATCACGTAGATAGGTGTGTCTCAAGGGACTCGACCAACTCAACCTATGTCGTGATTCAATTTCTTCCTATAACGAAGGAAGGCCACGCGGGTCAATCTTATTGCTTTACGCTTACCGACATAATATTATCGTAGGAGGGGTTTTTGTTATATATCGGTCTCCTAATATGTCGTGTCACACACATACATATTTAATATATATCTACATCGTATGTAAATATATATATACATATATCTAGTAGGTGTATAACACATCACATATGCAAGCCATACCGGATGATCATGAGCCATCACCTAATATGATTAAGCCTGAGTCAATGGGCCTAATCACTCATAATAGGATCTATATGTGCATGGCGCATCTTCATGCCCTGTGATTGTTGATCTCGTCATCATCGGTTTCGTCAGATCGTCATATCACCATGCATCGTAATCTCCCACCATGGTATTGTGGGTCCCGTTGTCACCTCCACGCTCCCGCTGTGCCTCTCCATGTAATTACAAATAATCACAGGCACGCAAGCCCGACATTAAACAAGAAAAATAGAAGCTCGTAGGCCCTAATAATAATAATAATAATAATAATCATCATCATCATAATTACACACATCACAACACATGGCTCATGATTATCCATCCACATCATACATCACATGTATATCACATCATTATAGGATTACTAGATATATATAATAATTAATTAAACTATTTAATTAATTATTTTTTAGAAATTAGGATATGCTCAAAATTTCTAGAATTATCAAGGTTATTTTTGTAAGTCTGGATGAGAGGATAGTCCTTGAAATTTCTAAAATTTTTTAGGGCATTTTAGGAATTTAGGAAGAGAGGACAGTCCTCGAATTTTCAAAACTAGTGAGGGTATTTTCAGAATTCTATGAAACGGGACAGAGTTGGAATTTCTCAAATTCTAAGGGGCATAACCATCTTTTTTGTAAAAAGATGCCCTAGGCCTCCTTTGCCCTCACTGCACTGCCGCCGCCTCTGCCCGCGGTCGAGCGCTACTGCCTAGGGTGGCAGCCCCTGCGGGCTGGCGGTGCCGCCTCGCGCGGCCACCTGGTCCACAGGCCCACCCACAAGCGTTGTGCCCACAAGCGGCCGCCGTTGCCGGTGGGCACCGCGTTGTAGGTTGCCGCCCCTGTGGGCGTCGCACTGCAGGTGACTGCCCCTGTGGGCGGCTTCCCCTACAAGCGGCTGTCCCCCGTAAGGGGCCTTGCCCGAAGCTGCCGCCACTGCAAGGGGCTTGGCCATGGCCCCCTTCCTCTTTCCTCGCTGCCTTTGCTGTGAAAACGCAGCTAGAATGCGTAGAACAGTTCTATATATGCAATATCATCACACGTAGTTTAAAACCAATCTTTCGCACGAAAACCTTGGCTTTGATACCACTGTTGGGAAACCTTAGTGGGTGCATCACATGCGCAGCAAAAATAAAAAAAAAACTAGTTTCCCACGTAAATCAAATCATTGTGCAAAAGATTGGGGTCACGATAAAACTATAAAAATCGATAAAATCGTGATGTGTGAGAGATCGATTTTACCTATAGAGATCGTATATCCCTATATTTTCAAATCTGGATAGAAAAGATGAAGGAGGTCAAACGTCCTCCTCTTTAGCGGTACCCACATGATGGATCTCTGCAGCGAAACTCCTTCAATCTGATCTTATAACTCTTGCGTAGAGGGAGGGAGGAGAATAGGAGGGGGAGGCCAAAGCTACAACCTATCAACCATGAGTCACCAAAAAACCCTAGGGCTCCTTCCTTAGTGGGTATTGGATCTCCATCCAATTACCCACTAACCTTGCATTATTGGATCTCTATCCAATAATCTCCTTAGGCCTCTAATTCGGCCTTAATCAAGGAGCCCACCAGCATAGGGTCTCACCTAAAGAGAATATGGGCTAATTGGATCTTCATCCAAACCTCTATTCGCTAAAGCATCCACCATATACGTGTGATCCTCTAGGCCCGATACTGAGCTGACCATAAGTCACTCCCATCAGAACTCCTGATATAGTGAATTATTATCCTCATAATAATTCACTCGACTTATCGACTATGAACGTACTAGGCCACTACGCCATAGTCCCCAGATGGTACAAGGGGGATCGAATCCATCAGACCTACCTATCCACGGTTACCGTGTATCTATAATCCCTCATCTAACTAATATCCTAGAGATCGTATATTGGACATGATATTGTCAGGTCACATACGGAATTCATCATAGTCTCGTCCTAATCGGATTCTCACAAAGAACTCATTCTCTTAATCCGAATGATCCTGGCCAGGGACTTGTCTGACCAAGCACATATAAGATATTCCTCTCGTGATACTGAGAGTGGATGATCCTCTATTGACACTCAATTACTTTCATAAGGTTGGCTACCAATCCTGATAACTAGTTGTACCAGATCTGAAACTTTTCAAACCTGTAAGTCTTACGTCAAAGAAAGGAGTACTCATACAAGCATCCTTGGTGTCTCAAGTCTAAGAACCAGATACACAACTGAGACTATGGAATCGCTGTCTGATATTAGGTCTTATTAAACGTATAACATTCCATAAGTGGATCAATCAGTAAACTCATTCTCTAATGAGCACTTGTACTATATCCTTAGTGTCTCCACACAAGTGGCTATGAAACCAGCCGCCTCCATCATATGGACGGGTATAAGCTTGGGGTGATCTCTATAGGGGATCGACCTCCTTGGAACTCTATAGGGGTTCCTCCCTCCTTGGTACGCAAGCCATTGGCTAAGAAAAGATTGATCTATTCATGATACTGATGCACTCCAGGCCCAAATACCGCACATTGGGCCTGGAGTGCATCGGTATTTGGGCCTGGAGTGCATCGTAGAAACTCTGATATCTCATTTCTCTCAAATTTATTGAGCTCTTCATGCATTGCATTAACCCAATAATAATCTCTTAGGGCCTCATCAATGCACTTTGGCTCGATTTGAGAAAGAAATACAGCATTCGCACAAAATTTTTTAAAAGAAAATCGAGTTTGAACTCCTTTTGATGTTTGTCCTATTATAAGCTCCTTAGGATTATCATTCACATGCTTCCAATTCTTGGATAAGCATTTGGAAAAAGATGCATCCAAGTTACTTTTAGAAGTATTATCATTTAAATTTAAGTTACTAAGATCAACTTCTTCATCAAAATCACTTTTTAAATTCAAAAAACTCATTAAAAATAACATGAATGGATTCTTCTATTACTAATGTTCTTTTATTAAAAACACGATAGGCTTTTAAAAAAGAAGAATAACCTAGAAAAATACCTTCATCGGATTTTACATCAAATTTACCTAAAGCACTCTCTAGGCCCGATACCGAGCTGGTTGTGAGTCACTTGTATTATTGGATCTCTATCCAATAATCTCCTTATGTCTCTAATTGAGGAATGTCATTTTGACATCCATTTTCATAGTCATAGTGTACTGTAATAACCAAAATAATTCTAATGGACTTAAGCATGGCTACAAGTGAAAAGGTTTCGTCATAGTCAACTCCTTGTCTTTGACGATATCCTTTAGCTACCAGCCTTGCTTCATAGGTCTCTACTTTTCCATCCACTCTAATCTTCTTCTTAAAGATTTATTTGCAGCTGATGGGTACAATACCCTCAGGTGCATCCACAAGGTTCCAAACCTTGTTAAAGTACATGGAATCCATCTTAGAATTTATGGCTTTTTGCCACTTCCCGGAGTCTATACTCATAATCGCCTCTTCGTAGGTCTGAGGATCAACATCCTTAGAGTCATCTCCACTGATATGTCCCACATATCTTTCAGGAGGGTGAGATACTCTACTAGTCCTACGCAAAGTTGGAACTTATGTGTTAGGTACCTGAACAGTCTCAGGCTCTGGAATGGTGCTAGGTTCTCCAATCTCACTCAATTCTATTTTGCTCCCACTGTTTCCATCAAGAATGTGTTCCTTCTCAAGGAACACAACTCTCTTGGCAACAAAGACCTTTCGGTCCTCGGGATGAAAGAAATAATACCCCAAAGTCTCCTTAGGGTATCCCATGAATGTGCACTGTTTGTCCTTGATTCTAACTTGTCGGGGTTGTATCTTCTAACGTGAGCAGGATAGCCCCAAATATTAACCACCTTAAGATCGGGCTTCTTTCCTTTCCATATCTCATATGGTGTAGACACTACCGACTTTCATTAAACTCTGTTCAGAAGGTAAGTTGCGGTCTCTAGGGCGTACCCCCAGAATGAGACAAGTAGATCAGCGAAACTCATCATGGATCGTATCATATCTAACAACGTGTGATTCCTCATTTCTGATACACCATTATGCTGAGATGTATAAGGAGGTGTCTACTAGGATAGAATCCTATTGTCCCTGAGGAAATAGGTGAACTCTGTACTCAAGTACTCTCCTCCTTGATCTGATCGAAGAGTTTTAATACTCTTTCTAATTTGGTTCTCTACCTCATTCTTATATTCCCCGTATTTCTCAAAGGCCTCAAATTTGTACTTCATCAAGTACATGTGTCCATACCTAGAGAAATCATTAGTGAATGTAAAGAAGTATGAGTAACTACCTATAGTCTGAGTCAACATGAGATATACATCACTATATATGAGTTCCAATAACTCAATGGCTCTCTCTATAGTTCCACTAAAAGAAGAGTTGGTCATTTTTCCACAAAGGCAAGGTTCGCAAGTTGCATATGACTCATAGTCAAATGGATCTAAGTAACCATCTTTTAGCAACTTTTGAATCATTCCCTCATATATATGACCTAGCCTATAATGTCATAGGTATGCATTTTTCACCTCATCTCTTTTCCTCTTAGACATATTTATATTCATGATATGTAGAGATGTGTCTAGCACATATAAGCAATTTATAAGGGTCCCTCTAGTGATGATCTAATCATCCATAATTATTGAACAACTATTATTCTCAAAAACTAATTTATATCCACTAATTGTCAAACAAGAAATAGAAATAATATTTTGATAATAGAAGGGACAAAATAGCATGCATCTAATGCAATAATAGCTCCACTAGGCATATGTAGGATGCCCCTCCCCCCCAACAGTAACTATAGCTACTCTTGCTTTATTGCCCATTTTGAGGTCTATCTCGCCTCTATCCTGTCTCCAAGATCTTGTCAGAACTTGCAACGAATTATAGATATGATAAACACTCCCGATATCCAATACCCATATGTTATCATGAAAATCTGACAAATGAAAACTGATTATGAATATACCAGAAGCTTCTCCAAGCTTTTATTTCACCTTATCTACAAGATAGTCCTTACGGTTCCTCTTCCAATTTCCGTCTTGGCCATAGTGGAAGCACTGTTCTTTATCCTTTGGTTGGTCTTTCTTGGCAACCTTTGTCTTACCCGGTCTTTCTTTGCCCTTGCCCTTCTTAAGGGTCTTACTAGCATTCCTTTTCCTATTAGTCTCACCAATATAGAGAACTGACTTCTCTTTCTTGATGGTACTCTCAACTTCCCTCAACATATTGAGGAGCTCAGGTAGAATCACCTCAAACTTGTTCATATTAAAGTTGATAATGAACTGTGAAAAGGAATCTGGTAGGGACTGAAGTATAAGATCAACATATAGGTTATCCTTTAGGACTATCTTTATACTTCACAAAGCGAGTGATCTCATCCTTGCTTGTCCTTTCCTCCAGCGTGGGCACAATCGTATTAAGGACATATACGATTTTCTCCTTCATGAGAATAATTCTCAAATTACGGAGCCTTTGGACCAATGAGGCGGTTGGCATTAAATATGCCACATCGGGGTTTTGTAAGCGACAAACAAGATATAGTGAAAGTAAATAACATACAAATTTTACAGAAAATACTAATTAAGATATGAACTTCTATCTTAATATAATCCCACTATTTTCCTAGCGAATCACGCGACACCCTTGACACGTGAGAAGAAAGTCTCTGACAGACTCCTAGTGGGGATCGAGATCCAATTGGCATCTTAGTGCAATCTCGAGGGACTTGACCAACTACACTAAGCCTAAAAGGTAGACAACTCTTGTCAATCACAACTCCTTATGATTCCCGTCATGTTTGGCCTCTAAATCATCATGGTCTCAACTGCTCGACCAACCATGAAGTTCAGTTAAGTCATCACCATCGTTACAATATGAGTCTGATTCGATGGATATGCTCTCAAATGCTCGACCAAGTCATATCATGTCCTCAGGTCACCGGTGATATATATATGTCGTAGGCAAGAACTTGATCACGTAGATAGGTGAGCCTCGAGTGACTCGACCAACTCAACCTATGTCGGGATTCAATTTCTTCCTAGGAGACCACGTGGGTCAATCTTATTGCCTCACGCTTATCGACTTAATATTATCGTAAGAGGGATTTTTGTTTTCTATTGGTCTTCTAATATGTCATGTCACACACATACATATTTAATATATATCTACATTGCACGCAAATATATATATACATATATCTAGTAGGTGTATAACACATCACACATGCAAGCCACACCAGATGATCATAAGCCATCACCTAACATGATTAAGCCTGAGCCAATGGGCCTAATCATTCACAATAGGATCTATGTGTACATCGGTGCATCTCCATGCCCTCTGATTGTTGATCTCGTTATCATCGGTTCCTTCGGATCGTTGCATCACCATGCATCGTAATCTCCCGCCACGACATCGTGAGTCCCACTGTCACCTCCACGCTCCCACCGTGCCTCTTCATGTAATTACAAATAATCACAAGCATGCAGGCCCGACAATAAACGAGAAAAATAGAGGCTCGCAGGCCCCAATAATAATAATAATAACAATTACACACATCACAATACATGGCTTATGATCATCCATCCACATCGTACATCATATGTACATCACATTATATGTAGGATTACTAGATATATATATAATAATTAATTAAACTATTTAATTAATTATTTTTCTAGAAATCAGGACATGTTCAAAATTTCCAGAATTGTCAAGGGCATTTTCAAAATTCTAGATGAGAGGACAATCCTCAAAATTTTTAGAAGTATTGAGGGTATTTTCATAATTATGTACATGAGGATAGTCCTCGAAATTTTCGCTGCGCATGTGATGCACCCATTGAGGTTTCCCAACAGTGGTATCAGAGCATCGTGCCAAAGATTGGGGTCGCGAGAAATACATAAAAACTGATAAAACTGCGATGTGTGAGAGATTGATTTTACCTAGGGAGATCGTATATCCCTGTATTCCAGATCCGGATGGAGAAGATGAAGGAGGTCAAGCGTCCTCCTCTCTAGCGGTATCCAGACGATGGATCTCTGCAGCGAATCTCCTCCAATCTAATCTCGCAACTCGTACGCAGATGGAGAGAGGAGAATAAGAAGTGGTAGCTAAAGCTACAGCCTATCAACCTTGAGTCTCCTCTCCTATTTATAGAGAGCCACCAAAAACCCTAGAGCACCTACCTTAATGGGTATTGGATCTCCATCCAATTACCCACTAACCTTACATTATTGGATCTCTATCTAATAATTTCGTTAGGCCTCTAATTGGGCCTTAATCAAGGAGCCCATCAGCATAGGGTCTCATCTAATGAGAATAAATGCTAATTAGATCTCCATCCAATCCTCTATTCACTGAATCATCCACCATATGTGTGTGACCCTCTAGGCTCGATACCGAGCTAGTTGTGAGTCTCTCCTATCACTATAACTATGAGATATGGCAGATGGATGTCAAAATGACATTCCTCAATGGCAACCTTGAGGAGGAGGTGTATATGATACAACCAGAGGGATTCGTATCCAAAGAGAGTCCAGATAAAGTATGCAGGTTGCTTAGATCCATTTATGGATTGAAGCAAGCTTCCCAAAGTTGGAACATAAGATTTGATGAGGTGATCAGATCTTATGACTTTGTTAAGAACGAAGATGAGCCTTGTGTGTACAGGTAGGTAAGTGGAATCGCTATCGCCTTCTTGGTGCTATACGTGGATGACATCCTAATCATTAGGAATGATGTAGGAATGATATCCACAGCAAAGGCTTGGCTATCCATAAACTTCTCTATAAAAGACTTAGGGGAAGCATCCTATATTTTGGGGATCCAGATCTATAGAAATAGATCCAAAAGGATGCTTGGCTTGTCCCAGTCTAGGTACATAGACTCCATTATCAAAAGGTTTAGCATGGAGAATTCCAAGAGAGGTCTTATACCGATGAGACATGGAATATCACTTTCTAGGAGTATGTCCCCAAAGACTCCTGAAGAAAGGGCAGACATGGATAAGATACCTTATGCCTCAACGATAGGGTCTATCATGTATGTGATGCTATGTACCAGGCCTGATATAGCATATGCTTTGAGTATCACGAGCAAGTATCAGGCAGATCTAGGTTTAGAACACTGGAAGGCAGTAAAATGTATCCTTAATTACTTGAGAAGCACTAAGGATCTTTTACTGATATATGGAGAAGGTAGCCTCTAGGTTGAGGGCTACACGGACTCGAGTTTTCAGTCTAACATTGATGATAGCAAGTCAAATTCAGGGTTTATTTTTACCCTAAATGGAGGAGCAATAAGCTGGAAGAGTTTCATGCAAGATACTACTGCTGACTCGACCATAGAGGCAGAATACATTGCTACAACAGAAGCAGCAAAGAAAGGGGTGTGGATGAAGAAGTTCGTCAAGGATTTGGGAGTCATACAAAGCAGCGTGGAGCTAACTCTCATATATTGTGACAGCGACAAAGCGATAACTCTAGCAAGGGAACCCAGGTCTCATCAGAATTGTTCTGAGGAGGTTTCATCTGATTAGAGCGATCATGACTAGAAAAGATATAGCAATGAAAAGAGTTTCATCCAAAGATAACATTGTAGATCCACTGACGAAGCCGCTGGCTCATATTGTATTTGAGCATTACAGGGATCTGATGGGGATCAGACACATAGGTGATTGGCTTTTGGTCAAGTGGGAGATTGCTGGTTACAGGTGCCATGTAAGCTAATCATGTGAGTGATGGCACATGTGACATGCTGCGTAATCTTTTTGCTTATGATTAATATTAGCATATTCTCACATTATATTATTTGTTGTATATATATTGTGATGTCCTTGGTTATGTGCAATTAGAATCGGATCGTGATGAGATCATGATAATGAGATCGATTCACCTTTAAACACATATCCTAAATAATCCCGGTCATAGGTTACTCGAGAGGGACATTGAGATAACTGGACAGATCGGTGTACTATATACCCATCCATATGATGAAGGTGGCCGGTCTCATAGCCACTTGTGTGGAGACACTAAGGATATAGTATAGGTGCTTATTGGAGAATGAGTTCACTGATTGATCTGCTTATGGAATATTGTATAGTTAATGATACCTAATGTCAGACAGCGATTCTATAGTCCTAGTTGTGTATCTGGTCCTTAGACTTGAGACACTAAGGATGCCTTGTATGAGTACTCCTTTCTTTGATGCCAGACTTATAGGTTTGGAAAGTTCCAGATCTGGTACAACTGGTTATCGGGATTGGTAGCAATTGAGTGTCAATAGAGGATCATCCACTCTCGGTATCATGAGAGGAATATCTCATATGTGCTTGCTTAGACAAATCTCTGACCAGGGTCATTCGGATTGAGAGAGAAGGAGTTCTCCAGTAGAATCTGATTAGAGCAAGACAAACTAATTTTGTATGTGACCTGACAGTACCATATCCAATATACGGTCTCTGGGATATTAGTTGGATAAGGGATTATAGATACATGGTAACTGTGGACAGACATGTCCGACAGATTCGATCCCCCTATATCGTCTGGGGACTATGGCGTAGTGGCCTAGTACGTCCATACTCGATGAGTCGAGTGAATTATTATGGAAATAATGATTCACTATATCAGAATAAGTTATGATGGGAGTGACTCATGGCTAGCTCGGTATTGGGCTTAGAGGGTCACACACATATAGATGATTGGATGAAGATCCAATTAGCCCATATTCTCATTAGATGAGACCCTATGCTGATGGGCTCCTTGCTTAAGGCCCAATTAGAGGCCTAAGGGGATTATTGGATAGAGATCCAATAATGCAAAGTTAGTGGGTTATTGGATGGAGATCCAATACCCACTAAGGCAGGAGCCATAGGGTTTTTTTGTGGTTCTCTATAAATAGGAGGGGAGACTCATGGTTGATAGGCTGCAACTTTAGTCACCACCTCCTATTCTCCTCCCTCCCTCTGCGTAAGAGTTGCAAGATCAAATTGGAGGAGATTCACTGTAGAGATCCATCGTGTGGATACCGCTAGAGAGGAGGACGCTTAACCTCCTTCATCTTCTCTATCCAGATCTGGAATACAGGGATATATGATCTCCCTAGGTAAAATCAATCTCTCACACATCACTGTTTTACCGATTTTTGTATTTTTCTCATGACCCCAATATTTTGCACGACGATTTGATCTGCGTGGGAAACCAGTTTTTTGTTTTGATTTTCACTGCGCATGTGATGCACCCGCTAAGGTTTCCTAACATAAATAAGGCTAGATTAGTGGCCAAATGTTTCAACCAGGAAGAAGGAATCGATTATGATGAAATCTTCGCTCCCGTGGCTAGATTTGAAGCCATAAGGATGCTCATTGCCTTTGTATCTTTTAAAAAATTTAAGTTATTTCAATTGGATGTTAAAAGTATTTTTTATATGATTTTATTTTTGAAGAAGTGTATGTTGAACAACCCCCTGATTTTAAAAATAATTTTCTTCCTAATCATGTTTTTAAACTTATAAAAGCTCTTTATGGATTAAAACAAGCCCCTCGGGCTTGGTATGAAAGATTTAGTTATTTTCTTATTTCAAATAAATTTTTAGAATGTAAGGTTGATACCACATTATTTTTTAAGCATTTTGAAAATGATCTTCTTGTTATTCAAATTTATGTTGATGATATCATTTTTGGATCTACAAATGAATCTTTATGTGTGTCTTTTGTTAAAGAAATGAGCCAAGAATTTGAAATGAGCTTAATGGGTGAGTTAACATTCTTTTTAGGATTATAAATAAAATAACTAGATGATGGTATTTTTATTAGTTAAACTAAATATACCTTGAACTTGATAAAACGATTTGGGATGGAAAATGCTAAAGCATTAAACACTTCAATGAGCACATCTACAAAGTTGGACTTAGATAATGAAGGAGAAAACTTTGATAAAAAAACTTATAGAGGAATGATAGGAAGTTTATTATACTTAACTGCTACTAGACTGGATATCATATTTAGTGTTAGATTATGTGCAAGGTATCAATCTAACCCGAAACTCTCTCATTTGAAAGCAGTTAAACGAATTTTAGATACTTAAAAGGAACCTCAAAACTAGGATTATGGTATCTAAAATCAAAGAATTTTGACTTGATTGCCTATTTTGATGTTGATTTTGGTGGATGTAGAATAGATAGAAAAATCACTATCAGAACATGTCAATTTTTAGGGCATGCACTTGTTTCTTGGACTTCCAAGAAACAAAATTCAGTAACTTTATCTATTGTAGAAGCAGAATACATTACAACTAGTGCATGTTGTATCCAAGTCATTTGGATGAAAAATACACTAAAAGATTATGGAAAAAAATTAAAAAATATTCCTATAAAGTGTAATAATACAAGTATATATGTTTAACTAAAAATTGTATTCAACATTCAAAAACCAAACATATTGATATTAGACATCATTTTATAAGAGATCATGTAAATTGTCAAGATATCTCTTTAGAATTTATTGACACTAAGCATCAATTAGTGGATATTTTTACAAAACCCTTTTCTTAGAAGAGAACTTGGAATGCTAAATCATGAAAATATATGAATTGCTTGATTTCATGAAAATGAGTTATTTTTCTTTGTGACAATATTTTTTGAAATTATCTTATTGTTCCAATGAGATTATTATTTTATTCTTCATAAAAAGGGAGAAAATTTACATGATGTTTTGCTAGTTTACAAACTTATTTGCTAGAAATTACATGAGATAATTTTAAATACATGAGTAGCTCTTAAACTTTTAAATCTCCTTGAATGTCTTGGAGTTTTGAGTTTATCTTCGAAATTTAGTTTTACAAAATTGAGAGCTATGTTTAATGATGTTTTATAACTCCTCCCTTGTTTTCTTTCCTTCTTGTTCTCAAGAGGAAGAAAATTCATTATGACTCATATCGTATTTTTAAAAGGGGGAACAAAAACTCATATGCCTTAAATACTTTGCCCCATATTTCACCTTTTTGTTGATGATAAAGGGAGAAAAATGGATGTTGATGACTTATGTAATAACTTAAGGGGAAATTTTTAAATGTTTGAACCACATGAAAATCCATGATGAGTTGATGACTTGATAATTTAAAAGCAAACTTTTGTTGATATATGAGTGCCTTATTGCAATCCTTGAAATATGATTTGCTAAGAATATTAATTGTCTTGGTTCACTCGCTCTTAGCTTATTGAGAGTCAAATGATCAAGAATGACAATGTATGCCGATGGGAGCATGACCACCATGAAGGTGATCATCATGGTTTTGGACCTTGGCTCCTCACAAATGGTGACTGATAGGATGGTGGTGCCAAGGGGAGAGATGGAGTCCTCTACGAACCTGGTCAGGGCTGAGGACATTAGAGTGAGGTCTTTCTCGAACAGGCTAATCTTCTGAAAAGCGTCCAGTATAGCACGTCGATGGAGCTCCGGCGTCCACCATTACTCTTTTAACTTGGGCATTAGCGATCTTGATCGAGATCACCAAGACATCATCGTGGTCAGGGTACTCAGCTTCCCCCACCTTGAAGGTGACCTCAGGCTCATCCTTATGCTGAGGATGCCTCTCTACTATGGCTCGGGCATAGGCCATATGCCCTGACATGCTATCTCCCCCGGATGTTAGATCACCAATAATGACATCAATTTACTTTTCCACTAGGCCGTGAGGGCGTAGAGAGGGTTCTCGAGACTTTTTGATATAGCATCCGAGGTGCCCCCTATGGATGAGCTCCTCGATCTGGTTCCTCAAGTGGTGTCATAGCCATAATCACGATGGAACCAGCAATACTAAACCGATCTTTATACTCATGTGGGGTCTTCATTAGGCTAGGCGCTCTAAGGAGCCCCTTATCCCTGATCAAGAGAAAGATCCTCATCCTAGATGAGTTTCAAGGCAGGAAAGGGGGTCTCGAAAGTAATGGCTTGAGTCGGTCAAGCCTATTGAATCTTAGATTTTGATGATGAAATCAATTAATGAGTTTATAGACTAATATGTTATTAAGATAAGTGATGCAGGAAAAATTTTGATCACGGACTCAACCCATCGAAGGGCAAATTGTCAAAGCAGGAGAATCAAACGTTGGGTCGGATAAGTATCATGTAATAAATTGGATGTCGAGTAGGAGGATTGGTCGACGTGCCAAAGATTGAACTTCGTGCTCAGGCATTATGCCGGAACGATCGGGTATTACGACAAAGGATTGATTGTTGTGGAAAAGTCAACATATCGATAGATTGGGTGATATACTGAAGGAATAGATGATGCATAGAAGGTTCAGACGAAGTGTCAAATGATCAGATGACATGATGGAATGTTAGACAATGTGCTGAAAGCTTTGTGAATGTGTCAAAAATGTGATTGGATTATTTATGTCTTGATCGAGGTTTTTTTGGGTCAAATTGTATTGGTATTGGGGCGAAACTATGCCAACTTATCGAAAAACCTATTGGGCTTGAACCATGACCGAGTTGGGCTCGTTAGGTGGCCAAACTAGTGGCCTTAAGCAGGCCTGAGTGGTGGTACTGCTAGGCCTAGGTAGTGGTACCGCCCAGACTGCCGACAGTCACTATGTTGTGCCTATCAGCGTAACCAATAGTGGTACCACCTGTGTTGGTAGTGGTACCACCTGGGGCGATAATAGTACCACTCAAAATTTAAATCTTATACTAGTAGTACCACCCGAAAGTCCAAATTACGACATCAAAAGTTGCAGCTACAGGATCATCCAGATCCCAAAATTTTAAGTGATTTAAATTTTTTGGCTCCATTTAGAAGTCATTTGGAACTATAATACCCCCACCAAGGCTTGGATTGGAGTAAGAAACAAGTGGTGAAATTAGTAAGGGCTAAAGTTCTCCTTGACCATTAGTTGATTATCTTCCTCCTCCTCAAGTTTAGAAGTGATTCAAAGTAGTAAGAGGTGTGAGGTCTCTTATCAAAGAGTGAGTGTAGAGGTTCTCTCAGTTGAATCTTGGATTTTGATGATGAAATTAATTAATAAGTATTTAATATAACTTGTGTGCTAGAGGAAGTAATGCAGGTTTAACTATGACAGAGAAAATGAGCTACAACCAGATGATTGGGCCAAGATCAAGTTTGGGCATCGGGCCAAGGATCGGACGATGAAGTGGGAGCTCGTCAGGAGTTCGCTATGAGTTCGCCAAAGGAATCGGGAAGCACGCCGAGAACATCGGGAGATTGCCGAAGGAAGACCGTAAGACTCGCTGCAAGAATGCTGAAGGTAACCGGATTGGCAGGAGTTAGGTCGTTATTTAGCTTGATGATCCTTATGGTTGTAATCAATGAGTCGTAGTTAGGGACTAAGTCCTAATTGAGTTTGATTTGGAAGGAATCCATATCAACTCGATGTAAAGCAATCGAATCCACTAAGGGGAGAGATTGAGCTCAGGTTGAGCTCAATTGGTTGACCTAAAAATTGGTCAATATGTGGTACAAGTCGGGATTGAAAAAGTGAAGGGAATCACTTTTTCGGAATTCCCAGCAGTTGTATTGCTAGTGAGCGACGATTGTACCACCCAAGCCGGCGGTTGTACCACCACCGCCCAATATTCGAGGCTGCTTTCGGCGGTGGCACCAGTAGTGCTAGCTGTTGTACCGTCCGTAACCAGTTTTTTCAGCTGTGTTTAAAGTTTGGCTCTATTTTTCTGAAGCCAATTGGGGTCTATAAATACCTCAAAATTTCTTGCATTTAACACAAGTATTCACACAAGTCATTGGGCAAAAATCTGTGAAAAAAAAATATGTAAGAAAAAGAAAAGGGGGGAAGGATGAGCTAAGTGTTGTATTCTTGTAAAGAGTCTCCCTTATAAAAGTTTGCAAGGGTTTGATCTTCACCCAAAAAAAATTGATAGTGGACACCAGTGGGCCTCGACGAAAAGGACTCAGAAGTGAACGTAGGCCAAGATTGGGGCAAAACCGCTATAAATTGTAAGTGCTCTTTACTTGTCCTGTTTACTATTTTTTATTGATCTTAATTAGTTCATAGAAAGATACAATCATCATTCTCATGACTTTTTCTCTTAAATCGAGTTCTTAATCATTTCCAACAAAATACAAAAGACGATTCTGATTTTATTTCTTTACTTTTGGAAAGCAAGGTTTTCGAATCGAGTACTTCCACTTATTGCTAATTGATCCTAATAATTGGTAGCATAGCAAAGTACTTACTCATTGGATTAACACTCACTTGAGTAAATGGTTTTATTTGGCATGAATGAGTGATATTCCATTTCACGTCCTCCCATATTCAATAGGACGGATTACACATCTTGAAAATTTTGAATGCGTATTTTCTTGATCTCTCTATATTTTGATTTATGGTGTATTATCGAAAATAGTTTTTAGAAGTCATCCAATCAAATAAATGATTGGAATGATCATGAAATACATGTTTTCTTTAAATGTCAAAGCTATGAATGATTTGTTTTGTGCTTTAAGTAAAAACAAGTTCGATCGGGTTTCTTCTTGTGATTCGGCTTTTGATATATGGCATCAATTAAAAATCACATATGAAAGCACAACTAAATTAAATAATTCATTAAATGAAAAGACTTGCATAAATGAACTTGAAGAACACCTTACAAAGAACATGAAATAATTTGAACTGAGAATGACATATGACTCCTCGAGTGAAACATCAAGTGGTGAGAACCTTGAACTTGAACTCTCAACAAAAGAACCAAAAATTTTAATGAATATAAATAAAAATAAACTTAAAATAGAGAAAATCTATTGCTATGAATGTAAGAAGTTGAGGCGCTCCAAAGAAGAAGATCAAAGAAAGGAATAAGTAGCCAACTATGCTCTAATAGCGATTCAAGATGAGGTTAGTGATTCATTAAGTATTTCTTTTACCAAATTATTAAATATGTTTCTTGAATTGCTTGATGAATTTAGAAAAATTAATAAATCTTATAAGTTGCTTAAGAATGACATGATTCGTTAGTCAATAGATTTGATCAAATGCATGATACATTATCATCACATAATCTTTGCTATAAATGTGAAATGTTAGATGATGTTAAAGAGGAAAATATCATGCTTGAACAAATGTTAGAAAATTTTTAAATAGTAAATAAATCTTTAAATATGATCCTTGCTAATAAGGGTCGTGTTAATAGAAGAAAGGGCATAGGCTTTGTTGTAAACACTCAACAAAAGCCAACCACAATTATTAAAGGACCCACTTTAAATCTATCATCAAAAATTAAATATAACTTTTGTGGTAAATTAGGACATAAAGTATACAAATGTTCATTTAGAAAATATAGTCCACATAGACTAATTTGGGTTCCTAGAGGAACCATTAACAACATAAAACTATTAGAGAAAATGGAAAGAACATTTCATGAGGGATCCAAACTAAAATTGGTACATAAATCAAACCTCTCATAATATAAAGTTACCTCCTAACAAGGCTAAGAGCACTAAGTAATGTTTTGAAAGTAGATGCTTAAGCCACAAGACTTGAGATCTAATACTCCTTTCAAGCTCACTAGCCTAAGTAACAATAATAATAAAAAATTAATGAAAATAAAATTATTGATAATGAATCTTCGAATGATTCATTAACCTTGATTGCTCTCAATGATGCATGACTTTTCTTGTAGCTAGAGCATGCCAAAATTAGAACAAAGAAAGTTAGTGCAAAAATAGTTTATGATTATATAATTAATCTTGTTAATGCATAGCTAGAGAATGCTAGTATGAAAATGAACTAAAACTGACGAACCTTAGTTATTATTAATGAAAATATTTATTTTAAAATCTATGAAAATGGGATTTTGTTGATGATATTAGGTTCTATGATTTGAAAGGTATTTTATATAAAATAACCCTCTTGACTCCCAAAGATATTTATCCAAATAAAACTCTTTCTATATGAGTCTAAGGTTTTTAATCATGGTTATGACTTAAGATCTTTCTAGATAAATCATGATATTTTAAAGTGTGTTTAATGATTGATTTGAATGTTATATTAGATAGACTTGAAATATGTTGCATGATTGAATGTTAGATCATTCTTGAATTGAGACTTGAAATAAATAAAAATTTGGAAATGAGTTTGTCAACTCCTTGCACGTAAAGAGCTACTCATTTAAATATTGGAATTAAGATAGGTTGATTTTTTGCTTTGAAGATGTTTTATCATCTTGATGTGTTATTGAAATGCCTTGATGATGTTACGTTAGTGTCGAAGAAGTAACTTGAAATATAATTGAATGGTTGAATACTAGAATTTGAGCATAGAATAAAATAAAAAAGGGGAGAGAAAGATCATGCTTTATTTACTAATATTTTTTAAAAATTAAACATATTTTTAAAATGAAAATGAAATGAGCATGGTAACTCATTTCACTAAGTCTAAAACTCAATAGAATTAAAATAAATCAAAGCTCTTGTTTAAAAATATTTTATTGCAATGATATTGATGAAACTTAGTTTTTGACCTTAAATGACATTGCATTCTTGAAATAAATTTCATAAGTTAAAATAACTAAAAAGGAGAATAATTATTCTTGAAAATATTTTTTATCCTATCAATCTTCAATAAGAGATAAAATGATACTATTATTGTTAAATCTCTTACAAAATAAATTAGAGAACTTTAGCCTTTTTTTTTTTAAAAACAATCTATGTTGTTGATAGGACTCCAGCAGGGTTGAGTCCTAATCTCCCTAGAAGTAGTCAATAAAACTTTACTAGATTGTAATAAAGTCACTCCTATCTTATAAAGGAGTATGGCTAGGGTTTAGATTAGCCCTTAGGGCTTAGTAACCGCTGCCCCCCTTACTGGGTTGGTAGGCTAGGGTTTCCCCTTGCTTAGGTCGGCTATAGAGCCAACCTAGCCGCCACCTGTTCCCTCTAAGGTAAGTAGGCTATAAAGGGGCAAAAGAGTAATTTTAGTTAGGCAAGCACTCCCTAGGGCTAGGGTCTGGAGCCCTATATAAACATGTAGCCTCCACCTCTTTTTATTAAGTAATTATCAATATTATTTCAGCTTTGTGCTGAATCTAAGAGGGAGGAACCCCTACAGCGTTCCAAGAGTTGATCCTCCTCAAGGATCAAAATCTATAGAGCTTCATTTAGGGTTCTATCATCTGGTATCAGAGCAACAATCTTACTGCCCCTGTAGCCATCATCCACGCCTCCACCTTCCCAAGCAATTCCCACAATTGCTATGACACGCGCCTCCATCTTCCACCCCAGCAGCAGATCAAATCAGTCTACCGCTGCCCCCTGCGTTTGATCTAGAGATCTGGTATAATTTTATCACCCGCGCCTCTTCAATACTATAAAATCCTTTACCTTACATGTTGAATAAGTTTTTCAAAAAGTTTCCTTGCTACAAAATTTTACCGTCGCAAACGTTATCATCATTGCTAAGGTGAAACACTGCAGAAATTTTCAGCCGATTATTGTTTCTTGGAACTGAACTTTTAATCATCCTTTTTGGCTGAAACTTTTATACAATTTCGTAGATCATCTTAGCTTTCATCTAAGACTTATCGCATAAAAAAGCTCCTTCTGGATCTAGACTTATAGCGCTGTTATTCTTCGTCACGCAGTGCTGAAATTTTACAATGGAGAATCTGTCTTCCGTCTATTGGTCTCTTGAAACTGAACTTTTGTTCATCCTTTCTGGCTGAAATTTTTATACAATTTGAAAGATCAACTTAGCTTTCATTTGGGATTTATTTCTCAAAAAAATTCCTTCTGGAACCGGTTTTCTTGTGTAATCTTTCACCAGCATGCAGTTCTGGAATTTTTACGATGAAGGATCTACCTTTCATCTTTTGCCCTATTTCCCTACTATTACACTGCCAAAATTTGGCCAAACTTTTTATTGGTATTTCCCACATCTAAATCAAGGGTTTCTGCATAATTTTCTTGAATTTTCCTCTAGAAATTATGTCGAGAAGTCATTGTTTCTCTGATGTAAAATCTGTTCGGTAGGACTGCACATCGCCGCACTTTTTATCGTCGAATTCTATCGGATTTGAGTGCTATTTTTTATGGGATTTCAGACTCTATTTTCCTCATCACCAAACCCTACCATCCTTATCAAAAGCCCTTCAAAACCCTACAATAAACCGAAACCAAACAGCCCCCTAAATCAGCCACCCAAATCAGCCTACTTCCTTATCGATCCACTTACCTTTTTAGCTAACTTTCCTTACCGAGACATCTACCTTTGCTGCCATCTATCCCAGATCTAAAATCTATTTTCCTAACCTTTATCTACTGCTATCACAACCCTAAAACTATACCAATTTGTAGCCTAAACTCCACAAAACCGTAGCCCCAAATCTGCCCTAAACCGCAGCCTACTTCCATCTAAACCGATTCACCTTCCGACCGGCCACCCCCTTCTCCAAAATTTCCATGCCACTAACCTGACAACAGAAAAAAGATCTCAATATTACAGATCTAGAGGCGTATACTATGGCATCAGAGGAGGCAATCGATGCAAAGTTTGAAGCCTTTGGAAATCGCATGGAAGAGAAGATGTGATCCCTTTTCACCGAATTCAGCATTGGCCGACTGTCGAACCCGAGGAAATCACAACACGGAGAAACTTCATATCAGTGAGACAATCCTTAAAAACATGGCCACATCATATCTTATCTCAATAATCCATGCATGAAGGTTGACTTCCCTAGATGGGAAGAAGGAGACCCGATCGGGTGGATCTCGCGCGGAGCGCTATTTTCGGTTCTACTGAACCGCCGACGCCACACGGGTGGAGATTGCTGTCATCCACCTTGAGGGAGATGCTATTCAGTAGTTTAATTAGTTTAAGCACACCCATGGAGGACTCCCTCGGCAGCGATTCAAGGAAGGACTACTAGACCGCTTCGGACCAACCGATTTTAACAACATCGACAAACAATTGGCAAAGATTTGTCAAACCTCTAAAATACAAGAATACCAAATAAGGTTTGAGCGTTTATCTAACCAAACTAAGAATTGATCTGAGAAATAACTTTTAGGTACTTTTATCGAGGGCCTAAAGCCGGAGATCCAAGGAGAAGTAAAGGCGCGACAATCGTACACTCTTATGGCGGCGATTTCCTTCGCGCGTATCCAAGAAGAACAATTGAACCACAAGGTATGAAGGACAAGGGTCACTCCCCGACCAGCCATGCCGAGGCCTACGGCCCCCTCTACTGTCATCCAAGCCCCTGCACCAAAAAAGTTGACAAGAGACGAGCTTCGTGAACGATCGGCCAAGGAGTTATATTGGCATTAAGACGAACCGTGGAGCTGCGAACATCACTGCAAAAAGGGCTAGCTCCTCGTGATTGAACCAGCAGAGGATGAGGACAATAAAACATCTGAAGAAGCCCTTGAACCTAAAGAAGAAGCCATGGTGGAAGAATCTCAATCGGCCAACTACACAGTGCACGCATTGGTTGGCTATTCCAACCTGCTGATGATTGCGCCCACTAAAGAACCCAAATTTGAAGATGCGACTCTCGAGCCCAAGGAGAAGGATACACCATAATCGGCCACCTGCATGGTCCCTACCTTAGTCGGCTACACCAACCTGCAAAAATTGAAGATCGAAGGGTTTCTCGAGCAACAGTCCGTCATCATCCTCATCGACGCCGGGAGCGCACACAACTTCATGAGTAGTAAGGTTGTTGCCCACTTAATGCTCCAAAAAGAAGATTAGAACGGGTTTGAAGTCAAGGTAGCTAACGGCCAAATTCTGAAGTGCAACCAGAAGTGCCCACGGGTAAAACTGATCTTACAGGAGCAAGACGTAGTTGTTGATTTTTTCCTCCTCCCTCTTGATGGTTTTGATATAGTGCTTGGCATTGATTGGTTATCCACAATTGGAGATATTTTCTAAAAAATTTCGAAGCTAACTATGAAATTTTTCAGAAAAGGAAAGCAGGTGATTCTACGAGGGAGCCCAGCGGCTACAACCACAACACCACACTTGGAGGGGGTACCAAAAGAAGAATTCAATGGTTTCCCAATTCAAATTCAAGAGTTTCATGAGATTGAAGATAAAAAACCACTCCCACAGCTTACTGAATTTTTGGGCGTCGCCACCCAACCGAGCCGACTACCTCCTCTGAAGCTGGCCGACCCCCCTATGTTGAACAGGTCAAAATTTCTACCAGTTGTTGCTCGACTAGATTGCCTCATACAACCTCAGAAGGTCAAAGATAAAAGGGTCATCCAAGAGATGACAGAGACATGGATTGTTCGGTCATGCTTATTTCCCGCTATGACATGTCCCTATATCCTTTTCCCTAGAGATAAGCTACTTCTAAAGTGTTACATCCTGTTGAACTCACCATGGTTGCTGATGCAGCACTTTCAGATCTCAGGTGACTTCCATGACTTTCCCCAGGATCGGACCATGATGCTTAAAGACTTCCTTGATGATGACCTCCGATCTACGGCCCAAGATCGTAAGAAAATTAAGCCCCTCCAGTGGCAAAATAAAAAAAGGGGAAGGATCATTCGCAGGACTCAACGAAGCATAAACATCATCCCTCTCATTATAAAGAAAGATGCACCACCTTGGCCGAGTGGAACTATAGCCCTCAAGCCCATGATGTCGTCCACACCAAATCGTGGCCATGTGTTTATTATTAGAGCAGACACATCCAGAATGGGGGTCAGCACTATCCTCATGCAAGATGGTCAATAACACGAAGAAGTAAAAATGGGCCATGAAAAATCACCACTCCTACCCACCTCAGACTCAGATCGGGCTCACACCACTAGAGATTTTAATAGAGGATAGCCCTCACTCCAAAAGAAGGCACGACTACTATTACATAGCAACCACGTGGTAGCCCATGCAAGGAAGAAACTTTTCCCTGACAAACGTCAGAGCAAAAGAAAGTTTCCTGAGAAAGATCAAGTCCCCCTTCATCTCCAGCTCCACCAGCATAAAATTCAAGCCTCAAGAAAGTGATCTCTTTATTTCTTTTAGCCTTGCAAAATTGGGGATCACATTGGGGCCCTAACCTGGAGATCAAATCTGTACACCAGATTAAAATTATAGTTGATCCTCCAAGTATCCCACCTCAAATGGAAATTTAAAGCCGACGACTCAACTCAAGTTCTTCCAACTGACACCCAAGCTGATGAGGAGCTGAAGACCCGGTTCCCTGAGTTTATGGAACTTCAGCCTTGAGGATAAGGTTGATTTTAAGAGGGCGGATTTGATAGGACTCCAGCAGGGTTTAGTCCTAATCTCCCTAGAAGTAGTCAATAAAACTTTACTAGATTGTAATAAAGTCACTCCTATCTTATAAAGGAGTATGGCTAGGGTTTAGATTAGCCCTTAGGGCTTAGTGACCATTGCCCACCTTGCTGGGTTGGTAGGCTAGGGTTTCCCCTTGCTTAGGTCGGCTATAGAGCCAACCTAGACGCCACCTATTCCCTCTAAGGCAGGTAGGCTATAAAAGGGGCAAAAGGGTAATTTTAGTTAGGCAAGCACCCCCTAGGGCTAGGGTTTGGAGCCCTATATAAGCATGTAACCTCCACTCTTTTTATTAAGCAATTATCAATTTTATTTCAGACTTGTGCTGAATCTAGGAGGGAGGAACCCTAGTAGCATTCCAAGAGTTGATCATCCTCAAGGATCAAAATCTATAGAGCTCCATATGGGGTTCTATCAGTTGCCTTCATTGAATTTTTTTAAAAATTAATTTTTTATAATGACTTTGGATATGTTTACATTCTTTTTAAAAGAGATTAATGAATTTATCCAACTTTATTTTGATTTTGATGATTTGATAATTTAAATCATGATCTTGAAATCTTAGAAATTATAATTTGAGATCTTTATATAAACCAAGATAATTTACTAAGATTCCATCCCTTTATTAAAGAGAATTTTATCTTTTTGGAATTATAACATGAATCTTTTTATAAACAATGATCTTGATGATTTATAATCACATATATAAATTAAGATCCTGCATTTTCATATCTCATTTTGCAAAGTTATGATCTTAAAATTTGGTACTATTGTATTTTGATAGTTACTTTGACAATGACTAAGGGAGAGATAAAAGTGATATTTTATAATAATGAAATTAAATACTTTGATTATGAAAACCTTCATTTGATGAGCGATTTGCTAAAAAGAAAATTATGAATTTTAATTAAATACATGAGATTTGCATGATTGGATTTCTATTTTACTTGGAGTTTTGAATACATAAGATTTCTTGATTACTTATGATAAAATTCATAAACAATAAGGAGGGGTAAATTTATTAATTTAAATCAGTCTTTCGGTACTTAAAGATTTGATTTAATGACATGATCTCCTTATACTTTTCGGCATAATTTGAATATAGATGTTAAGAAGAAATTATGTCATCATATTTCTTTCTTGATAATGACCAAAAAGGAAAATAAAAGTTTCAATATGATTAGAAGAAAATTAGATATGATGAATCTTATAACATTTAATGAGAAAAAATTACTTAGAAGAAAATTAAAATTTTCTAAATGCATGCAAAATACATAATTTATAATTTAAGTTTGATTTACTATCATGTTTTCTTTTGAAATTTTTGACCTTTACAAATTAAGCTTCTTATGAAAATTTACATGAGATAATCTTCAAAATGTATGATTTACTTGATTTGCTACTTTTGCTTAAAATTTATATAAGATGAATTTAAATACATGAGTAACTCTTAGCTCTTCTTGGATTTCTCAGATTTTTGAGCTCACCTTTCAAATAGGATTTACCTTGATATTGACATTCAAAGTTCCTTTTGTGACAATATTTTTATCCTTTCTTAAAGATCATTTTAATTCATGATGAATATTTAACAAAGAAAAATATGTGACATGAACTTTTATGATGCTTGATATAAGTTCTATTTTTGTGATGATGTTTTTAACTCCCCACCATTGTTTCTACTTTCTTATTTACAAAAGATAGAAGAATTTTCATGAGAAAATTAGGTTTTTATCATATTTTACTAAGGGGGAGCAATGCAAAATTTATTTTGTAAAAATATAAAAACTTCGACACATGATGATCTTATGTATCATAAAATTACTTGTTATTTTACCTCTTTTTGATGATGACAAAGGGGGTGAAATGGATATTAATGACACATGTAAATTTTTACATGGGCATTTATCTTTGTTTGTTGATAAACAAAGGAAAGAAATGATTAATGACTGAAGGAGAGATTTTTAAATGTATGAATGATGTATTATTTTTGAAATTCATGAAAATCTTTGAGTTGATGACTTGATAATTTAAAGCAAGTTTTTGTTAAAATTGATGTACGAGTATTTCATTGCATCCTTGAAATATTAATTGTTTGACAAGTCATGATACTTGAATTCAAGAGTGTTTGGATCTCTTGAATTTAACTTTTCCTTATTATAGCATGGATTCAGGGAGAGTAAGATTAACTCCCATCATCAATTGATTATCATCGTCAAAAAGGGAGAGATTGTTGAATCTCGAATTTTGATGATGAAATGAATTGATGAGTTTTTAATCTGACATGTGTATTAGAGGAAGTAATGCAGGTTTAACTACAATGGAGAAAAGGAGTTACAATCAGATGATTGGGCCAAGATCAAGTTTGGGCATCGGGCCAAGGTTCGGACGATGCAGTGGGAGCTCGCTGGGAACACACTGGGAGATCACCGAAGGAAGACCGTAAGACTAGCCGCAAGAATGCTGGAGGCTACCGGATTGGCGGGAGTTAGGTCATTGTTTAGCTTGATGGTCCTTATGGTTGTAATCAGTAAGTCATAGTTAGGGATTGAGTCCTAATTGAGTTTGATTTGGAAGGAATCTAAATTAACTCAATATAAGGCAACCGGGTCCACTAAGGGGATGGATTGAGCTCAGGTTGAGCTTAATTGGTTAACCTAAAAATTGGTCAACAGGAGGTACAAGTCGAGATTGGAAAAGTGAAGGGAATCACTTTTCCAAAATTCTCAATGGTTGTACCGTCGGTGAGCGACGATCGTATCGCCTAGGTCGAGGGTTGTACCACCCAGGCTAATGGTTGTACTACCACTACCTAGTATTCTGGGCTACTTTCGGTGGTGATGTCGTTGGCGCTGGCAGTTATATCGCTCGTACTCAATTTTTTTGGATGTGTTTAAATTTTGGCTCCATTCTTCTGAAGCCAATTGGGGTCTATAAATACTCCAAATTTTCTTACATTTAGCACAAGTATTCACATAAGTCATTGGGTAAAAATCTGTGAAAAAAAGTGTGTGCTAAAAGTGTGTAAGAAATAGAAAGGGAGAAAGGAAGTGAGCTAAGTGTTGTATTCTTGTAAAGAGTCTCCTTTGTAAGTTGAAAGGTTGTAACGGTTTGGTCTTCACCCAAAGAAGATCGGTAGTAGACACCGGTAGGCCTCGATGAAGAGGACTCGAAAATGGACGTAGGCTAAGATTGGGGTCAAACCAATATAAATTATGAGTGCTATTTACTTGCCTTGTTTACTACTTTCTATTGATCTTAATTAGTTCATAGAAAGATACGATCATCACTCTCATGACTTTTTCTCTTAAATCAGGTTCTTAATCATTTCCAACAAAATACAAAAGATGATTCATATTTTATTTCTTTACTTTTTGAAAGTAAGGTTTTCGAATCGAGCACTTCCATTTTTGCACTAATTCACCTCCCCCCCCCCCCCCCCCCCCCACCCTCTTAGTGCCAATTGATCATAACACTCTCCTGAGCCTATTAAAAGGAGAAGAGTTATAACAAGGGTAGTTGATCTTCACTTATTGGAAAGAATATTGATAGTGAAAGTTGGTGGCCTCTAGGGAAGATAAATCAGGAGTGGACGTGGGTCAGGACGACCAAACCACTATAAATCAGTTTGTATTATTCTCTTAACTTAATTTATTGTTGCATTCTGATTTACTTACTCGCAACCCTTACTCACTCTTTTTGCTAATTGCATTTTCGATACGGATTTATCGATCAAACATTTAAAATCGATTAAATTTGCTATAGCACTAATTCACCTCCCCCTCTTAGTGGCATTACGATCCTAACAAAGCCTCCTCCTTGGCAGCCCTGAGGGTTGCCCTCAGGATTGCTTCGCATGGGGCCTCTTATGGTCTTCACTCTTTTCAACCATGAGTGTCTCGATAGCGATGTATTGATTTACGCACTGGAGTATCTCGAGAATGGCTATCATCGACCATTCGACTAGTGATCGAAAGAATCTAGATGGTTGTAGGGCCATCAGGAAAGCTTACATGATTAGCGGGGGGGTTTGATAGGACCCTAGCAGGGTTGTGTTCTATTCAATCAAGTACTAATTAATAAAACCTTGAGAGATTATAATTAAAACCCACCTAGCCGCCTCCTATCTTATAAAGTAGGTCAGCTAGGGTTTCAGGAAGGAGTCTTGGAGGCATTGGAGTCTCCTAGCCGCCGCCCACCTTATTGGGCTAGTCAGCTAGGGTTTGAGAGAGGAGTTGGAGTCTCCTAGTCGCCGCTCCCTTATTAGGCAAGTCGGCTAGGGTGAGGGGGTGAAAGGAAATTTTACTTAAGGGAGGAGTCTCTCTACAGTTAGGGGTTTAGATTCCAATATAAAGCATGTAGCCACCCCCCTTTTTCATCAAGCAATCAACTCTTTTAATCAGCCTTTGTGGTCGACTACCTAGGAGGGAGGAACCCCTATAGCATTCCAAGGAGGTTGATCCCCTTCAGCGATCAATCTAGCAATAGAATTCTGCGGAGTTCTACCAGGGTTGGTGTCAGGGACCCCTCGGATCATGGTAGCAAAGTGAGCAACAAAATGAGAGAGGGATTCATCGTCCTTCTAGCTCAAACTAACGAGCATAGTTGTGGACAATTTAGGTCACACGTTGGCCAAGAAGTTAAGCTCGAACTCTCTTGAAAGCCAATCAAAAGATGAGACTGAGGAAGGCCTCAATCAACTATACCACATCTGAGCTGGACCTCAGAGAGTGGTGGGAAACATTGTGACATGCTCCACTGGGTCGGAGTCGTCGTTGTAGGCCTCCAACATTAGGAGGCAGAAGTTGAGGGGAATTTAATAGGAACCCTTAGGTTTCTATCGTTTCTCTGATACCCATTGATAGGAATCCTTAGGTTTATATCGAAGAGGAAGAGGGGATAAACGATCATGAGGGGATAAACGATCACTTCGAGAGGATCAAGCCTCCTCCTTAATCTCTATATAGGATCGGCCCTCTTAAGGTTTTGGCCTATTGACTAAAATAAAGTATTTTCATTGATTGTACAAAACAAAATAGTTACACCCTTATTTATATAGACTCTTAACCAATTCATAGTTGAACTTGGACTCCTAAAATAGACTCCTAATATGACTATTAATTAAATAGACTTCAACTCCTACTAGAACTCCTAATTGAATAGACTTCAACTCCTACTAGGACTCCTAATTGACTTGACTGGACCGACCAACATGACTCAATAAAAAACATGACTGATAGGACCTTAATAGGGTTGGGTCTATGATTGTATATCTATTTCATGATTGAGTCATGTTGGTCAATCTAGTTGACTCAATTATGAGTTTGGTTGAGTCGCTAGGAGTTTTATTTAATTTTTATTATTTAATTAGGAGTCCAAGTTCTAGAAAACTCTAGGTGGAAGAGTCCAAATCCAGAGGGACTCTCGGTAGACTCTCTAAATAGGGTTCTAACTATTTCTTTTGAAACAATCAATGAAAGAAGTCTTGTTTTAACTAAGTGGCCAAAACCCTAGGAGGGTCGATCCCCTATAGAGATCAAGGAGACTGATCCCCTCAAAGTGATCAAGGAGGCTCGATCCCCTCGAATTGATCATTTATCCCTCATCTTTAATGATAGAACCCTAGGGGTTCCTCTCAACTGGTATTAGAGCGATGATTTTTGGCGCTCACATTAACTTCACCACCACCGATGCCTCCTAGCCCTTGGCGATGCTGCTACCAACAGCAACCACCACCATTGCCTCTCCTGCGGCCTTTTGCTGCCATCATCATCACCCACTACCATCTCCCATATCACGTCGTTGCCCTATGTCTGTGGAGCCCCTTCCAGGCGTGAACCTCATGCCCTCCTTAATTGCAGCCTCAACTACCCCAAATGCTGATGCCACTGCCTCCTCTGCCTCTCCTTCAGCCTTCCTCTGCTGTCGCAGCCTACCACTGCTTTCGTTGCCCTCGATCTGTGAAGACCTCCTCTACTGCTACCACACAATCGCATCATCATTGTTGTCGATCACCCCAACTGTTGCCCTCATCTTCTTCCTCTTCTTCCCTCTACCACAGTCGCACCTCTGTCGCAACCACCTCTGCCACAATCGCCTCTGTTGTAGCCATGCTCTCCTCTACCTCAGCCACGTCCTACTCTACTGCAGTCACCGCCTCTGCAACAACCATCGCCTCTGCCGCAGCCGCGCCCTTCACTGTAACAGTCCCGCCCTCCTTTGCTGTAGTTGTTGCCTCTGCCACTACCGTCTCTACCATAGTCGTTGCTACCGCCCCTTGCTTGTGGAGCCCAATGCCCCTGTCGTAGCCCCAGCCTAGTGTTAGAACCCTAGTGGATTCTAAGCTCGGGGGTGATTACTATAGGTGATCGGCCTCCTTGGAACACTATAGGGGTTCCCTCCTCCAAATTGCTGCACAAATGCTGCAGAAAATATTCTTCTATTGATGATAAAAAAGTGGAGGATTACAAGGCTATTCATAGGCCTTCTAACCCTAATTCCCAAGAGGACTCCTACTTCAAGACTTCTACCCCTAACCAACTCTAAAAGTAACTCCTAATGTAACTCTAAGTCCCGCCTCCACCCAGCCCATCTAGAGGTGGCTGGTTGCTTTATTATTTCCTAACCCTATCTAACTTAATTCCCTCCTCAACCAACCCCCTCTTTAACTAGGATAAGGGGTGGTTAATTAGGAAAACATGCATCTTACTCTCCCTTCAAATATCTTTCTGAACTAATCTTAACCTAGCCAACCTCCTTACTTTCCTTAATAGGGGTCAGCTATATAGGATTTACATGAATGCCCCTTAGATTTTACATGATTGTCCTATTTCATGAAACTAAATTAGGACTCCCCTAGCTAGAGTCCTAACAGACTCATCCTCTTCAAATCAGCCTTGTCCTCGAGGCTGACTCTCCATAAATTCTAAAAATTTGATTTTTAAGTCGTTATAGTTCTCCCAAGTGGCCTTTACTTCTGGAAGGTTTGCCCACTATATTAGAACTTCAGTAGTAGGTCGTCGTCGTCGTGTCACGATCCTGTGGTCAATAATGGCACCGGTTGAGTCTGGAGCTCTCCTTGGACAGTCATATTAGTTAGTTGTCTTTGAATTATCTCGTTTTATCCTAATTTGAGTTTCAAGCGTGACACATGAAAGACTGGATGGATTCAGGATTCGGCGGGTAAGTCCGATCTGTATGCTACTGCCCCAATGCACTCCACAATCTAGTAGGGTCCATAAATCCAAAGTGAAAGCTTCATAGATGCTATGGTTTGGATCGATATTTGCTTATATGGTTGGAGCCATAGAAATACCTAATCTCCCATAGAAAATTTTCTTTCGCCTTTGTGTTGATCATATTGTTCTTACATCCTTGCTTGAGCTACAATGAGATTGTCTTTTAATAGCTTCAATATTTTGTCTCTATCATGTAGTTCTCTGTCTACTTATTCTACTTTAGAGGTACCCAATACAAATTTTAGGATTATAGGAGGAGGTTGGCCATACATAGCCTCATAGGATGTAATTTTCGTGGATGAATGATAAGTTGTGTTATACCACCACTTGGCCCAAGGGAGCCACTTAGTCCACTCTTTGGTTGATCACTGGCAAAACATCTAAGGTATGTCTCTAAACACCTGTTCACCACTTCAGTCTGGTCGTCAGTTTGTGGGTGATATGTTGTGCTCATCTTCAATTTAGTGCCCTGCATCTGAAATAATTTTGTCCAGAATTTGCTCGTGAAGACCCTATCATGATCACATACAATTGATCTCGACATCTCATATAATTTTATAATATTTTCCATAAAGATTCGGGTAATGCTAAAAGCAATGTAGGGATTGTGGACTACACAAAAGTGAGCATACTTTGTAAGGCGATCAGTAATAACAAGATTCGTACCTTTTCCTTATGATGAGGGTAGCCCTTCGATGAAGTCCATTGATATATCGGTCCATATTGAGTCTGGGATGGGTAGAGGTTGTAGCTTTCCAGGGCTTGCCACTGTTTTGCCTTTATGTCGTCGACACACATCACATTGTGCTACAAATTTAGCAATAATATTTTTCATCCCTTCCCAATAAAAATTTTGCTTAATTCTCTTATAGGTTCTAAGGAACCCAGAATGCCCGACTGCGGGTGTGGAATGCATCTCTTGAAGGATTGCCTTTATGCAACTAGAATGTGGAGCAAGCATAATGCATCCCTTATAGCGTAGGTCTTTTGAGTTCCAATTATAATGAGCCATAGAACCTGGTTCTTCCTCCAATTTCATTATGATCTTGCTGGTTCCTGGATCATCTTTCCATTCTTTCCTAATGTCCTCAAGGAAGTTGATAGTCGAAAGTGAAATAGCCAAAAATTCAGCGTGCTGTGAAAGTGCATATGCAACAACATTCTCTTTCCCCTTTTATAAATTATTTCATAATCATATCCAAGAAGCTTTGTTATCCATTTTTGCTATTAGGAGAAGATATATTCTACTCCAAGAAATATTTCAGGCTCTTATGGTTAGTCTTGATTTGGAAGCGTCACCCGATTAAGTATGGTCTCCACTTAGCCACCCATGCACAATCGCGAGCATCTCATTGTCGTAAATAGTCATCTTGAGGTGGGAAGGAGATAAAGCCTTACTTGTATATGTTAGGGGCCAGCCATCTTGCATTAACACAGCACCTATTCCCACTCCGGAGGCATCGGCTTCAATAACAAAAGTCTTGTCGAAGTCGGGTAGTGCTAGCACAAGCGTTGTCATCATTGCGGTCTTAAATTCATTGAAGGGGATGGAGGCTCTATCCGACCATTGGAAAGCATCTTTTTTTAGCAAGAAAGTAAGAGGCGCACTGATCTTCCCATAGTCTTTCACGAATTTAGGGTAGTAGCATGTTAAGCCGAGAAAGCCGCATAGCGATTTTACATTCCTTGGGGTCGGCCAGTTCTGCATTGCTTCAATTTTGGAAGGGTCCACCGCCAGTCCTTCCTCTGATATGATATGCCCAAGATACTCCACCTTCTGTTGAAGAAAGCTACACTTTGATTTTTTGACAAAAAGGACATGCTCTCGAAGAATCGTCAAAACAAGTTGTAAGTGCTCAAAATGACTTTCAGTAGAAGGGTTATAGATAAGGATGTCATCGAAGAAAACCAACACAAACTTACAAAGATAATTTTGGAAGATATCATTCATAAGGCTCTGGAAGGTGGAGGGAGCATTGGTGAGACCGAAGGGCATTACCATAAATTCATAGTGGCCGTTATGCGTCCGAAAGGTGGTTTTCGGTATGTCTTCTTTATACGTCCGAAAGGCGATTTTCGATATGTCTTCTTCACATACTCATATCTGATGATATCCAGATCGAAGGTCTAGCTTTGTGAAGATTCATGCTCCCTTTAATTCATCAAGCAATTTATCTACTACTGGAATAGGGTACTTGTCCTTGATAGTTATACTATTGAGAGCTCTGTAGTTGATGCACATTCGCCATGTTCCGTCCTACTTTTGTACAAGGAGTACCAGTGAAGATTAGGGACTATAACTCGGCCGAATGACTCATGTTTCGAGCATCTCCTTCACAATCCTTACTATATCATCCTTCTGTAGATGAGGATACCAATATATTCAAGTGTTTGCTGGAGATCTGCTCGAAAGAATTGGTATCCGATGATCATGCTGGCGGCTAGGAGGTAGGCTACGTAGTTCGTCAAATACATCTGAAAATTCAGCAAGCAAGGGAAGTAGATTTGGGTCTTCAACTTTGGTTGCCTCCCCCTTGGATTGCTACTCAAGTTGTATTAAGAAGCCGATGCATGTTTTGTATAAGACTTTCTCCATTCGTCATGTGCAAATCGTTGATATGTTGCTCCCCCGTTTGTCGTGCAGTACCACCTATTTTCCCTGGCTGTAAAACTTCATGATTAATTTCAAAAAATTTTAGGAAACATCACCTAATATTGTCAGTCGTTCGATGCCAAGCACGGCTTCATAATCATCAAGAGGGAGGAAGAAAAACTCTGTAATTATTTCTTGATCCTGTAGCAAAAGCTTCACCCGCGAGCATCGACGATCACATTGTAGAAGTCGTCTGTAGATAACTTTAACATCAAACTTGCTGCAATCTTCAATAGGTAAGACCATTCGGACAGCAACCTTGTTGTTCATAAAATTATTAGTTCTTCCGGTATCAATGAGAATGGTAATCGCTTGTTGCTTCAGAAATCCTCCCACTTTCATAGTTTGGGAGTTCACGTAGCCAGCAAGATCATGCATTGTAATATCAACCAGTTGCTCTTCTTCCTTCGTGACCTCTTCCTCATGCTCCTGGACCTCCTCCTCCACATCTTCAAGAGGTTCAATCAATAGGAGGTGACCCTTTTTGCAGCGATGATCGCGACTCTATGGTTCATCGCAATGCCAACAAAGCTCCTTTGCTGATCGATCACGTAGTTCTTCTCTTATCAATTTTTTTGGCAGCGAAGGGCAGCTAGGAATAGAAGGAGGCCTATATGTCGTGGGCCTAGGAGTGGTTCTCATCCTCTGGGTATCTTGGTTGAGTTGCTCTTCTTGTATTCAGGCAAAGGAAATTGCAGCAGCAATGGTACGAGGCTACCGAGCCTTAACCTCCCCTTTTATCTCCGGCTTGAGTCCCTCAACGAAGGTACCTAGCAATTGTCGATCAGTCTAATCACAAGCACGGTAGGATAGCTTCTCAAACCTGCTTTGGTACTCCTGAATTGTAGAGTTTTGTTGGATTTTTGCGAGTTAGTCGCCGATATTTTCGTACTCCATAGGTCCAAAGCGGTTCAGCAATGCGTTTTTAAATTGATTCCACGTCGGGGCCCCATGATTATATTTCAACTAATTGTACCATTCATCTCCTTCAAAGTGGATGATAGCGATTTCCACCATAGCATCGTCTGACGTTTGGTAGTAGCGGAAGTAACGTTCAACGTGCGAAATCCACCTCGCCGGATCTCCTTCTTCCCATCATGGAAAGTCCACCCTCATGCATGGCTGAAGCATGTCCAAAGGTTGTCCCTCCTTCTCTAGGGGCCTCTCTGAACTCTCTCCTTGCTGAGATTTTGTTAGACTCAGTGGTTGTCCAATTTTGAACTCCGCAAACAAAGCGTGTATTTTGTCCTCCAAGCGCGATTCGAGCCGCGATTCAAGTCAAGATTCCAATGATTCAAACTTGACATCAATTAGATCTTTGAAAGCAGTGGCGTATGCCTATCATTAGATATGTCCTTGTCTTTTTTCTATTGATGGGTCAATGGCATGGCTGGTGGAAGATTCGTACAATCGGTTGGTGATAGAAGGGTTCGGCTGTAATGGTTTTCTATTTTGGGCTGCATTTTTTGGGGGTGTTAGGGTTATGAAAATAGGTTATGGTGGCTGCATCTTAAGGATAGAGGGATGCCCTAAAGACATCTTGGGTGGTGGCTGCGACATGGTTGGGTTTCGGTGGGTTAAGAAGAAAAGGAAGGACAAAGGTGCTGCAACAGATTTTTCATTGAAAAAAATTCCAACAGTGAAGACGTAATTTTTTTCAAAAATTTTCAACAAAAATTTGAGTGAAACTTAAGGGGAATCTTCTAGTAAGGAAGAGCTAGTGCCGATAAATATTTCATGGAAAGAAATAACAGCAATAGGTTCGATAAAATCAAAGATCACGAAGAAGTATGACATCAGATTTTTATGTCTAAACTACAACAGCTTGAACATAAAAGATGAGCAGGTTATCTTGATGATTTTTCAACAAAACTAAAGGGTGATCCTAGGATAGGAAGCTATATGGCGTGCAGCTAAGAAATTTCATAGGAATTTGATCAGTAAAAATGCAGCAGCAAATAAAACAGTGAGGGGTGTGCAGTTGGAATTCTATGGCGTAACTTTCATCATAAAGATGGAAACTTTGAGACGAAAAGTTTATGCAGCAAATAGGAACAAATCTTTTTGTATTTTTTGAATAGGAATAACTAAATTACAGTAGTAGTAGGGTAGGAAACCAGAACCTATTGTAATTCATGGGGAGATTAAGTGATGATCAGCGGTAGTGGAGATGACGGTAAAATTTGGTGACAATCTTCAAGCAATTGTGGAAATTACTTTGGACGGCTATGGGGGGCTGATGGATGGCTGTGGAAGGGCAGCGAGACACCAAGAATGCTGCTATGATACCAAGTGTTAGAACCCTAGTGGATTCTAAGCTCGGGGGTGATTACTATAGGGGATCGGTCTCCTTGGAACTCTATAGGGGTTCCCTCCTCCAAATTGCTGCTCAAAGGCTGCAGAAAATATTCTTCTATTGATGATAAAAAGTGAAGAATTACAAGGTTATTTATAAGCCTTCTAACCCTAATTCCTAAGAGGACTCCTACTTCAAGACTTCTACTGCTAACCAACTCTAAAAGCAACTCCTAATGTAACTATAAGTCCCACCTCTAACCAACCTATCTAGGGGTGGCCAGTTGCTTTATTATTTCCTAATCCTACTCTAACTTAATTCCCTCCTCAACCAACCTCCTCTTTAACTAGGATAAGGGGTGGTTAATTAGGAAAATATGAATCTTACTCTTCCTTCAAATATCTTCCTCAACGAATCCTAAACTAGCCAGCCTCCTTACTTTCCTTAATAGAGGTCGGCTAGGTAGGATTTACATGAATACCCCTTAGATTTTACATGATTGCCCTCTTCCATGAAACTAAATTAGGACTCCCCTAGCTAGAGTCCTAATATATAGTCGCGCCATCAACGTTGTCCTCACTTCTCTCTTCTTCCCTACCCTTACTATCATCGTTGTCCTCCTTCTATTGTCACTGTAGAATCTCACTAGACCCTCTCTCACATCCTTGCTATCGTCACTACTGCCCTCGGCCTCAAGATCGTAGCCACTATCTCCAAATAGCCTATTCGGCAGATTGGTGATCCCTATACCGGCAATCTTGTTACGGCCAAGTCCTACTACATCTACGTAAAACTCATGCCCCTGACTCAACAATAGAAAAAAGAACTAAACATCACTGATCTACAATCCTACGCAATGGCTATGGATGATGCACTAGATATAAGGTTTAAAGCCTTCGAGGTCCATATAGAAGATAGATTACAAGAACTCCTCTATGAATTCACCCGCAAACATTTGTGGCTACAATTGAGGGTTCAGCCATCTGTGACCTTCACATCAAACCTACTGCAATCTTCGACTCAAAGGGTTAATCGGGTAGCAACCTTGTTGTCCATAAAATTATTGGTGCTTCTGATGTCAATAAGAATAATAATCAGTTGGTGCTTGAGGAATCCATCGATCTTCATGGTTTATGGGTTCGTGTAGTCGGCTAGGGCATGTACTATGCTGACGACCGGTTGTAGGTTTTCCTCTACATCTTCCTCACTACCGGCCTCTATTGAACAATCTCTCGTTACCATCTTTGTCCCTCCCATCCTCGCTGTCGGCATCAATAGCAACCGCTAGCTGCACCATTGCTGCTCCTTGCCATCACCACCATAATTGCTGCCTCTCGCTCGAGCCACTTCCTTTCCTTCCTTGCCACCATCACTATTTCCCGACCAGCAGATTACCCCCCAAGGTGACCTTGATGACGCTGCTCCCAACTGCACCATCACCACTTCCTCTTCGATGTCGGCATTGACACCAACCACCATAGCCATCTTCCTCCTTCGTCGGTTGCACCAATGCTGCCTCTTTGCCTCTCTTCATCGCTATCATCAATGATGCTACCTCCTTCGCCATCGATGTCATCCCTACACCAACGTTGTCCCTTTGCCTCTGTCCACCACTATTATCAATATTGTTGCCCACCTTCGCCATCGTTGTTGCCCCTACACCAACGTTGTCGCTTTTAGTTGCAGTAGCCTCAGCCATTCCCTACGCCAATGCTGCTGCCTTCCAGCCCCAACCGCTTGCAATTTTGTGAGCATTTCCATCCCACATAAGGACATAAACAGCATAATTTCTAGCCCTAGGCCACATCCAGCTTCAACGTCCGCTTCCTCGACAGCCTCGTGATCCCGCACACCATCAATGAGCAAATTTCACAACCGTTGCAATGCGTGGGACATGCTGATATCCTTAACCCAATATCATAAATAGGAGTTGAACATTATTGATCTACAATCTTATATGACAACTACAGATATTCACTGGAAGCAAGATTTGAAGCCTTTGAAGCCCGAATAAAAGAAAAATTATAAGAACTCTTTAGTAAATTCAGAAGAAGTCTATTGGATAGCCCCAACAAATCTCAACATGGTAAAAGTTTTAACCTCAAATGGAGCCGATATGAAAATTGTGAGTATAGGCAAGACACAGGATACCCACGCATAGAATTTCCCAAATGGGAAGATAGAGACCCAACTGGTTCGATTTCTTGTACTGAAAAGTTATTTAGTTTTCACAAGACTCCGAAGGAATCTAAGGTGGAAATAGCTTATATCCAACTCGAAGAAGATGTAATCCAGTGGTATGATTTATACGAGACCTATCACGGAGTCCCTTCATAGGGACAGTTCAAGAGAGAGCTCCTAAATCGCTTCGAACCATCGGAGTACAAGAACGTTAATGGATAGCTGGCCAAATTCTGCCAAACTTTCATAGTACAGGAGTATCGGAGCAGATTTGAGTGCTTGTCACACTAAACTCGAGATTGGTTCAAGAAATAATTTGTGAGAACATTTATCGTGGGGCTTAATCTCGAGATTTAGTATGAAGTTAAAGCTCACTACCCCCACACCATGATGGATGTCATATCATTCGCCCACGTGCATAAAGAAAAAATCAATATGGACACTCGCTGAGATAGAGGCTTCAATAGATAGCTAATCAGCAAGTCGCCTACCCCATCTATTCCCAACACTAAGTAAATGAAGGACTCAAACTCAAATGAGTACCTAAATCAAAACATCCCATAATATAAAGTTGCCTCCTAACAAGGCTAGGAGCACTAAGTAATATTTTGAAGGTAGATGCTCAAGGCACATGACTTGAGATCTAATACTCTTTCAAAGCTCACTAGCTTAAGTAATAACAAAAAATTATTAAAATAAAATCATTGGTAATGAATCTTTGGATAACTCATTGTTATAATTAATCTTGATTGCTCTAACTTTGGAATGCTAGTATAAAAATGAATTAGAAACTTTATCTAAATTCAAATTTATAAAAGAAAGATTTTGATGATGATTATGATTGAATGATAGGTTCAAATCATTGACTTGAATATTTGTTGATTTAAATGCAAAGGCTATTGTTGAATGACTTAAATATTATGGTGTTTTTAGCTAAGTTAAATATCATTGTTGAATGATTGATCTAAATGTTACGTGATTTAAATGCTATGATAGTGTATGGGTTGTATGATTAAATGATTATTATTGAATGATAGAATTTGAGCATAGAATAATATAGAAAAGGGAGAGAAAAATCATGCTTCATTATCTAGTATTTTTGAAAAATTAAAATATATTTAATGAGACTGAGATGAGCATGGTAACTCATTTCACTAAGTCTAAAAATCATTAGAATTAAAATAAATTGAAGCTTTTGTTTGAAAATGTCTTATTACAATGATCTTGAAGAAACTTCATTTTTTACTTTAAATAACATTGTATTCTTGAAATAAATTTCATAAGTTGAAAACAACTCAAAAGGAGGATAATTATTCTTAAAAATATTTTTATCCTATAAATCCTTCAACAAGATAAAATGATATCATTATTGTTGAATCTCCTAAACTACAAAAATAATTTGATGATTCAAATATTATATTATTATTGACTAAGTTTGTGGAATGATTTAAATGTTACAACGATAGTTGTATGTTAAAATGGGTTATGATTGGATGACGATTCTTGAATTGAAAACTTAAATAAAAATTTTCATATTTATCCTTTTAGTGCTTTCAAAAATATATATATTTGAAATACACATGACAAGTGAATAACAACTCTTTTCACTAAAGTCTAAAAAGTTAGACACATTTAACAAAGAAACATCATTGGATAAGATAAACCAAATATCATATTTGAAAATATCTTATTTTAATATTTGTGATTATTTCTTTTGAAAATATCTCAATATCTATCTTATTAAGATAAGAGATTGATGAATCTATTCATGATAATTTTTTAAATATCAATTTTGATGATTTGAACTTGGATAAGTTATTATCATGATCTTAACATCTTGAGAAATTGAAATTTGAAATCCTTATATAAATCAAGTTTGTTCAAAGAGGATTATAAATCATAATTTGTCTCTTCAGAACTATGATTTGAAAATCTTCTTTTGAACCATATTTTTAACAACTTGAAGTTTCATATATATAAATCAATATCTTTTATATTTTCTTCTTTGTAATTTATTCATGATCTTGATATTTTTACAAATGAAGACTATTCTTTGATCTCCTAAGATTTCTAAAGCTTTGAATCTCTCTAAGAAGAGATTTATTAAAAGAAATCATGTTTTTTGATACTTATGATTTAATTTTTTATGACATAATTCTTTTGTACTCATGGTTATATTTAAAACATAGATGCAATAGAAAAATTAAATTATTATATTTATTGTTGACAATAAAAAAGGGTGAGGAGTCAAATTTAATTTGGTTAGAAGAAAATTTGGATATAAAAAATCTTTTAACATTGAATGAGGAATAATTGCTTAGAAGAAAATTAGAACTTTCTAAATGCATGCAAAATACTTAATTTACAATTTGAGCTTGATTTACTATCATGTTTTCTATTGGATTTCTTGATGCTTATTATCAAAATTTACATGATATGATCTTCAAAATGCATGATTTGCTTGATTTGCTATCTTGCTTGAAATTTGCATAAGATGAATTAAATTACATGGGTAGCTCTTAATTTTAGAATATATATATATATAATTGAGTATTTTTGTGATATGTTATTTTTCACTTCCCTTAGTTCTACTTTCTTATTTACAAAAGGAGAAAAATTTTAATAAGAAAATTATGGTTTTATCCTATTTTATTAAGGGGGAGCAATGCAAAATTTATTTTATAAAAATATGAAAACTTTGACATATGATGACCTTATGTATCATAAAATTACTTGTTATTTCACCTCTTTTTAATGATGACAACGGGGCAGAAATAGTGAATTGATGACACAAAAATGATACATACATGTCAAAAAGAAAAAAAAATTCATGAGAAAATTATTGACACATGTGTCTTGAAATCATTTGCTATAACATTTTACATTTTTATTGATGATAAAGTGAGAGAAATGATAAATTGAAGACACATGTAGAAAAATAAAAAATACATATTTCTCTTATTTTTACTGATAAACAAAGGAGAAAAAATAATTGATGATTTAAGGAAGATAATTTCAACTTAATGTATGATTGATGCATAATTTTAAAATTCATGTTATATATTTTAAAATTTTGATGATTCATTATTGATTGAAATTAATATTATATCAATGAATATTTGATTTTAAAATTCATATCATTTCAAAATTTGATAAATAAATATTATGATACTTGAATTCAAGAGTGGTTGGTTCTCTTGAATTTAAGTTTGCCTTATTTGAAGTATGGCATGGATGTAGGGGGAGTAAGGTTTAACTCCCGTCATCAATTAATTGTCATCAACAAAAAGGGGGGAGATTGTTGAATCTCATATTTTGATGATGAAATCAATTGATGGGTTATTGATCTAACAAGGTTGTTAGAATTGATTGATGTAGGATTAACTACGATAGAGAGATAATTACAATCAAAGATTTGGCCAAAGTCAAGTCCAAGCATCGGGCCGAAGTGAGGATGATGTGGTTGGGAACTCACCTGGAGTGCACCGGGAGTTCGTCGAGGGTTTCGGGAGTTTGTTAGGATGGCATAAGGAAGTTCGTCGGAAGAAGACCGAGACTCGCTGGAAGATTGTCGGGGTAGCCGAAAAGCTTGCCTGGAGTTGGGAAGGTCTTGAAGTGGATTTGTTGGCTATGTTGATTATAATTAATTAAGTCATAGTTAGCATCATTAAAGTATAACTACGATGGAGAAATGAATTATAACCAGATAATGGACCAAGATCAAATTTGGGCATCAGGCCAAGGTTTGGACAATGCAGTGGGAGCTCACCGAGAGTTCACTAGGAGTTTGCTGAAGGAATCAGGAAGCTCACTGGGAACACGTCAGGAGATCACCGAAGAAAGACCGTAAGACTCACCATAAGAATGTCGGAGGCTGTCGAATTGGCGGGAGTTAGGTTATTGTTTAGCTTGATGATCCTTATGATTGTAATCAAGTGAGTCGTAGTTAGACTTGAGTCCTAATTGGGTTTGATTTGGAAGGAATATAAATCAACTCAATATGAGGCAACCGAGTCCATATTTGAGATTGGATTAAGCTCAAGTCTAGCTCAATTGGTTGACCTGAGAATTGGTCAATAGGAGGTACATGTTAAAATACGAAAAGTGGAGGGAACCACTTTTCCATAAATTTTGACGGTTGTACCGCTGGTGAGCGGCGGTAGGCGGTGAACGACGATTGTACCGTTGTCACCTAGGAATCTAGGCAGCAGGCGACCATTGTACTACCCAGGCCAACGGTTGTACCACCCATACCCTATTTTTAGGGTGCTTTCAATGGTGGCACTATCGACGTTGGCGGTTGTACCGCCTGTACTCGATTTTTTTAGGTGTGTTTGAATTTTAGCTCCAAATCCTTAAGCCAATTGGGGCCTATAAATACCCCAAGTTTTCTTACATTTCATACAATAATTTTGGTCTAGAAATTCTATGATAAATTATGTGCAAAAATTATAAGAAAAAGAAAATAGGTAAGGGAGAGAGGAAAGGATTGTAAAACTTGTAGCCCTCCATTGTGAGTTTGTAAGGTTCCTCTCATATGCTTGTGAAAAGGAGAGTGAGAAGTGCAAGGGTTTAATCTTCACCGAAAGAAGATTTATAGTGGACATCGGTGGACCTCGGAGAAGAGGACTCGGGAGTGGATGTAGGCCAGATTGAGGCCGAACCGCTATAAATCTGTGAGTATTTCTTATCTTGAATCTTATTTAGATTTGCATGTTCATACTTAAGCTTTCATTAAGCAAGAATCTTAGCATTATTCTATAAGTTAAATTGCTCACTTACTCTACTTAAATGAAATGCTTCCGATATTGGTTTTATTTTGAATGAAGTTTCCTTTAAACCAAGTTTTTATCACTTGCACTAATTCATCCCCCCTTCCCCACACCCCCCCACACACACACTCCTCTCTTAGTGCCAATTGATCCTAACAGTTTCTCTCTCCTTGGTAGTTGGCCATAATGGCTGAAAAGATTGATCTATTGCTTGATGAAGAAGATGGTTTACATGCTTATTTATAGAGTTCATGAAGAGACCCCCTAAACTAGGACTCCTAATAAGAGTCCTACTAGTAATAAAACTCTAACTCCAACTCCTACTTTAAGTGAAACTCTACTAGAAGAGTCCTAACTCTTGAAGAGTCCCAACACTAGAAGGAACTCAACCCTAGTCGACTTCCCCAACCAAGGTGGGTGACCAATTAGGATTAATTATAATTATAACTGGGTTGTAATTGTAACCCTACTAGGATTAAGAGTCCTGACCTATTCCAGTTCAGTCGAATCCTAACCCTACTAGGATTTGGGCTGATTTATTACAATGGACTCAAATCTCATCCTAACCAACCTAATGTCAGGTCTAGGCTGGCCAACAAGGTCCAATTTAATGACTTAACTCAATCGACTAGGACCCGACTCAGTTAAGTTCCTAACAGAACCACCCTCTTTAAATCAGCCTTTTCCTCAAGGCTGAAAGTCCATGACTCTAGGTCCTAATCTGTAACTCATCATGAGGCTCCCTCGTGGCCCATGTAGTAGATGCATCATGCTCCTATGGTCTAGCATCAGCAATAGTGTCTAGACGGTGATGCGTTACGATCCTGCTATCCCATACGATCTCTAGCTAGAACTAGGCCTCTTCATTAACTTGGGTGTCGGGTGGATTGATCTGGGTTGAGTCATCCTCTCTAAACTTCCACTTGAGGTAGACACATAGAGGATCATATATACTTTTGAATTGGCACGTAGATCCGATCGGTAGGGCACAACTCCAACATGTTCTCCAATTTTGCAGGGTCCAATAACAGGAAGACCACTTCCTCGAGGCTCGAGTTTTCATAGATTCTTGATGGTAGGGTGGAAGATAAAGGAAGACTCAATCTCCAATAGCCAACTTTCTTTTGCCTTTGTGTTTATCGACATACGATTTTATTTTTGCTTGGGTTTTCGTGGGTTTGTCCTTCAATAGTCCCTCCTTGAGATGATGGCAGCCCCTCGATGAAGTCCATGAAAAATATTGATCCAAGTTGAAACCAAAGTGGCTAGGGCTAAGATTTTCCTAGACTTGTTGTAGTCTCTCCTTTATATTGTTGATCGGTATCATACCAAGCCACAAATTCAGTAATGATCAGCATCTCCTCGTCGTAGATTGATAGCTTCAAGTGATATGAAGAAAGGAATTTACTGATGTAGGCTAGGGGTTGGGTATTTTGCATAAGGACAACACCAATTCCGGCTCCTGATGCGATAGATTTTGATCACGAACACTTTGTCGGAGTCGGGTAAGGCTACAACTGGTATAGATGGATCGTAGTCGTGAGAGAATCAAAGGCTATTGTAGCTTCATCCGACTGCAGGAAGACAGCCTTTTTCAATAATATCATAAGGGAGCAGTTGATCTTACTATCATCCTCCACGAACTTACGGTGGTTATGCGGCCGGCTAGAGCGTAGTTTTGTTAGTTTAGCAAATACATCCAAAATTCAGCAAGCAATAAGGGGAGGTTTAGATATTCATGCATCATTGGTTCCTCCGTTTATAGCCCTTGAAGTTGTATTAGGAAACCGATATACAATTTGTGTAGCACCCTCTCCATGCTTTGTGTAGAAATCATCGATACTTCGCCCCCAAGCATTCATCGTAGGATCACATGTTTCCCATGGCTAAAAAATTTCATGATTAGTTTGGAAAAATTTTAAGAAATATCACATATCGTGGATAACCATTCAATGTCGAGCATTACTTCATAGTCGTCGAGTGGGAAGAGGAAAAAATCAGCAATGCTCTTTTGGCCCTATAGAAATAATTTCACCTGCGAGCACTTTTGTATGCACTTCAGGATTCAACTATCAGCTACCTTGACGTCAAACCTGCTGCAATTTTCATTTTGGAGCATCAATCAAGTAGCAACCTTGTTGTTCATAAAGTTATTGGTGCTCCTGGTCTCGATGAGGACGGTGATAGGCTGCTGCTTAAGGAATCCTTCAATTTTTATTGTTTGCGAGTTCGAATAGCCGGCTAGAGTAGGAGTCATGCAATTGGTCGATTGTGGGTCCTCTGGTAGAACCCTTGCGGATTCTAAGCTTGGGGTTTGATCTCTATAAGGGATCGGCCTCCTAGAACTCTATAGGGGTTCCCTCCTCTAATGTATTATGCGCAATGGCTAAAAGGAATTTGATATATTCATGATAAAAAAGGGGTGGCTACATAAGTTTATATAGGGACTCAAGACCCTAACTCTTAATATGACTCCTACTCTTAGAAGGCTCTCTCTCTTTTTTAACTCATAACCCCTAGCCAACTCCTAACCATGATGTGGCCGGCGGCTATAAGGGTCTCAAACTCCTAATTTGCTTCTTATTCAACCCTAGAGAGAGTCCTAGCTAAATGGATCTCTCCTCTCCTAACCCTAGCCGGCCTCTCCTAAGAGGAGGGAGGTGGCTAAAAGACCCTCTCTTCATGAGGACTCTTCTCGTAACCCTAGCCGATCACTTCTTCAATAGGGGTGGTGGCTAGTTTAGAGTATATTACATGCATGACTTGGTTGACTCTAACCTGAATGTAACTCTGACTCTCTAATCCGACTCCAGTTCAGCTGAATCCTAACCCTACTAGGATTTGGATTGATTTATTATAATGGACTCAAATCTTCTCCTAACCGACCTAATGTCAGGTCTAGGTTGGCCAACAAGACCCAATCTAAGGACTCAACTTAATCGACTAGGACTTGACTCAACTAGGGTCCTAACCGACCCGCCCTCTTCAAATCAGCCTTGTCCTCAAGGCTAAAGCTCTATGAACTTTGGGTCCTGGTCTACAATTCTTTTTGGATCATTCTCGTGGTATCTACGGTAGGTGCACCATGGTCTTACGGTCCAGCATTGTTTTGTATCTTTCCATCAGTAGTAGTAGTGTCTAGATGGTGGTGCATCGAGATCTTGCGATCCCATACAATCATCAGCTAAACTTGGACCTCCTCATCAGTCAAGATATCTAGTGGGTGGATATAGGTTGAGTCATCTTCTCTAAACTTCCATTTGAAGTGGGATACTTGGAGAATCAGTTGTATTTCTAAATTGGTGTGCAGATTCGATCCAAAAGTCATGGCTCCAATGTGATCTCCAATTTTGTAAAGTCCATAGAAACAGGGAGACCATTTCTTTGAGGCTCGAGTCTTCATAGATTCCTGCTGATAGGACTGACGACGAAGGAAGACTCGATCTTCAAACTTCCTTCTACTCCGACGTTTGTCAGGCGATTATTTCTTTCTTGCGTGGCCTGATGTGTGGTTGTTCTTTAATGGTAGCCAAGCTTTCATTTGAGATGATGGTTGCCCTCTAGTAGTGTCTATGGTAATATAAGTCCGATCTGAGTTTGGAGTGAGTAGAAGCTGTAATTTTCCTAGGTTTGCTATCGTCTCTCCTTAGCGTCGTTGACTGGTATCATACCAAGCAACAAATTCAACAATGGTCAGTATCTCATTTACAATTCTCTCTATTTTAGATTTATGGAGGTGAAGATAATGATATGGTCGAGTGTTTGCTAGTGGTTTGCTCAGGAGAATCAGAATTCCATGTTCATGCCGTCGGGTATGAGGTAGGCTGCATAGTTTAGCGAAGACGTCTGAAAATTCAGCAAGCAATTGAAGAAGGTTTGAGTCTTTAATTTTTGTTGGCTCCCCCATATGTTGCTATTTGAGTTGCATTAGGAAGCCACTATTCACTTTGTGCAAGACTTTCTCTATTTGTTGCATTGAAACCGTCGTCACGTCGCTCCTGTGTTTCCCATGTAGGATCTCCTATTTTTGTTTGCTAAAAAATTTCATAATTAATTTCAAAAAATTTGAGGAGACATCACCTAGTATAGTTAGTCATTCAATGCCAAGCACGACCTCATAATCATCGAGTGGGAGGAGGAAGAAATCAGCAATTATTTATTGATCCTACAGCAATAATTTCACACATGGACTTCTTAGATTGCACTTTAAAATTCGACCGTCGGCTACCTTAATATCTAACCTATTGTAATCTTTAATATGCAGTGTCATCCAAGCAGTAACCTTCTTGTTTATGAAATTATTGGTGTTCCTGGTATTGATGAGGATGGTGATTGGTTGTTGTTTGAGTAGTCTTCCCACTTTCATCGTCTGTGGGTTCCCGTAGCCGACAAGAGCATGCATCATACAATCGGTCAGCTATGGTTCTTCCTCCATGACCTCCTTCTTGTGCTCATGGATTTCCTCCTTTGAATCATCGAGGGGTTCAATCAGAAGAAGGTGTCCCCTCTTGCAGCGATGGTCACGGCTCCACGGTTCGTCGCAATGCCAATATAAGCCCTTTGTCAATCTATCACGAAGTTCTTCTCTTATCAATTTCTTTAGCAATAAAGGATGGCTGGGAGCAGAGGGTGCTGGAGGTTTGTATGATGCTGGTCTAAGTGTGGTCCTTGTCTTTCGGTCATCTTGGTTGAGTCACTCCTCTTGGATTCCGGCGAAGGAGATGACAACCCTTAATGTATATGGATGATGATAGCAACAAATCGATGAGGATAGCAACAAGATAGATGAGAATAGTGATAGTAACAATTTTGGCAAAGATTGGTTTTGTATGCAGCAAGAAACACTGAAAAGATGCAGTAGAATTTTTTCATCGAAAAGATTTTAACAATATAGATATAATTTTTTCTAGTAGTTTTTAACAAAAATTCGAGTAGAACTTAATGGGAATCCACTGGTAAGGAAAAGGTAATACTATCAAAAAATTCATGGAAGAATATGACAGTAAAAAGTTCAGCAAGATCAAATAATACGAGAAGGTGCTACAATAGATTTTTACGTCTAAAGTTTAGCAGTTTGGACGTAAAAGATCAGTGGTTCATATCAATAATTTTTGCACAGAACCGAAAAGGAATCCACTATTAAGGAGTGATAAAGCCATCATAAAAAACATGTAGAAGATTGGGCAGAAAAATATTGGCAGCAAGATCAAAATAGGGCAGTAGTATGCGGTTAAATTATGTAGCATAACTTTCATCATAAAGATGGCAACTTTATGACGATAAGTTTATGCAGCAAAATAGGAACACTTTTTTTTTAGTTTTTTGGGTTTAAGATAACTAAATTACAGTAGCAATAAAGTAAAATACCAGAACCTGGTGTAATTTGTAGTGAGATTGAAGTTGTGATCTGCGGTAGTAGTGATGACGATGAAGTTGGCGATGATCACAGTAATTATGGGAATTGCTTGGGAGATGGATGAAGATGATGGGTGGATGTAGAAGGGTAGTGAAGCTACAAGGAATGTTGCTCTGATACCAAGTGTTAGAACCCTTACGGATTCTAAGCTCGGGGACTGATCTTTATAGGGGATCGGCCTCCTAGAACTCTATAGGGATTCCCTCCTCCAAGGTATTTTGCACAATAGTTGAAAGAAATTTGATCTATTCATGATAGAAAAGGGGTGGCTACAAGAGTTTATATATAGACTCAAAACCCTAACTCCTAATAGGACTTATACTCTTGGAAGACTCCCTCTCTTCTTCAACTTCTAACCTATAGTCAACTCCTAATCATGATGTAGTCGACGGCTATAGGGGTCTCCAACTCCTAATTTGCTTCTTATTCAATCCTAGAGAGAGTCCTAGCTAAATGTATCTCTCCTCTCCTAACCCTTGCCTGCCTCTCCTAAGAGGAGGGAGGTGGCTAGAAGACCCCCTCTTCATGAGGACTCTTCCCTTAACCCTAGCCGACCATTTCTTCAATATGGGTGGTGGCTAGTTTAGGGTTTATTACATGCATGACTTAGTTGACTCCAACCCGAATGAAACTCTGACTCTCTAATCTAACTCCAGTTCAGCTGAATCCTAACTCTACTAGGATTTAGGTTGATTTATTATAATGGACTCAAATCTTCTCATAGCCTACCTAATGTTAGGTCTAGGTTGGCCAACAAAGCCAAATCTAAGGACTCGACTTAATCGACTAGGACCTGACTTAGCTTGGGTCCTAACATCCTCCTTCGTGTTCTCCTCTTCAGGTTTGAGGTTGCTGGTTACATGTGCCCTGCAAGCCAATCACGCAAGTGATGGCACGTGTGACACATTACGTAATCTTTTTGCTTATGATTAATATTGATATATTCTCACATTATATTATATGTAGCATATATATTGTGATGTCCTTGGTACTGTGCAATGGAAATCGGATCGTGATGAGATCACGATAATGAGATCGATTCACTTTTAAACACAGATCCTAAATAATCCCGGTCATAGGTTACTCGAGAGGGACATCGACATAACCGGACAGACCGATGTACTATATACCCGTCCATATGATAGAGGCGGCTGGTCTCATAGCCACTTATGTGGAGACACTAAGGATATAGTACAGGTGCTCATTGGAGAATGAGTTTACTGATTGATCTGCTTATGGAATGTTGTATGGTTAATGATACCTAATGTCAGACAGCGATTCCATAGTCTCAGTTGTGTATCTAGTCCTTAGACTTGAGATACCAAGGATGCCTTGTATGAGTACTCCTTTCTTTTAACGCCAAACTTACAGGTTTGGAAAGCTCCAGATCTGGTATAACTAGTTATCAGGATTGGTAGCCAACCTTACGAAGACAATTGAGTGTCAATAGAGGATCATCCACTCTCGGTATCACGAAAGGAATATCTCATATGTGCTTGCTTAGACAAATCCCTGGCCAAGGTCATTTGGATTGAGAGAGAAGGAGTTCTCCGGTAGAATCTGATTAAAGCAAGACAAACTGATTTCGTATGTGACCTGACAGTACCATGTCCAATATACGGTCTCTGGGATATTATTTGGATGAGGGACTATAGATACATGGTAACTGTGGACAGGCAGGTCCAATGGATTTGATCCCCCATGTATCGTTTGAGGACTATGGCGTAGTGGCCTAGTACGTCCATAGTCGATAAGTCGAGTGAATTATTATGGGGATAATAATTCACTATATCAGAAAGAGTTCTGATGGGAGTAACTCACAGCCAGCTCGGTATCGAGCCTAGAGGGTCACACACATATGGTGGATGCTTCAGCGAATAGAGGATTGGATGAAGATCCAATTAGCCCCTATTCTTATTAGATGAGACCCTATGCTGATGGGCTCTTTGCTTTAGGCCCAATTAGAGGCCTAAGGAGATTATTGGATAGAGATCCCATAATGCAACGTTAGTGGGTTATTGGATAGAGATCCAATACCCACTAAGGCAGGACCCCTAAGGTTTTTTTTTGCTGTCTATAAATAGAATGGGAGACTCTTGGTTGATAGGCTACAGCTTTAGCCACCACCTCCTATTCTCCTCTCTCCCTCTGAGCAAGAGTTGCAAGATCAGAGAGGAGGAGTTTTGCTGTAGAGATCCATCGTGTGAATACCGCTAGAGAGGACGCTTGACCTCCTTCATCTTCTCCATCCGGATCTGGAATACAAGGATATACGATCTCCCTAGGTAAAATCAATCTCTCACACATCGCGGTTTTTTAGTTTTTGTGGTTTTTCTCGTGACCCCAATCTTTTGCACAACGATTTGATCTGCGTGGGAAACCAGTTTTTGTTTTAATTTCTGATGCGCATGTGATGCACCCGTTGTAGGTTTCCCAACAAAGGTCCTCCTCTTCACATTCAGGTTCTTCAATAGGTTCTATCATGAGAAGCTTCCCCGTTTTGCAACGATGATTGCGGCTCCAAAGTTCATTACAATGCTAATATAAGCCCTTCACGGATCTGTCACGAAGTTCTTCTCTCGTTAACTTCTTCGGCTGAGGTGGCTGGTTGGTGATAAATGGGGCTGAGGGTCTTTGTGCTATTAGTTGGGTGGTGGCTTTGGTCCTCCGAGCATCTTGGTTCAGCCTTTCTTCTTGTAGTCGCACGAAGGAGATAGTTGTCATCATCATGTAGGGTCGATGCGCTTTAACTTTTTCTTAAATTTTTGGCTTCAACCCTTCGATGAACGTCCCTAACAATTATTTCTCAGACCAATCACATGCTTGGTTAGAAAATTTCTCAAACCTGGGATGGCATTCTTAGATTATGGAGGTTTGTCGGATCTTTACGAGTTGACTGTTGATGTTCTCGAATTCGAACGGTCCAAAGTGGATCAGCAGCCTACTCTTGAATTGCCTCCACATTGGGACTCCTTGGGTATGCTCAAGCCAATTGTACCATTATATTGCATCTCCCTCGAGGTGGATGACAACGATGTCCACCATGGAAGCCTTCGGTGTCTGGTGATAGTGGAAGTAGCGTTCCGCGCGCGAAAGCCACCCCATCGGGTCTCCCTCTTCCCATCGAGGGAAGTCCACCCTAATGCATGGTTGCGCTAAATCGGTGGCTTGTTCTTTCTTCTTGGGAGGCCTCTCTTTGTGATCTTAACTTTCACCTTGTTGTGATTTTATCAAACTTGGAGATCGGCCAATTCTTTCTGCGAATAAGGCACGCAGTTTGTCCTCCAAGTGCGATTTGAAGGCCTCCAACTTGGCACCGATCGGATCTACTGATGCCATGGAGTAAGACCCTAGATCTGTGATGTCAAGATCATTCTCTTGCTATTGGGTCAATGGTATAAACCGGTTGAGTGGATTGGTGGCCGAAAGAGGTGGTGGATCAAGGGTAGATGGCTACGGTTTGGGGCTGATAGGTTGCTATTTTTGGTTGCTGTTGGGGTTGTGGTTTGGAGCTACTATAAGGGTCATATAGGAGGTATGATGGCCGAGGGTTAAGATTAGAGGGATGGATTAGGGTTTCTATTGATGACAGCAACGGATTTGACAAGGATCAAGTGTGGATGCAACAAGAAGTACCGAAGGTAGTGCTGTTGAATTCTACGATGATAGGCTATCGTTGGAGGTGTAATTGATGCTACGGTTTGAGGCTATTATAGAGGCTGTAAGGGGGGTTTAGTGGTAGTGGTTTAAGGATAGGAAGATCAGTTAGGGTTACTATTGGTGGCAGCAATCAGTTTGGTAGGGATTGGTGGTCGAAGGAGGGACGGGTCAAGGTTGCAGTTTAGGGTTGATAGCTTGCGATTTAGGTTGCTGTTAGTGCTATGGTTTGAGGGTGTGGTAGAGGCTAGAAAGGGTTTCGTGATAGTGGTTTGAGGTTGGAAAGGAAGGTTTAGGGTTGCTGTTAGAGCATCAACCAGTTTGTTGTGGCTGCGATAAGAAGTGTCAAAAGATGTTACTATAGAATTCTTTGTCGAAAACAATAATTTTGTGATAAATGATTCCAGTAGTATATGGATGATTTTGACAACAAGAAATTAATGAGGATAGCAGCAAGATAGATGAGAATAATGATAGCAATATGACAACAACAAATTCGACAGAGATCAGTTGTGTATGCAGTAGGAAACATCGAAAAGTATGGCAGTAGAATTTTTCATCAAAAGATAGCAGTTTTACAACGAATGTTTCAGTAATATTGCAATAGTATTTTGAGGAATATGGCAGCATAAAATCAATAAGGATAGCAACAATATAGATGATAGTGATATGGTAGCAAATATGGCAGCAAGATCGGATACGATAGATGCAGCAATAGAATTTTACATCGAAGAATAGCATTTTGATGAAGAGTTTTCAATAGTTACATCAAAGATTTAAAGGACTCGATGAGAAACCACTGATAAACAAAGCCAAGTCAATATAAAATATGAATAAAAATTTGACAGCAAAATAGTGGCAGAAAGATCAATGATATGGCAGCAAGTCTGTGGCTGAAAACTATGTCAATGACGTAGATCATTACAGTAGTTTTTTTGCAGCAAACACAACAAGATAAACATAGCAAATTTTGTAGCAAGATGAAGAGGATGCAAGGTAGATGTAGCTTTTTTTTTGATAGAGAATTGCAGTAGCACTAAGGTAGCTACCAGAACTTGATGTAATTTTGGTGGAGGCTGCAGATGATGTTTCTACGATAGTGGTGATGACGATAGAGTCAGTGATGATCATAGTAATTATGGAAATTTCTTGGGAGGTGGTGAATGGCTGTGGAAAGGCAGCGAGATGCCAAGAACATTGCTTTAATACCAAATGTTAGAACTCTATAGGATTCTAAGGCTTGATTGATCTCTGTAGGGGATCGATCCTTCTTGGAACTCTACAGGGGTTCCTCCCTCCTTGGTAGTGGGTCACAATGGCTGAAAAGATTGATTTATTGCTTGATGAAGAAGATGATTTACATGCTTATTTATAGGGTTCATGAAGAGACCCCCCTAAACTAGGACTCCTAATAAGAGTCCTACTAGAAATAAAACTCTAACTCCAACTCTTACTTTAAGTGAAACTCTACTAAAAGAGTCTTAACTCTAGAAGAGTCTCAACACTAGAATGAACTCAACCCTAGTCGACTTCCCCAACCAAGATAGGCGGCCAATTAGGGTTTATTACAATTATGACTCAGATGTCTCCGCCCTGAATCCAACTGTAACTCCTAACCCAACTCCAGTTCAGTCGAATCATAAGCCTACTAGGATTTGGGTTGATTTATTACAATTGACTCAAATCTTCTTCTAGTCGTCCTAATGTTAGGTCTAGGCTGACCAACATGACCTAATCTAACGACTCGACTCAATCGACTAGGACTCGACTTAGTTGGGGTCCTAACATTGACAATTTGGGATTCGATCATGAAGTTATGGATTCCGATGAAGATATTGGATCTATCACACATACAATGCATACATTAGTCGACTACTCTTACCCACAACCCATGAAAATTGAAGAAATTTTAAAATATCAACCTGTTACTATTTTAATTGATACTAGTAGCACTAAAAATTTTATGGATAGAAAGCTTGTTGATCGATTGGCCTATCACATTGAAGGCTGTGATAAATTTGAAGTCAAGGTTGCTGATGAACGAATTATAACTTGTGATAACAAGTGTTCAAAGATAAAACTAACTATACAAGGCAAATAACTACATGTTGATTTCTTTTTGATACATCTAGAAGGCTTCAAAGTGGTGATCCTTAAAAGAACACATAGAACTACCACTAGCCATAAGATTGAGAAGATTCTTCAAAAGAATGCAATGATTACTATACTAGAAGACCAAACTATTGCTTACAACAAGTAGAGATCCTACTTAATTGATTAAAGGGTTGTGATGTGTCGTAAATATTGAAGTGCTCCCGAAATTTGATGTAGCTCAGCGGGTCTTATAGGACCCTAATAGTGTTAGGTCCTCATCTATTGAGTCATGTTGATCCGTCCAGTCAAGTCAATTATGAGTCCTAGTAAGAGTTGAAGTATATTTAATTAAGAGTCATAATAGGAGTTGGAGTCTATTTGATTAAGAGTCATAGTATGAGTTAGAGTTTATTAAATTAAGAGTCCTATTATGAATCTATTTTAAGAGTCCAAGTTCAATTAAGAATTGGTTAAGAGTCTCTATAAATAAGGATGTAACTATTTTTTTTTTTGGACAATCAATGAAGAAATTATGTTTTAGTCAATAGGTCAACACCCTATGAGGGTCGATACCCTATAGAGATCAAGAAGGTCAATTCTCTCGAAGTGATCTTTTATCCCCCCTTTTCTATCGCCATCCATGATAGAACCTTAGAAATTCCTATCATCTGGTATCAGAGCAACGTTTTTAACATCTTACTATTCATCCACTCCACAACCACCTCTACAATGATCATTTATCTTCGATAAATATCTTTGAATTCCTATCACTAATATTCAAATCAGTCAACTCTAAAACACAACAGAATCAAATGAGTTAACTGAGTTTCAGATTATTTTCTAATCATAAATAAAAACTCTTTGCAGATCAGATACAGAATTAGGGCTGAGTACATACAACTGTAGTTGGGGAGTCTCAGTTTTTGAAGTGGATTAAAATGGAGCATTAGGTAAGAATGAGACATTTTTATATGGACGTTTTTTATTTTAGTTAGAATTTGTAACGAAACAATAAATAAGAAAATCGTCCTAGTATAGTGGTGAGTATTCGCCGCTGTCACGTGAGTCACCCGGGTTCGATCCCCGGCAACGGCGTTTCTACGTTTTGGTTTGTCAATGAATTCGCATTTTTTATTCGTGAGGTTAATAAATTCTTGATATTACAAGTTTGATGATTGACTACAAGACCATCAATTTTTATGAGCAAATTAATTTCATTGATAATAATAAAAATGAAATGATGGATACGTAGTTAAATAGTCCAATACCGATCCTTAATTGGACCTTATTGACTTAAACAACCAAGGATTAAATTTGATAATCGTGCAGTCTTTTCATATCAAATCCTCCCAGCTGTGATCCTTTCTACACACTTCTAAAAATTTAGCTATTGGAAATCTCCAGTTCTTTGATAATTTGAATTCTTGGATTAAAAAACACAGATGACATTGCCATGATCCTTACAATTATCCATTTCATCTCCCAGAAAATAATTTTGCAACAATCCACATTTGAACATGTAGCATACAGATCACCTAATAGTTGGTGGTAATCCATCCTCTCCAAAAGAAGCTCCATCTTATAAACTTGGTGAAGTCATTCTTCAATGTTTGACTTGAAGACACTTTTAACACTTCACATAGATTGATAACTGGTCCTTTGATTTCAAGAAGAAAGAAGAATTTAGGATAGGAAAGTTCTTTGAATATGTTGTTTGTCATCTTCATGGCTGGAAAAAACATCCAACATGGAAACAAGGTCAGCACCCTAATGGATTTATAAATTGCATGGTCAAAGCAGGAGACTTGGATTAAGAACACAGAAACAATCCATAGGTTCACAGCTAAAAGCTTGGTATATGACAACCTCATGAAAACATCCAGCCTACTTAACTGTGGCTTTAAAATAATGCAGTATCCTAGACTGAATTCCTGATAGTGAACTGACTACAAAGCAGAAGCAAAGAAAAAGAAAGAAAAAGCTTTTATTACATAGTTCTAATGAACTCTCCCACATAAAGGGTTCTTATGATCCAAATGAATCAAGTTTCTAAATCATGCTTAACCCACATGGTAATATCAAAGAATTCACAGCCCAGAAACTATTCTTTCATACTATCTACTAGACCCAAATGATGACCACAAAGATTTGAACGAAGGAAATTGTAAATTGTAGTAATCTCATAATTCACATCTGACATGAAATGAGATGTGAATAGTATAAGGTTATGTTATTACCCAACCAAGGAGCATATGAGAACTTTTGAGGGGCTAATCACACATGATTTTTGACCTGAGTCGTGATGTCTATATTCATAAACTTCTCTGCAAAATTAAAAAAATAACAATTTTATTTATTTATTTCTTAAAATTTCTTCGATATGAACAAAGAAAATCCTAATTTTTCCTAGATGGTATTGTTCTATTTTACAAATAGTAACTTTCTGAGCATGCCTTCACCAGCAAGGTCACTAATGAGGTCGGGCCATTAAATGAAGGACGTGTAGATATTAGAATATTATTATTCTTATATATAGGTACAACAATAAAATAGTCATAAGTTTGAACTATTTGGGGTTGGCTACCTAGATCTTTGCTGCCATTGAGATATGTAAAAAGCCTTAAGATCTGTGTTCATGAGATCTAACATAGTTTTATACTAGTTGTCAGTGACCTAATGCAACCTATCACCTTTTTCATCCGGACTTGGGACTGACATTGGCGATATTATGTATATATATAAATATACATATAAAAAGGTTTAGTCTTATGGTATCTAAAAGAAGCAAAATAAGGATATTGTAGTTTGACATGGTTATCTTGAGGTATATGCACGTTTTGTTCTTTTTTTCCTTCTTTGAAGGCTATGCACAGTTAGATAACAAGCAAACTTATGAATAAATCTCTGTAAAGATCTGAGTTTTGTGTGGTGTACATTGTAAACAGCCTCTGAGAAGTTACATAGCAGTCTGTTAGTTTAGACAATCTGTACAACAAGAAGATTATGAGAAGGTTAGGTTCATCCTAGTAGCACAAAAATCAGATACGTTATGCATTGTCCCATATGAATTGAATGAATGACTAGAAACAAAAGCATCCTGAATAAGAGACAGAATTTGTGGTTAATATCAAGTTGCTACATGTTTATTGCAAAAGGACTGCTCTACAGGAAGTGCAGTGGATATACCGGATGACTAACACACAAAAAGTAGATCAGATGAAACAATAGATACGTAAGAAATTAACCCAAATTGCATAACCAGCTGGTTGTGCTTGTAAAAGTAAACACTAATATGGGGATTCTCAAGTAATGCAATATCAAAAAGAGAAAAAAATATCATGACAATGAAACTTCTGTGACAAAAATTTGCTTCTGGGATAAGAAGAATAATCTCTTACATTGAGATCATACTGCAGAATCCTTACCAGATAGACCCTTGCCTTGTTTTTCATTTTCAGAATCAGAATTACCTGCCATGACATTTACCTGCTTAAAAGCCATAGAGCCATGCTGTTGTGATGGGTTTCCTATTCCAGTAACTGATTGTTGATAAAGAACTCCTCCTGCAAGTGTCAAAAGCAAGCAAATCAAACCAAACTGGCTTGCATGCTTATCCCAGATCAACACATTGATGGCAGCCGTGAGAAACTTGTTGACAACACCAGTAACTGTAAATGCAGTAGCAGAGATTGCTTTCCTTGCCGCAAACCCAAAGAAACTGATGAGCAATCCAAAAACACAAGACAAAACCACTGCAACAAAGGCAATGAAATCAAACCAGTTCCCAGAACTTGATCCATAAGCTGCAAAGACATCTGCATACTCCCCAGTGACAAACCAAAATATGGGCGCCATCATTAAGGACAGAAGATTATTGTAGAGCACAAAACCCCATGTGTTCAGACCCAAATTCGTAACCATGTGCTTTATGTAAACCATCTCCGTTGTAATGGTTATCAAATAAGCGATGGCCCATGAGTATGCAGTGAGGGTGAATGCCGAATCAGTCATCACATAACCAATTGCACCTCCAAGAATAATCACAAGAGATAAAAATGTGAGCTTCGTAGGGCACGGCTGCTTTCTGAAGGCGGTATCAGCTATGGCAACCAGAAGAGGAGTCAGGGAGCGGAATACTATGAAAGTATCAACATTTGCATGCCGAAGGAGATTGGTATTGGTGAAAATGGCAAGGTAGAAGACAGTAGCCGCAGGAAAGAATTTCTTTGCTGTCTCAAAGTTAAAGGGATCATGGTAAAGAAAACCCAGTTTCCCGAGAACCCACACACCAAGAGCCGAGGTCAAGTACTGCAATGCCGTTAACAGGCCCGGATAATTGAACATTGTGATAGCAAATTTGTTGATGACGGAGAGTAAGCTGGAACAGAGAGCGTAGCCCACAACAAGGCTAGTTGTGGTGTAGTATGGTTTTGAAGCTTCGAGTTTGGTTCCAGCCATGACCGTGCGCTCGGCCGTTGCAACAATCAACAGTGATCCCTCCTCAGGTCCGATCTTTCCATCTATCTGATCGGATGCAGACAAAATTGGATGGTCGACAAGATCCCAAAAACAAAATCTTTGTCCGTAAATTCTCAAATACTAGATCCAAAGTGAAATATTAGAATTACATAAATACGAGAAATAGAAGGTTTTGTATGTCATCCTTAGATCTGAAACAGGAAAATCGAGGTAATCAGCATCTTCTACCTTGGTTTTGATGATGAACAAGAGATCCAGTTCCGAGGGTGCAGGAGAACGAGTCCAGGTGCTCTGAGCTATGGGGAACGCCAGCCAAAAACAGCAATAACATGGAGAACTAACGATCCAAAACCATAGAAGGAGATGGAGGAGGAGGAGAGGCAGCGGATCGAAACTGATGGACAGGGAGAGAGCAGCGGAAGTACATAAAGCCCTCGGGTACTTTTACGGACCAGTCCCTGTCAAATGTTATATGACAACCGCAGCCTTTCTCAATATTTGTGTATGGTTGTGAAAATAATACTTGCACGTAAAAAGAAAATATCAATATAATTATCTCACACCACCCCAAAATGCGAAGAGTTTATAAGAATTAGATGAGTTTAATATTCTTAATTTTATTTTAAGTATTTTAAATCAGTGATTCAAATATTAGTTATTCTATCGAGTTGAAATATTAGTTATTCTATCGAGTTGATAAATTATTTCGGAGAAAACCTAATATAATGAATAGTGAGTGATTCATAAATAAAGTTATAGAACACGTCACAATAACGACACTTGGATCGATTCTCACATGCATCATGGTAAAATCTTTAAATGAGAAATATTATGATACTTTAATTTAGTTTATAATAAGATTTGAATAAAATTATAAAAAACACATGTGTCCATTATTACTGAATTAAGTTTAATATTTTTTTTTGACACAGTTTAGACTATAACAACTTGCTGGAATTAATCTCGGCCAGCTAACTATCACTAGGTAAAATTCTAAACAATAATATCATTCTCATAATTTATAGTAATCATATGATAATTATGTATATTTTAGAAATTTTATATTTTTGAATATATTTTAACTCAAAGGAGCTAATATCAACTATATTTAATCATAGTGAATCTGATTTATTCATGTATACTTTATCGAAATCTACAAGGATATATTTTAAATACGTTTTCAAATAAAAGATAAATATGTATGGTCTTTTTTGTAAAAAAGAAGAAAAATTTTGATACTGTTTGCACAGCGACGTAACAGACACAAAATAACACTGTCATGTGCGCCCCGCATGCTATGCCACGTCAGGCCCGGTGTTTCGAGTAAATGTAACCCCCGGTGAGGGCGTTACCGTAATTTTAAACCCCCCAGCGTTAAGAAACAAGGCGGAGGTCGTCTCACGAAGGCTTTTTTAGGTTTACGATCGTCTCTCGTTTCTGTGGCGGAGCTGCAGCAGCTCTTCTCGGATCCCCTTCTCCCCCACTGCGCAGGTACAAATATTAGGGTTTCCTCTCAACGTATCGATGAGCTCTGTTTTTCTTCCAATTTGGATCCAGTATCAGTCTTTTGTCGAGTCTGTCTTGTCGATCTATTGCCATTCGCCGTTTGCTTTATATTGTAAAGTGTATCGATTGCAGTTTCTGTGCTTTTCTAATTGTTTCATTCTTTATAGTATTTTTCTGCGAGTTTGTGTTTTACTTCATTTTCATGCTAGGGTTTTTCTGTGTTCATAAGCTCGGGTTTAGGGTTTCCGAAAACGCGTCCAGATCTGTTCATAGAAAGACTTGGGAATGCTCATGGATTTATGTGTCTTAATCGATTGTGTTTATCTTGAATCTTGGGCTTTTCGTTTCTCCGAGATCGATCCGTGAAAGCATTACTTCACTTGGCCTTTTGTTTTCCGCCATCCATTCTCGATGATGCCATACTGAGATTGCGCCGAGATCCTTCTGTGACTCGGAAGGATCAATGTCGTTGTTGCTCCATCTGTGGATCCATTGATCAGGCGTCTGGCGAAGCTGCTCTTGAGCGGTGTACGGTGCCTTTAGACTTCTATTTCCTTAATCATCTGATAGGCCGTATCGGAAATTTTACAGTGTTTTAACGAACTTCTTAAATCATTCTTTTATGCTTCTTTTTCCTACCTGTTTGGTTAGTTTTCCACTGTGCTTACAAATTAAAACAACTATGTGTTAGGTACGTGAAATACTGCATTATTTTTTTATTCACCTTCTGAAATGATACAGATCAAAGTTTTCCTTGTTTTTTACTTGAAAACTCAAGCTGGCAAAATGGCAAAGAGGAACCCTATTGTCTTCCTGGATGTAGCAATTGATGGAAATGCGGCAGGAAGGCTGATGTTTGAGGTAGAATACATGATTTTGATTGATCTTCTCATTTTCTGCTGCATGTAAAGTAGATAATCTGTCCTTTGATTCCTTTTAAAGTGCATTTTTTAGAGTGCTGTGAAAGTATTTCTTTTGCAGCTTTTTGCTGATATTGTTCCCAAGACTGCTGAAAACTTTCGAGCACTCTGCACAGGTAACTAGCCTTAGTAACTTCATCCATGTCAGTTTATCTCAGGGTTACATGTTTCTTTGTTCTTTCTGTTGTTTGTTGCACTTCAATAAAATACTATTTGACATAATTCCTTTTTGAAAACCATAATGAAGACATTCTTGATGTCCATATTACTGCTGGCTCGAATAGGCACTTGCAGAATTATCGTACTAGAAACCTCTATGTTGGAGTCCCTGAATTCTATCCTTACACTGTACCCATGTCGGCCAGCCAGCGGTATGGTATGTACTGCTCCATACCGGCATACTGATGCACGGTACGCCGGTGCGTGCCGATGGGAACTTGGCGATACTAATCTTGGTCACCCTTCGGACCGAGACATATCGTCCGCACCGTGTCGACTTGGGTAGTACAACAAATCTTAATTTTACTCATTGTAAAGCTTAGCTAAAATTGTGGGTTTCTTTGTAGCATGCTAAGCACCTTCAGGACTTCGCTAGTTGTGATTGTGCAATGTTCAATACTACATCTGATATGATTGATATGCTAATTGTTTGCCTCATTTTTTTTACATTGGCATATGTGGCATCCAAACATGTCAAGCGTGATAAAATCTTAAATAGTAAGTTACTTAGTTGTTAAAAATGCGAGACAAATGAGCTTGTGAACAGTGATTTAAAAAGGTGCTCGGGAGCTCACCTAGGTGCTTGGGCGAGGCGAGGTGAGGCTCGAGCACCTCGTTTAATGGCCAGGCAATGCGTTTCAAAGAGGCGCAGCCTAGGCTCCCACCGGAGCCCAATCATCGGGTGCTTCAAGCGAGCGCCAGGTTTAAACCAGGCGATCGACCGCGGCAGCAGCAGCAGCGGCGGCAGTAGAGAGAGACATCGAGCACCCGATTAGTTGGTTCGATTAAATCAAATAATGCACCCATATCAGCCTCCCCCTCTTCGTGACTTCCCCTAACCCTACGCCTGATTTTGTTGCCTCTCTCTGTCATTGTCGCTGCCTCTCTACTATCGTTGCCGTTATTACTGCCTCTCTCCACTGCCATTGCTATTGCTTGTTGTCGTTGCTCTTAGACAGTAGCCTCTTGTTCGTGACTCAGTTCTCACCGTGACTCAACTTCTCACCTTGGTCTCCTCACACTCTACTCTTCTCTACTGTTGTTAACAGTGGAAAATATTTTAAAATATAAATATATATATTTATATATTTTTATATTTTATTTTTTATATTTTAATATTTTAGAGCATTTCGCTTCGCTCGGGTGAGCGCCTAGCACCTGGCGTTTTGGGACCTTGGCACCTAGCGCTTTTTAATCACTACATGTGAATATGTATGCACCAATATGGTACAGTTTCTGTATGGGATTGGATGAACCTTTTTTCTCTCAAAGGCCTTGATTTTGGAATTTGCATATCTTAGCCGATATGACCGAATCTGGGCCATTTTTCATAGTTGGCCAGTTATGGTCCAAATAATTACTAGTAAGAAAATTTTTAGATTGATTCCTGGTTGATCCTACTGATTTCGTAAAAAAAAGAATAATACCACATTTCTGATCCTAAGAATCACTCATAATCGTATCCATTGTCTTCTCCACCTTTGCTTCACACTGCATCTGCACTCTGCCTCCTTTGCATAGGGTGTGCTTCCCTTCAACTATTTCTAGAATTCTGTGGAACATCTGACATGAATCAATGACTTGTTCGATGACCACTTGTATTTCCACTTATTGGCTAGGGTATACTAGCATTATATTGGTCTTTTCTAGAATGTATCATCCATTTAAAGTTAGCTATCTTGGAATCCTAATCCCTAAAAGAGTGTTCTGTTGGGTAATAACCATCAGGAAGAGTATATTTTACACCACTGTGACATTAGGCTCATTGTTATGCATATATGTACAGTGAACTCGTTATGCACGATTTGTTTTCAATATAGTTGTTCTTTAGAAGTCTTTGTTCTGTGTTGTTACTATTTGAAGACTTTAATTAAGGTTTGTGTGGTTGAAAACAAATATTCTAATTGAGCTTAATGGATTTTGAAAGTTGAGGTCAGTACAGATAAAATTTGATAATAAATGACAAAAAAATAGTCTAAGCTGGATTATTTCAAATTAAAATAATGTGGTAAGGCATGATATCATCAAATTGGTGATCATTCGGTTGGTTCCAACCAATCTTCTTTTTCATTATACATTAGGACTGAAGTATGTTGATTAAGTGCAGTGTCTACGGTTTATGGTCAATATTTATAGGATATCTTGTTAAAAGCAAAAAATCTTGACATAAGAGCATTTTTGTAAATGTAGAGCCTGTGGTCTGTAAGCAAAATTAAAAGGGATAGGCTTATCTTCAGTGGACACAGGGGGTGTAAAATCCATAGTAGGGAAGCCACACTGCAGTGGAAATAAACTTTTGTGACATTTCAGATGGCTCTGAATATCAATTGTGTGACATCTGCACTACACTTCTATTTTAGTGGAAATTTCTTGTCAGACCTCGGGATGGATGGGTGAACCTTTTGCTTCTTGGGGTGACACTATATTATATTTATAATCAGATATATATCTACACTGCAAAAATAGAATGAAGAAAATTGTGCAGCATATCTTGTATATAATTCATTCTTCAATTGGATGAAAAATGTTTCTTCAGTCTTTCAATTGTTATCTGGCTCAGCTAGGATATAACTTATAAGCAGGAAAGGCATTCTTCTTTCTGCCTTTTCTACATGTCCATATTGAGTTAGCTGCATCTAATCTTTTGTTCATGTTGGTAGATTCTGTTTTTGGTTGCAGGCTGAGAATGACACAATCAAAGAGATTTCTGAAAATGTTTTTTAGAGCCTTTCTTTTGTTACCCTCCTCACTTTATTGTTATAGGAATTATCATTTCATTTTGCATTAAGAGCTGGGTCCCTAACATGCCATGGGGATACATATTTTCTGTGAGACCCTTAATTCTTAATGAACTTCCATAGTAGTAAATGACTTGATGCTTCTTCCCTTATCTTCGATTAGTCATGAGAAAATCATTTCTTATCATTATTGCCAATGTCTTGGTTGCTTGGCCAAAAACATGTGTCTTTATTGGGTTTTTCTTACGAATTTCTTGGAAAGGAAAGCCATTTCTTGTTTTATCTTCATTATTGTTGGCATTGCTTAGTTGTTAACAAAATATTGCATGGTTTTCTTGCTTTTTTGGCTGAAAGGAGGTGGGGTTGCATCAAATTCATTCTTCATGTCCTATTGACGTGTTGTGTTTTACAGGTGAAGTGGGATTTGGGCCTATGACTAAGAAACTCCTGCACTACAAAGGATCAATCTTCCATCGCATTATTAAGGGCTTTATGGCACAGGTGTAATCTTATTTCTGCGTCAATTTGACATAGTAGTTATCCATTATTTCCAATACATATGCGTTGCACTTTTTCTGGTTTTCAAAAGTTAGACGTGAAGGCTTTTGCCACTTGTTGCTTTCCCTCGTTTAACCTGTAGGTTACAGGGGAACTGGTCACAACTGCTTTTGTTGTCATATAGTATTTAAGGTTGTAATTTATTGTTTTTTCTGCATACAAATTTTACATTGTAGGTCCAATTTTTTTATTTGTGATATGTTTTTGAAATGGTGCTTGACATGGTTGTTATTTTGGCAGGGTGGTGACTTTTCAAGACGTGATGGTATGCTTCTATGTTTCCATTGTTCTCTTTTTGCTTTATTTCACTGTGGGTTGAAAAGTAAGGACTTTTTATTGGTGTACAGCATGGTGCATTAGCCTAGGTTGACTTATGTGTACTTGAATCGTCTATGAAGTCTCTGTTTTTTGTTTCATACACAAACTCTAGATGTGATTGTTCTAATAATTTGCATGCATGAATGTATTACAATCAGAAATATACAATACACTAGCAGCAATCTTTATTCTTTTTCTTGACTTAGATGATTGAATTATCTCAACTTCTATATGATGATGATTTGGATAATGTAGTTATGAAGATAGTAGGGTAATGATTAATAATTAAAAAAGAATCATTTACCAGGAAAGTCTGTAATTGAATTAAGAAAAACTGTTATCTTGAGCAATCACATTCTCTTTTAAGGGTCGGAACTGGTGCAGAATCTTCTAGGTTGGCTTTCATTCTGTTTTGAGTTTGTAGGCTGGCTGCAAATATGGAAAGTTTAGATGATGTTGTTGCTAATTTCCTTAATAGATTTTGTTTAGTTTATTTTTTTCATTGACATAAGAGCTAGAAAGTAGGAAGCACACCTGTCAATATTACACAAACTTTTTTCTGAAAGAATATTGTGGAATGTATATTATTTCATTGTCACTTAGTATTGCTTCTTTCAAACTTTTGATCTCCTGCTTTCCTAGTTCTTACATATGAGAAGATAGTTCAAGCATGGTGATTGTATTTTCTGCTTTGCATGTGCATGTTTGGTGGAACTCCTACACTTGTAGCCTTACAGAATCATTTTGCACATTAGAGTAAGTTGCTGCTTGTAGTCAGACAAAGAACTACTTTTAGCCTGATATCTTTTTTCTTTAACATGTTTAGCACTTTGCATTTCAGCTCTGGGTTGTTAGGTTATTAGGCCACTTGTTGGATTCATCCACACAAAAAAACGCTTACAAACTATTAACTGCCATTCTGACTATTTTCTCATACTTCTTTTCTGCCTTTCGTCTTGAAACATTTGGCGTACATAGGTTCATGCATTATGTTTGAACCAGCACAGCATATTTTCGGATAATCACATAAAGGAAGAGTATATTTTGTGTTTATTTTTCCTTCTAACTGTAGTTCATTGCACTTTTACACATTGTTTACATAACTTAAGAAATGCATTTTTGTCCGGTTCGGTACATAAGAGCTGGTATTTACCTGATATGCATTAATCATGGTCCTCAACAACAAAGATTAAATCAACAAAAAAACTAACAACTAGTTTTGAACTTGACCTTCATATTTACCTTGGATTGGGAAATATGATGATGCTTTCTTTAGCTTTAATCTTGAATTGCTAAGATTTAGTGGTTTGGAAGATAAATATACTCAATTTTGGGAGAAATTGAGCGAAGAAAGGAGCGAATGGCTGTTTTTAGGTGGGAAGAAGAATAAAAAGGAGAGAATTAGGTAAATGGGTTGTAGGCTTGCCAGCTGTTAAGCTTGTGTAAATTCGTCGCTTTCTTCCCGATACACATGATTCAGCACACATATTATGTGGTACAGAGTACAAACCGTGTGACTGATCTGAGCTCACCCTATCTGCAATCCTATAGGATATTGGACTGGTAAATACTGACCCATATCCACAGTATGACTGGTACTTTAATTCAGAGTGCTAACGGTAATCTTGACATAGAGGTTTTGGTGCCAATGGTGTTGGTTCCTAAATCCAGGATGAAGTAAAATGATCTATGTCAAATTCACATCCTGGTAGACTGTTAATTTGGTTTTGAGAGCCATGTGAATGGTGCATTTCTTGTTAACCAAGGCCAAGTTTTATAAGTTGTGTCAATATCCTTAGTGTGTAGCAGTAAAAAATGATCTTCATTAGACAGGGGTCTTGTTTTTAGTAAAGCTTCAAATAAGTTTGAGGGCAAAAAAAGTTTTAAACTTTTTTTATGCATGTCTCATATGAAGTATTTTGATGTTCTAGGTGGCATGGTATTTTAATTCTGGCTCTGATGCTTTAGTGTTTGGAAGAGAGGAGCACCTATGATTTCTGTTTAGTTTTTGAAGAAGTATGTCAGCAACATCAAGTAATACAGAGGCAGCAATTATTTCCATTGGTTAGTTGGATCTACCGAGTATGTGCCACATTAAAAAAATGGGCTTGTTGGTGATGCTTGCTTGCCTTTATGGTAGAAAATGCTAGTTATCCCTTCAATTATTTAGGCTTTGATGTACTCATTCAGAGACTTGTGTGTAAACATCACTCCTGACAAGATTTCTGCTGGCGTTTAGTCCATCTATATATCAGAATCTATTATTGTTAAATTTCTGTGGAATTCTATACTTGCAACATGTACAGTCATTATCTGTGTGATTTTATGACTGCTAAAAAAGCATGAATGTGGGTTAAGGTACTTGATTATTTCTTGCATCTGAATTATTCAATGTACTCTTTGCCATTTCGACAAAGCTAACATTCTGCTACCACCAACTTTCCAGTTCTTAATAATTAACTTGGATATATCATGCTGAGCCATTTTGTCATGGTGGCAAATGGTGTGTTGGTACTTTATCTGCCTTTTTTTTACTGTTAATAGGTCAATTTTTTATGATGTTGTGATGTCTCAAGCTAATGGGTGTAAATGCTTGACTCGTTAATATCTTGAATATGTCGATATAAAGCCTTCTCACAACACTCTTTTGAATATATTCTGATAAAGAGAGTTGAATTGTCACATGATCTTTTTAGGCTTTCAGTTTGACAATTTGCCCTTCTTAGTGTCAAAGCTTGCAAAGAATTTCTCATCTCTCTTGCACACTTAATTTTCTTTCTCCTAGCATTGCATTAATAATCAAAGTCTGGTGGCTACTTGTATCTTCTCTTGTAATTTCTTGGACATTTATCTGACGTCCTGGTTGTGAATAAGGCTGTTGTCTACAATGACGATGTTGAGGAACCCTGTTAGTTGATGAATTTTGATTACTTGAACATTGACACATTCTGTCATTATTTTCAGGAACAGGTGGTGAGAGCATATATGGTGGAAAATTTGCAGGTAATTTTATTCCAACGAATTAATAGAACTATATATAGGCAAATAGACTTTTGCACAAAATTACAGGAACATGCTTTGAGGGTAATGTTTTTAATTTTATGTTTAACCTGCATATGCTGCGAACTTTTTGTTTTAGTGGGACCATTGCTTGTGTTTCTGACATGAGGAGAACATAAACTGCTGGAGGTAAAAGTATGTATATTGTAAGCCAATTTGTAAATTAAGTGATGAGTTTTAACATATTAAAAACTATCATGATTACCCATCAGAAGGTCTGAAAATTTGTATCTGCATGAAATATTCTCACAGGCAATTTTTAGTGATGTCCTCATAAATTATCTTGGCCCTCATAAATTATCTATGTTTGTGTAGATGTCCCTTAGATAAACTTCCCATCCCTAGCCATTAGAAGTTGATACTCAACTGGCACAAAAACAATTCCAACCCTGCAACCTTTTGCATAAATTCCTGTGAGAACTTACCATGTAATTGCCAAATACCTCTTGGTCTTAAGTGAGAGACAGCCCAAAGGATCACCAGATTAAGTTAACAAAAAGTCTAACTGATGTTAATAACAAATTTCTCATGGAGGATATATGTAGATAATAGATGCAAATATGGTATTGACTCATGGTCCATGAAATTATGAACTTTAGATGGATTTGTGCGATATAGATAATTGAGTGATGAATGGAAGAAGAATCTCTATTTGTCCAAAATGAAGATTACATTCTTAGTCAACAAAATTTTTGAGGATTTATTACATAGTCAACAAAATTTTGAGAATTTATGTTTGAAGCAGTAAAATATTATAATTGGTCTTGGCCCATTTCTTTTTAGAAATTTGTGCTGCTGCTGCATAAAGTCTGTGATTTTTTGCTTTGCCTACCTAGTTAAGCAGAAGTCCTGCTGCTAAAAGTCTTGCTGCTATTGCTTCAAAGTGCATATGTATTGACATTCCTGTTCTTACTTCATCCATAATAACAATGACGTTCCATTAGATCTATTAAACATAAAGAACTTATGAATGTTATTGAGGTGCTTTGCATATATATAGTGTGTGTGTGTGTGGCATTTCCATAGTAATATCTACAAATCACTCTCTCTCACCTTTTCTTTTTGATGTCTGGACTTGTAAACTGAAATGTTGTGGTTAACATTGGCTTTAGTTCCCACAAACATTTGGATTTTGAGATGTTGATAGCCTCAAAAAAGATTGATGAAAAATTTGCACTGTTCTTTTCTCACATGGACCCCTTTTTCAGTATGAGGATCTAGTTTTATCGACTTATGGAAATGACCATTGATCATGTGCCTACAACCTAGAACTTGGATTTCTTGATAGTTGTAACTATTATTTTTATTCATGTTCTGCAGATGAAAATTTTCTGCTAAACCATGATGGTCCTGGTCTTCTATCGATGGCAAATGCTGGTCGTGATACTAATGGCTCCCAGTTTTTTATCACTTTCAAGCCTGCTCCTCATCTTGATGGGTTAGTTTTTAGTTGTTTATCTATGTTAATTTCTTATTCGACAACTTATCGGACTATTATTTGATTCTTTAAATATCCAGATGAATATTTGCACATATTTCATGCATTGTCCTTGCATGCTTGAGGTTCATGTACCTTCTGATGTATCCTTGTGGCATATGCATTTATGCAGCTTTTCTACTGATTATGCCACATTGCTTTTGATGCATGGAACACAAGAACATCAATCGATAGCTGGTGTTAGATTATAAAAATAATGATCTATGCTGGTTGTCCACTTTTAACTGCACTTCTATCATGAATATTTTCTCGAGTATTTTTAATAAGCTAGATTAACTTGTTCATTTTAAATACATGGTTCCTTACAGTACACATCATCCTGTTTTGTTATGCTAGTATACCACATTTGTGGTATCCCATCATCCAATTCTAACACATCATGATTGAATTTTCTGTCAGGAAGCATGTTGTTTTTGGGAAGCTCATACTGGGACATGAAACTTTGAAGAACATAGAGGATGTTGATGTTGACGGTGACAGACCTGTTGTTCCAGTGAAAATTGTTAATTGTGGAGAATTAAATGAGAGTGCAGCAGCATTGCATGAAAATGGTACTATATTTCCTGGGTGAAGGGCTGGCATGCTTTTGAGTAGCTTGGAGTTTTTGATAGATTATTTTACTTGTTCTATATACATGCCGTACTGTGTGGTAACCATGTTGATGTGCATATGGAGTCTTTTGTTTTTGAGACCAAGTAACTATTTGCTTTTGATATGGCCAGACAAGAAGAAAATTTTCAAATTGAAGAAAATTAGGGATGTTTCTTCTGATGGTGGTCATGAAGGGCGGCAGTGTGGACGGCATAAGAAGCCTTCTTCCAAAGGGAAAAGGAAGAAAAAGAGAAGATATTCTTCTGAATCAGATAGCTCATCGGACACAGAATCAGAATCTTCAGAAAATGACAGTGATTCTGATTCTTTTACATCATTTACATCTGATGTCAGCAGCTCAAGTGATGATCGGCGACACAGGAGGAAGAAATATTCTAGGCGAGACAAGTACAAGCATGGGAAAAGGAAAAGGGATAGAAGGCGGGAGAAAAGACGAAAAAGGCGTGACAGGAAGTCAAGACACAAGGCCAAGAGGTTGTCATCTAACTACTGTTCAAGTTGATATCTGACTGATATGTTTTCTGGCTATCTCTACAAAAGTACATTTTGAAGGCGTAAAGTTTTTTATGGTTTATAAAGATAGTGAACCATTTTGTTATGTTGATACAAGGATGTCGGAGAGTGAATCTGAAATGGGAAGTACTAATGGTAGTAGTTCAGATGATGATGGGAATCACAAACTGCGAGTGCAAAGGTCCAAGGTCTCATCTCATGTTTCTGGTAAGTCTACTTTTTTCTTTTTCAGATGTGTCAGTGCTTCTGATTAATCCATATTGTTGGTGGGTAAGATCGTGGAAGTTTGTCTAAAGAAAAGAAAAAATAACAAAATATGAATGACATTGATAATACAGAAAAGAACATGGATTAATAACATCTTACTAACCGTTTTCCTTCTAGGCAGAAGTTAATGGCTACATGTGCAATCTAGAAACTAATTCTTTTGTCACTCAAAATTTTTAATATTTTAATGTTAGTATTTCACCACTTACTGGATAAACGTGAATGCCTGCTTACGGTTGTAATAATAGCTTAGGATTCTCTTCAATGTGAATAATTTCTAGTGGTGCCATCCCACTTTAGTAAATGTTAACTTGATTCTTTCACCACCTGCACTGACTACAATTCACAGCTTTATTACAGCTTTTGAACTTTCTTAATTTATTAGATAGTGATGCTTTCTCTTCTGTGTTATTCTTTTTAGATGTAAAAAAGTCACAGTTGCCTGTGGAGAGAGAAACTATTACCAATTTTCTTGACAAGGGAGATATAACTGAGAAGCTTCCTGGTGATGATGCCAAGTACCATAGAGAAAATGGAGAGATCCAGAGCAATGGCATTACAGCATCGAAGTCTGTCAGGGTTGTGGATGAGCTACCAAACTTAGACGCTAATCTAAACAAATCTAGGTTATTTTCTTCTTCTCGTTATACCTGTAGTTTTTTCTTCTTAACACTTTTCTGCTGAACTGGTATTTCATTTGACATTCATGAACAGGAGCCATAGCATGAGCCTGAACCAATCTATGAGCAAGAGCATGAGTATCAGTCCAAGGAGTCCGAGTGAAAGCCGAAGTCTGAGCCCCAGAAGGTTAGTAAGCAGAAGCCCTTCTCCAAGAGTTCTTAGTAGAAGCCCTGTTTGTGAACCCCGTCGGAGCAGTATAAGTAGAAGCTCACCTCAGAGAAGCATCAGCAGAAGTCCATCCAGAAGTGTTAGAAGTCCTGTTAGAACTGTTAGTAAAAGTCCTGTTGACCAGACTGTGAGAAGCAAAGCCAAAAGCCCAGTGAAAGTTCATAGCAGAAGTGTAAGTGGAAGCTCTGTAAGGTCCCTGCAGGAGAGAATTCCTAGTGGAAGCCTGGAGAAGGCTCTTACTCGAACAAGCCTCAGTAGAAGTCCAGTCCAGGCAAAAAGAAGCATTAGTCGAAGTTCAGGAAGGTCACTGCAGAGGAGAAGCCCTAGTAGGAGTCCCGTGAGGGCTACAAGTGCAAGTAGAAGCCCTGTAAGGTCTAGTGGCAGACGTAAAAGCCGTAGCCCTGCACAGGCTCGGTCACGAAGAAGCATCAGCAAGAGCCAAGGGAGTCCTGTTCGCAGAGCAATATCACCACCTTCCAATCATCACAGGAGCTTGTCAAGAAGTGTTTCCCCAGATGGGTCTCCAAAGCGCATAAGAAGAGGTAGAGGTTTCAGTCAGCAGTACTCCTATGCGAGAAGATACCGAACTCCTTCTCCTGATCGTTCTCCTATTCGATTGCATCGTTATGGTGGAAGAAGTGATCGTGATAGGTAGTGTCTTAGTACATGATACTCGATGCCCTTAATTTTCTTTTGTTGCATTTATAACCCTGCTCATTCTTTTTCTAGGTATTCAAGCTACAGAAGTTACCACAATCGTTCCCCCCCTAGACGTTATAGGAGCCCGCCGAGAGGAAGAACTCCACCAAGGTAACATTTCTATTGATTTTATTATGCTGCAAATAGTAAATTTTCAAGCCTAAATATAACAAATTGAAGAGATTGAAAATGAAGTTATCTCTTTGTACTGTAAAACTGAGGACTTGGTTATGATAAAAACTCGGGCAAATTGATATATATGATGGTTGTGCATAAAACTCTGTTGTTTTAGAAATATCAATGCTAATAACCTTTTTGTTCTTTTAGATTGGTTGCCTACTAAGTCCATGAGAATATGTGGTCTCATTGGATGTATCAGTTTAATGATTGTACTCTCTATTGGTACTCTTTAGACTCACACTAATAATCTGCAAAACAATACTTTTTCATGGTACATGATATCTTGATGCTTGTTTCTGACTGTTTCCAGTGTCTCTACCACTTTGTCTTATTGAACAATTTTCTTCCATTGACAGTGTCCTTGCTGCTAACTTTTATCTTATACTGAATATGTTCTTCAATGGGATACATTTTGCTCCTTTAGGCATAATGATCCGATGGTGGTTCATCCCATGCTTACATGGGTAAAGTTTTGGTGATATATTTGACCATGAGGATTTTCTATTTAAATTACTTTGTGGTACAAATTCATGGTTCAAGATCTTGATCTTTAAAATGATAGGGACTTGAACCTGGATAAAGAGTACCATATTTGTGAGTTCAATGAAATTTAAACAATCAACTTTAAGAATCTTTCTTTTCTTTTCTCTGGAAGACACTAAATAATTTCTGTTAAAGTGTATCATTACGATCCAATAAATTGATATGGTTGAAAACGAACTTTGGGAATGATTTTCATTTTTAAATCCATAAGAGATGACTATAAATGTTGACATTTAAAATTGTTGGTATTGGCATTGAAGAGAACATTTAACTAGGGCTTTATTCAGTTTTGTTCAGCATTCCTTTAGTGAAACATCTATATTGAAATGAATCATTTGGTTTTTTGAACATTGGATCTTAGTCTGAAGTGACAGAAGGGAATGTGTACTGAACAAGCCTTCTTTTTTCTGTTTGTACCGGTTCAATTCTTAGGTTTTGTTTGCTTTGATTTTTGAAGGTTCTCATCATAAAAAATGTTTATCATGTGTCTTTTAGATCCAAAATCTACCCGAGTTTCTAAAACAGAGGGCTTAAAGGAATTGAGGTTGTCCTGTTTGGTTTGCTTTCTCATGTTCCAGTTTGTGCCTGTATTTAGGTACCGAAGTCGGAGAAGCCGTACTCGAAGCATATCTCGCAGCCCTGTTGGTTACCGTGGCCGGGCAAGAGGTGGTCACAGCATGAGCCCAGCTCGTAGTCAGTCGCCAGCCACAGAAAAACTAAGGTCACATGGTGCTAGAGACAGCAATCGCACTGAGAAACTCGTGTCAGTTTCCAGAAGCAGAAGCCCATCAGGATCACGGTCCAGGTCTCAGTCCCGCTCTTCCCATGACACCCGCTCTCCAAAGCATGTGAGCAAGGAGCAGTCGAGGTCCCCTTCCAGCAGTTCTGGTGGTAAGAAAGGGTTGGTCTCTTATGGGGATGTCTCCCCTGATTTTGGTGGGAAATAGGTGGACAACGGATCACCCATTAAAGAGTTTTCCTTCTAGCTTTGAGCAGCTGAGCAGTAAAAGGGATTTTCTATGCAGAGACTACTGGATGTCTGTACGAGTAATGTTTTTGGCTCGGTTGTTTCTTTACTGTCTTATGCTTTATAAGCAACACCATGTTCCATCGTTTCAGTTTTGGATTGTAAGAACAATTGTTTTTGTGGTAAATCTGGATATTTCTAAGTTGGACAGAAATGAACTTTGCCATTAGCATTTCAATTTGTTCTGTCTTAATTCTCGGTTTTCTACGTTGGGCACAAAGGAAATTTGCATGGTCTTTGTGGTTTACCTTTTCTGGCCTGTACATGCCGATTGCCATTGGCATTCCAATGTCTTTGTGGAACTCTTGTACGAGGTTCTCCTATTTCTTCTCGCTTCAGGGAGATCAGGATACAAATGTTGGATATTTAGCATCAGCTGCTGGTTCTCATGTTTCATGTATGGCATGATTTCTTTCGCTTCGCTCTTGGTTCAAGTTAGTTAATGTGGCTATTATAGTCACGGTAAACAAACCCATGTTTTCTAAACCAAGAGATGAAGTCTCTTTTCAATACTAATTGGTTGAGTTCCGATTATTATAATTCTTGTTATTCATCATTATCATTACTATTATAATATTGATCATCAGCATCAGCATTGTCATATGATTCCTCTCTCAGTGACTCGGCGACGTGGCGGCCCATCTAGAACCCTAAATTACGGATCCATCCCAAGCGGTTATCTGCGCTCTGTGGGGGTGCGAAGCGGGTATAACCAGGAGAGCCGCCAAGGGCATACCGGATATTTTATTATTAATAGGACAAGAAAACAGAGGAAGAGAGAGAACCGGGGTAGGGCGGCCGTCGACCTGAGAACACACCTGCCGCAGCGAAAGAGGAAAGGAGCAAGAGCGGGAGACGCTATGTGGAGGAGGGTGTGCGTCGCCCCTTTGCGATCCGCTGCGGGGAAGCTTCACGCCTCCGCGCCCGCCGCACTACGCGCCTGCGTCGCCCCCTTCCCCTCTTCATCCTCCTTGCCGTCCCGTATGACGGCGCATCTCTTCTCCTCGGGTAGTCCCTCCTCCATCCTTTTCCCTCATGCTCAAGAGGATCTGTCACTTCCTTTGGGTTTCTACTTTTATTTCTCCCCCCAGGGTTCATGAATTGGCAGTTTGTTGCTCTTTTCCTTCTCATTCTTTGTTTAGGTGATGAATCGTTGAAAAAGAGTGTGGAGGACGTGATGCCGATCGCCACCGGACTCGAGCGGGAGGAGCTTGAGGCGGAGCTGGAGGTCCACCCTTTTCTTTTCAGTTCTCATCATCATCGATCTGAGGAATGTAAAAACTGACCATTTTGGGGTGTTGAATTTAGGGGAAGAAGCGCTTCGATATGGATGCCCCCGTCGGCCCTTTCGGCACCAAGGTTGGTGGTTCTTATTCTTGAGACCCCTGCCGTGATATTTGGCTCCTTTTCATAGATCTCATCTATTCGATCTTATATTTATGGATATGCATCGTTCTTACTTCATCATGTTATTGTAGAGTTATAGATTTCCTTAAGTCTCTCTGGGGAACATGAATTATGTGATTATTGCCTATATGCTTCTCTTTTATTAAATTGCTTACGTACCCATGTGATTAATTTCAGAAGCCAAAGTGAATCGATTCAACCCATTTATACAGATGCATACGTTTATGCTGATGCATTTAAAGCTTGAGTTACAACTTAAAAAGACTGTCATGGGGGTTCCTATCCTATTCACATTGTTTCGTATAGGACACTGACTGAAGCATTTGAAACTGGGGTCCATAATTTGCACATATATTTTATGTTAGTAGAGATAGAACAATAAGGAATATTTTGAAATAAAAGATTATATTTCCATTTTATGGGTGTAATTGACAGATTATAGACAAGTATGTCTTTAATTTTCATAAATACCTTCAGTCAACTGATGTACATCTGCATGGGATATTTAGGTTTTTGAATTATTTGCAGAAAGTTCATCAGTGTTATCATCCTTTCATTAGAATTAATGTCCAATGCTTTATTGGACTACATATGAAGCAAATCCAGGAACTAGTTCTTCTCTGTATGAAGCAAACTATAAACAAGCTGTAGGAACTTATGCCTTTTAGTACATTGTACTCTTTGTTTGAAGACAAATTTAAAATGTTTAATAGTTTACAACATTGCTAGGCTTACAACAATTTAGAGGGTGATAAGCTTAGTTGTTTTAGGAAAAAGGTTGGTGAAAATTGATGAAACACACACTCGACTTGTAAAAAATCTCAATTGAACAATGAAAGAATAAGTAGTGCTGATTCAAGCACACACTGCTTTTGAGGGAGAAAAACGTCGCTTCTTGACTAGCCTTACTTGTTGTGAGGTTGATCTGCTCGTCTCCAATACTGTGGAGCTCCAGTGTCAAGTTATTAAAAAATTGGGGTTTGATGAATCATGTATGATTAAAGGAAAATCTAATATAGTAGAGAGTTTAGGCTTTTATGGATGATTTAGGTGGTAAGATTTTTGAGGAAGATAAGAAGTTGAACCTTTTAAACTTGGTCCAAATCCTCTGAATTCACTTTGGGGAAAGGTTGTGCCTTCACACCACTGCCTCATTTATTCATTTCTTAATTGAAGAAGATAAAATTTCAGATCTGTCTTGATGAATAATTTATTTATTCATCTCTTATTCGAAGAAGATAAATGATGTATGTGTACAAGTACATACATACATGGTTCGTATGCCTTTGAATCTCAATGATGATCGTTTGGTTGCATAATGCTCGGTATTGGTTTTTGTTGCAGCCTTTTTTTCACTTAAGAAATTATTCATTGTCCAATTATATGATAAATTATCACATGTTTGGGCTGCTTGTAGGAAGCGCCTGCTGTCATCCAGTCCTACTATGACAAGAGGATAGTTGGCTGTCCTGGTGGTGAAGGTGGTAAGTTGATAGGAGAAGAATGCTATGAATTCTTAGTTTTCACTTTTTCCTGTATCCAACCATTTCTGTTAATACACAAAAAAAATGTATAATCTGTTTGTATGCATGTTCATGGAAGATCTTGATTGCAGTGCTACTTGGCATTCTATACCTTTTTATTGTGTTTGCAGAGGATGAACATGATGTTGTATGGTTTTGGCTGGAGAAAGGCAAACCACATGAATGCCCTGTTTGCTCCCAGTACTTTGTGGTAATTTTCTCTACTTATAATGTTCTGAAATAAAACTGTCTTGTATTGCTTTTTTAATAGATAGGGTCAACATCTAGGTATGGAACCAAAAATATTGTTCACTCTTTCTGCAGCTTGAAGTGATTGGTGAGGGAGGGCCTCCAGATGGACATGGTCATGATGATGATGAAGATCATTAATTCTGGAGTTGATTTCTGCTAAAAATAAGAAATGGTGAGCGGGAGTCTTTGTACTATGTAGCTTCAGACAGCTATTTGTGTCTTCTGTTCAATTTTCTTGCCCAAGTGTGGCGTATGTTTTCATCGTCTTTTCCCTTACAGTGACCATTATGGCCATTTGTTAGCCTTGGATTCTCTTGGGCGTTTTTAGTGCATTGTCAAATAATCAATGGCCATAATAAGACTCGTCATTCTTTTCTGAAGCATTCAAAGTGTCAACTACATGTATTTTATGTTACCGGTTTTTACTGCTACTGATTTCATCACCATGGCTTGTGAAAATAACCGAGTTTGGATGTAATCACCGTTGGTTTTTTCTTTCTTAACATAAATTAAATTATTATAAATAATATATTTTTTATTTAATTATTAATGTTTAGTATGATTAAGAAAATGATTAAAATTGATTTTTTTTAATCATATGGATAAGTTAAAACTGTTATCAATCTTAAATTATTAATTAATTTGTGTTCTAATGAGTGATGTAATTTTTAAAAAGTAAATAATTTAAATTTTTTTGTATGTGAATTATAATATATAAATATTATAATTCTATCACTATGTGTGAAAGTAAAATAAAAATAAACTAAAAATAAAAATTACATTTTTATTTATCTTTTGGATTGGTCTTATTTCAATATAAAATCTCTCTCCTCCTGAGGATTTTATCAGACAATTTTTAGAAGAGAGGTTCCGAGGATTAAGGTGTAAAATCCATTTTTAATTTTTATTCATATTTTGAAATGAATTATTATAATTTATAATATAAATAATATATTTTAATTTTAAAATTTTATGATTAATAAGTAATGATCATTGAATAGTAATGTGAAAATGATTAGTTAATTTAATAAAAAATTTAATTCATTTAATTAGACGAAATTATGTGTGAAATTTTATAATTTAATTAGTTTTAAATTTAGAATGAATCTAAATTAATTAATTCACAAAAAATAAATTTAAGATTAATTATTTTTATAATATTTTAATTTAAAAATAAAAAGTTAATTTAATAAGAGGGATCAAATTAAGATCTATTTTGAGTTACGTTAATTGGCCAAATTAATCGATGTGGTTAGGTATAATCTAGCCCATGTTATTAGGCATAATTCAACCCATTTGATTAGATATAATTCATGGTCATACGTAGCCCATGTGGCTAAGTACAACCCAGCTCATGTTGTCATACATAATCTATATCATGTGGTCAAGCATAAGTTAGCCCATAGCTAGGTATATATATTACAATACATATAACTAAGCTAATTATAACTCAATCCATATGATCAAGCATGATTCAGCTCATATGGTTCTATGTAGCTCAATCTAGTGGCCAAGTATTTTCTGACTTATGTGATTAGACATGACCTAACTCATGTAGTCAAATATGACCAACACATATGATTAGGTATAAGTTAGCTCGTGCGGCTAAGTATGATCGAACACATGTAGTCAAGCATGACTCACCCTTGTGGTCATGTATGGTCTAAGCCCATATAATTAGGCATAACTCAGCCCATATTGTTATCCAACCCATATGGCTAAACATAACTCAATCCACGTGGTTAGATGCGGCTCAAGTGGCTAAGTATGACCCAACTCATGTAGCTAGATATGATGTTAACCCATGTGGGTAAACATGATTTAGCTCATGTGGTCAAGTTTGCCCAACTCATGTGGCTAAATATGATCCAGCTCATGCGACCAAGCATGACTCGGTCTATGTGGTTAGACATGACTCAAACCATATAAATAAGCATTACTCAACTCGTAAACCAGATGTGGCGAAATTCAATGGTAATACTTAGTCTAACTCATAAAGCTAGATTTGCTCAATTATGTGACTGATGCTAGATATATTATCGCTCCTCTATCCAGACTATTGTACATCAGCCCAACCTACTATATGGGATAAACATGTGTGATGCATGTGACCTATCCAAGACTCAGATAAGTCGGTTCTATTAAGGTCAATACTATGCAACATAGTCTAATTTTTCTTTCTTTTATTAGTTTGAGTTCGTTAATTGACTGAATCAAATAAGTTTGATTGATTTATGTCGATTTAGGATGATTCTAGACTAACTTTAAAGCCTACTTGATCTAAATGAAAACCATCACATCTAAATTAGACTAGTTTATGGTGATTCTAGATAGGTACTATAAGATTTGATCTAAATGAATACCATCACATCTAAATTAATTCAAGTCAATTGAGAATTCCATTAGGGTTCAAGTTGATTGAAGACTATAGAGATATTGATATCTCATGTTCTTATGATTTGATGAACTTAAAAAGATTTATTCTAATGTGTAGTTTGAAATGTTTAGTGGGTTTTTCTTATTTTTTGGATTACATTGATGATACTAATGTGATTGTTATACGTGACTATGCAACATATAAAAGGAGCGACAAGTCATACATGTCTTTTATAATATTTTATCATCGTATTTCTTGGATACATGCATAAATAAATAAATGATAATAATTGACTATATATCTATGTTGAGGCTGGATATGACATTTCATTTCGGGAATTAACGGAATGTTAGATGATTCCTCCCTATATTGTTGCGAGAAATGTGTCTCCACTTACATGAGTGGGGAATATAACTCTATCAATTGTTGGGAGTGTGATATGTATTCTCTTGATCTACTATTATGAGATATCCATTGTTAAAATATTTATCATCGAGCGTGATATATATTTTTGTTATATGACTATTATATATATCATCGAGATGTGTTGAATGTGATTGATGAATAATTTTATTTATTACATAAGAATTATCATTAATTTTTTTATATTCATTATGAATTGATATGTTATCATTTTATATTAAATTATTAGAGATTATTTTTATGATTTTTGGAAGTCTCATATCAGCATGTACGATTGTTGATATATTTTAATCATATATTTATTTTCGGAGTTATCAATAAATTTGCAATAATTATGAAGCTTGTGTTAAGGAACAATTTTTTATCACTTGTGGCATAAAGAAAGATGTGATTTTTCTTTAGTTAATAAATATTTAGTGTTGTAAATATAGAGGTTTGAATTCAAAGATAAATAAATAAATATATAATAATAATAATAAATAAATGATAATTTATATTTTAGAAAATACGAGATGTGACATTGGACCTCTCTCCATGTCATAGGGGTCCAAATCCAGGGGATTGGATCTTATGAAATGGAGAGGATTTGGGTAAAAAACGGCTGCCTTGTTATGGACTGACGCCTCGTAGGTGGTGAGGTGTCGATCTGCCCTGCCACAAACTCGAGATAATGAATGTTGTTCATGTTCTCGTAGGTGCAGAAGCAGGTGTTGGATGTTTGAGATAATTAATGTCCGGTGTGTGTTGTAACGATGTGCATTCTTCGATTATTCACACTGTTAATGACCATAGCGAGCACCCGAAATCAAAAATGCCACTGTTCCATTTGGTGCGCCATTCCAAGTCTATGTGCTTGAACTCGAGCTCGATTCGGAGGAGGGGACGATTCCCTCCAATGTTCGTTCCACCGTAGGTAGGTCGATCTATCCGAGATGGCTCCGTCTATTCGCCACCTCTGCAATGGACTCGGTCTGTCGGGTGGTGCGTTGTATCGCGGTGCAGCCTCGAGTTCCATATCTATCCGAGACTTTGATGTGATCGACACACGCTCCTGGTTTGCTATAAAGTCATCTGCGTTGGAGGCACGAAGCGATTAGGGCGCCCTCTCTCTCTCTTTGTTATCAGGCAACAGCAACAGAGGAGGAGGCCGAGGAACAGATAAGGTACCTTTTGATGATCTCTTTTCCTTTTTTCCTCCATTCAGGTAATTGTTTTCTTTGGATAAATAAAAAACTATTCTAGTTTGGCTTTTCTGGCTCTTAATTCTTTAATCTCTGTCTCATAAAAACATCTTATATCGCGTAGTATAATCATATTCAATTTCTGATGGTTGGTATCGACATCAGAACCTTAGGGCTGGCTATATGATCCTGACAATTCAAATCGCAAGTAAAACTCTATTAATTGTACAATTTTTGTAGTCTTTAGATTATCCAAAAAATCACCATCTCACCTATGGTTCTAACAATTCTTATGATTCCTTAATGCCTGTAGAAGAAACTACAAGTCGTGTGATTTAAGTATACCAGGACACCTTATTCTACTGGAATGTTATTGACTTGTTGTTCTAGGCCACCTCACCTCGATGGTACCTTTCATATCTATAAATATCAATCGATGGTAGGGTCTCCGGGTTAATTAGTGAGATCGAAGACATTGGATGAGTTTTTTTCTTAATGTATAAATATATTTCATGCATAATACCTTTAATAGTCTAATGCAATCCGTTTTTGCTCACCTCATCCAAACACTCAAAAGAATACAAACTGAGTTGATGGTTGCCCCCTTAAGATCTGATTTTTAAATCACTTGTTCATCATAAGGAGTGTGAGATATGTTCACTTTGTCAACTATAAAATCTGAAGAGACATAACAAAACAAGTGAACAAGTTTTTTTTTTCCTGAATCCATTGACCATTCAAAGGTAAATTAGACAACATATAATCATCTAGTTCAGTCAGTATCCATATTTGATCAAAGTAGGCTTTAAATGAATAGGAACATCAAACGACCATCATGTGTAATAGTAATGGCAGAGACATTTCCAATCACATGAGTGAACCCATTGCCAAGCTAAGCCATACCTGTGGGAAATAAACTCTAGCTCTAACTACTATTCTTCTTGGTATTGGCTTTCCAAGGAGAAACCACTCCATACTTAATAATGACCACATCTACCCATAAATCATCAAATCTATTAAGATAAAAGTTCATTCTCTTCACCCTATTTATATAAATATATTTTTCTAGTTAACTGTCAAACCATTTGAATCCCATTTCTAGGAGTCAAATTTTAACAACTTTCAATTATAGTAACAGATGAAGATATCAGAGAAGAACCTACATATTTTTCTTCATAATTAAAAGAGATCTAAGATATCAGTTAAAGAATGCCTTTTATCTCCGAAACTTATTTATTTCTTGATCTAATTGGCTTGTTTAACATTTTTTATTATAAGTAAAAAAAAAATTCTACAATCAAAATGGGATAAAAATTGGTACAATTCATAAAGATGTGGAGCCTTTTGTGCTTAGTGTACTGTTACCCAATACCCATTTATGATGCAATACTAGATTTTAAGTTCAGCATTATAAAAGAAATGGATGGATTTCTTGATTTTGCAACAATCTCTTTTACCTTTCAGGTATTATATCAAGAGAGGTTGCTATCCTGATATTGTTTTTTATTTAATTGAGAGAAGTGTATGTTAATGTTTATGTAAAATTGGTAATGTCTTGAGATAATTCATAGTTTATGATGCCTCGCTTGTTACATTATTGGAGATGCTGTTGAGATAAATGTTTATTTATTTTTTCCCTGATTGATTAATTTAAGAGTAGTCCTTGGTGGCATTTGTTTCCTCTAGTTTTGTTTAGCTTTTTGTAAGCTGGTCAGTGAATTTACTTTAGAAATGCCAAGGGAAGTTAAATTCTTTGTTATTATTCCACAATCATGATAAATTGCTTCAGAAAATGATCAAGAATGCACCAAGGGTCCTTTTTTAAGACCAACTGCCAATTAGCTCCCATTTTGTACATGGCATGAAAAGAGAGTAATATAATGTAAGTACAATGATCAATTGGCAATTTTTAACTAAACTAATAATTGATATCAAGCTTTAGGTCAGTTCTTATGTACCAACTTATGCAAATTCTACTCTAGGAATGAATTTTTTTTTTTCTACTAGTGAGTTGACAGGGATGATACTTGTTCTGGCATCAATATATATGAGTTTATTTTATTCTCTGATGTTGTCTAATGTTTGACAATGAGATTTTCTGACATCTAAAGAATCATCCAGTCATATAGTGTCTTCTTGATCAGGGGAACCAAGGCACATTGCAGTAGCTAAAAATGCAAATGCTGATGTATATTTCAAACTCTAAGATACTTTTTTCAGTGAGAACATAGCAGAGGTAGACAAAACTATCTAATTCATAACAAGATGGTAATAAATGTATTTTTCTTTGAGCTTAACAAACGGATCTTTGTTACCCTTTTTCTTTTATCTTGATTGAGGCATGAACTGCTGCCACCAGACAACAATGAAGAAAATCTTGTTCACTAGACAACAACAATGAAGAGACTAGATGATTCTTTAGATGTGATTCACCCAATAGAAAATTTTATTGTCAAACATTTATACTAACACCAGAGAACAAAATAAATTCATATATATATATATATATGTATATATATATATATATGGATGTTAGAACAAGTATCATCCTTGTCAACATGCTCACAGTAAACAGCTTTGGCATGGTAGAGTAGACCTTTCAAAGTATGCTGTCTTAGACATTTATAATACAAGAATTTGATTGTGTTTTATGGAATAAGGAAGTCTTGAAAATTATGTTCATGGACCCCCCAGATTTGGCTTAGAGGTTTAAACTCATATCTCTGTTTGCAGTGCTTCTGATTAGACGTGGTTCAGGTCTTTTGGTAATTGGAACCGGTGGTTCCAAATTATTATTAAAAAAAAAAAAAAAGAAGGAATCGGTCAAAGCCCCTTTGACTGACTAGCTATTTCGGTTGATCATTTGAGAGCCCCAACAGTGTAGCGACCAACCGTTTGAAGCCCGAAAGGGCAAATGACCAGTTTGCCTTTCCCAACAACCATATAAAAGATTGATTAAGTTTATAATTTTATCAAAAATTTTTTATATCATTAGACTCGTATTGAAATACATCCACTTTTCAAAATCACATTATGATCAAAACTTAGAAATAAAATTATGATTGTTTCCTATTTTAAATTATTTTTAATTAAAAATTAAAAGTAAAGAAAAAAAAAAATCAGCCGGAACTGAAACCAGAATAGGTCCTCAATTATGAAACCAGGATCATGGCTACTTGTGATGGATGGACTAAGTAGAACCGAGTAGGGCAGACTCAACCTGGTTGTTGTTTCTGCATCTTAGGTTCTGAAGAAATTATCATGCAGAATGTAAGCAGTTATATTTACATACCCCAAAACCTATGTGGTTAGCAGTAAAATCTTGTATAAAAAAAAAAAAAAAACTTTCTTAATATGACACCTGCTTTGTTAATTCAATTGCTACATTAGGACTATAATTCAGTAAGGTGGATTTGATTCATTCATCTAAGTAAGATAAACAAACCACATTTCAGAAATAACCCTTTTTCCTTGTTTGTTACTGAGAGCCAATAGCATAGCTTGCTCAAGAAAACTTTGTCTGATCTGACGGCATACTGCAAACTCAAGACATGTGTTGAGTCTGTTGACTAAGAATTATGATGGTTTAGATGAGGCCCAGTTTCATATGAATGTTAAGACTCTCTCACTGCTTTTCATCTGGAATGCATGCTAAATCATGTTCATTTCAAAGTACACCTACATTTACACCTTTTCATGTGTTAATGCTTGCAACAAAGATAAAGATATGTGCACCAGAATGAGTTAGGGTTGAACACCAAAAGACATTATAATATTCACTTGTCTCAAAAAGGCAAAGTGGGAAGATGAAGCTGCAAAAGAGAGAAAAAGCAGGTTGTGGTCATGGTCACATTGCATGGAAGCATTTCCCTAGGAGAATCGAATCAGCCCACAAGCACTTTCCTGTGCTTTCTTTTCACAGTTCACCACTGCCCTTTAACTTCTCCCAAGAGAAGGGAGGGCATATCATCCATCCTATGGGTTTGAAACTCCTCTTCCCTTGACACCATGGGAAAGTAGGGGGGAAGCTAAAGCAAAAGCAAAGCCACTCATATAAGCCACACCAGGGGGGATCAGGAAAAGAAGAGACTTTGGTTTGCAACATAACAATCAAGGGAGGCAGAAGAAGATGAGGGACATGAAATAAGTGGAAAAAGATGGTCAAAACCATCCTCCAAGACTGCTTTCTTTATAGAAATTCACCAGTTTTTTTTTTTTTTTTTTCCTTCCTTTTACTTTCTTGAGCAATTCAATAACTGGTGCATGAAAAAAATGGAAAGGATGCTTTCTCCCTCTTCAAAAATTCCTCCAGTCTCTCTCAAGTATGAACAAAAAGACAACCAGCCAAAACTATTTAGTCTTTTATCCTCATCTTTCTTTCCCCTCCCTGTCTTTGTATTCCCAACATATAAGCTGGAATGACATTGATAAACATGCATATGAATGTGATGATATTATATTTGATTAATAAGATGTAATTCATCCAGTTGGAGAATTTAAATTTCCATGGAGTGAGATGACAAAGGCAGATGAAAGCTCTATGAACAGACCACTGGGATTGGATTTGTTTCATCATTCCATATTCTTTGGTGGATTTTGGCCATTTAGTGTAATGGATGTATATTGGCTAAGGATTAGATGGTCAGTTTGAAGGAAAGGAAAATGATAATAGACTGCAGAGCTGATTGTTGCCTCAGGATGAATATTTTTTAGCCCGAGTTACACTAGAAAAGAAGTTTAGAATTTTTTTTTCTTTTGGTACATTTAGGAATATGTAGAAACAATAATCAAGGTTAGTAATGGAGTAATTTTTCTGGATAATGTGATGCTGCACTATTCAGATTAATCTTAAACATCAGCAGTAAAACAAAAGAATGAATGCATCAAGAAATGGAAACAAAACATCCATTGTCACAGTAAACCCAATTTGCAAGCATTATGTAAGCCACAGTAGTTTTAAGATGGCATGTCTTTTAATTGAATGAGAATCATGTAAAAGATGTGGCATGGTGGAGGGAACTGAAATATTCCACATGCATTTCACCACCTCAAAAGATGTTTGCTGAATTAATCCATGTTCAAATTCCTCATAATTTTACCAGTCTTTTAGCATCCTTATCCATCCTCTTTATCTTCTTCTTCTTTTTCTTTTTAGTTTCTTAGGGTGTCCTCTCTTTTTTTAATGTGACTGCAGTGTTCAAGAAGTGGTCACAGAAAGAGAAAAGTGAGAACATCCAATTTAGATTCTCAATTATTGAGCTCCACATGCAAGTATAAAAAGGCCACCCCAACCTCACAAACTTACACCACGCCAGCCGCAATCAACACTCACTGTCTCATCGGACATCCATCCCACTTCTCTCCTCTCCTCTTCTCTTCTCTTCCTCCCAAGTTAGGGTAAGTCTTCCATCTCCCCTCCTCGCTATTGTTGGTGCTTCAGTGGTGTCAAACAAGAGAAGCTTTGCTTCTTGTCTCTTCCCTTCCATGAACTCGAAATAGTTATCCTCTGAATCAGCTGTATCTGCAGTCTCTAAGCATTTGATATTGGTCTTCTTGTATAGGACTGTTAATACATGGTCATGCAGAATAAATCTCTCTCTCTCTCTCTCTCTCTCTCTCTCTCTCTCTCTCTGACACACACATACACACACACACTCAAACACAAATGAGTTCTTAATCTTCTGTTAGCTGTCTTAAATTTTCTTTGGTGTCAAAGAAGGAAACCTTTGTTTCTTGGCTCTTCCCTTCTATGGACCAGCAGTATCTGCAGTCTCTGAAGACTGATCTGTCTTCTTGTATAGGATTGTTAATACATTGAAGATGCAGGACATGGTAACACACACACACACTCTCTCTCTCTCTCTCTGATGGCTGTATCTTGAATCTATAGGACTTGATAAGATGAACAGGAAGCCAGGAGACTGGACCTGCAGATCCTGCCAGCACCTCAACTTCAGCCGCCGGGACTCGTGCCAACGATGCAGCGATTCGAGGCCGAGCAGCGACCGCTCCGAGTATGCCAGCTTCGGCGGCAGCCGAATCGGTGGATCCTCGTTTGGCTTCAGCGGCTCCGACGTCCGCCCTGGCGACTGGTACTGCTCCTGCGGCGCCCATAACTTCGCCAGCCGCTCGAGCTGCTTCAAGTGCTGTGCCTCGAAGGAGGACTCAGCAGTCGGCGGCGGCGGCGGCGGCTTCGACGGCGACATGCCACGGTCGCGGGGCTACGGCTTCGGCGGCAGCGGCGGTGGTGGGCGCGCCGGGTGGAAGTCAGGGGACTGGATCTGCAACAGGTGTCACTCATGCCCCTTCTGTTCCTTCTTCATGCTCTTCATCAAACGTTTATCTAAGCTTTACATATGTGCAGTTCTTTTAGCTTTTCATATGATACCAAACCCTTCTGGGCTCCGTGTTTAGCTAACCTTGTTGAAGCATTTCTGTAGGTCGGGATGCAACGAGCACAACTTCGCAAACAGGATGGAGTGCTTCCGATGCAATGCACCCAGGGATTCCGGTAACCCATCCACCACTGGACTCATCGTTTGTTTGCTTCGATCCTGAAATCTGATAGTATCAACATCTGGAAACCTCTTTGACCTTTAATGGCAGGCACCGAAGTCTAAAGAGACTATGAACCAGCGAAGAGACAACAGAAAGATATGAAGGAGAGCTTCAGATACAGTAGTGATCTCAAGTTATTGCTAGTTTTGCCTTTGGTCTTCGTCTTGAACCCTAAGTTCTGTGTTGAGTGTTCCTTCTCTCAGTTTCAATTTGCTTTGAAGTCTGTGTCCCTCACCCTTCTCCCGCACCGCTTCCCATCTTTGCAATAGGTAATGTGAAGTCTCTTTCTGCTTTGTTATGAATGAAGATTATATGTATGTTATCCTCCAAATGGTGGGCTATGTTCTCGAGCACATAATGCAAGAGGTCCAAGGAATGCCTTGAGAAATGCCATGGCCTTTGAGATGTCTACAAAAGCTCAGCTGTTGCACTCCAAAAAGAATCAAACATCAACAGAAGCTTTTTATGGGTGACTCCTTTTCACACGTCAAAGAAGCGCCAAATGAATTGTTTGTTCTGTCCATCTCTCTCGAATTGAATTATTTTGTGACACCATGATGTTTTCATGTGAAAATATAAAAGCATGCATCAAGTGCTGAATTAAGATAAAATATACATGAAGCAAAGATAAGAAAAAGAAAAATAATAAATCGTTACCCTCGTTTTGCAGAACACACATCAAGTCCAGATGAGTAGTTGCTGTCAGAACAAAAGCCAATGACAGTGACAATGTTCTCAACTTTCTTCTACTAATATTCTGCTATGTTTGTAGCAAGGTTATGCATTTGTAGCTAAAAATACCAGAGTGGAAGATGGTCTCCACATAGAACTTGGGTGAGTGTGTCAATCGCATTGGATTCTCTTTAGCTTTTAGCCAACTTTATCAAGGTTTCCCCAGGAGGAGCTATTGATCTGGTCAAAAGTTCATGGCACCTATAATTCATATTTCCACCTCCATTATTCCCACATTTAGCAGGACTGTTTTCCCTGCTTTCTGGTGTGTTTCTAAGATTGTGCTGCAGCTTTCCTACTTTCTTTCAGCATTTTATTGTTAAAAGATAAGTGATTAGAGAATACTTCTCTGCTGCTATCATTTCTTTTGAGGAGAAGTGCAGCTATCATGCTGCTTCTCCAGCAATATAAATTGGTGTTTCACATCTTTACATTGAGCCTTCTTATGCAAGAGGAATATATAAGGCTACTGATACAGTAGAAGTCATTTGAATCAACTTATCTCCTGTCAAAATGAATAAAAAATAGAACCTGGCGGTGTTCATCAGGCAAAATGGTAAGACCAACATAAAATGAGTCTGTCTGTATGTCAATGGTAAAACCAACGTAAGACTTCTAATGTCCATAGACATATGCAGAACTAATCATCTGCTTTGACAAAATGACATCCAAGATAAGAAATCAGTTAATAGTCTCCAATCAAACCATATGGGAACTTAAATTGACCCAACTGAAAACAGACTTTAAAGTCCCAAAATTTCTGATCACAAGGTTTACTGCGCTGAATTACAAGTCAGGTTTCTTTACATTGATCAAAGTTAACTGATAGCAGTACAAAAAGCTTGATCAAACTGTGCAGTTGATCTCAGGGGGTTTGCTTGTCAGAGTGACAACGTTGGTTTTATCTATCCTGAGATGCAGATGTTAGAGAAACCTATAGCAAATCATGCCACTTCAGATGAGAAGCTTTAGCTAAGCTGTGTACTATCCATCCTTTCTATTTTTCGTTTACATCACAACCTTCATACAAAGCTCTTTTTGGCTTTCTTCCACCTGCTAGCTGAGAGTTCAAAGGCAAAACAATGAACGGCTCTCCCTCCCAGCTGGTTTTCCTGCTCTATCCAAAACGAGAACTGCTGTATCAAAGAGTGGTTGACTATATTTATTGGATAAATACTAAGGAAAGAGACAACATTCGAAGGATGTAAATGTTATATAATATCAATATATTTGGAGGGATATGAAATACCCGAAAGAATTAGAACATCAACCTCTCATTAACATATAACCAGGAAAGGTCCAGATCGAACGCCTGGGATTCGTCGGCTACTCTACTTATCCATTAATCGAACGGTGTAAAAGCCTCCACGGTCGCCTACAGTGCAGCTTTGCATCCCCTGGTCGGTTTAAGACTCCACCGTTGTACACGCTCACGCGCTTACTACCGTCCGACGAGTTCTGATCGGACGGCAAGCAGCCCATCTCTAGATCACGGAATCACACGTGATCTTGTAAACTCGTTCTCCTTCCCGGCGCTTGGACAAGCGATAGAGGTGATAAGAAGTACTCTTGAGGCACAGCTCTGCTTCTTCTTCTTCTTCAAGGAGAAAGAGGAGAAGGATGCTGCAGGAGCAGGCAACCAGCTCCCTTCCATCGGGCAGCGAGAGATCCTCGAGTTCCGCCCCTCTGATGGAAGTCAAAGAAGGCAAATCTTTTACTTTCTTTTCTTTTCATGCAGGCCTTTTTCCAGTAGGAATTGATTAATTCTCGTGATTTTGCTTAGAAATAGTATTTTCGTCGAAGAATCTGTGATTTCTGCGTTCAAAATGCGATATTTGTTAGTTTGATTTGGCCAATGCGTAACTTTGTCCCTCTTGCTTCTCCAAGATTACATTTTTACAGAGAACGGGGGATTTTATCAGCATTTTAATCCCAGCTTCGGTGTATTTTGGATTTTTTTTTTTTTTTTTTTGACCTCTTTGTTGGAGTGCGTTGGTGAAATTTTGACTTTTGATGTTTTTTTTGGCTATGATATAGGTATGGAAAGCGACGACGAGATCAGGAGAGTGCCAGATTTCGGGTTCCAGCCTGCCGGCCCATCGACCTCCGGCCGGGAGGCCGCTTCGGCGGACGGTCCGGACCAGGCCCAGCCCGGCCAGCGGCGGAGAGGGAGGAGCGTCGCCGACAAGGAGCACAAGCAGCTGAAGAGGTTTGGAACATCTTTGCTCTTCTGCCCCCCATTTGGATACTTTGGGAATGATCTGTGAACGTAGTGACCCGTTCGTCTGCTTTTGGTGTGTCCCTTTCCGCAAAAGGTTGCTGAGGAATAGAGTGTCAGCTCAGCAAGCACGGGAGAGAAAGAAGGCTTACCTGAATGATTTGGAGGCCACGGTGAAGGATTTGGAGGGCAGGAACTCAGAACTGGAGGAGAGGATGTCCACGTTGCAGAATGAGAACAACATGCTGAGACAAGTATGCCTTCTTGACCTTCATGATATTATTTCCTTGTCATAGTCAGTGTTCATGTTTGACACTTGATTCCTCATTTAACATGAGGATTTGATTTCCTAGGAATCCTCAAAAGCGTTGGTCCAAATTCTATAATGGAATATCCCAAGCACAGAGATCACATTTTTGTATCTTGATGGAATTTGACAGCACGATGATGCCATTAGAAATTAGATCTTGGATTCAGAGGGTGAGATTTCTCATATATCCCTATAAACTTATACCGAATTGGTTTTGGACTTTGGAAAGAGGGAGCAGTTTGAAGGGTGGAATTTATTTAGATGATGCTATCTTAACATATAATTTTCAAAGTGGAAATTAAAATACTGGTACTTCATAGAGGTCACCATCTCGAAAGGAGTAGTATATATATTTCAATCGTAATGCATGCAACTCTATATTACTCGGAGTTCGTAGTGGTTATGCATCTTCTTTATAATGCTTTCTATCATCTAGGTGTAGTAACTTATTTGTTAGTATGTATCGATTACGTTAAAATGACTTCCTGAATCTAGTGTTGTGTGTTTCTCTTAAGCTTATAGTTCGTGATTGCCATGAAATCTTGTGTTGTATGCTAAAACCAAAAGTAGATATTGAACTTCCAAGGGGGGAATCTTCTATGTGTGGACGACGACACATTCAGAAGAAATTTTGTAATCACATTTAGTCACTAAAATGCGAGAAGCATGTATAAGAAAGGAAATTAGGAGTGAGATATTATCCATGCTCTTTAAAAAAAGTTAGTGGGGGCACTAACATCTCTTAGGTCTGTGCTTCCATAGCTAGTTTGAGTACACAAGATGATGTTTCTTTAAGAACCAAATAAACTACTTGAAATTGCCACAACTTTTTTCTGTCATACCATAACCATTTTATTTATGACTCCTTGTTTCCTAATTCTTCATGTATAAATAATCGTCGATGTTCTTCGTAGCATAGCAATTTTCACTTGTTTGCTGTACTTGTATCTACTTAGGTTCAATCAAGTTGTACGCTTCTGCATGTTGTTTGGCAATAAAAGACAGTTATAAGTAAGAAAGTTGATAAAACTGGTGTTTGTCAGACTATTTGATTATCCAACATGCAAATTTCCTTATGATTCGGGCAACTTCCTGATGTGGCATGCTTAATCCAAATTTGCTTCATCTATGTCATGAGAATAACTTTTCTAGCCATACTAAATTGCTTTGTGAAGAAACATGACTTGCAGACACCTTGTTCTCTTCCACGGGGACTTGATTTCATTAGATCCTTAGCTGATACGTGCTACTCCACCCCATGTTGTTTGTAAACATTCATGGTTTTGGTAGCTATGATCTATGTTGGTTTTGCGTGAATACCCTGAATGAATCATTATGGTTAATCTCACAGTTCAGGGAATAAGATGCTCTCTGACAACTTCTATTTCTCCTGCAGATCTTGAAAAATACCACTGTTAGTAGTAATGCCAATGGAGAAGGCAGGTAGAGTATCGATCCAAACGCGAGTAACTCACACTGGTAAGTCTACTATAATTTCGCGCCAATGGAGAAGGCAGGCAGAGTATCGATCCAAACGCGAGTAACTCACACTGGTAGCAACCCCGACGAAGGGATCCGAAAAAAGAAGAAAGACAATTATGATTGGAAATGTTGTGGACTTTGATTCAAGTAACTGCTTGGGTACTCCTTTTTATCTGAATCTGGATGAATAGTGATGCATCTTTGTGAGTCCTCAAGTAGGAAAAAGAATGACATGCCTTCGTGTGTAAAAGATACCACTGCTATAAAAATATAGGCAAATCTCCGATTCTTGAACTTAATTTGTTAAATTGAGTTGTTATTCTCATTATTTAGATCTTAGTGTGTCAATCAGGCTCACATCTTTTGGGAAAGCATATAACTGAGTTATACATTTTGATTATTTAGATTTTTAGAGGAAGCATCAACCATCATCTTAGCAAATTTGGTGAAACAATGAGTTAATTATAGATTGCTCCATGTAGTTAGCTTACTTTAGCATCTCGGTCCCTAAGCTTTAAAAAATTTGGATTGACATCTTTATAATTATGGAATTAAAAAGTTGGATTGACATCTTTATAATTACGGAATTGAAGCATATATGTCTATTTTCCTTAACAACATCTATTTTATCGATAGAAACATAAAAATAAAAGATAAAAAATATAATTTTCGTATTCGATGGTGGATGATGGTGGCATCGTTAGCGTTGACGCAAATGTCGAGTGACCATCGCCCTTTGATCCATGCTCCCTTAGCAAGCTTTGCACTGTGTTCAAGCACCTCGCCAACGAGTGGTCGTAGCTATTGGACAAGGCCATCACCTCCACCCGTGCCTCCCTGATCATCCATAGCACTTCTCGCATCAGTGGTTGCTTCTCCACCTCAATTGCTACGCATGCCACTACGATGTTCAACAGTGCTATCAGCTTCTTGAATGACCCGAGGTCCTCATCGGAGTCATTCCGCTCCTCTTGCATGGAGTGGACTCATGAGGGATGTCGACGTCGTGCTCCTCCACCAAGTCCTAGAAGAGGGTGAAGGAGGGCTTGGGAGCTGCAGAGGAGGGTCCGGTGAGGTCGAGGGAGGAGGGATGGGATGAGAACATAGTTGACGAGGCATGACTCGAAGTTTGGGCCAAGAAGGATTTTGGATGGCTTGTGGTTGGCGTGCACCATTGACTGGTTGCTTTGGTGGAGGTAGAGGAGGTCGGTGGCCACGTCCTCCGCTATCTTCAAGCATGACGTCTAGTGTAGTGGTTGCTCGACATCTGTGTCGATGTCGACACAAATGCAAAGGAGGAGGGGTCAAGGTTGGGATCCATCTAACGGATCAATGGCGAGGTGACCACCATCTTTGTCATCGATGTCGTGGCAACCACCACCATCTGCGTCGATGCAAAGTGATACAGCGCAGGCGGTGATGAGATATGTTGTACATTTTACGTACCGAGGCTAAAGTGTTGCCTCGGCTTGGTACTGCCCGCATACACATGGACGCCCCAAGGTTCTTCGTTGGCGCCCAAGAGATGTGCTAGCTCCTCGGGACATTGATTGGTAGATCGGGAACCCTGGCGGTCGCCTTGTGCTAGAGTCGACTTCTGGTCCTTGGTTAAGCTACAACCGCTCAGAGTTCGTTGTGACTTTCCGAGGGGAGTTGCTCATCTTTGGTCAAGAACCTTGTTTGGTTGGCCTTAGTAGGTGAAACTTCCCTCTTTGCGAGTGTGTCTTTTCGCTCCTCAGTTGACTCTCAGGTTATCGATGCTTGCGCTAAGGCCGCGATCGGGGGGTGAGGTGCTGCCCCGACTCGGCCCCTCCGACGGTCAAGTCAGCTAGGTGAATTGTTATGTGTAGTATGCCTAGTATTGAAGAAGGTCTCCTTATTTGCCTAGGCACCTTTTATACTACCTGGGGAGGCAAAAGTTGTACGAAGTGAATTAATACACGTGGGTGGTAGATCGGCATCGTACACTGGTCGATGGCTGAACCCTCGACTTGTCTGCTAATTTCGACTGTTGTGCTAGTTGCTTTTATTGTGTATCTGTGGTAGGCACGATCCTTCCATGGGTCGTTGTTTGAGTTGAAACAACAGAAGGAAACCTTGGAGTGGAGGCAGGGGATGTAGCCTGGGCCTAGCCCCTCGAGTAGTGGTCTGAGGCAGCGTTTCTTCGCAAGACCTTGATCTGAGTTGAGTTGGCCGTGTCTACTTAGCTTTTGGAAGGTGACGTAGAAGTACATGTTGGACCATCGATCTTGATAGGATCCTGGCGGTACTACCGTCAATGTCGGGCGATACTATCACCGAACAAAGCTTGGGAATGTAGGCTCCGGTGGTACCACCATCGCCTACCTGGGCGGTACCACCGTCAACAATGATGAGAGGTACAAAACAATGGTTGTTGATTGCATGGCGCTACCACCACTTGGGCCTGACGATACCACCGCCCAAGCCTGTTTAAGGTCGTTGATTTGGCCTTTTAATGAGCCCAACTCGGTCCTGATTTAAGCCCAATAAGTTTCTTGATAAATTAGCATGGTTTTGACCCAATACCAACTCAATTTGACCCGAAACTATCTCGTTCAAGACTTACTACTCAATCACATATTTAGCATAATCATGAAGCTTTCAGCATGTTATATAGCATTCCGGCATATCATCTAATCATCCGACACTTCGTCCATACCTCCAAAGTATTATCATTTCATTCGACATATCGCTCGATCTATCGGCATGTTGACTTTTTACAACATCCGATCTTTTGGCGTAATACCCGATCCTTTCGGACTGATACCCAAACTCATGGCACAAAGTCCACCCTTCAACACATCAACCAATCCTCTAGCCCAACATCCAATCTCTGACATGATATTTTTCCATTTGATTCTCCTACTTTGACAATTTGCCCTGTGATTATTTGTGTGCGTGATCGAAGTTTTTCTTATGTCACTTATCTTAAAAGCATATTAGTTCATAAACTCATCAATTGATTTCATCATCAAAATATGAGATTCAATGATCTTCTCCTTTTTTATGATGGCAACCAATTGATGACAGGGTTTTAATTAAACTCCCCTTGTCAATATGTCATTTTAAAATATTATAATGAACTTGAATTTAAAAAATGATAACATTTTAATGCTACTATTTTAATTCGTCCAAACAATTTTAATCATAAATCATAGTGAGTTTCAATAGTACTCATTGCAAGAATTATATGCATAATTTCAGTTAAATAATTATATTATATCCATAGTTAGAATGTCAAAATAGTTACACATCTTAAACAAATATCATAAGTTAATGTCATCAAATACAACATGTACAGAAGCACAACATAATTGCTACATCATTAAAAATTTACTATTACTTCAAGTTACTATTACTTCTCCCCTTTGTTATTAACAAAAGGAAAAAAGGTGTATGCTACAGAAGGAAAAAAAAGGATATCATGGTATTATGGTGTTACTTTTTTTCTTTTACATCAATGTGTCAATTGTAAAATTACTTTGTTGTCACATGAAGGATATTTATATCAAGGATAAATTCAAGTTATAAGAAGTCAATTTATAATGTGATATTAACAAAACTTCCCCTATATATATGTCATAAAAAAAAATTGACTAACTTGAATTCAAAATAAAACTCTTTCAGTGATACTCTTGAATTCAAATTGAGATAAATTTGATCGTGGTATTATTATTGCAAGCCCAATATTCAATCAAGCTTTAAATTTAAAAAAATAATAATAACTAATAAAAGTTAGGCATGAGTCATTACTAATAAAAAGTTTCAAAAGCATGAGTCACTACTAATAACAAGTCTCAATGTTCAACACATAAGTTAGGCATGAATCCTTTTATTTCTCTTGTTTTGTCATCAACACAAATACAAATTACTTCTCCTTATATAAATAGAATGCAGAAGTCATGAATACAAGAGAATCATATATCTCAAGTCATAAAAATTAAGAAATTAAGTGAAAGATCGTGATTCGTATAGATAAATCTACTTCAGAGTCATTAGTGAAAAGAAAGAATCATAACAAAATGAATATAAAATAAATCTCAAATCATGAATATCAAGAAGTTAAGGATAAATTTCCTCTTTAGCAAAAAGAATCATAGGAGAATAATTAGTAAAAGTTCTTGATTCATACGAGATAGATCAAGTTAGGAATATCAAGAAGCCAAGTGAAAGATCATGATTCATTTAAAAAAAATATTCTTTTTAATAAAAATAATCATATGAGAACAAATAATAAAAGGTCTTGATTCAAATATTTGAATAAATATTTTTTAATAAAAAACAAGTTTGAACATATGTATGTCCAATAATTAGCCCCTTAGATTGTGCATCTATATTCTTTCATTCCCTGGGTAAGATTTCTTTAGAAGTAGATGTATCTAAGTTGCTTTGGAATAAAATTCAAGAATCATAATCAAAATCATTTTTATTACTTTTTGAAAATTTATTGAAAAGAACATGGATAGATTCCTATAAAGTTAAAAAATAACTAAACTTTTTCGGTTTCAATTTGTGAGATTAATTTTATATTTGCATGTTCTAATCTTCTATGTCAAAGTCATGCATTTAAAAAAGTAAGTTTCATCACGAAAATCATCCGGATCAAATACTATCATTTCTTAAAGTAATCATAGATTTATTATTATTTGGTATTTCTATGAGATAAGCATTAGATTCAAATTTGATATTATATCCCTTATCTAATCCTTAATAAGTTATGTTTTAAACTATCTACTAATAGAACATCTTTAATAAAAAGATATGACTTGTTATCAATATTTCTAATACCGATAATTTTTCCTTTGTTGTTGTCTCCGAAAGTGAATATCCTCCATCTCGACTAGTGAGCTTTGAGAAGTGTGTTGGATCTTCAGTCATATGCCTTTAGTATTCATTGTCAAGATACCGTCCTTTGCTCTTGGCCCTTGTACGGAGATATACCTAAAAGAAAGAAGGGTTTGCTCTAGGTACCCATTTAACGTTGGGTCCTTCTGGTTAGATTTTCCTTAACTTTTGACATCAAAACTTATTTAGCAATAATCATGTTTAATGATTTATTTCAATTTTAAATTTTTCTAAAGTTTATTGTAATAACATATTTTTCTTTTTCAGTGAATTTAACTCTTCATAAGATGTTAACATATAATTGTTATACTTATTTTCTAATTTATCAAATTCATTAGAGATAGATACATGATGTTTTCTTAGCAATTTATATTTATTACTAACAACCTTTTTAAGCTCATCATATAAATCATAAAATGCATCAAGTAATTCCTCATAAAATGTTTCGGGAGAGTCAAATACATCATCATTGAAGGCCATCAAAGCACAGTTTGTCAATTCGCCTTCATTGATTTGCTTTTCATATTATGATGCACTTATTCATCCCACGTTGTCTTGAATGCTTTTTTTTTTGGGTTAACTTCTTCTTTAGTTATAGACATTTATCTTTGAAGTACCTTAGCTTTTTGCATTTAAAACATAGTATTGTATCTTTTTTTAGTTTATTTTTATTCTCACATTGAATTAGTTTTGTTGTTTTTTATGAACTTTTTAAGTCTTGTAAGGAGTGCAATAACATCATCATCATCGCTTGAGTTTTCACTCGAGTAGTCTTCTTTGGTTCTAAGTTCAATATTCTTCCTGTTATTTAGAAGGTTCTCCTCTTATTCATCATCATACGTCGTTAAAAATCCTATAAGTTATTCAAGAAGAAAGTTATTCAAGTCATTTGCTTCTTGGATAGCCATTAGTTTTGGATCTCAAATTTTTCGGAAGAGGTTTTAAAATTTTATTTACCAATTCAAGATTAATATAGCTTTTAGCAAGAGCTTTTAAACCATTGACAACATCCGTAAAACGAATGTACATGTCACTAATGGCTTTGCTTGGCTTCATTTTAAATAATTATAATTATGTACCAAAATATTAATTTTATATTCTTTTATTCTATTTGTACCTTCATGAGTAACTTCAAGTGTGTCAAATATCATGTGCGATGTCAAAAGTGAAACATGATTAAACTCATTTTTATCTAAAGCACAAAATAAAACGTTCATAGCTTTAGCATTTAAGAAAAAGTTTTTGTTCTCAAAATTATTTCATTCATTAATCGATTTAGAATATTTTTGAAAATCACATTTAACGATGTTTCACAAATCAAAATCCATAGAAATCAATAAAATCCTTATTCGTGTTTTCCAACAAGTGTAATATGTCCCATTAAACATAGGAGGACGAGTAAGTGTAGTCCACCGATGGGACGAACTACACTTATTAGATAACACGAATAAGGATGTAAACTCCTTGGTCCCATGGGACATACTACACTTATTGAAAAACAATTATTCGTGTTTTCTTGGTGCTACCGTCGATGTCGGGCGGTACTACCATTGAACATAGCTCAGGAATCTAGGCTCTAGCGATACCACCATTGCCCTAGGCGATACCACCGTCGCCCCAGGCAATACCATTGTCGATAGTGCTGACAAGCACAAAAAAGTGACTGTCGATTGTTTGGGCAGTACCACCGCCTAGGTTTGGCGATACTACTGCCTAGGCTTGCTCAAGGTACTAATTTGGCCTTCTAATAAGCCTAACTTGATCCTAGTTCAAGCCAAATAGGTTTCTTGATAACTTAGCATGATTTCGACTTAATACTAATTCAATTTGAACCTAAACAATTTCGATCTAGACTTAACCACTCAATCACATATCTAGCACAATCACGAAGCTTTCAGCATGTTGTCCAACAGTCCGGTATACCATTTGATAATCTATCACTTCTTTCGAACTTCCGACATATCGTCCTTTCCTTCGACGTATTGTCTGACCGATCGACATATTGACTTCCCACAACATCCGATCTTTTGACGTAATACCTAATCCTTTTGGCTCAATGCCCAAATTCATGAAACAAGGTCCATCCTTCGGCACGTCGATCAATCCTCTGACCCAACATTTAATATCTGTAATGATATTTTCCGACCCAACATCTGATTCTCCTACTTCGATAATTTACCTTATGATGATTCGTGTCCGTGATCAAAATTTTTTCTTTAATAGTTATCTCAAAAGTATATTAGTCTATAAGCTCATCAATTAATTTTATCATTAAAATCTAGAATTCAACATTCATTTTCCATTCACAAAACAAGCATCAGATTCAATGACTCCTTGTCTCAAACAGTGACTCCATGCACTCACCATGTGATAACAAATTAATAGGAAAAACAATTATAACCAAGTTTCAACACATTTGCAGTAAGGTTAAATAATTTTACATGTAATTATAAATTGATTATAAAAAAAATAGCATACTTTTGACTGAAGAATAAGTTTATCCATGACACACGACGAAACAAGCACAAGAAACTGAAAATTTTGCACACTGCTGAAACATGGAAGACTAAATAGCCTATATCATTACAAACCCCTAAATGCTGTCATCTAGTGTTTCTTTTTTGAAGATTTTTAAAGGGGTTTTCTTTTTTGGCTTCAGCTTCCTTGCTGTAGAAGATGTGTCTTGTTCCTTTTCCTTCTTCCGTTGTTTTTCAGCCTTCACAATGAATATTGTAACTGCCTGTTCCATAATTATCTCAAATTTTAACGGTTTTCTTCTTAGCTTTATTAGAAACAGAAGAAATTACTTTCCAGAAGAAAATAAACTCAATAGATTTCTAACAATAAATCTTGCCTTGTTGACATCAAGTATGTCATGAGAGCTTTTGGACATCAACTGGTCAAGAATTTTTGCTGTTTGTTGCTTCTCTTGTGAGCTCATCCCCTTTCCTTCCACAAGCAGCAGAAACTATAGAAAAGAAGCAATCAATATAAGCCTTGTATATAATACCATGCTAAAAAGGATCAACCAAGCAAGAAACAACCTTCCAATACTTCCCAGTGTGCTTGAGAGATTTCTCCCCTAGCAATATTTTTTTTTCAAATTTCCCACCACTTGCTGTTGAAGTTGCCGCCATCCCACCGCTTTTCTTTTTACTGGCTTTCTCAGGTGCCTGGTTTCCTGTGATCATCAATGCTGTTGCAGCAAGTTGTACATGACTGCATGTGAAGTTGTATGGGCATAAATTATTGAATACTTGGTGGGGAGAAGGCAGACAAGTAAAACAGAAAATGAGTTGTTGACTTAGTCTCTAACACATTATACTAAGTAGGCATAAGAACATTAAAGACTGCCTAATGTCTATGAATCTGATTAACAAAAAAGTAACTATTCAATGGTTTGACTGTGTAAGCCATTATGCTAGCAGTTGCAAAGAATCACATGCCTGCCAGAACTAGTATTGCAAAAAATTGTACAAGAAGCAAAGTCCGGTTTATCTATACAGAAAATGACAAATATGAATTGCCAAGAACCTTTTGTTGCTAAATTCCATCTTAATTCAATATCACATGGCAGTTTCAGAAACAAAGATAACCTTAGTAGGGCACCACCTTTTACAGCTTGCTTTAAGTTCTCTAGCCAGTTCTTCTCTTGCTTTTCAAATCATTTCTTCTTTTCAGCCTTCCTTTTGCTGAAGGCGCCCTCTCCTGGCTCTGCAGAAAGAGCAGTTCTGATAACTCAGAAATGAAATAATCATACAAATTTATGCAAGTCTAAAAAGGAAATATACTAGACTACTAGATAAAAATACAATGTGACTTGCTAGCCATGTCACGACTCCATAGAAAGCCACTTTTTGAAAGTTAGATCATGCATATGTGATGCACACATTAAAATTACCCAAATTGTAAGATGTCATTGTTCATGGAACTACAAATTTAGCAATTGAAGGGAAAAGTAAAATTACCCATTTTTTAAAAGTTGTCATTGTATGTGAAACTCTAAAAATTTAGAAAAGTAGCTAAAACTGATGGGAAAAGTATTATAGTTGTTCTTCCTCTTTTCTGATGATAAACCAGCTGATTCTTCCTAGATCACTCGGATCCCAGAAGAAGAACCCCCATATCCAGAGCAGCCTCCTTGTGCTATAATGTTGGCATGAATTCGTGGATGCAAATGTTGAATTCAAAAAACATGTTCTATAGTGGTAAGATCCAATTGAGACCATTGGCACTTAATAATTTTGGAAGAATTATTGGATGAAGCAATTCATAGTACAGGCTGAAACTATCAAAATAAAGAACAAAAACCCCATGTCAAATAGATAAATATAATAGGATTTTGAAAATAAAACATATCTTTATGAACTTAAACAACTTGCTTAAAAACACAAAAAGGAACACATTCAGTACTAAGTATGCAGTAGAATAATAATCTCAAACCAAATATGAAATATTTATTAGTTGTGTCAAAACTTTATTCCCAAACCTAGTACACGTTAGACCTGATTTGACCTACTTAATGAAAAGGACTGGCTAAGTCAACGAAGACACAATTAACAGGATTTGACCTGCTTAGATGATCCAAATTGACACAGATTCTTTGTCAGGTTCATGTTCAACTGATGGATTGGGTCAAGAATTGCCACCACAGTCGTAAGAAGTTCAGAAGTTCAGTGCTATAACCTGTACAAATGATTTAAACCAAGCAAGAAGTAATGCCTTCATGGTAATACTACATTCATCATATTAAACCCTATTTTTTTAAAAAGAATATAAACCACATGTGCACTTTTCCAAATGTGGCTGCATATCACATATCCACTACCTGACACACTGACTGCCAGCAAACCATGGATGCTTTTTAGACATTGCTAGCATCTCAAAGTCTCAAAGTTTCCAATCAAAAACAAATTAAAATCTGTACATGAACAAAAAAAAAAATATTTGAATATGCAATTGAAGCAGTGTTTTCCCAAAACTCTAATTTCTGTGGTGGATTTGTCTATGAAGTAGAAAACAGATATGCAAGAATAAATATGTAAAGCAAATATACTCAATTACACCATTACCATCTACTAGTTTGGCCTCAATAATTGGTATGTCTTTATCGTCATTTACATAGTCATAGCCATGACATCTCTTTCATCAAGCGCACGCTTCTCTTTTTTATGCTTCTTTATGCCTGCAAGAACGATTGATCAGTCAGAATCATGTGCATCCTACTATACATAATAAGCAGCTTGTTCATAAGATAGAAATAAGAACCATTAGCAGAGTGGGAAAACTTCTTGTAAGACTAATCTTTTATCTTAGCAAACAATTCCCACTTTGTAGGAGGCTTACGCTTTGGGAGCTGAAAAGAACAAAAGCTGAATTAGTGTCATAAAAAAATATGTAAAGGAATATGACAGTCGAAGTTGGAAGTACATACATCTAGTAATTTATCGCATGAAAATGCAAGTGGGAAGATAACAGGGAACTCAATTCCTGCCAGAAGGAAATATAGGCACCAGAAATCAAACATATGCATGCAGTTATGTGGAGGAATCCACAATAGCATACATTTCTAGTTACTTGCAAGAGAAAAGGCAGCCCAAAAACAAACTCATAGCACTTGGTTCCAGAGAGGACTAGATATTCATCAAACAACTAAAAGCAACATAATCTTAAGTTGGATCAACTACTTCACATTCAAATAGGTGCTCTAAGACAGGTTAACGGATCAGCATTTGATATCAGTGCTTACTGTTGGAAGGACTAGAAAATACTATCATGAATGTGACTTCAGATATCAATGAAGCTAATTTACCTAATCCCCACAATAACAAAATGATTGCAAGCAAATCAAAAGGAGCACCAACTGTGTGATAACAGTACCCCATGCATCTGTGGCAACCAACTTCTGTGGAAGATAGAAAATCATGCGATTTTTATGCCTTATGATTATTCGTCATTGCTCATTACTGTTGCAGCTTTCCCTGGACTTGAAATACAACTTGTTTTCCAAGTGTTATAGGCCTAAATATCTTTCTTTTCTTTTCTCCATACATAGAGGACAGAACACGTCACACAAATTTACAAGAAAACAACAATGCATTTTACTCCTAATTCTTTACCAAAAAGATAATGCATAATTTGGACGACAACCCTTGTCGATCGAAGCTGTAATAGAACAAGTAATTGCAAATATAGGAAGTTAAAAGAAAAAAATAAAAATAAAAAAACAATAATGATGAACGCAAGAATCCAAAACCTTACCTGCTTCTCCCTCGGAAGCTTGGTCGTGGGCTGGGGCAGCAGAACGATGGGACCATCAGGGTCGTCGCTTGACGGAAGGGCGAAAAGAGAATGGGCTATGGGTTGGATCAGCTCGGTGCCCTTCTCCAGGCACGCCCTCGTCAACTCCTGCCTAGTAATCACAATGAAGACAAGGAATCGAGCTCAAGTAACAACAGAAATAATATCATCATGCTATCTACAGAAACCGTCGTGAAGGACGGGGTTTTAGCACAGTTCGGAGACCAATCGAGTGCACCATTCGCAAATAAACTATTTTTAATGGTTGCAACCTAGAAAACCTAAATTTACTAAGAGAATCTTCTCACATACACGCATCAGCATCAACAGTTAACGAGGAGATATAGATGATTGTTACGAACCGAGAAGATGGGATGGTTTGGATGTGGTGCGTGGGATCGGACGCCACGAGGCTGCCCTAATCGATCTGATACTACTCCGCCTCAATGGTGCGGAGAAGTGCCACCGCCTCCACCGTCGACAGTTGGGCAGCCGTAGCCGTAGCCGTAGCCTCCCGACGACAGGAAGGCGCGACGGTGACAGGAAAAGTACGGGCCCGTCTCATGATTAAATGACATTAGGGCTTCCATAAATAAATGGGCCGGACCAGGTACAAAACATGGAATGCACACAGGAATCCCATCTCTGCAATCTCCCAATACACTGAGCTACAAGTGACATCACTAATTTCGATTGCATCGTCTTGCTTGTGAGAGACAGAAATCGTTTCTTTCGCAAGTATGTCACGATATTTACATCGGATTACATTTAATTGTTGTTACTGAACACAGATTAGTAGAAGAAAGAAACTGTCTTCCAGTAAAGGTCAGATTATGATAACAGTTTGAGGAACAAATTTTCCACCACTGAATTCCCCAGCGGAAGAATATTTACAGTTAGCAAGCGGATGGATTCTTCTTCAGCTGCTCCGATAATATAAGAGCGAGTATCTCTCCTGAATATTTGAATGATTTCTCAGTCTCTTCCAAGCAATGATCCTTCTCTTCTCTAGACCAGCTCTGCAAAGTAAGAGTTGCAAAACAGCTCAGCAAGAAACCCATGCATTGCATGCGGACTGCTACGACGAATAACTTGAGAAATTAAAACAAAAAAGCAGACAAGAACATGCTGGATAACAGTATCTTCAGTGTGTTTTTTGTGTCATACCGTAGCAACTCTGTTCAGCTTATCTCGCACATTCTGCAACAGTTGGGAGAGATCAGTATCCCACTTGTAGAACTGCAGCTCTTTGTTGTCTAAGATCTTCTCTGCTACCTACGATGGGACAGAGATTGACAGTTAAATCGACAATGAACTTATGGATGCAATTAACGGCCAAGTCAACTATGTAAAAATCCACGCCAGATATTTAAATCGGTACTCGATAGACACTGTCAAGGATGCAAATGTGTTAGTATAACAATAGAGGACGTGTAGGAAGGATAATGTGGGTAGCACCCACGTAATTCTAAGGGTACAGCCATCAGCCATGGATGCACTGAACACTAATCTGGCCTGAGGACCAATTTATGCCTCCTTACTTTAGTAATTCGATGCGACTTAACAGTTTTATCTGCACCGATCATTAAGGAATAATGCGGATGCCTCAGCATTAAGCCCACTAAATAAAAACTAAAAACTTTTTTTTGGATCTTTTATACAATATCTAGCACGAGGCTTTTGCATTAATATGTCTCTATAAATGGTTTTCAATTCCAAATAAACTGGAAAGAGCCACTCTCTAAGTACTTTAGATGAATTCTTTTGTAACATAAAATTGGAACATTTGGTTGCTTAATTTTTCAAGGCAGCAAGTGCCACGAGCTCAAATTCATTAGTGTTCGGATATATACAATGCAAATAGGCAAAATATTCATATAGCCAATCCAAATGATCGGAACCTTACAGCTTCTTGTTGTTGTAAAACAGGCAAAATGTTTAGCTGGCAAATGATAATTATTCTCCAAGAAGAACATTTTTTGAAAAAGAGGCAAAATACCAAATGAACTCAAAACTTAACAGGAAAACACTGCAAATATGGAGAGCTATTTTGGTTAGCAACTGTAGTAATCTTGAAATAATTTTTCAGAAGAGTGCTACAAATTCACATTTGCAAAGACTATCGAAGGAAACAAAAGCTACAGACGAGTACCTTTCTACCAATCATTCGACCACCAGCAGAATGAGCAAAATATATGTTGTAGAAGTGGCAGATGAAAGCTTGAGGATCTTTTTCTGATAGCTCTTCCAGATAACGAGCATAAGACGCACCTACGGAAGGTTCAGGAATGGTATGTCCTTGGTCCTTGAACCACTCTAAATCTTGGACCAAGTTCTCGGACCTTTCCAAGCCAGTATTTCTGAACTCAGCATCTGCATACAATGGCCAAAATATAATACCAAACTAAGGTCCAACCATTTACTATTAGTTAAATTGCAATCACTTACAATTAAATTCAAACTTAAATCAACACATCCTTGCAACATAAATAATTATAATTTATCGCATCATTCCATCATAAAAAAATTTAAAAGTTAATGAATTGGGTTAAGGATAATTAATAGATAATGATGAATCCCTATTAGAAAATATAAAGGCATTAAATTATGAGAATATATATTAAAATTTGATGTATGCAGCATTGGTTGAGGTCCGTTCGGCCATGGATTTTGTTCTCATTGAAACTTAGTACAGAACAGATTTTGCTCTGATAACAGACTGTTAGCATTAGACCCTTCTAGGTAAGATTTCTCTAGTTCAAGGAGGAGGAAGCCCTCCATATGTGCTAAAAAAAAAAAAAACTAATTCAATGCTGAAAATAAAAAAGAATACTAGTAAAGAAGTCTCAAAGAGCATACAACTTTTCTTTTATAGGCTATTATTGCCCAATTCCAAAATAATATAGGACACAACCAATCTGCGGATCATATACCATTCCTCTTCTTGCATTTGCTGCAGCCTTCTCTTTTCATTCACTGTCAAATGCCCTTGGCAGATTTTTCTGCAAGTGGCATACTTGGAGATATAGTTCAATTGGCTATCCAAAGAAAAAGTTCAGGGATCCTTTAGCTCTTTTGAGGGTGATCTGCCCTTCCCTGTGTCCAAGAGTACTAGTTGGACTTGAATGGGTAGTCAAGTAGTCCAATACTTGGACCGAGTGTTCACTCAATTGGTACAAGCAGCTTATCTGGGTCCCAGTAGCAGCTTATGATAGTCTAAGAAAACCACAGGCTGGCTAATATATGTTATCGGAGTCACTAACTGGCTCACAAACTAATGCCAGAACTCGTCAAATTACTAAAGCTTGGAGAGGGGGATGGCCCTCTGATCCTTGTTTTTTATTCACTTGGGTGTAACCTATGATACTTGTTGTAGAAAGTATTATATATTCTGTTCTGGTTAAAAAAAAGCATAAATAGATATCAGGTCGCCCCAGTACTAAAAATATTCTTTTCATTGATCATGTGTTCCATCATATTTTTATAGCATCCAATTAAATGATGACTAACAACACCAATAATCAAGTACCAATGCATAGTTGGTGATCAAGAGAAGGTATCTAGGGTCTTCTTATACATGCATGCATCATCTTGCATCTCCTTCAAGGACTTTGTATTTCATGTCTGAGACTGCCTATCCAAACCCACTACTTGACAGACTCATGATCCTCCCAACAGAATTGGCATGGGACCATAGAAATTTTTGTTTCCAAATTAATGATCTAGGTACCCAATTTTCTGATTTCAAGATAAACAATCCTTTGTGGAAAAAAAGAATCTGAAGTTAGTGCAAATGGTGCTTCAGTATCTGGTGTTCAATTCCTTGATGATCAATTAATCTAACAAAGTGGTAAGGTATTCTGTGAGCTTTTCTCTTTGAAAGAAAGGCTTTACCAGTACCCTCTGCTGATTCCCATTTTCACTCTTTTGCCTCGAGTCTTTGTTCCTATACAATTTGAATTATCTGTGGAGTATTAGGTAGACATTAAAAATTTGGATACTTGTGGATGAGGAATAATAGACCTTTATATATCTTGCCATTCTGTGCAGTGATAGAACAAAAAGTAACGAACTAAATTGAGTCTAGGCATTGCTTGATTACTACTCTATGACCAATTTTGTCCACATGAATTGCATATGACTCATTCTAACGTGAATCTTTCAGCTGGAAATACCTTCACTAAATTACAACAAAAGAGAAATAGAACGAACTCTATGAGGTTGTTTATTTCTGTTAAGCGACAATAATCACAGCAGCTCTAAATGACTAGCATGGACGGATTTGAGTGAACAATTCTATTTCTTTCTGTCTGTTTGGACTCAACCATCTACATAAGGAAAAGAAAGAGAGCACCACTACTCAAGGAGTATTGAAAGGTTGATCAGAGATTGGAGCGTAACTTACAACAGGGGTAGGCAGCCTTCTGGACGATGGTCTCGAGGGTATCATAGACTAGCTTGTTGTCGACCAAGAACCGTAGGTAACCATCAATGGATGGCGCCCACTTGCTGACGGGCGGCGAGTCAGGCTCCTTCTCCCCTTCCTTGGCCTGATCCCTTGTGTGCAGCTTCATAGCGACGGCTCTCATCTCGTCCACGAACCCGCCGGCCCTTCCGGGCGTCTGCCGCTTCGGCATCTCGGTGGTGGTGGCGGAGACGACCAAGGCCCGCAGAGGCAACCAGTTGCCAGAAACTACCCGGGGGCGGAGGAGGAGGCGGAGGCGGAGTCGGTGTGTCCCTAAGAAGGCGGAGAAGGGAGAAGGGGAAGGGCGAGGGGGAAGCAGAGAAGGATCGGGATTGAGAGATGGGAAGTGTGGACGATGCAATATTTATGCAATTGCGGGGAGACGAGGAGTAGGAAGACAACGGATGGAGGGTTTGTTTATTGCCGTTAGGTTTTGGCGTATTGCGACACGAAAGAGAAGAGTACGGGGAATGGCAACCTTTTATTTTTGGTGTGGCTGCTAAAACAAGCATCAGCTTAACAACAATAAGCGATCGCTTCGGTAACGTCCGTTGGTTTATTGTCGTATCAAGGAACTGCCTCGTGTTTGCATGAAGCTAATGGAATTTGGATTGGCCCCATCACTGCTGATTCCATAACAAAGAGGTGGACTGACGGGTAGAATAAGACAGACGGGTACCTAAGCGCTCCACCTCTACCCGGGTGCACAGAGTGGGTCCAGGTGCCGAAACGAGGTGGAGCCCGCTTTCAGTCGCAATTTAAACACGATCGGCGTCACGTAAAAGGACTTATCACGCGTGGAAAGTGCGCTGCGTCTCGTGTCGTTTCCTAAGTAAGTCCCATCGAGAGTGACGACGCGTAGCACCCACGTGGGAACGGTCCTGCAGAAGCTTCCTTTTTATTTATCACGTTATGTCTATGGAAATGATGATGGATACATTTTCTTAAAAACTAATTTTATTTTCTTTTCTAGAAGGTTCCTGTTTTCGGAGTCCTTAATTTTTAAAATAATAAAAAATTCTCAATCATTCTTTTATTTTTCCTCCTCTCTTAGCCATTTTCAAATCGATTATATTGAAACCAGCCAATGTATTGAATCGACCCAAAACTTAAAACTTATCCGAGATAAATAATAGCTAATAAATTAAATAATATTAATATATACTTATTTTAATAAAATATCTAAAATTATGAATATAAATATTATGAAATTAAATTATGACAAAAATAATGGCTCAACTACAAATTTTAATTTCATCTTAAATTTATCAAAAATATAAACAATAAAATTTTTAAGAGCTAGATTAATCGAAAGTTGGCCATTCAATTGCAAAAAATAAACAATAGTAAAATATGGCTTCAGTAGATATTTTTATGTTTTTATAAACAATTAGTATTTTTTATTAAAAATATATATAAGTTGTACTTCTTAATAATATTACATCATTTCTTAAATAAAAAAACAGTGTAACTCTATTAAAAAAATAATTTAACTTAAATCTTAAGAAGAATTGTAATATCTTTAAAACCTCATAACACCATGTACAGGTGGTTTTTGGACCAATGTTGTGGTAAATTTTTTTTTAAAAAATATAATTTTATATTTTAAAGGGCTAGAATAAATAAAAGTAAATATTTTAATGGCTCAAAAATAGAAAAGATAATCATTCAGGCATTTAAAGTTATTTTTAATATTTTTAAAAATTATTATTTTTGGAATATGTTGAATGTGAGTTATATTATTTTTGAATGAAGTTATCTGTTTTTTTTAAATAGGGTTCCCAAAATAGTATAGCTTCATTCAAAAATAGTGTTACTCAAGTTTTTAAGAAACTTTTTACTGTCTTCAAAACCTAAAAAAGCTTTCTATAATAATATCCATTCCACTAACATCTGTTTATCTTATTGAGACAACCCACCTAAGATTTGTCTCATGCCAACCCATTCTTTTGATTTCCTTGTGATTTTGGAACTGACGTAAATCACCCTAAAATGGTTTGTCATATTGAGAACTGTTTCCAAGGTGAGTCAGTCAATCTAAATAGTAGTAGTGTCCAGAACATCCAAATCTAAGATATTGATAGTAGTCTCGTTGGGAGGTGACCTAATTTTAATTATTTCCTCAATTATAAGGCACATTTATGGTTCTCAACTGCCTTTGGACTCCCCATTGTCATCTACCCAACTCTTATTAATGTGCCTGGAGTAACCTTGCCCCATTTGCCCTCTTCTTTCTTTATTTTAGTACTTTGAATCTTTTTCCCCAAGAACTTGCAGATCCTTCACTTGTAGGAATCCTACATACATCTTTCGTTTCTTTACCTAAAGGTTGCATCAGCTTATTATTATCCCTCAAAAAGAATCACAGCCAGCCAGAGCTAAATTGTTGAGCATCTAAGCTTCTCAATTTGTCTTGTTTAATGGGAATCAAGAATAAATGTTAGTGCAGTGTTCTCAGCTTTTTGTTTGACTAAGAACACATTCTTGGTGGATTTACTTGGAGTCAATTGTGTTTATGATCCAGAAACAAGATGAGTGTTAATTAAGCAAGCACCTAAAATTGGCTCAAAGTGATATGGATTTACATGAAATAGTGACCAATAGAAACATGGGCTGAGCATGTAACAGTGCAAGGACTTTTCCTCAGCTGTATTCACAAGCCGCAAAGCATTTTTCTATCATCACAAATCCACCTTCTGATGATAAAAATAAAAAAATTCTACTTAGCTAGAAACTCAATAACTTCGTGTGCAGGGAACAATTCTCTCATCTTCTTCTTGTATGAGTTTTGTTGATTGAATGAGCTGAACTAAACTGCAGTATGAGAGAGGCGCAGCTTACAGCATCATGGCAGCTTTTACTTGTGCCATTATAAGAACTCTGCCGAACTAATAGTTAGGAATCCAAGGAGTGAAGGAGATACGCTGCAAGATCCTAAAGACTTTAAACAGGAAGATAATTTGTGGTAGTCAATACTATGTTCTATTCTCAACCTGATGACTCAAATCCTACTTAAATGTTCCCATTGGGTCTTTCCATTGAGCAGTCATACTGGTGGATAGATAGATAGACAGATAGATAGATAGATAGATAGATGGGTGCAGTTGTCACAGAAAGATTTATATTTGGAGGACATGAAAGCAACCATTTGAGCTTATAATATCTCTTAAGCGAAGGTTGTACTTGTAATTAAGATCGTCTTGTGACACTCGCATCACTTTCATGTTAGATGATTTGATTGTGCATGTGAACTCTCAGATGAGGAAACAAAGATACATAGATGCGTGCTGCAATCCTTCTCACCATCTTCAAGTGCATGAGAGAGACTGCTGCTCGATGAGATGATAGAGATGGATGATGTGATCTATAATGATTGTATTCACAGACAGACCAAACAAGATGAGACATGCTAGAATTATCCTTCAGCTGCGATGAGGACTAGATGAAGAAGCCGTCTTCACCTGCATGTGAAGCCTGGCTTGGGCGATTCCTGCTCAGCAGCTCTTCTATCATCTGCAACGCCACCCTCTCTTCGTCGTCCACCATTTCGACCGCCTCCTGCGACGACGTCCCCTGATCCCTTGCGAGCGAAGACGGCCCCATCATGGCCTCCTTAGCGTTGCCGGCGTTTCCGAGCTCCACGGTCAGGACCCAGCTGGAGTCGGCGCGCGTGCCGGCTCGCTTCTGCCACACCCCGATGTGGGACTTCTCGGTGTCGAGGCGGAGGCAGGTGAGCGAGGGGGACGGGGTGGCCTTGCAGCACTTGCGGAGCTTAGCGCTGAGGACCTCCGAAAGGGCGGCCTTGGAGGACCCGTGGGCGGCGCCGGCGTCCCCATCGGGGTTCAAGGGTACGGGGAAGTTGGTCTTCGCGTTGCGCCCGCACATGAGCACCGACGCCTCGTCGTAGGCTCGCGCCGCCTCCTCGGCCGTCTCGAAAGTGCCGAGCCACACCCTTCGCTTGCTGTCCGCATCGCATGCACAACCACAGGAGGAAAAGAACGAAAGTAACGCCTTCATCGTCCAACATAGGTTGAGAGGAAAGAAACAGCAAGGAGTCAACAAGTACTCCATCTTTGTGGGGAGTGCACAAGGACTACTTACAGAAGAGGATGTCTTATCTCAGAGACCCAGGAGCCCCAATGGCGCTGCCTAACTCCTCGGAACTTCTTCAACTGTACCATGATGCTGTTCTTGCACTAAAAGTCTGGCAGCCGAACAAGAGAAGGCAGGGAGGAAGAGATATATAGGAAGGACACCAGAGAAGTAAAGACACGCTTCCTTTTCACCGACTGCAAAGTACAGAACCTCCAGGGTTTGGACTAGAGAGAGAGAGAGGAGAGAGTAGCTATAACTTGAGAAAGAAGGTGGGGAAGGAAGGGGGAGGAGAATGTGCAGAGAGGCATTGAGCAGAAGGTGGCAGATTTATCGGTAAAGGGAGGCCATATGCTCTCTACCACAGAGTGGAGTGGTAATAAACTCCAACTACGCCCATGAATAACTCATTCAATTCTTCAAGCTTACAGCCTTCCTATTCCTGTCTTCTCTGTAATCCTAGACAATATAATCTCTATATGTACCATTCCATTGGACCAACACAGGTTGGCAAACAAGAGAATAAAAGAATGACTGTTATGCAGGGTAAATCAATCAGCTTAATATCTAATGACATGTCTTATATTGTTTCATTATGTTGTTGCCTGAAGCAGATGGTTACACTAAAGAATTAATGAATGCAGTCGTATGAGAGTCCATAAAATAGACACCCTGACAATGACAAACATATTGTTGGCAAGTCTTATAAGATTAGCACTTATAATTAACAACAAAAGGTGTACAGAAAGACCACTGAAAGCAGTCGTATGGGATCAAGGCATCAATTGGTGATGGTGATGACAGTAATCAATGCATGACCTGAATCAGGAATCAATCATCTGGTAGTCATTTTCCTAGCATAGGCAAAGATGAGCGCTATGAATTGGGATGTGGGGTTATGCATGACAATGAACCAATAGTGACTGACATATATCTTAATATGAGTTTCTTGGACTTGTTATTTTCCTCATAAATTTATATTGAAATATGATTGCAGTACTTCATCTTTGCTGTCGGTAATTCAAATATATATATAGACTGCAATATACTCCGATCCATCCACTCAAGATAAAAAAAATGTCATGCATACTTTCACAGATCGATCCGATCCTGTGCATCGTCATAAAAGCAGTTTCAACCACTTGTTTCTTTTATCTTATCTCGAACAAGGAAGACCAGCATCATGGCATCAACGAGAAGTCAATACTTTTAATCCTTTCACCGTAAACATCTTATTTTTCCCATTTACTTCTGCTCATCAGACAGTTTATATTTACGATGAAGAACTCGTCGCGGTAAATAAGGCTTTCTATCCATCTTTGATATATGGAAGTAGGTTTTCTTGATCTGTGTTGTCTACATTTGACTTTTTGCACTCCTCATTGAATCAATAGTTCACCTTCTTCTGAGAACCCATAGAGTGAACACAGCTGTTGGGACTTTCTGCGGACATGAAGCTGGACCAAGCACGAGACTTGACACAAAGAAGGCCTCTCTCTCTCTCTCTCTCTCTCTCTCTCTCTCCATATTCATTTCTGTATCTGACCGACACAAAGAAGACCTCTCTCTCTCTCTCTCTCTCCATATTCATTACTGTATCTAACCCAAGGGTCTGTCATGTCAAGGGAGACTTGGTTGTCATTGAAGGCTCATGCATGGGGCCATATTAAAGGTACACCAGAGCTCTGCAGATGGTAATATAAATGCTTGAAGTTTCTTCCTTTAGTTTACATTCATCCTTTTGGTCCACAAAGGTTTAGATTTCCTGCACATATTCTATCGACACGACATGGGACATGATCCTGAACAAAATAAGAAAAGTCCAACACAGTTAACCTCTCCTCCTCCTCGTATCTACAACCTAAATGGAGATCAGCACATTATAACGGGCAAGAAAAGGCCTTTTCTTTTGCCAGTTAAAGCAACGAGATCAGCACATGTTCCCAGTGACTGCAGAGGTGAAGAGAAGAAGCTACGTACTGCGGCACGAGAAGAAGACACATGAGGCCATTTATTTACCTGTATCACCACCCCACTGCCTGTGCCAAAAACATTAGCTTTAAGCTGTGCGGTTGGGGGTAGTTCATTAGCTTTCATTAGGTGATATGGGTTCCAACTACATCTTTATAAAGTTTTATCTAGGCTTGTTATCTAAGAAATAAATAACAACTACTGTGGGCAAATTCCTTGCCTTGCCATCTTCTATATTGTTCTTGTTAGTGTGAGAAGGACCATAGATTAATCTCATACGACTACATGATAAAAAAAAATTTAAGATAAGTGACAAAGCCAAATTCAAGTCTAAAATCCTATGATAAATTATCAAAAATTTTGTCGATTAAAGCATTCTGACACCTTCAAAAATTAAAAAAAATTATCTAACATATTAGACTAGCATGATAACCAACTATACCATCAAACACAAGACTAATTATATATTACCTCATATACTTGGACCCTATTCCTTATATTTAAAAAAATTATATTGATACCCTATTATCAGGTATATTAACGAAAAATATAACATGTGATACCACGTGTTAGATCGGTACAAAGTGATAGGTAAAATGATAATTTCAATATCCCTTTCGTTTCCAGCATGTGAGATGTTGAAATTATCTTTTTAATGATAAAGTCATGAAAAATGGAAGAGATACTGAAATTATCTTTTTGCCCATAACTTTTGCATCGATCCAACGTATGGTGTCATATGTTATGTTTTTCGTCAATACAATTGCGGAAAGAGGGTTATTTATTTTATTTTCAAAACTATTTGGATCCCAATATAAATTTTTTAAGTACAAGAATCATGATATCAATAGATTCCAAGTATAAGGGGGTAATCTATAATTAGCCCCAAATAATGGACTTTCAATATTAGTTTCTATCATGCTCTATTCCTAAAACCGATTTAATATTAGATTTTTTTATTATAAATAAAAATTCGCAAGATATATGGCACTTTCTAAACTTTATATAAAAACTGCACCCCTTAATCCTCAAGTTTGACAACTCAAAACTAATTTGAACGTCAAATGATTTATTAGGAACAACCTAATATGACCTTTTGCAAGTGGGACATGTAGCTCGATGAATAACGTTCTTCCTCGAGTCTTTTTCTAAAGTGTGATCCTCTCTGCATGCGACAATCCCTAAACTACATTGAACTTGCTTCATCAAATACGAGCATGCAACCACTAATAAACTTCACATCACCAAAAATAATCTATTTCAATCGTTAGCATTTTAAAAGATCCATTGATTTGAAAGGACATGCGTAAAAAATAAAAAAGACACATCATTATTATTTCAAGCATTCGGATATTGATTTATACGTAGAATTCAACTCATAAATTCTTGGCGAAACAATTTGAATTAGATTTATGAACCATTTACATGATGATGGATAAAATAGATGGAGATAACTATAGAATAATAATCTTATATTTCTTATATGTTTTAATTATTAATTAATCTATTATTTGAAGATCAATCTTCATAAAACATAGGATATGATTTTAGTACATGATTAAGAAAAATCTCTTCCTCAAATTTATATATATGTATGCATTACCTCAATGAATGGAATCATCTCCTATCATAATAAATTCTTCATGATATCAAAGCTTCTTTTGTCTTGAGCAAGACTTTCCTTTTCTTGTTGTCCGATAACAACAATCCCTATTCGCTGATCTATCATAGTGATTATCCCACTAACGATGTTCCATTAGCTCTTTGAGATGCATTCTACCTAATGATCTTCGAATGTGAACACCAGCCATCACTGCTAATCTCCTCGGTGCCACTTCCTTTGGGTTCCTATGTTCTTTGCATCTCCACATACTTCTCCTAGTCCATTGCATATCCGAATTGCATGAGAAAGCCAACCTAATAGCCCTAACACAATCGACACCATCTTCTTTCTTCGGCGTCCATGAATTCCACCCACATACACGTGACATGTACACTACAAGGTTGGCTCTATCACGATCCCACACTAGTGTTTCCACTTCTTTCTCAGCAAGTGGCTCTCCATCGACTAGCCTGTTTCCATAGCAACTCATTATCCCACGTTAGACGATTGCGCTTACTCTCACCACAGCCGACCACTACTCTAGGAGGCTGGCTACCTTCTATTGGTCACTTCCTTCTCGCACCACATGTAGCCTCTTAACTACTTCCTTCTCCAGTAGGCTCCCTCCTCACAAAACATCAACGATAGCGATAAAATTTGATAAGGCAGGCCACTTCCTTATGTTGCAGGTAGATTTGATCCAACCCTTATTGTACCTACAACCCCAAACTCTTTAAACGTCGCAACTACATATCTTGATAAGCTAAATTCATAAACCTTCTCTTTGAATATGATCTACTAGGTTTACATTCATAGCTCTCTTAATTGTCCATCCAAAAATATTCAAATACTAAGAGAACCAAACATAATGGGAAATCTTAATAATAAATTATGATCATGTTTTATTTTACAAGCCATTCAAGCCTCAGTCATTCACTCTATAGCGTCATTAATTTCTTCATATAACACTACAACAAAAGCATGGTCTAAGTTACAAACTATCTTCGTCAATTACTCTCGCACTAGCATGTTAAGTCTTTTGTCTATCCTGATGAAATCAACTTAAGAGGAAATTTCTATTGCTGATTATGTAAAATCTAAAATTATTATAGATAAATTGGCTTTAATAAGTCATCTCCTGAGTGATTAAGTTATTATTTATATTCTTAATGGTCTAAGAGATGAATACAATAAACTAGCAATAGCAACTCGAGCATGTGACTTACCAATATCATTTTAAAAACTATATGATAAGTTGATTAATTAAAAAACATATCTAAATAAGCAGAGGGAAAGATATGACTAACTATCACCACTCAAATCAATCAAAAAAAAAAAAAAAGGATAATCAAAACAATAAGAACTTCAATAAAAGATCATATAAGATGCTTCTTGGACACATGGTAAAACACACAACCATTATCCTCTATTGCATTATTAACTCTCAAAAACCCAAAGAAAAGAATAATCAAAATAATAAAAACTTCATTAAAAGATCAAATAAGAGGCTTCATGGACACATGGGTAACACAAAACCATTATCCTCTATTACACTATTAACACTCTAAGTGTGATAGTAACTTTTATTGAATCTTGAATTTTGATGATGAAATTAATTGAAGAGTTTATTGGACTAATATGCATTTGAGATAAGTGACGTAAGAAATACTTCGACTACAAACTTGGATCATCGAAGGGCCAACTATCGAGTAAGAGAGTCAGATGTTGTATCGAGAAATTATTATGTTAAAAAAATTAGACATTTAGCTGAAGGATTCGTTGACATGCTATAGATCATACTTTGTATTATAGGTTCAGGCATCATGCTAGAAGGATTAGATATTACACTGAAAGATTAGATATCATATGAAAGTCGACATGCTAGTAGAATGAGAGATATATCAAAGCAAAAGGCGATGTGATGGAGGTCCGGATGAAGTGTCAAAAGATCGGATGACATGCCAGAAGAGCATACAATATACCAAAAGCTTCAAAAATATGTCAGATATATGGTTAATTTATCAAACTCTTAATCAAAGTTATTTTGGCTTAATTTGAGTTAGTATTGGATCAAAATAATGTTAACTTGTCAAGAAAATTATTGGGCTTGAAGCTAGGCCAAATTAGACTCATTAGAAGACCAAACTAGTGGCCTAAAGTAGGCCTGAGTGATAGTACTCCCAGGACCAAGTGGTAGTACTACCTTAGTTAGCCGATAAGTATTATTTGTGCTTGTCAGCCTTTCCAACAGTGGTATCACCTATGACAGCGATAGTACCACCAAAGGTGATCGTAGTACTACTACCTAGCATTTAAATATTATGATGGTAATACCATCAGAGTCTAGAATTATAATGACAAAAGTTACGATAATGGTACCTCCCAATGCTGACAGTAGTACCGCTCATACCCTGAAATTTTGATGATTTAAATTTTTTGACTCTATTCTTGAAGTTTTTTGGGGTCTATAAATATCCCACTTAGACTTAGTTGATGGAGCACTCATTCTTAAGTTTATGAAGTACTGTAATTCTTTCTTTGAGCATTGTTTGAGTCTATTCCTCCTTGAGTTTAGTTGTAATGCTAATTTGTAGAGGTGAGATCTATTGTAAAAATGAGTATGGAGGTTCTCTTCTAAACTTATAAAAAGGAGAGAAGTTATAACAATGATAGTTGATCTTTATCTAAAAGAAAGAGATTAGTAGTGAGAGATGGTAGTCTCGAGAGAAGAGGAATTGAGAATCGATGTAGGTCGAAAAGACTGAACTACTATAAATCGGTTTATATTCATTCTCTTGTTTATAATTTTTGTTTGTGATTATCTAATTATTATCATTCACTTTACTTGTAATCCTTACTCATACTCAATACTTACTCCCCCACCCCCCAATGCCATTAAGATCATAACAATTGGTATAAGAGCAAGGTTCTATCATTTGAATTTGCATAGAACATGCCAAAAGCTTCATAAATATGTCAGACATATGGTTAATTTATTAAAGTCTTGATCAAGATTTGGGTCAATTTGAGTTGGTATTACACCAAAATATTGCCAACTTATTAAGAAAGTTATTGAGCTTAAAGCTAGGCCAAATTGGGCTCATTAAAATACCAAACTGGTTTCCTAAAGTAGGCTTGAGTGGTGACACCACCAGGACCAAGTGGTAGTACCGTTGCCATGGGTGGTACTATTAGAAAGGTTGATCAGCACAAATAATGCTTATCGGCTAACTAAGGTGACTATAGTATTACCTAAAATTTATATATTATGGTGGTAGTGCCATCGGAGTCTAGACTTGTGATATCAAAGTTACAATGATGATACCTCTCAATGCCGATAATCATATCGCTCGTACCCCGAAATTCTTTAAGGATTTAAATTTTTTTGCTCCAATTTTTAAGCATTTTTGGGTTTATAAATACCTCACTTAGGCTTAATTGATGGAGCATTCATTCTTAAGTTTGTGAAGTATTACAGTTATCTCTTTGAGTATTGTTTACGTCTCTTCCCCCTTCTTGAGTTTAGTTGTGATGCTAATTTGTAGAAGGTGAGATCTCTTGTAAAAATGAGTATAAAGGTTCTCTTCTAAACTTATAAATAGGATAAAAGTTATAATAATAATAGTTGATCATCTATTAGAAAGAAGATCAATAGTGAAAGATGGTGGCCTCGAAGGAAGATAAATTGGGAGTCGATGTAGGTCAAAAAGACTAAAAAACTATAAATCAGTTTATGTTCATTCTCTTGCTTATAACTTTTGTTTGTGATTATTTATTTAATTATTATCATTCACTTTACTCGCAATCCTTACTAGTACTCAATATTTGGTTAATAGTGTTTTTGATATGGATTTTTTTTATCGGGCTTTAAAGTCGATTAAAATTTTTTATAGCACTAATTCATCCTACCCCACAATCGCCCCCAATGCCTTTAAGAACGTAAAAATTGGTATTAAAGTAAGATTCTCTCATTTGGATTTGCATCCAAAAAAGAATAAATAACATGTTCAAGTAATCAAGAGGGATATCTATCACACATTATCACATGTTCAATGCGATAGATTACCCCTATTGAAAAATACGAATAAGGATTTTCTTTCTTTCTATAGATTTTGATTTATAGAATATTATTGAATTTAGTTTTAAAAAATCTTCAAAACCAATATATGAATGAAATGATTTTGAAAAGAGAATATTTGTTGGGAAACCTCAACGGGTGCATCACATGCGCAGCGAAAATTAAAATAAAAATTAGTTTCCCATGTAGATCAAATCGTTATGTAAAATATTGGGGTCACGAGAAAAATATAAAAACTGATAAAACCGCGATGTGTGAGAGATTAATTTTACCTAGGGAGATCATATATCCCTGTATTTCAGATCTGGATGGAGAAGATGAAGGAGGTCAAGCGTCCTCCTCTCTAGCGGTATTCACACGATGGATCTCTACAGTGAAACTCCTCCAATCTGATCTCGCAACTCTTACACAGAGGGAGGGAGGAGAATAGGAGGTGGTAGCTAAAGCTGCAACCTATCAACGATGAGTCTTCCCTCCTATTTATAGAGAGCTACCAAAAACCCTAGGGCTCCTGCCTTAGTGGGTATTGGATCTCCATCCAATTACCCACTATTATTACATTATTGGATCTCTATCCAATAATCTCCTTAGGCCTCTAATTGGGCCTTAATCAAGGAGTCCATCAGCATAGAGACTCATCTAATGAGAATATGGGTTAATTGGATCTCCATCCAATCCTCTATTCGCTGAAGCATCCACCATATGTGTGTGACTCTCTAGGCCCAATACCGAGCTGGCCGTGAGTCACTACCATTAGAACTCCTTCTGATATAGTGAATTATTATCCCCATAATAATTCACTTGACTCATCGACTATGGACATACTAGGCCACTACGCCATAGTCCCCAGACGGCACAGGGGGGATCAAATCTATCGGACATGTTTGTCCACAGTTACCGTGTATCTATAATCCCTCATCTAACTAATATCCCAAAGACCGTATGTTGGACATGGTACTGTCAGACCATATACAGAATCCGTCATAGTCTCGCTCTAATCGGATTCTCTCGTATAACTCTTTCTCTCTCAATCCGAATGACCCTGGCCATGGATTTGTCTGAGCAAGTACATATGAGATATTTCTCTCATGATATCGAGAGTGGATGATCCTCTATTGACACTCAATTGTCTTCGTAAGGTTGGCTACCAATCTCGATAACCATTTGTACCAGATCTGGAACTTTCCGAACTTATAAGTCTGGTGTCAAAGAAAGGAGTACTTATACAAGGTATCCTTAGTGTCTCAAGTCTAAGGACCAGATACATAACTAGGACTATAGAATTACTGTTTGACATTAGGTATCATTAACCATATATCATTCAATAAGTAGATCAATTAGTGAACTCATTCTTCATTGAGCACCTGTACTATATCATTAGTGTCTCAACACAAGTGGCTATAAGACCAACCACCTCCATCATATAGACATGTATATAGTACATTGGTCTGTCCAATTATCTCGATGTCCCTCTCGAGTAACCTATGACCGAAATTATTTAAGATCTGTGTTTAAAGGTAAATCGATCTCATTATCGTGATCTCATCACGATCCGATTATCATTGCACATAACCAAGGACATCACAATATATATGCAACATATAATATAATGTGAGAATATGTCAATATTAATCATAAGTAAAAAGATTACACAACATGTCACACGTACCATCACTCACGTGATTAGCTTGCAGGGCACCTATAATCAGCAATTTCCCACTTGACCAAAAGCCAATCACTTATGTGTCTGATCCCCATCAGACCCCTGTGATGCTCAAATACAATATGAGCCAACGGCTTCGTCAGTGGATCTACAAACAATGTTATCTTTGGATGAAACTCTTTCTATTGTTATATCTTCTCGGGTCATAATCGCTCTAATAAGATGGAACCTCCTCAGAATAATTCTGATGAGACCTGGGTTCCCTTATTAGAGTTATTGCCCTGTCGTTGTCACAATATATGGGAGTCAGCTCCACGCTGCTTGGTATGACTCCCAAATCCTTGATGAACTTATTCATCCACACCCCTTCCTTTGCTGCTTCTATTACAATAATGTATTCTACCTCTATGGTCGAGTCAGCAGTACTATCTTGCTTGGAACTCTTGTAGCTTGCTGCTCCTCCATTTAGGGTGAAAACATACCCTGAATTTGACTTGTTATCATCAATGTCAAACTGAAAACTCAAGTCTGTGTAGCCCTCAACCTGGAGGCTACTTCCTCCATATACCAGTAAAAGATCCTTAGTCTTTCTCAAGTACTTAAAGATACACTTTACTGCCTCCCAGTGTTCTAAACCTGAATCTGCCTGATACTTGCTCATGACACTCAAAACATGTGCTATATCAGGCCTGACACATAGTATTGCATACATGATAACTCTATCACTAAGGCATAAGGTATCTTATTCATGTTTGCCCTTTCTTTAAGAGTCTTTGGGGACATATTCCTAGAAAGTGATATTTCATTGTCTCATCGGTATGAGACCTCTCTTGGAATTCTCCATACCAAATCTTTTGATAATGGAGTCTATGTACCTAGACTGGGACAAGCCAAGCATCCTCTTGGATCTATCTCTATAGATTCGGATCCCCAAAATATAGGATGCTTTCTCTAAGTCTTTTATGGAGAAGTTTCTGGATAGCCAAGCCTTTACTGTGGAGAGCATTCCTACATCATTCCCAATGATTAGGATGTCATCCGCATATAGCACCAAGAAGGTGATAGCTCCCACTTACCTTCCTGTACACACAAGGCTCATCTTTGTTCTTAACGAAGTCATACGATCTGATCATCTCATCAAATCTTATATTTCAACTTTGGGAAACTTGCTTTAATCCATAAATGGATCTAAGCAACCTGCACACTTTATCTGAACTCTATTTGGATATGAATATCTCTGGTTGTATCATATACACCTCTTTCTCGAGGTTGCTATTAAGGAATACCGTTTTGATATTCATATGCTAGATCTCATAGTCATAGTATGCTGCAATGGTCAAAATAATTCTAATGGACTCAAGCATAGCTACAGGCGAAAAGGTTTTGTCATAGTTAACTCCTTGTCTTTGACGATATCATTTAGCTACCAGCCTTATTTTATAGGTCTCTCTCTATCTTTCCATCCACTCCGATCTTCTTCTTGAAGATCCATTTGCAGCCGATGGGTACAATACCCTCAGGTGCATCTATAAGGTTCAAAACCTTGTTATAGTACATGAAATCCATCTCAGAATTCATGGCTTCTTGTCACTTCCCAGAGTCTATCCTCATAATAGCCTTCTCATAGGTCTTAGGATCAATATCCTGAGAGTCCTATCCACTTATATGTCCTCCATAGCTTTCAGAGTGAGATATTCTACTAGACCTATGCAAAGTTGAAATTTGTGTGTTAGGTACCTGAACAGACTCAAGCTCTAGAATGGTGCTTGAGCTAGGTTCTCTAACCTCGCTCAATTCTATCTCACTCTCACTGTTTCCACCAAGAATGTGTTTCTTCTCAAAGAACATAACTCTTTTGACAACAAAGACCTTTTGGTTCTCGGGATGATTGAAATAATACTTCAAAGTCTCCTTAGGGTATCCCACGAACGTGCACCATTCCATACTTAATTCCAACTTGTCAGGGTTATGTCTTACTAACGTGGGTAGGACAACCCCAAATCTTAACTACTTTAAGATCAGACTTCTTTCCTTTCCATATCTCATATGGTGTAGACATTACTGATTTTGATAGAACTCTGTTCAGAAGGTAAGCTGCGGTCTCTAGGGAGTATCCCCAGAATGAGACGGGTAGAAACTCATCATGGATCACACCATGTCTAACAGTGTGCGATTCCTCCTTTTTAATACACTATTGAGCTGAGGTGTATAAGGAGGTGTCCATTGGCATAGAATCTCATTGTCCCTGAGTAAATGAGTGAACTCTGTACTCAAACACTCTCCTCATCGATCTGATCAAAGAGTCTTAATACTCTTTCCAATTTGGTTTCTACCTCATTCTTATTTTCCCTAAATTTCTCAAAGGCCTTACATTTGTACTTCATTAAGTCCACGTGCCTATACCTAAAAAAATCATCAGTGAATGTAATGAAGTATGAGTAATCACCTATAGCCTGAGTCGACATGGGACCACATACATCACTATGTATGAGTTCCAATAACTCGGTGGCTCTCTCTAGTTCCACTAAAAGGAGAGTTGGTCATCTTCCCACGAAAGCAAGGTTTGCAAGTTGTATATGACTCATAGTCAAATGGATCTAAGTATCTATCTTTCAATAACTTTTGAATCATTCCATCATGTATATGACCTAGCCTACAATGCCATAGGTATGCATTATTCACCTCATCTCTTTTCCTCTTAGACATATTATATTCATGATATGTGGGAAAGTGTCTAACACATATAAGCCATTTATAAGGGTCCCTTTAGTGATGATCTCATCATTCATAATTATTGAACAACTATTATTCTAAAAAGTTAATTTATATCCACTGATTATCAAACAAAAGATGAAAATAATATTTTTGATAATAGAGGAAACAAAATAGCATGCATCCAATGAAATAATAACTCCACTAGGTAGATGTAGAGTGACCTCCTCAATAACAACTAAGCAACTCTTGCTCTATTGCACATCTTGAGGTTCATCTCGCCTTTGACCAATCTCCTAGGTCTTGCCAGAATCTACAATGAATTACAGATATGATAAGCACTCCTGGTATCCAATACCCATGCGTTATTATAAAAATCTAACAAGTGGAGACTGATCATGAATATACCTGAAGCTTCTCCAAGCTTCTGTTTCACCTTATCTGCAAGGTAGTCCTTACAATTCATCTTTTAATGCCCATCTTGACCGTAGTGGAAGCACTATCCTTTGTCCTTTACCGGGTCTCTCTTGGCAACCTTTGTCTTACCTAGTCTTTCTTTGCCCTTGCCCTTCTTAAGCGTCTTGCTGGCCTTTCTTTTCTTTTTGGTCTCACCAATGTAGAGAACTGGCTTCTCCTTCTTGATGGCACTCTCAGCTTTCCTCAACATATTGAGGAGATCAGGGAGAGTCACCTCAAACTTGTTCATATTAAAGTTAATAATGAACTGTGAAAAAAAATCCGGTAAGGACTGAATTATAAGATTAACACACAAGTTATCCTCTAGGACTATCTATATACTTCACAAAGTGAGCGATCTCATCCTCGCTTATCCTTTCCTCCAGCGTGGGCACAATCATGTTAAGGACATATATAATTTTCTCTTCCGTGAGATTAATTCTTAAATTGCTGAGCTTTTGGACCAATGAGATGGTTGGCATCAAGTATGCCACGTAGGGGCTTTGCAAGCGACAAGCAAGATATATCATAAATTAAATATCATGTAAATTTTACAGAAAATTCTAATTAAGATATGAACTTCTATCTTAATGTACTCCCACTATTTTCTTAGCGAATCACGCGACACCCTCGACACGTGAGACGGAAGTCTCTAGCAGACTCTTAGTGGGGATCGGGATCCAATTGGCATCTTAGTGTAACCTCGAGGGACTCGACCAATTACACTAAGCCCAAAAGGTAGGCAACTCTTGTCAATCATAACTCCTTATGATTCCCGTCATGTTCGGCCTCTGAATCATCATAGTCTTGAGGGACTCGACCAACCATGACGTTCAGTTAAGTCATCACCATCATTACAAGATAAGTCTGATTCAATGATATGCTCTCGAGGGACTTGACCAAGCATACCATGTCCTCAGGTCACTGGTGACATCTCTATGTCGTAGGCAAGATCTCGATCACGTAGATAGGTGAGTCTCGAGTGACTCGATCAACTCAACCTATTTTTTCTTCCTATAACAATGGAAGGTCACGTGGGTCAATCTTATTGTCTCATGCTTACCGACTTAATATTATCTTAGGAGGGGTTTTTGTATCGGTCTCCTAATATGTCGTGTCACACACATACATATTTAATATATATCTACATCGTATGCAAATATATATATATATATATATATATATATATATATATATATATATACATATATCTAGTAAGTGTATAACACATCACATATGCAAGCCACACTGGTTGATCATGAGCCATCACCTAATATGATTAAGCTCGAGCCAATGGGCCTAATCACTGATAATAGGATTTATATGTGCATTGGCACATCTCCATGCCATGTGATTATTGATCTCGTCATCAACAGTTTCATCGGATCGTCACATCACCATGCGTCGTGATCTCCCGCTACGCCTCTCTACGTAGTTACAAGTAATCACAAGCACACAGGTCCAACAATAAACGAGAAAAATGCAGGCTCGCAGGCCCCAATAATAATAATAATCATAATTACATACATCACAACACTTGACTCATGATCATCCATCCATATCATACATCACATGTACATCACATCATATATAGGATTACTAGATATATATAATAATTAATTAAATTATTTAATTAATTATTTTTTAGAAATCAGGATATGCTAAGAATTTCTAAAATTGTCAAGGTTATTTTCATAATTCTGGATGAGAGGGCAGTCCTCGAAATTTCTAGAATTATTGAGGGTATTTTCAGAATTCTATACGCGAGGATAGTCCTCAGAATTTTTAAAATTTAAAGGGGCAAGATCATCCTTTTCTTAAAAGGATGCTCTAACCCCTCTTGCCCCATCTATGCCACCGTTGCTGCCACTATTGCCCTTACGGGCTGGATGCAGCCGGTCGTGCCTGTAGGCGTCGCCCCTTGCGGGCTGCTGCCCCTGCGAGCGGTGCCAGTCTCCATTGCGGGCTAGCCCTAGACATAGCCAGCTGTCCCCTTGTAGGGGGCCTTGATTGCAGCCTGGCCGTGGGTGGCCGGCCCTGCATGGGGGTTGGTCGTGGTTGGTCGCCCCTCCTCCTTGCTGCCATCGCTGCGAAAACGCAACAAAAATGCATAGAACGATTCTATGTGATTAAATCTCATCACACGCAGTTTAAAAACCAATCTTTCGCACGAAAATCTTAGTTCTGATACCATTGTTGGGAAACCTCAGTGGGTGCATCACATGCGTAGCGAAAATCAAAACAAAAATTGGTTTTTCATGAAGATCAAATCATCATGCAAATATTGAGGTCGCGAGAAAAACATAAAAATCGATAAAACCGCGAGGTACGAGAGATTCATTTCACCTAGGGAGATCGTATATCCCTGTATTCCAGATACGGATGGAGAAGATGAAGGAGGTCAAGCATCCTCCTCTCTAGCGGTATCCACACGATGGATCTCTACAGCGAAACTCCTCCAATCTGATCTCGCAACTCTTGCATAGAGGGAGGAAGGAGAATAGGAGGTGGTGGCTAAAGCTACAGCCTATCAACCATGAGTCTCTCATTCTATTTATAGAGAGCCACCAAAAACCCTAGGGCTCCTGCCTTAGTGGGTATTGGATCTTCATCCAATTACCCACTAACCTTGCATTATTGGATCTCTATCCAATAATCTCTTTAGGCCTCTAATTAGGCCTTAATCAAGGAGCTCATCAACATAAAGTCTCATCTAATGAGAATAAGGGCTAATTGGATCTCCATCCAATCCTCTATTCGCTGAAGCATCCACCATATGTGTCGACCCTCTAGGCCTGATACCGAGCTGGCCGTGAGTCACTCCCATTAGAACTCCTAATATAGTGAATTATTATCTCCATAATAATTCACTCGACTCATCGACTATGGACGTACTAGGCCACTATGGCATAGTCCCTAGACGGTACAGGGGGGATCAAATCCATCGGACATGTCTATCCATAGTTATCGTGTATCTATAATACCTCATCCAACTAATATTCCAGAGATCATATATTGGACATAGTACTGTCAGGCCATATACAGAATCCATCATAGTCTTGCTCTAATCGGATTCTCTCATAGAACTCTTTCTCTCTCAAGCAGAATGACCCTGGTCAGGGATTTGCCTGAGCAAGTATATATGGGATATTTCACTTATGATACCGAGAGTGATGATCCTCTATTGACACTCAATTACCTTCGTAAGGTTGGTTACCAATCCCGATAAATAGTTGTACCAATCTGAAACTTTCCAAACCTATAGGTCTGACGTTAAAGAAAGGAATACTCATACAAGACATCCTTGGTGTCTCAAGTCTAAGGACCAGATTCACAATTAGGACTATGAAATCGCTGTCTGACATTAGGTATCATTAACCATATAACATTCCATAAGCAGATTAATTAGTAAACTCATTCTCCAATGAGCACCTGTATTATATCCTTAGTGTCTCAACACAAGTGGCTATGAGACCAGCCGCTTTCATTATATGGATGAGTATATGGTACATCGGTCTGTTCGGTTATCTCGATGTCCCTCTCGAGTAACATATGACCGAGATTATTTAAGATCTGTGTTTAAAGGTGAATCGATCTCATTATCGTGATCTCATCACGATCCAATTCTCATTGCACAGAACCAAGGACATCACAATATATATACAACATATAATATAATGTGAGAATATGCCAATATTAATCATAAGCAAAAAGATCACATAAAGTGTCACACGTGCTATCACTCACGTTATTAGCTTGTAGGGTACCTGTAACCAACAATATTTTCTTTAAATGCTAAAGCTATAAATATTTTATTTTATGCTTTAGATAAAAATGAGTTTCATCGATATTTTACTTATCATTGCATATGATATATGACACATACTTGAAGTCACTCATGAAGGAACAAGTAGAGCAAAAGAATCCAAAATTAATCTTTTGGTATAGTTACGAGTTATTAAAGATGAAGCCAAGTAAATCTATTAGTAACATGTACACCCGTTTACAGATGTTGTTAGTGGATTAAAAGTTAATGGTAAAAACTATAGTAATCTTGAATTGGTGAGTAAAATCTTGAGGTCTCTTCCTAAAATCTAGGATCCAAAAATAGCGGCAATTAAGAAGCTAATGACTAACAACATTCCTCTTGAAAAACTTATATGATCTTTAATGACATATGAAATGACATAGAAAGCACATAATAAAAAAGACAAACCTTTCAAAGTAAAAAAAGGATATTACTTTCAAATCTAAGAAAGATTCCTTGAGAGAAAACTCAAATGATAATGTTGAAGACAACACTTCTTGTAAAAAGGTACAAAAAGTTTTTGTGATAAAATAAGATAAATTTAACAAGAGGGGAAGGTAACAATAAAAATGAACCTGTGAAAGATGTAGCCATATGTTATTAGTGCTAAAAGCTAAGATAATTAAAAAATGAGTATCCGTAATTAAAAAATAAATTATCAATAAAAAAAAATCACTCAAAGTAAAATTGGGATGAATCATGTGAGTCGAAAGTAGAAAATTAAATCAATGAAGAAGTGACAAATTATGTCTTAATGATTTTTAATGATGATGTATTTGACTCTCGAAACTTTATTATCACATGATGAATTACTTGATGTATTTTGTAATTTATATGATGAACTTAAAAAAATTAGTAAAAAGTATAGTTTATTAAAAAAGGATTAGATCTCACTCACTAATAAATTTGATATATTAAAAATAAGTATGACAACTATACATCAACATCTTATACTTTTTGCACTAAATACGAAGATTTAGAATCATCCAATCTTTAACTTACAAATGAGTTAGTTCAAAAATTACTTTAATTACATGCTTTGAAAAATACAATGAATGGCTTACCTACTATGGATGAAAAAATAGAACATTGCTTAAAGGAGTCTATTAATAGTAATGATATAATAGAGTCACTTAAAAAGGAAAACATGTTACTATGACAAATATTGAAAAAATAAATTTAAAAATAAGTCACTTAATATGATTCTTGCTAAACAAGGTTGTGTATCAAGAAAAGAATGCATTAGCTTAATGAATAGTAGCATTCATCAAAAGTCAATAAACTTTGTAAAAGTGCCTATATTACATACACATACACATCCTAAAATATAATTTTTTTGAAAAGTTAGGTTACTATGCTTACACATACTCTCTTAAGAAATATGATTATCTTAAAATAATTTGGATTCCTAAAGGAAACATAAGTGTTTTAAAACCAAAATACAAAAAAAAAATATCTAACTATAAAATATCCAAAGTTAAATACCCAAAGCAAACAAGAGCTAGAAGCAAAAGATAATATTTTGATAGTATATGCTTAAAGCACATGACCGAAAATCCAACAAACTTATCAAAGCTCACTAGCCGAGACAAATGATATGTTATCTTCCAAGACAATAACAAAGAAATAATCATTAGTATTAAAAATATTACTAATAAATTAAATCTCTTGATTGTAGATGTGTTTTTGATAGATGGTTTGAAACACAACTTAATAAGTATACACCAACATTATGATAAGGGATATACTCTTAAATTTAAATCTTTTATGCTTGTATTATAAAAATATCAAATAAGAAATAAATATATGATAGCTTTAAGAGATGATTATTATTTATACTATTGATCTTGATAATTGTCATAATGCTACTTGTTTTTCGATTTTGAATGATAATGTATGACTTTGGCATAAGAGATTAGAGTATACTGGTATGAAATTAATTTTATAAATTAAGACTAATGAACTTGTAAGAGAAATAACTAAAATAAAATTTATTAAAAAATAAAATTTATGATGGATGTCAATTAGGAAAACATACAAGGAGTACCTTCAAACCTAAAAACTAAGTACATCTAAATCATTACAACTAATTCATAGAGATTTATTTAGACCTATTGATATCAAAAGTCTAAGGGATAGTAAGTATGATTTTATAATTGTTGATGGCTATAGTAGATAATTAGACATATTTCTTAGCATATAAAAATAATTATTTAAAATATTTTATCAATTTTTTTAATAAGTTCAAAATGAATTTTCTTTTTGATTTTGTCTATTTGTAGCAATCATGGTGCAGAATTTAAAAATAATAATTTTTAAGAATTTTATGATTTGAATGTTAGGAAACCTTATTAGAAGCATTACATATGCAATAAAAAAATAAAACAAAAAAGGTCTCCCACTTTGGTTAAATCAAAATGCGATGATTGGTGCGTGAAAAATCATAAAATCAAAAAATCTACACATGGTGTGTTAGATGTTTTACCTACGGAGATCATATATCCTTGAAAACTCAGATCCATTGGCGTAGATGAAGGAGATAAGATGTTCTCTAATGGTATCCACAAGGTAGATCGATATAGCGATGCTCCTCCAATCACAGCGTGATCTTCCTCTCTACGTGCACCAAAGGATTGCATTTTCTCTAAGAAGGGACAAACCCTTCTTGCTATCCATATGCCCCAGATATGGGTTGTTGGCTGAGGAGAGTAGTGCTATCACAATAAGATTTTGTTTCGAAAAAAATTGAATGAAAATATAAATTAGAAATGTATTTAACTTGGAAGTGTGAGTAAGTGAGTGTGGGTAAATAAATCAATAAGAAATGATAAGGCAAAGAAAGAAAGAAAATGCAAATCGATTTATAGTGGTTCGGTCGTCCTGACATACGTCCACTCGTTCGCTCTCGATACCTCTTCTCTCGAGGCCACTGGCTTTTACTATTGATCTTCTTTCCATCGGGTGAAGATCAATTATACTTATTACGATCCTTCTTCTTTTACCAGGCTCAGGAGATAATCTTTATACAAACTCTTTCACACAAGACTTCACACCTCCTTAGAATAACTACTAAACTCAAGGAGGAAGAGACTCAAATACTTTCAAGAGTCTACAATACTTCTATCCTCAAGGAACTTTTTACCCTTTGTTTGCGCTTTCATCAAGCAAGAATGAGTGAGATATTTAAAGACCCCCAAATGCTTCAAAATTGGAGCCAATAATTCAAGTCCACGAGTTTTCAGGGTACTAATGGTACCACCACCGATGTCAGGCAGTACTATCATCGAATAAAGCTCAAGAATTTAGGCTTTGATGGTACTACAGTCATCTTAGGTGGTACTATCATCGACCACGGGTGTTACTACCATCGGAAGTCCTAGAAAAGCATAAAAGAGTGCTTTCTAACTATCTAGGTGGTACCACTACCTAAACCTGCTTCAAGTCATCGAATTGACCTTCTAACAAGCTCAATTCGGCCCTGGTTTAGGCCCAATGGGCTCCTAATTGAGTTGGTATGGTTTAAACCTAATACCAACTCAATTTGACTCAAAATGATCACGATTGAGACTTAAATACTCAATCACATATCTAGCACAATCATGAATCAATCAACACGTTGTCCAGTATTCTAGCATGTCATCTAATCATTCATTACTTCATCTGAAGCTCCAATACATCATCCTTTTCTTTAGCAAATCTCCCGATCTATTGGCAGGTTGACTTCCCATAATATCTGATTTTTTGACGCAATATCTGATCCTTTCGGCCTAATGCCTGAACTCATGGCACGAAGTCCATCCTTCGGCACATTGATTAATCCTCTAGCTCGACATCCATTCTTTAAAATGATGCTTCTCTAACCCAACGTATGATTCTCCTGCTTCAGCAATTAGCCTTGTAATGGTTCGTGTCTGTGATCAAAATTTTTTCTACGTCACTTATCTTAAAAGTATAGTCCATAAATTTATTAACTGATTTCATAATCAAAATATAAGATTCAACAATCTCCTAATTTTTGATGATGATAACTAATTGATGTTAGAGTTTTAAGTAAACTCCCCTTGTCTATATGTGATTATGAAATATTAATGAACTCAAATTTTTAAAGAAAAATGATAACATTTCAAATCTTTGAATTCATGTCAAGATAATTTTAATTATAAACTATAGTAACTTTCAACATTGATTATTGTAAGAATCATATGAATAATTTCTAATCATATCATATCCATAGTTTGAATATCAAAGTAGTTACACATCTTAAATAAATATCATAAGTTAATGTCATCAAATACAACATGCATATTAGTGTTACGTATTAAAAAAAATTATCATTACTTCTCCCCATTTGTCATTAGCAAAAAAAAAAGGGAAAAAAAATGTGTAAGTCACTACTTTTCTCTCCCCCTTTGTCATTATCAAAAATAAGATAATGCTATCTCTCTTTGTTTATATCAATGTGCCAATAGTAAATCTACTTTTGATATCACATGAAAGATATTAATACAAAAGAGTCATATGACATAAATCTCACATCATAAACATCAAAAAATTAAGATAATGATCGAATAAGATAATCTAATCTTTAGTAAAAGGAAAGAACGAGAAGAATCATGATTTATGCATTTAAAAGATTCAGCATGCATAATTCTCTTGTAATAAAATCAAATTATTCCTCATTCAGTGGTTTAGTATAAATATATGCTAATTAATATTTTATGTCATGAAATCTAAAGATATATCATGATTACTACCATGATTCCTAATAAAATGATATCTAATATCAATGTGTTTAATCCTAGAGTGTTGAATAGGGTTCTTTGTTAAATAAACTACACTTGTATTATCACATTTTATTGAAATATTTTTTAGGTAAAGTTCATAATCTTCCAAAGTACTATTCATCTAAATTTCTTATGCACAATATGCACCGACCGCTACACATTCAGCCTTGACTATAGATAATGTGACAGATTTTTGCTTTTGAGAAGACCAAGAAACAAGTGCATGATCTAAGAATTTACATGTTCTAGAGGTACTTTTCTATCTATTCTGTATCCTACAAAGTTGACATTAGCGTATGCAATCAAATAAAAATTTTTAGATTTTGGATACCATAATCCTAGATTTGATGTTCCTTTTAAGTGTCCAAAAATTCTTTTAACTGCTTTATAATGAGATTGTTTAGGATTTGACTGAAATCTTACATAAAGTCTAACAATAAATATTATATCAGGTCTAGTTATAGTAAGATATAATAAGCTTCCTATCATACCTCTATAAGTCTTTTTATCAAAGCATTCACCTTTATTGTATATATCTAATTTGGTAGAAATGATCATTAGTGTATTGATAGTGTTTGCACTATCCATGTGAAATCTTTTTAACAAAATATACTTAGTTTGACAAATAAAAGTTCCATCATTTAATTGCTTAATTTGTAATCCTAAGAAAAATATCAATTCACCTATCAAACTCATTTTAAACTCTTGGCAAATGATTCACATAAAGATTCATTAGTAGAACTAGAAGTAATATCATCAACATAAATTTAAATAATAAGAAGATCATTTTAAAATATTTAATAAATAATATGATATCAATTTTATCTTTAAAAAAATTATTTTGAATATAAAAAGAGTTAAGTCTCTCATACCAAGCTCTAGGGGCTTGCTTCAATTCATAGAGAGCCTTAGATAATTTATAAATATGATTTTAAAAAAAATCATTCTCAAATCCGGTTGGTTGCTCAATATAAACTTCCTCGGAAATAAAACCATTAAGAAATACATTTTTATATCTATTTGAAATAATTTAAATTTCTAAATGAATTATAGGAAATGAGTATCCTTATGGCTTCAAGTCTTGCTAGAGGAGTGAATGTTTCTTCATAGTCTATATTTACTTCTTGGTTAAAACATTTGACTATTAATCTAGTATTGTTTCAAATTACGGTACCTTGTTCATCTTGCTTATTACTAAAGACTTATTTAGTACTAATCACAATATGATCACTAGGTCTAAGAACAAGTATCCAAATTTTTTTTAAATTAATTTAATTCTTGGCATATTGCCAAGACCCATGAGTCATCTTTAAGAGCATCGTCAATGGATTTAGGTTCAATTTGAGATAAAAATGTAGCATTTATATAAATATTTTGAAGTGAAGAACAAGTTTGAATACATTTTGATGTATCTCCAATAATTAGCTCATTAGGATGTATATCTACATATTTCCATTCCTTGGGTAAAGTTTTTTTATACTTTCATTCCTTGGGTAAGGTTTCTTTGGAAGTAGATATATCCAAATTTCATTGGAGAGGAGAATTCTCATTCAAATTCAAAATATCAAACTCAAAATCATCATCAAAATTATTTTTCTTAATTTTAAAAATAAAAATAATATGGATAGATTTTTTAATAACTAAAGTTCTTTTATTAAAAACTCAAAAAACTTTAGAAATAAAAAAAATCCAAGAAAAATGCCTTCGTCATATTTTGCATCATATTTTTCTAAGACATCCTTTTCATTTAAAATAAAACTTATAACTAAAAATTTTAAAATATAAAATGTTAGGTCTTTTATTATTCCACTATTCATAAGGAGTCTTAGATAGTAGAGGTCTTATGAGAACCATGTTCATGACATAGTATGTCATGTTAACGGCTTCGGCCCAAAAGTATTTGATAGGTTATATTTATTAAAGATCATTCTTACCATCTCTTATAAACTTATATTTTTTCTCTCAACAACTCCATTTTGTTATGAATTTCTTGGAGTAGAGAAATTATGGTCATACCCATTGGAATTACAAAATTCTTGAAAATTAAGATTTTTAAGTTCATCACCATGATCACTACAAATAGAAGAAATTATAAAACATTTTTTATTTTAAACTTGTTTATAAAACTTCATTAAATATTTAAAATAATTATTTTTATATGCTAAAAGTATGTCAAAGTATATCTACTATAATCATCAACAATCACAAAAGCATATTTACTATCTCCTAGACTTCTGATATTAATTAGCCCAAATAAATCCATATGAATTAATTGTAATGGTATAGAGGTACTCGCTTGATTTTTAGGTTTAAATCTACTCTTTATTTGTTTTCCTAGTTGACATGCATCACAAATATTATCTTTAATAAATTTAATTCTAGGATTCCACTTACAAGTTCTTTACTTTTGATTTATGAGATCAATTTCATACTTGCATGACCTAATCTCTTATCTTAAAAAAATGCATCATTGCTTAAAACCAAAAAATAAGTTTTGTCTTGAAAATAATCAAGATCAATAGTATAAATGTTATTGTTCCTTAATGTAATCATAGATTTATTATTTCATATGTGATATGTCTATAATGCAAGCATTAGAATCAAATTTAATATTATATCCTTTATCGCACAATTGACTAATGCTTAGTAAGTTATGTTTAAATCATCTATTAACAAATCATATTCAATCAATAGATTTGATTGCTAATATTTCTAATATCGATAATTTTTTCTTTGTTGTTGTTTCTGAAAGTGACATATCCTCTGTCTCATCTAGTGAGCTTTAAGAATTGTGTTGGATCTCCTGTCATGTGCCTTGAGCATCAACTATTAAGATTTCATCCTTTGCTCCTAGCTCTTGTTTGGAGACATACCTACAAGAAAGAGGAGTTTACTTTAGGTGCCCATTTAACTTTAGGTCCTTTATGGTTAGATCTACTTCTCTTAACTTTTGGTATCAAATTATTGATTATTCCTTTAAGAACCCAAATTAATTTATGAGAGCTACATTTTCTGAAAGAGCATGTATAAGCATAATGACCAAATCTTCCATAAAAATTATATTTATCTTTAAGAAAAATATATAGTGTAGATCATTTTATAAATTTTGTTGGCTTTTGTTAAGTGTTACTGTTTATGAAGTTGATTCCTTCCTTCCTATATACATAACCTTGGTTAGCAAGAATTACATTTAATGATTTATTTGTATTTCTAAACTTTTTCTAATATTTATTGTAATAATATATTTTTCTTTTTTGAGTAAGTCTAACTCTTCACATTTAGAGCAAGGAGTATAAGATGTTAACATTTCATGCATAATTTTTAATTTATCAAACTTACTAATGAGTAATACATGATCCCATTTTAGTGAATTATATTTCTTACCAATCTTTTTGAGTTCATCAAATAAATCATGAAATACATCAAATAATTCATCATAAGATAAGGATGTTTTAGAAGAGTCACATACCTCATCGTTAAATGTCATCAATGTGTAGTTTGCCACTTTATCTTTATTGATTTGCTCTTCATCCTCGTATGCATTTGATTCATCCCATGTTGTCTTGAATGCTTTCTTTTTCTTTTAGTTTGACAACTTCTTCTTCATTTGTGGACATTTATTTTTGAAATAAGTGTCTTTTTTATGTTTATAACATATTATAGTGTTCTTTTTATGTTCACTTTTATTTTTATAAGTTTTGTTCATTTTCATGAATTTTTTAAGTCTTCCTGTAATGAGTGCAATGTCATCATCATCACTCGAGGTTTCGCTTCAGTAGTCTTCTTTGGTTCTAAGTGCAATATCCTTCATGTTCTTTAGAAGGATTTTCTTTTATTCATCATGTGCTTTGCAAATCATTTCATAAGTCAATAAAGATCCTATGAGTTCTTCAAGAAGAAAATTGTTCAAGTCCTTTACTTCTTAGAGAGCTGTTACTTTTGGATCCCAACTTTTTGGAAGAGATTTTAAATTTTATTTATCAATTTAAGATAAGTATAGTACTTACCAAGAGCTTTTAAACTATTGACAACATTCGTAAAATAGGTGTACATGTCACTAATGGTTTCGCTTGGCTTTATTTTAAATAGTTCATAACTATGCACCAAAAGATTAATTTTAGATTTTTTTACTCTACTTGTGCCTTCATAAGTAACTTCAAGTGTGTGCTAAATATCATGTGCAGTGTCACAAGTAGAAACATGATTAAACTCATTTTTGTCTAAAGTATAAAATAAAATATTCATAGATTTAGCATTTAAGGAGAATATTTTCTTCTCAAAATCATTTCATTTATTCATTGGATTAGAATATTTTTGAAAACCACATTCAATGATATTCCACAAATCAAAATCCATAAAAATTAAAAAAAATTCTAATTCATATTTTTTAATAAGTATAGTCCATCCCATTGAACATAAGAGGACGAGTAATAGAGCAACCCTTATAATTGCTAGAAAAAAATATTAAAACTCACTTAGGTGTTAATCTAACTAAGAGAACTTGGTTCTAATACCAACTATTAGGATCGTAATGGCACTAGGGTGGGTGGAAGGGGTTAATTAGTGCTATCATAATAAAATTCTAATTCAAAAAAATTTGAACAAAAATATAAATAAAAAATGCGTTTAACTTAAAATTACGAGTAAGTAAATCAATAAGAAATGGTAAGGCAAAGAAAGAAAGAAAATATAAATTGATTTATAGTGGTTCAAACGTCCTAACTTATGTCCACTCTCAATTCATCTTCTTTCGATACCACCAACTTTCACTACTGATTTTCTTTCTAATGGGCAAAAATCAACTACCCTGGTTATAACTCTTCTTCTTTCACTAGGCTCGGGAGAGAACCTTTACACAAACTTTTCCACCCAAGACTTCCAACCTCCTTAGAATAATCGCTAAACTTAAGGATGAAAAGAATTAAACACTTTTAAGAGTTTACAACACTTTTAACCTCAAGAATTCTTTCTCTTTTCACCATTTGTTCATACTTTCATCAAGCAAGAATGAGTGAAATATTTATAGACTCCCAAAGGTTTCAGAATTAGAGCTAAAACTTTAAATCCATAAGTTTTCAGGCTACTAGTGGTACCACTGCTGGCACCAAGCAATACTATCATCGAACAGAGCTCGAGAATCTAGACTCTGATGGTACTATCACTAACCTAGGTGGTACCACCATGCTTGGGCAGTACTACCACTGAAGTCCTCGAAAAAATACAAAACAATGCTTTTCGACTGTTTAGGTCTAGTAGTATAACTGCCAGGGCTTGGTGGTACCACCACCAGGGCCTAGTGGTACCACTGCCCAAGCCTACTTAAAGTCACAAAATTAGCCTTTCAGTATGTCCAATTTGGCAATAGTTCTAGCCTAATGGGTTCCTTATTGAGTTAGCATAGTTTTAACATGGTGAAATAGTCTTATCAAAATAAGATTCTGATTCGAAAAAGTTTGAATGAAAATATGAATTGAAAATGCATTTAACTTGAAACTGTGAGTAAGAGTAGTGAGTAAGTAAATCAGGAAGAAATTACAATGTAAAGAAAGAAAGAAAATATAAATCGATTTATAGTGGTTCGCTCATCTTGACCTACATTCACTCTCGATTCCTTTTCTCTCGAGGCCACTAATTTTCAGTATCGATCTTCTTTCCAATAGACAAAGATTAACTACTCTTGTTATAACTCTTGTCCTTTTATCAGGCTCAGGAGAGAACCTTTACACAAACTCTTTCACACAAGACTTCACACCTCTTTAGAATAATCGCTAAACTCAAGGCGGAAGATACCCAAACCCTTTCAAGAGTTATGACACTTTTAACCTCAAGAATTCTATCTCTTTTCATCCTTTGTTTGCACTTTCATCAAACAAGAATGAGAGATATATTTAGACTCCCAAAGGCTTTAGCATTGAAGCCAAAAATTCAAATCCCAAGTTTTCAGGATATTAGTGGTACCATCGTTGACGTTAGGCGATACTATCACTGAACATAGCTTAGGAATATGTGCTCTAGCAATACTATCATCAGCCTAGGTGGTACCACTACCACTTGGGAGATACCACCATTGACCACGGGCGGTACTATCGTCGAAAGCCTGAAAAAGCATAAAATAGTGCTTTTCGACTATTTGGGCAGTACCACCACCCAAGCCTACCTCAGGTCACCGAATTGGCCTTCTAACAGGCCCTTGTTTAGGTCCAATGGGCTCCTTATTGAGTTGGCTTGGTTTCGACCAAATACCAACTCAATTTGACACGAAATGACTACAATCAAAACTTAACCACTCAATCACATATTTAACATAATCACAAAGCAATCAACACATTGTCTAGCATTCTAGCACATCATCTAATCATCCAACACTTTGTTCGAACCTCCGATACATCATCCTTTCCTTCGGTGTATCAGTCAATCTATCAGCATGTTGACTTTCCACAACATTCAATATTTTGGCATAATACCCAATCTTTCTGTCCCGATGCCCGGACTAATGGCACAAAGTCTATCTAACATGATGCTTCTCCGGCCTAATGTTTGATTCTCCTATGTTGACAATTAGCACTATGATGGTTCGTGTCCATGACCAAAATTTTTCCTACGTCACTTATCTTAATATTGGTCCATAAATTCATCAATTGATTTCATCATCAAAATCTAGGATTCAATAGCAGACACAAAGAGCTCTATCCTATGAGCCATATGGTCCCTTCCTATTTATATAGGTGCATGATAGCTTAACCTTAATGGATCCTGCCCTATTGGATAATAAATCTCTATTCAATTATCTAAGCCTCTTAGATTAGTGGATCTCTATCCAATAATATCTTATTAGCTCTTATTGGATCTCATCCATAGGATCCAATAAAATAAGGGCTTCATAGATATCTCATATCTGAACCTCTCCTTGTCGCAACATCTATTATATGTGTGTGACCCTCTAGGCCCAATATTGAGCTGGCAATGAGTTACACTTATCAGAACTCCTTTTGACTGAAAACTTCTTCAAACTCAGTGAATTGTTATCTCATAATAATTCACTCAACTCCTCAACTATGGACGTACTATGCCACTATGCCATAGTCCCTAAATGATATGGGAGGCTCTTATCCATTAGATATGTTTGTCCTTAATTACCATATATCTATAGTCCCTCATCCATCTAATATCCCAAAGAATATATAGCCTTGATACTGAGAGTGGACTATCCTCTATTGACATTCAATTACTCTTATAAGGTTCGCTACCAATCCTGATAACCGATTGTATCAGATCTAAAAATTTTAGACCTTTAAGTCCAGTGTTAAAGAAAGAAGTACTCAAATAAGGCATCCTTAGTATCTAAAGTCTAAGGACTAAACACACAACTAGGACTATGAAATTGTTGTCTGACTTTAGGTATCATTAACTATCTAGCATTCCTTAAGTTGGATTAATCAGTGAACTTATTCTTCAATGAGCACTTGTATTATAACCTTAGTGTCCCCACACGAGTGACTATGAGACTAGCCACCTCCATCATATGGATGTGTATATAGTAATTACATCGATCTATCCAATTAATATGATGTCCCTCTCTAGTAACTTATGATCGAGATTTTTTAAGATATGTGTTTAAAGATAAATTGGTCTCATTATTATAATCTCATCATTATTCAATTTTTATTGTACAGATCTAAGGGCATCATAATATATATATATAACAGATAATATATATAATGTGAGAAAATATCAATAATAATAATAATAATACAAAAGATTGTATAGTGTGTCATACGTGTCATCACTCATGTGATTGGCTTGTAGGACACCTATAACTAATAATCTCTCATTTGACCTAAAGTCAATCACCTAAGTGTTTAATCCCCATCAGACCCTTGTGATGCTTGAAAATAATATAAGACAACGACTTCAATAGTGGATCTGCAATGTTATCTTCGAATGTAACTCTTTCCATTGCTACATCTTTATGAGCAACGATCTCTCTAATTAGGCGGAACCTTCTCAAAATGTACTTAGACTTCTGATGAGATCTAGGTTCTTTTGCTTGAGCAATCACCTTGTTATTGTCACAATATATGGGAATCGGTTCATTGCTGCTTGGTATGATTTTTAAATCTACGATAAACTTCTTTACCTAGACTCTCTCCTTTGTTGTTTTTGTTGTAGTAATATACTCCACCTTTGTGGTCGAATCAACAATAGTATCTTATTTTGAAGTCTTTTAGCTTATTGCTTCTTCATTTAGGGTGAAGACATACCCTAAGTTTGACTTGCTATCATCGACATAAGACTGAAAACTCGAGTCCATATAGCCCTCAACTTAGAGACTATTTCTTCTGTATACTAGTAAAAGATCCTTAGTCCTTAAGTACTTAAGGATGCACTATACTGCCTTCCAGTTTCAAACCTGGATCTGCCAGATATATGCTCATGACAATTAGAGCACGAGCTATATCAAGCCTAATACATAGCATAACATACATGATAGACTCTATCGCAGAGGCATGAGATATCTTATTTATGTCTGCACTTTCTTCCGGAGTCTTTGCAGACATACTCCTAGGAAGTGATATTTCATATCTTATCGGTATGAGACATTTCTAAGAATTTTCCATGCTAAACCTTTTGACAATGGTGTCTATGTACCTAGATTGAGACAAGTCAAGAATCCTCTTAGATATATCTTTATAGATCTGAATCCCCAAGATGTAGGATGCTTTCCCTAAGTCCTTCAGGAGAAGTGTCTAGATAGCGAAGCCTTAATTGTAGAGAGTATTCTTACATCATGTTCAATTATCAGGATGTCATCCACATATAGCACTAAGAAGGTGATAGTACTCTTATTTATGTTCATGTACATACAAGGCTCATCTTCATCCTTAATGAAGTCATAATATCTGATCACCACATCAAATCTCATGTTTCAATTTTGAGAAGCTTGCTTTAGTCCATAAATAGACCTGAGCAACCTGCATACCTATCTGAACTCTCCTTGAATACAAATCCCTCATGATATATCATATACACCTCCTCCTTGAGGTTGCCGTTGAGAAACATAATTTTCACATCCATCTGCTAGATCTCATAGTCAAAGTATGTTTCAATAGTTAAAAGAATTCTGATGGATTTTAACATAACTACAGGTGATAAAGGTTCGTCATAGTTAACTTCTTGTCTTTGACAATACCCTTTGGCCACCAGCCTTACCTTATAGGCCTCCACCTTTTCATCTACTCATTCTTCTTCTTAAAGATCCAATTACAGCCTATGGGTATGATACCCTTAGGTGCATCAACTGTTGAACCTCATATTTTAATGATAAAATTAATTAATAGATTATAGACTAATATACTTTCAAGATAAGTAATGTATGAAAGACTTTGATTACGGACATGAACCATCACAAGATGAATTATCGAAATAAGAGAATCAGACGTTCGGCTGGTGGAGTATCATGCCAAAGATTAGACGTCGGGTCGGAAGATTGGTCGATATGCCGAAGGATGGACTTCGTGCCATGAGTTCGGGTATTGCACCAAAAGATCAGATGTTTTGATAAGTCAATATTTCGATAGGTCGGGCAATATGTCGAAGGAAGGGACGATGCACCGGAGGTTTGGATGAAGTGTCAGATGATCAGATGACATGTCAGAATACTAGAGAATATGTTGATTGTTTCGTAATTAAGCTAGATATATGATTGAGTGGTTAAGTCTTGATCATGGTCGTTTAGAGTCGAATTAAGCTAATATTGGGTTAAAATTATGTCAACTTGATTTGGAGCCTATTGAGACTTAATTGGGCTAAACTAGGCCTAATAAAAGGCTAATTCAATAGCCTAAAAATGACGTGGGTGGTGGTACCACCAGGTCCAAGCGGTGATATTGCCCAAAGTGTTAGAAAGCACAATTTGTACTTTTTTGAGCTTTCCAACGGTGGTACCACCTAGTTCAGTGGTAGTACCACCATAACCCAGATTCTCAAGCTCTGTTTGGTGGTAGTACCACCCAATACTGGTGATGGTATGACCATTAACTCAAAAAATCGATGATTTAAAATTTTAGCTCTAAATCTAAAGCTATTGGGGATCTATAAATACCCTACCAATTCTTACTTGATAAAGCATGAATAAGGGTGAAAAAAAGGATGAAAAGAGAAAAAATTCTCAAAGTTCAAATGTTGTAAACTCTTGAAAAGTTTTGAGTCTCTTCCTCCTTGAGTTTAGCGGTTATTTTAAGGAGGTTTGAGGTCTTGTGAGAAAGAGTTTGTAAAGGTTCTCTCCTGAGCCTGATAAAAGGAGAAGTGTTATAACAAGATTAGTTGATCTTCGCCCATTGAAAAGAAGATTGGTGGTGAAAGCTGGTGGCATCGAGAGAAGAGGAATCATGAGTGGACGTAGGTCGAGACGACTAAGAGACTATAAATTGATTTACATTTTTTTTTACTTTTCCTTGTCATTTGCTTACTGATTTACTTTACTTACTACCTACACTTACAAGTTAATGTATTTTTGATTCATATTCTCATTCAAACTTTTTCGAGTCAGATATTTTTATGAAAACATTAAATTATCCCCCCCACACCATCCCCCCAAGTGAGTTTTAATGGTTTTTTTGGTATTCACGAGGGTCACTCTATCACTCATTCTCTAATGTTCAATGAGATAGACTACATTGACGGGAAAACAGGAATAAGAATTTTCTTAATTTTTATAGACCAATTTATGGAACGTCATTAAAAATAATTTTTAAAAATCTTCTAATCTAATTAATTAATGGAATAATTTTGAAAAGAATATATTTTTCTTTGAATGCTAAAGGTATGTACGCTTTATTTTATGTTTTGGATAAAACTAAGTTTAATCGTGTTTCTACTTATGATACTGCATATGACATTTGGCACACACTAGAAATTACTCATGAAAGCACGAGTAAAAGAGTAAAAAAATAATCTCTTGGTACATAGTTATAAACTATTTAAATGAAGCCAAGCAAAAGCATTAGTGACATGTACACCCATTTATGGATGTTGTCAATAGTTTAAAAGCTCTTAGTAAATGCTACGCTAATCTTGAATTAATAAATAAAACTTTAAGATCTCTTTTGAAATATTAGGATCCAAAAGTAATAGCTATCCAAGATGCAAAGGACTTGAATAATTTTCTACTTGAATAACTCATACGATCTTTAATGACCTATCAAATGACTTGTAAAGCACGTGACAAACAAGAGGAAAGCCTTCCGAAAAATAGGAAGGATATTGCATTAAGAACCAATGAATATTCCTCGAGCGAAAGATCAATTGATGATGATAATGATATTACATTTCATGAAAATTGATAACCTCAATGAGAGAAGAATTGAGAGTCGATGTAGGTTGGGAATACTAAACTACTATAAATCAGTTTACATGCTGTCTCTTACTTATAACTTTTGTTTATGATTGTTTATTTATTATCATTTACTTGTAACCTTTACTCGCACTCAATATTTGGTTAATCATGTTTTTGATACAGATTTTTTGATCAAGATTTAAAGTTGATTAAAATTTATTATAGCACTAATTCATCCCCCCTCCACCACAACTACACCCAATTGGCTTCAAATAAATATCATGACTATTCTAATTATTCATCCAATAAATTGGATTGTTAACTTTAGTGCTTCCCATCATATTATTTTTTATCTATAAAATTTATCTATACATACTGACTATGGAGATAATGAAAATATCATCATTATTGATGGTTCTATCTTTCACACTAGTTTCATAATACTTAATTCACACGCAAACACTTTTACACTCGATAATATTTTATATGTATCTCACATCAATAAAAATAGTATTTCTATTTATCAATTCTTTAAATAAAATAATACTCTATTAAGTTTTTCTTGACTCATTTCTTGTAAAGGATCTGAATATCGGGAGCATTCTTTGTTCAAGACCAAAATAAATATAATATTTATGAGTGATCGTTAGCTTCACAAATCACCTAAGAAATCGCTCTTGCTTTAGTTGATGCTTCAATCAATGTATGATATAACTGCCTTAGTAATTTATCACCCTTCATTAAATAACAATTAGTTTCTCATTATTCCCTTTCAGCTTCTAAATCGAGTAGAATGTTATACTGCTTACCTTAGTAATATAAATCATAGATTATTTTTTTGAATGTCTTCTACATCCTGCCCCAAATCTGGTGATATTTTGGTCCCTACCCCAACTACTTTCTTTGATAATTTTAGATTTTATATTATTTTTATATATTACTTTACTAAATATATATGACTTTATTCTCTCAAACATAAATATGAAGTTATCATAATCTTTACTCATTTTGAAATGTGAAAAAGAATTTCTCTAGTCTACTATTAAAATAGATTACTCTAATGAAGGAGATGAATACTAAGCTCTAACTATTGAATCTCAGATTTTGATGATGAAATCAATTGATGAGTGTTTAATCTAAGAAAGTTATTAGAGTTGATTGATGTAAGATTAACTATGATAGAAAGATTATTACAATCAAAGGTTTTGCCAAAGTCAAGTCCAAGCATCGGGCTGGGGTTCGGAAGATGCAGTTAGGAACTCGCCTGGAGTGCGTCGGGAGCTTGCTGAGGGTATCGGGAGCTTGCCATGATGGCATAAGGAAGTTCGCTAGAAGAAGACTGAGACTCGTCAGAAGATTATCGAGGGTAGCCGAAAAGCTTGTCGGGAGTTGGAAAGGTCTTGAAGTGGATTTGTTGGCCATTATGATTATAGTTAATTAAGTCATAGTTAGCATCATGTAGGATAACCACGACAGTGAAAAGGAATTACAGATCAGACATGGACCCAGGATCAAGTTTATACATTGGGCTAAGGTTTGAACGATGCGGTGAGAGCTCGCTAGGACTTCACCGAAGGTATCGGGAAGATCGCTAGGAATACGTCGAGAGATCACTGGAGGAAGACCGTCAGACTCACCGTAGGGAATGCCGGAGGTTGCCATATTACAGGAGTGAGGTCGTAAGGTTGGTGGTCATGTTTGATTATAATCTTTAAGTCATAGGTTAAGGTTGACTCCTAAATTAGTGTGATTTGGAAGGAATCCAAATCAACCCAAAGAGTCAATTAGGTCCACTAAAAGCGTTTGATTAAGCTTAGGTTGAGCTCAATTGGTTGACTAGAGAATTAGTCAATATGTGGTTCATGTTGAGATTTGAAAAGAGAATGAAATCACTTTTATGGAATTCTCGACGGTTGAACCGTCAATGAGCGACAGGTGTACCACTGCCGCCTAGGATTTCAGGCGGTTGTTAGTGGCTGAACTGCCCAGGCTGGGCGGCTGAACCGCCCGTACCCTGGATTCTGGGTACTTTCGGTGGTTGACTCGCCCAGGCCGACGATTAAACCGCCTGTACCCAGATTTTCTAGGTATGTTTAAATTTTGGCTTCAAAATTCTGAATCCATTTGGGGCTATAAATACCCCAAGTTTCTTACATTCCATATAATAATTTTAGAGATTATATTCTGTAAAAAAATTATGTGTAAATTATAAGAAAAAGAAAAGGGGAAGGGAGAGAGCTTAGAGTTAGAAAATTCTTGAAGTCTCTCTTGTAAGCAAGTTATAAGGGTTTGGTCTTCACCCAAAGAAGATCGATAGTGGACGTCGGTGTGCCTCAAGGAGGAGGACTATAGAGTGGACGTAGGTCGGTTGGTGCCAAACCACTATAAAACTGTGAGTTCTCTTTGCTTATCTTGCTCACTGTTTTTTTATTAACGCTTCTGACTTTATTTGTATTTTGAAAGCAAGGTTTCGAAATCAAGCACTTCACTTATGACATTGCCTATCTCATTATTCGGATTTGCTTGTTCTTTCTTGAGTCGTCTTTAAGTAAGAAGCTTAATATTTCTCTATAAGATTGAATTGCTTTACTTGAACGAAAAGCTTTGAATTTTCCTATTGCTTTAAGCAAAAAAAATTTCGTTAAAATGAGAATTCATACTTGCATTCCCCCCCCCCCCCCCCCCCCCCTCCAACTCTTAGTATCAATTAATCCTAACACTAATAACTTACCTCTCTACGTACACAGTTTCAACTAGTTTCACTCTCCTACACCAAGTCTATAAGTTGCTAGCTTTTTGGTCAATAGTCTTCCAAAGTGCAGTTTACCTCATTAACCATATACTTACCTTAATCCTACAACATTAGTCATCATCTGAAAGATTATTTCATAAAACCCTCAAACCTTCAAAAAAATCAAAATGTTGAGATGTTTATGTTATCCCCATATATGCCCATATGCTTCACATAAGTTAACACCAAGATACAAGTCTTGCTTATGTTTTCATCGGACACTCCCTCGAATATAATACTTTTCGATATTTTGATCTTTAAACTCAAAAGATATTTGTATCATGTCATATCATTTTTATTGAGTCCACTTTTTCTTTACAAAATCTTGCTCTTTCAACTATGCCAGCCGCTATGATTGAAAAAAAATCTCTCTCTAAATTATATGTATAAATATGTATTATCTAAATGAATGAAATTATCCTCTTTCATAATAAATTCTTTAGTAACCATATATATTCCATTGGTCCAAATTGTTTGTGTACTATTTATGTCCTCTAAGTTGGTAATTCAAAGGTGCATGAGACGAGCATAGAGAGATGGACCTTCCAATTTAGACAATGTAGGTGATTTGGAATGGACCATTTTATTGTTATCACATAGGTGTTGCTACATGCCTTATGACTTACAGCACATCTTAAACTATCAATATTAGTCCATTAATTTAGAGTATATTTGTATAGAGGGTTGAAAAAGTCCTATTAGGATCATCATTACGTTCAGATTGGGTTGAATTAGTGCGAAAGCATATTTAATTGATTTTAAAATTTGATCAAAAAGTCAATATACTTTATAAACACAAATTGATTAGATTAAAGTTGCAGGTAAAGTGAATAGAACTTTCATATATAGAGCAAGTAAAGAGATAAACTAATTTATAGTAGTTCAGTCTTTTCAACTTTTGTCCACTCTCGATTTTTCTTCCCTCAAAACTATTAGTTTTTATTACTGATCTTTTTTTTAATGGGTTAAGATCAACTACCCATATTATAAGTTTTTTTATATTTTAAAGCCTAAGAGATAATCTTCACACTCTATTTTTATAAGAGATCTCTCATATCTTACAACTTAGAATTTCAATCGAACTTAGGAGAAGGAGACTTGAACTACTCAAAATGAGAGTTTACAATATTTTACTAGCTCAGGAATGAATGCTCTATCAATTAAGCCTAAATGAGATATTTATAGGACCTTAAATGCTTCAAGAATTTAGTAAAAAATTTAGATCCTAAAAATTCTAGGGTCCAGGCGATACTATCATAACTTTTGATATTGAGTCATTCTTCTAGACTCATATAATATTCCTACTATAATTTTTAAATTTTTGGGTAGCACTACCGTCACCCTTGGCAGTACTATCATTGCCATAATCAGTACTATTATCAGAAAAATTGACAAAGCACAAACAGTGTTTGTCAATTGACTCAAGTTATACTATCACTTGGATGTAGAAGTACCACTGCTCAGGCCGAGTTTAGGCCATTAGTTTAGCTTTCTAGTGGGCCTAATTCAATATGACTTCAAATGCAATGACTTTCATAATAAGTAGGTTTTGATTTAGCTTAATATCAACTCAAATTAGCCCAAAATAATCTTGATCAAGACTTTGACAAAGCAATCATATATCCGACATATTTTTGAAGCTTTTGATATATTGTATGCTCTTCCAATATGTCATCCGATCTTTTGACACTTCGCACGTACCTTTGGCATATCGCTCTTTACTTTAGGATATTGTTCATTTTATTGGCATGTTGACTTCTCATGATATTTGATCTTCTAGTGTAAAATATAATCCTTCTAGCATGATGCATGAGCCTATAGCACGGAGTCCGATCACTATCATATCGACCAATCCTCCGGCTCAACATTTAATTTCGATGATAATTTTCTCAACACAACATCCGACTCTCTTGCTCAGTAGTTGACCCTTCAGTTATCTGATTCTATGATCGAAGTATTTTTTTTATGTCACTTATCTCAAAAATATATTATTCCATTAAACTTATAAATTGATTTTACTATTAAAATTCGGGATTCAACAACCTCTCTCATTTTGATAATGTTAATAAATTGATGATGAAGTCTTAACTAGGTTCTTCCTATCTATATGTCATATTAAAAATATTATAAACTTGAATTCAAAATAATAACCTTTTTTGAATTCAAGTTGAAGCAATTTGATTATAAATTATAATAATTTTCAAAAATAATCATTGCAAAAAATAGATGTATAATTTTAGTTAAAATGCATCATAAGGCATCTCATATGTTAAAAACACTATGCCATAATTTTTTTCTATTTAACATCAAAAGATAAAAATAAGTGTAGTTACTATTTCTCCATCTTTATCATCAACAAAAAGAAGTAATATATAATCTACTCAAGTGATGGCAATCCAAAATACCTAAATAAAGTATAAAAATATGTATCAAAAGTGTCAAGATGCTGATAGATTTGTTGCATCTCAATTAGAATATGATCCTAACGTAGCTCAAGATTATCCAATCGAGCAATTGTAGAATCAGAAGATGAAGAAGGTGTTAGATCCGTTATAAGTCTCGCCTCAAAGGGACTAATAGTATGAGAATGTCTATCTTTATGTGTAGGTATATTTGGGATATGCTTGAGTGGAGGATGGTCAGTTCTCCTAGGTAATATAATTCATATTTCATTAACTATAGTATACCTCAATCTTCTTAATATGTTTCTATTAGTAATATTAAATTTATCTATGATTTTTTAATCTAGTGGGATGGTTATATCATATGCATATTAAAATCTAGTAGTCAGAGCTCTATATAGAAGCAACATATCTTTCTTGTCAATCATGTTTTGATATATGAGGTAACTAAAGTAATAATCATGTACTATTATAATCTAATACATGGTGCCTTTTCTTGAAGTCTTAACTTCATCAAGATGATGTTATTTAGAAAGCAAAATACTAATCAGAATATGATGAAGAAATTATGTTTAAAAGATGCTCATAGCTCTTTATGATAATAGATAGATTAGAATTTCTAAAAATAGTAATAATCATGATAGGTGATTCCAATGAACTCGATATCTCATTATGCTTGTAAAAAGAAAGCTTGCCTCTTTTTATTAATGTGAAAGATGTCATATATTATGTCATATGTGATAGGTATATGATGTCCTTAAATATAAGTAGATGACCTATTATTTTCATCTACATGCTAATTATTATAAAATATTTTGACTAGCCTAGGATAAATAAGTTCACTAATCTAAAGAATAGAAAGAACATTTAAGTTAATGAATAATTGGATGGTTTCCAACTCACATAAATATTCTAGATCCATATATTTTTCTTTGTGAAAAATCTTAGATTTAAAATTTAAAAATTTAAAACATATTCATAGTAATCAAATAGAATGGTGTCATAGGTTTCATCTATTCTTCTTTTTTCTTTTATCCCTTGAGGATCTTCTAGGTGCCATGAAGACTATAACATGTACTTAAAAATAAGAACAAGAATAAACTATAAATTGAGAGTAAGAGGAGGATTTAAATATTATCCTTATAGTCTTAATCTTTTGTCAAGTTAAGAGTTCTTTCTTAATCTCCAAGAAGAGTGATTGAGTTTTTAACTTGATCATTAGTCTTATCGAGGGAGAAGGGATGAGAGTCTTATGCTTTGTATGAGTGAAAAGGAAGAAGATGACTCAGCACAAATTAGGAGAAAGAAATAGAAAGAGGGTTGTGGAGGAGATTTAGAGGGAGGCAGATGAGAAATTAGGGGAGAGAGAGGTCGGCTAGGGTAAGATTGAGGAGGGGAGAGGGGTTTAGGAGGTTCTACCAGGGCTTATAGTTGGGTTGTTGCCAGTGGTACCACCAGCCTAGTCGGTGCTATCACCTCTAGACATAATGTTGTAGTGATAGTACCACTAGTCCAAGGGTGCTACCACCGGGCCCCCTTTTTTCATAACTTGTGTCCAAATTAATGACAAGAATTATTCATGTAGGTTTAATATACATAATTATTTTTTTATAAAATATATCGGTTCTTACTTAATGGTTTAATAAAAATATCCATTAGTTGATATTTTATGTTAATAAAATATAAAGAATATATCATAATTACTTATATGATCCATAATAAAATAATACATAATGTCAATATGCTTCGTTTAAGAATGTTGAATATGAGTTTTTTAACAATCAAATTGCATAGTATTGCTATACTTTATTGAATATTTTTTAAGCAAAGTTGATAATCTTCTAAAGTATTTTTCATCCAAATTATTTGTGCATAATATGTATCTACTGTAATATATTCAGCCTCAACTATCGATAGTGCAATATAGTTTTATTTTCTAAATGACTAAAAATAAGTGAATAACCTAGAAACTAACATGATTCATGGGTATTTTTTCTATCTATTCTACATCATGTAAAGTTAGCATTGACATAAATAATCAAATCAATTTTTTTATATTTAGGATATCATAATCCTAGATTATGCATTCCTTTTAAGTATCAAAAATTTATGTTATATCTTTATAGTCAGAGTATTCAGGATTAGATTTAAATCTTGCATAAAACCCAACATTAAATATTATATCTAGTCTAGTTACAGTAAAAATATAATAAACTAACTACTTATCATATCTTTATGTCTTTTGATCAAAGTATTCTCCTTTAGTGTCTATATCTAATTTAATAGATATGCTCATTAGTATGTTGATAGACATAGCATTGTTCATATAAAATCAATTAATAGTATACTTAGTTTGATTAATAAAATTTTATTATTTAATTATTAATTTGTAATCATAAGAAAAAATTAATTAATATTTTAAACTCATTTTAAATTCTTAGCTCATACTCTTAGCAAATTATTTAAATAAAGATTTATTAGTAGAACAAAAAAAAATATCATTAATATACATTTAAACAATAATAGATAATATGGTGTTGACCTTATCTTTTGAAAATTTATTTTGAATAAAAAAAAGCTAAGTCTCCCATAGACAACTGTAGGGGCTTGTTTCAACACATCCATTTAGTCTTTTAATGGGTCTAATTTGGCTTGATTTCAAGTGCAATGACTTTCATGATAAATGTGTTTTGTTTTAGCTTAATACCAACTCAAATTGACCTGAAATGATATTGATATGATAAAACAATTATACCTCAAAGTATATTTTCAAAGTTTTTGACATGTTGTACACTCTTTTGACATGTTGTCCAATCTTTTAACATTTATTTTAAACTCCAGTACATTGCCCTTTTCTTTGATATATCATTTATTCTATCAGTACGTCGACTTTCCCGTGATATATGATCTTCTAATATAATATTTGATTATATGATATACTAACCTCTAGCATGAAGTTTGATCTTCGATATGTCGATCAATCCTCTAGTTTGATGTCAAATTTTCAACATGATAATTTTTTTGACAAAATGTTTGAATGTCCTATTTAATAGTTAACCCTTTGGTGGTCCGTAACTATGTTCAAAATATTTTTCCATTACTAATCTTAAAGCATATTAGTTCAATTAACACATCAATTGATTTTATCATCAAAATTTAAAATTAAATAAATTCACTAATGACCCATTACAACATATTATAAATTTACTCTTAATCGTCTGATTTGATGATTAACCTAAAAGTGACTTATTAATTAGTTTTTGTAATAAATATTATATAAATATAATTATCTAAGTTATATAACACTCTTGCAATAACCAACCTAAAAATTAGCCTTTTAGTTTCTGAAATGAACAGTAGATAAATCCAAATATCTTGCACAAACTTAGTGATGCAAATAATTCCACGAGGTCAAACAAGAAATCTAAAAAATCAATATAATAAAATATATCTGAACATTATTAAATATAGGATTTGTGGTTTGTTTGTTTATTTATATGTACGAAGAAAAATCTAATTTGTGTATTATTCGACAATAATAAAATGATAAAAATTTAATTTAATCGAAATCTAATCAAAATCCATTTTACACCCTCACATATAACATCATGAAAGTTGGTCCATAATCTTTCTATATATGTTAGAGAATTTTTTAATTAATAAAATAATAAAATGGCAAAAAACATTTAAAATCTTTTTATATCTATTTAAAATAATAAAAAATAAATAAATTAAAATCAAAATCCAAAGTCCAGAATTTTATACCCTCTCATTTAAACTTGCTGAAAGTTAATCCACAATTTTTCTAGAAGCCCAAGAACTCAAGAAGTTAAAACTGTTTCACATACCATAATGCATCAAACATCCTAAGATAATACTAGTCATCTCTTAATTTTTAACGATTTTTATCCTAAATGGAAGTTTTCTTTTAGCTTGAATTATCTTTGTCCACATAATTTAGCTACCGAGTGAACCACACTCACTGTTCTCACAAGAGGTGTCGTCGCTGACGACGAGATCCCTAAAGAGGGTTCTCAGCATTAGAGGATGGTGCTCATCACAACAAGTTCCATCCGCCGCCGACTGGAAAAATAAGCCAAGGAGAGCCCTGGCATCACACTGTTCCTTTGCTTTGGAAAGCCGACGACACGAAGCAAGCCCATGCAAAATGATGCATTGCATCTGATCCCTGAGGAGCCGTCTTTCAATATTTTCATCAATAATATATACGAATTGCTCAGAAAAAACTTCTGTTCTTGTATTTTTCATCCACAGATTTTTCTTCCTCAGACATCTTTTTTTTTTAATTATATTTCTCATACCCTCATAATTTTTTTTTGATGAATCAATTTTTAATAGATTTATAATATTTTTAAAATACTATAAACATACTAAAAAATATAAAAGTATCTAAATTAGATTTTTGTTGTTCCTAAATCAATAAATTACTAATTTGAAATCCTACATTTGTATATAAATTAGTTTCTGTTAAGTCTTGAATCAATAAAATACTACTTTTGAAATCAATAAACTAGTTTCTATAAACTGACACTATGTTTTGTATATGAGAGATTAGACCAAGTATATAGGTTGTTTGGGCGGAAAAAATGATTACATCATGTCAAGAATATTCCAAAGATTATAAAAGGATGGAGATCCATCTTTTTGGGCTTTTCTTGTGAAGTGTCTACATGTTTAGCATTTCCTACGTCGCTCCCATTTTTTCCTAATATATGAAATATCCCCACCCACCCACCTCTTTCTCTTCACATTTGACCCACCTAGTTACAGTATTTTTTTTATTATATCATAATATTAGTATATTTAAAAATTTATAATATATTACAAAAAAGATAGGAGGGGGGGAAAAAAGAAAGGCACAAGTGAGTAATTGTCGGAGGTAATTTACGAATTAGAAAAATATATCGTTAGAAAATTCTGAAAATAAGAATTCAGGAAGAAGATTTAAAAAGAAAAAAATCGTCCTAAACGTATAAGTTAATTTTCTTTGTTGTGTTGTGCACCAAACTTCTTTGCATTTCTTGCAACAGCAAGAGCTCCGAGGGGTCGCCAAAGGTCGACACGCCGCCCCCCCTATCGGCCGCCGTCCTTCTCCCACTTCATCACGGTTGGCGTCATTCTCAAGTAAAGCAGACGCATCGGTCTTTTCAAACCTCAGCAATAAAGCAACGCGAGTCAGCAAACAGCGACAGCTTTTACCCCCACACCCCCAACCCCCACCCCCCACCCCCCCACCACCAACCGCCGTTTCTTCTACTCGCTTCATCCTTGGTGGTGTGTTCGTCTTTTGAGTCTCCGAAGTGGCCCGAAGACAGACGACCCTAATAGCCACCGATACCAACGCAGTCCATCCTTTCCTTCCTCTATGTGAAGATTCCGAGAAGATTCCCTCCTCACTGGCTGTAAAACTTCTTGCATCTTACCTCATGTTCAACCTAAACTAGACATAAATAATCTGTGAATATGTACTTAAATTTAAGTGGATAATATCAGAATCTTCGATTGTTAATTATGGATGTCATGATCCATCATTGTTCATATAAAATTGAGATGGCAACCGCCAATCCAACCTCTTCCACTGCCCAACATCGAATATTTATTAGCCTTCTTTTTCCCTCTCTCTCTCTCTCTCTCTCTCTCTCTCTCTTTTCGTTTCTTGCCGTGTAAACAAGAATAAAACCGACACTGCGGTTTCACATGTCCTAGTCTTCTCGCAGCGACAAAGGAAGCCGCCGCCCTCGGCCCCTTCGCCCCCTCATGTCGGCGTCCTCGCTCATGAGCGCTCACGGGGTGGTCCTGGCCACCGCCGTGGCCGTCTCCGGCACCGTCATCCTGATCGCCCTCCGCCGGCAGAAGCCCTTCTCTCTCTCCTCCGGCACCGTCCCGGCACCTCCTCCGTGGCGCCATCTGCGGTCCTGCATGTCCTCTTCCGGTGCGCGCCTACTGCTGAATCCCTGCTTTCTGTTCCCACTTTGCTGTCTCTAAGCTGACGGAGTTCGTCAATGCGCAGAGGAGAGGAAGAGGGCGAGGGCGAACAGGAAGAAGAAGAAGCGAGTCCAGTTCGCGGCCGAAGTGGTGGAGTTTGGCCTGGGGAGGTCGGCGGAGGATAACTCTCTCGGGGAACGTCGTCGAGGAGGAGAAGGGCTGGAGGCGAGCCGGATGCCGGCGAACAGAGCCGCCCTGTACAATGGAATTCTCAGAGATCGGGGGATGCAGAAGATGTCCTGCTGCTACTGACCGTCGTCATCATCATCATCATCTGTTGTATGAATGATTTCTCTTCTTCTTGTTGTGCTTCTTCCTCGGCTCGTTGTTCCAGTGGCAGAACAACATGCTTGGATTACTCCTAACTCTTGTGTAATTAGCCATCAAGTTCTTGAAGAACAAGATTGACCTGCATCTGTGCTCCTTTTCTCCTCCTTATCTCGAGCACAACTGTTAACAGGAAGAATAGAACTATTGCAGTCGGTCAACGAGTGGCTCATGGCGTCAGCCTGAGAGCAGGAAGACTTGTCATCGTCCTCTGGCAGCGGTGGATGAGGAATCGCCTTCCCACCACAGTGACTGTCGCAGAATATGCCGAGAACATCTCAAGCAATGGCACGCGACAACAGCAATGCAAGAGACCCACCCTGCACCGTGCCATCATCCAGCTTTCGGTTGGAAAGCATCTTTTGGATACAGAAATATATTTCTTTAGGGTGCAATTGAGATAAAATAATCATTTGATACATTTGATTATTAATAAGTGAAAAAGGTAATCAATTAATTTGATCATCAATCAAGAAAATTTTAATTTTCATTAGTCATATACGCCACTCAATTAAGCCAATCAAACAGCAATTGTCTGTAAGCTGTGTGACATAATATGATCCATTGCCACAATTTGTAGCTCTCGCCGCCCATCATACTTTTTCATTCTGCCTTTTTTTTTTTTTTTTTGAAAAATGACCAAATTAGCAGTCAAAGCATCCCATCACATCAGACCTTTAACTCTCTTCACAATGCAATATTGTTTCTAAATATTTAAAAGATCAATATTACTAAATATAATATTTTCTTGACACATAAGAAAGTATTTTTCTTTGTAAGTATCTTGATATTTTATTTTCTCCTCATCACTTATATGTTGTTTCATTTGATTCTTATCTTTCTAACATTCAACAAAAATTGGAAGTGGAAATCTTTTCAATTTTTAAGATTGGATGTTTCACTATGATAAAAGACGATCGAGGTAAATATAAAATAATAATTGTATATTTTTTATATATTTTAATCATCAATATATATATATATATATATATATATATATATATATATGATCTGAGCATATAATTGAAGGAAATATCTCAATGAATGTATAAATATAAAGATATATTATAAATATATATATTTATAAATATATATTATCTCAATATATATATTACATAAATAAATATATATATATATATATTTAAAATCATCCCTTTCATAACAAATTCTTTCTTCATGATATCATATATATTTAAAATATATATCTTCTCTATTCTTATCGTAGTCATCGCGACCATGGCTTGTGCTCATGACCAACGCTGGGAGCCTTTTCATCTCACACGGTGACAGGATTTCTCGCCATTGCCTTTTTCACTTTTCTTCCTAATATTTCTGGTCTTCCCCAGCAACACTAAATCCCACCGCCAACCTCTCACGATCGACAATGGCAAACAAGCTTCTTTCTTCATTGTACGTTTGTCGAAGCCTTGGTTACAGGTCTTCCATATCAACTAATGCCTCCACATCTAGGTATGTTCCACCTCATCAAATTTAGAAGGCAGAGAATCAAGACCGGATATGATTTGTTTGATCTATTTCTGATCTTCTCCACCTTATCCATCAGATCTAATCCGTTCTAGATTTGATTAAGCTGGATCAGAAGGTGACATCACTCATCGTCATTATCTTCTTCATAATCATTGATAATTTCTCCCTTAATATAAATTAATTATTATATTACTATATTTAGATAATTAGTTTTCTTGTTTGTATATTATGATTATGGAAATAATTAAATTTAATTTTATTAACCATGTGAACAAGTTAGGAATCCTGTTAATCGATTAAACTATTAATTGATTTATTTCTTAATGAGTGATATGATTTTTAGGAAGTAAATAGTTTATATTCTATTTTCATCTATGAACCATAAAAAATAAATATTATATTTCTTTCTTTGTGTATGAAAGCATAATATATATAAATAAAAAATAAAAAAATAAATTATTACTTATCTTTGGGGGAGATTTATCTTCTTTGATATAAATGCCCCCTTCTCCCTCATTTCTATCTACAATGGGAGGATTAAGGAAGAGACTTCTCGATGAGATGATCCCTAGGAAAAGATAGTCGAGGAAAGGTAGGGTCCTCCATTCTATTTTTTATCAACTTTGATTCATGTCTTGTAATCTTGATATTAATATTGTTAAAATTTTATGATACATAATAATGATATAATTTCAAAATTTTATGATTAGTAAATAATAATAATTAATTGGTGATGTTATAATGATTCTTAAGCTTAAATGAAATTTATATTGATTTTTATTGATTTTTAAGCTTAAATGAAATTTATGGTTTAATTTAATTATTTACTTTTAGATTAAAAGAATAATTCTAATTTAATTAATTAGATATATTTGTGTTTCAAGAATTATGTGTGAATTTTCATGATTTAATTAGTTATAAATTTAAGATCATGAATTTAAATTCTTTAATTTATGGATTTTGAGTTATTTTTTAATAACTTAAAATATTAAAATATAATTTGATAAGAGGAGTGGGGTCTGACTTGAGACAAGTTGATATGTCGAACTGGGTCGACCCAGCCCATGTAATCATGTACGACTTACCCATGTGATAAAGGTACAATTCCGCCCATGTGATTGGGCATAACCTAACCCATGTGGCTAGGTATGACCCAGCCCATGTGGCAAGATATAACCCAACCCATGTAGTAAGACATGACCCAACCCATATGGCTAAGTATGACCCAACCCATATGACCAAGTAGCAGCTAGCCCATGTTGCAAGGTACGACCCAACCCTCATGTGGTCAGATATGATTCAACTCATGCGGCTAGGTACGACCCAATCCATATGATCAGACACAACCACAACTCATATGTCTAGGCACGACCCAACCCGTAAGCCAAGCATGCCCAGTTCGACGGTAAGGTTCAGCCCAACTTGTGAGTGAGGCTTAGCCTAATCCGTGAAGTTAAGCTTGCCCAACTATGAGATTGGTGTTAGACACATCATCGCTCCTTCGTCTAGCCCATTATACCTTAGTCCAACCTACCACTTGGGACAAGCATGTGCGACGCATGTGACCCGTCTAAGACTTATGTGCGTCGATTCGATTTGGGCTAATACTATACATCATAGTCTGATTTCCTTTCCCTTTATTGATTTGAGCTTGTTAATTGATTGAATAAGACAAGTTAATATATCCAAGTCGGTTTATGATGATTCTAGACCTACTTGACTAGTTTAAACCTATTTGACATAATTAAAATTAATTAAATCTAAATTAGATCATTCTAGAGTGATTCTAGATAGGTTTTATAATTATTTGAGGTTGTTTCTATTAGGTCACAATCGAATTGAGTTTGGTTTAAGTTAATTGAGCTATTCCAATTAAGGTTTTGGTTGATTGTGGACTATTGAGAGGTTAATATTTCATATCTTTATCTTTTGATGAACTTAAAAGTTTTATCTAAAGATATCATTTAAAAATAATTATTTGGTTCTACTTTATTAAGTTATGATATTGATAAGATTGTTACCATGTTATATATATGACTATGCTAGTGGTCTATATTAGAAGTGCGACCTATGAAAGGAGCTACGGATCAAGTTGGCACTAAGATGGGGGTTGAATTAATGCTAAGTGAAAAACTTCAATTTGAAAAACTTTTTGTTCGAAGAAAACCAATATTGAAAGTGCTTTAACTTGGAACTAGTTAATAAGCAATTAAATCCAAGAGTAATAGTAATGAAAGGTAAGAAATAGATGCACACCAGATTTTTATAGTGGTTTGGTCCCCTTAATCTATGTCTACTCCTGATTCCTCTTCACTCGAGGCCATCGGCTTTCACTTCTGATTTTTTTCAATGAGCGAATATTAAACGCCGCTCTTACAACTCTATTCTCCTTTTACAGGTTCAGGAGATAACATTTACAATTCTCTCAACTCTCCCTTAAACAGAAACTATACTTAGAGAAAAAAAGGGGAGCTCTCAAGAAATTACATCATTTTCATAAGTTTTTGCTCACTTTTCTTACTACCTAAGCAAGAATGGGTGGGGTATTCCTATGCCCCGACTTCAAAAGTGGAGTTAAAATTTAAATTTTTGGGGATTTCTGAGGTGTTGACAGTCTCTACCCCTTGAAGAATGTGTTCTAGCGGTAGTACCACCAGCCTGGGCGATACCACCGCCTGACACAATCTGGGAGACTGTGTCTGGGTGATACCACTGCCTAACACAGTCCGGGAGACTATGTCTAGGCGGTACCACTGCATGATAGTTTCAAAAGATTGTGTCCCAAACTATGTCTAGGCGATACCACCGCTTGACATAGCCTGGGAGACTATGTCTGGGGGTACCACCACCTGACAGTTTTGAAGATTATGTCTCTTTGGAGGCTGTCTTCGAAGACCATGTCTTACCTATCCTTAGGTTATTGAAATGAGCTTTCTAATAAGTTAAAATCAATCCCAATTAAGGCCTAATGACCTCTTAATTGAGTTAGTAAAACTAACTCTCATTAAGACAAATAATTAAGGCCTAATAACATCTTAATTGAGTTAATAAAACTAACACTTAAGGCAAACAATTACAATACACAATCTTTATTGTCATGTCATCAATTGATCTCTCGGTGAACTCCCGGTATCCTTTTTGTGAACCCCCGATGAGCTCCCAATTTCCTTCAGCAAACTCCCAATAAACTTCCTAGCAAACCTCTGGAGAACACTCGGTGAGCTCCCAACAACATCATCCAAATCTTGGCCAACTTATGGTGAACTTTTAGCGAGCTCCTAACCTCATCGTTCGAACCCCGGCCAACCTTTGCGAACTCTCAACGAGCTCCCGACCACATCGTCCGAACCCCGACCGACTTTCGACGAGCTTTAACCGCATCATTTGAATCTCGATCGACTCTTGACGAGCTCCCGACCATATCATTTGAACCCCGACCGACCCTCAACGAGCTTCCGACCTTGACTCAGGCCCAACGATAGATTCTTCCATAATTATTTTATCTTTTCCTAATCATAGTTAATCCTGCATCACTTATCACTAACACACAGGTTACAAACACACCAATTGAATTCATCATTAAAATCCAAGATTCAACAATCTCTCACTTTTTGATGATGACAACCAATTGATGACCGGGTTAACCTTAACTCCCCTTATCCATATGGTATAAATAAAGTAAACTTGAATTGAAATGAACCTATCACCTTTGAATTCAAGTATAGCATTTTGACCATCTTAAAATTTTCACACTTTAATCATTGATGATACTATACATGATAAAATTTTAAACGTTATAACATTCATTTCACATATCATTTGACATCAATTATATAATATTATAGCATTCATCTTCTCTTATGTTATCGATTATGTTATTTCTCCCCCTTTATCATCAACAAAAACAAGAAATGCTTAACTTATATTTGAACATTCTTAAACATTTATCACATAAAAAAATTACTTTCTTCCCCTTAAAGTATATCATATGTGCATGATTAAATCATCATAACTTCTCCCCCTTTTGTTATCAACAAAAAGGAGAAAAGTGTAACATGTAAGTTTTGTCTTCTCGTTAGTTTGTAAGTTTTCTCCCCCTTTATCATTTTCAAAAAGAAAGGGACGGGAAGGATTCAATGGTGCAAAAAATTTTCATCACATAAAAAATAAATGATCAAGTCATAAAAATATATAAATCATTTCAACAATTCTCTCCTTTTGTAAATAGCTCGAAGAGAAATCACTAAGAAACGATCTTGATTTAAAAGAAAAAACTTAAATCATGAAAATCGAAAAACCAAGATAATGATCAAAACATATATGTAAAAAGTTCATTCATTTGATAGATTTAACATGCCTCTCTCTCTCCTAATAAAATCAAATTGTTCTTCGTTCAATGGCTTTATAAAGATATTAGCTAATTGATGTTTTGTATCAATAAATTCTAAAGATATATCATGGTTATTGACGTGATCTCTGATAAAATGATGCCTAATATCAATATGCTTGGTTCACGAATATTGAATAGGATTTTTTGATAAGCATATTACGCTCGTGTGATGGATGTCTTTAAAACAAAGTATGATCTTGTAAAGTATTTTTCATCCATATTATTTGTGCACAACATGTACCTGCCACTATATATTCAACTTCAGCTATGGATAATGTGACAGCGTTTTGTTTCTTGAAAGACCAAGAGACTAGTGCATGACCTAGAAATTGACAGGTTTCGGAGGTACTTTTTCTATCTATCCTACATCCTCCAAAGTCGGCATCTGCATAAGTAATTAAATTAAAATTTTCAGATTTTAGATACTATAATTCTTGATTTGGAGTTCCTTTCAAGTATCTAAATATTGTTTTAACTACTTTGTAATGAGATTATTTAGGATTAGACTGAAATCTTACACATAGGGCAACACTAAACATAATATCTAGTCTAGTTGAAGTTAGATAGAACAAACTACCTATCATTTCTCTATAAATTTTTTTATCAAAGCATTCACCTTCATTGTCTAAATCCAATTTTGTAGAGGTGCTTATAGGTGTATTTATAGCTTTAGCACTATCCATATTAAATTATTTTAACAAATCTAAAATATACTTAGTTTGACATATGAAAATACTATCATCTAATTGTTTAATATATAGTCCTAAGAAAAAGGTTAATTCATCTATTAAACTCATTTCAAATTCTTGGCTCATAATTTTGGCGAAAGATTCACATAAAGATGCATTAGTAGAACAAAAAATAATGTCATCAACATAAATTTGAATAATGAGAAAATAATTTACAAAATGATTAATAAACAATGTGGTATCGACTTTGTTTTTCAAAAAATTATTTTAAATAAGAAAAGAGCTAAGTCTCTTATACCAAGCCCTTGGGGCTTGTTTCAATCCATAAAGAGTCTTAGATTATTTGAAAACATAATTTGGAAAAAGATCATTTTTAAATCTAGGTAGTTGTTCAACATAAACTTCTTCCAAAATGAATCTATTATGAAAAGCACTTTTAGCATCCATTTGAAATAATTTGAAATTTTTAAAAGAAGCAAAGGCAAGGAGCATCCTTATGGCTTCAAGTCTAGTCACAGTAGCGAAGGTATCTTCATAATCAATTCCTTCTTCTTAGTTAAAACCTTTGACTACTAATCTATCCTTATTTTTAACTACGATACCATTTTCATCTTACTTGTTTCTAAAGACCCATTTAATACCAACCACTAAACGATCACTAGGTCTAGGAACAAGCACCCACACCTCATTTCTCTTAAATTGGTATAATTCTTCATGTATTGCAATAACCCAACAATCATCTCTTAGGGCTTTATTAATATATTTTGGTTCAATTTGAGATAGAAATACGACATTAGTACAAAAATTTTTAAAAGAAGAATGAGTATGAACACCTCTTAATGTATCTCATATTATAAGCTCCTTAAGATGAGCATTTACATATTTCCATTCTTTGGGTAAGGATTTGGAAGTAGATTCATCCAAGTTGTTTTTAAAAGAATTTTCATTCAAATTTAAAGTGCAAAAATCAAAATCATCATCAAAATTAATTTTCTTAAATTAAAAAATCTTATTAAAAACGACATGAATAGATTCTTCAATGATTAATGTTCTTTTATTAAAAATATGATAAGCTTTTGAAGTACAAGAATAACCAAGAAAAATACTTCAACGGATTTTGTATTAAAAAATTTTAAGGCATTCTTTTCATTTAAAATTGAAGCATTTATAACAAAAAACTTTAAAATATAAAATATTAGGTTTTTTACCATTCCATATTTCATAAGGAGTTTTAGAGAGTAATGGACTTACAAGAATCTTATTCATATTATAGCATGTCGTGTTAACAGCTTCAACCTAAAAATATTTGGGTAGACTATGTTCGTTTAACATGGTTCTAGCCATTTCTTATAAGCTCTCCTATTTTTTCTATCCATTACTTCATTTTACTGTAGATTTCTAGGAGTAGAGAAATTTTGGTTTAACCCATTACACTCATAAAAAGTTTAAAAATCATGATTTTGAAACTCAACACCATGATCACTATGTATTGATGAAATTATAAAACCTTTTTCGTTTTGAAGAAGTTAGCAAAATTTTGAAAACCATTTAAAATAATCACTTTTGTGTGTCAAGAAGTAAGTCCAAGTATATCTTCTATAATTGTCTACAATGACAAATGCGTATTTGCTACCTCCTAAGCTTGTCATATTAATTGATCTAAATAAATTCATATGGATCAATTGTAGTGGGCTAGAGGTGTTTATTTGATTTTTTAACTTAAAACTACTTTTTACTTGCTTTTCTATTTGGCAAGTATCACAAAATTTGTTATTGACGAACTTAATGCTAGGTAATCCTCTTACTAAATCTTTAGCTTAGATTTGATTTAGTAGTTCAATGCTACCATGACCTAGTCTCCTATGCCAAACCCAAGCATCATCATTAAAAGCCGAAAAGCACATTTCAGTGCAAAAATTTTTAATGTCAATAGTATACACATTTTTATTTCTTAAGGCAATCATAAATTTATTTTTGTGTGGTATTTCAATTATACAAGCATTGATTCAAATCTGATAATGTATCTTTTATCAAATAATTGGCTAATGCTTAGTAGATTATATTTAAAGCTATCAACTAATAATATATCTTCAATCAGAAGGTTTAATTTGTTACCATGATTCCTTTCCGAATGATTTTTCCTTTGTTGTTGTCTTTGAAGGTGACAACTCTTTTATTTAGGCTAGTGAGCTTAGAAAAGTAAGTTAGGTCTCTAGTCATATACCTTGAGCATCCACTATCAAGGTACCATGTTGTGCTCCTAACCTTTGTTTAGAGACAAACGTACAAGAAAGGTTGTCTTGATTTAGGTACTCATTTGATTTTGGGTTTCTCATGAGAAGCTCTACCTAATCTAACTAAGAGCATTGTGTTGTTTCTGGTTCCTTTAGGAACCCAAATCAACTTATGTGTACTATACTTTCTAATAAACACTTGTATATAAAGTGTCCTAACCTACCACAAAAATTATATTTAAGTTTAGGTGAAAAGTTTAATATAGGTCCTCTAACGAAGATAGTTAACTTTTATCAAGTGTTACCCGCAAAGCTAATACTTTGTTTTCTATGAACATGACCCTTATTAGCAAGGATCATGTTTAAATATTTATTCCCTATTTTAAACTTTTCTAAAGTTTGTTGAAGTATGACATTTTCCGTTCTAATTTCCTCTAGTGTTTCACATTTAGTGCAAGACTTGTATGATGTTGATGCTTCATGCATGTTTTTCAATTTACTAGCAAGTAATGTATGTTCCTTTTAAGTAATTTATAAGTTTCGTTAAGCTTCTTAAATTCATCAACTAATTCATGAAACACATTTAATAATTCATCAAAAGTAAAGTAGTCTTCGGAAGATTTACTTACCTCGTCATGGATGGCCATGAGAGTATAGTTGGCAACCTCTTCTTTTATGTTCTCTTCTTTTTCTAAAGAGCTTAAATCATCCTATGTTGATGAGAAGGCCTTTTTCTTGTTCAATGTATTTTTCTTCAACTGTGGGTATTCACTTTTGAAATACCCTAGCTTATTGTATTCAAAATATATTATATTATCCTTCTTTGGTTCATTTTTAATTTTATAATTTTTATTCTGTTTCATGAATTTTTTGAGTTTTCTTGTAAATAGTGCAATATCATTTTCCTTATCACTCAATATTTCACTCGAGGAGTCATCTGCTATTCTCAATGCCAAATCTTTCATGTTATTGGAAGGTGTTCATCTTTAGCTCTCAAGGTAATATCCTTCCTATTCTTTGGAAGGTGTTCTACAAGTTCATCATGAGCTTTACAACTCATTTCATAAGCCATCAGAGATCCAATAAGTTCTTCAAGTGGAATTTAGGTCTTTTTCTTCTTGAATTTCCATTACATTAGGATCCCAACTTTTTGGAAGGGATCTTAATATCTTGTTAACAAGTTCAAAATTAGAAAAAATTTTACCAAGAACTTTTAGACCATTGACGACATCCGTAAAACGGGTGAACATGTCTCTAATGGTCTCACTTAGTTTCATATGAAACAACTCAGCTATGCACCAAAAGATTAATTTTTGACTCTTTGACTCGATTAGTGCCTTTGTATGTAACTTCAAGTGTGTGTCAAATCTCGTACCCAGTTTCGTATATAGAAACCAATTAAATTCATTTTTATCAAGAGCACAAAATAAAATGTTCATCACCTTAGCATTCAAAGAGAAAATCTTTTTTTCTGAATCATTCATTCGTTCATCAGTTTGGAAGATTTTTCAAAACCACTTTTAGCATTGTACCATAAATCGAAATCTATAAAAAGTAGAAAAATTCATGTTCGAGTTTTCCAATATATGTAGTCTGTCCCATTGAATATGAGAGGACGAGTGATAAAAAGTCCATCTTGATTGTCAACAAAAGCTATCTCTTTTGGGTTTAAGCCAAATAGAGAGAAACGTAGCTTCTGATACTAACTGCTAGGATCGAGTTGGCACTAAGAAGAAGGGAGGGGGTGAATTAGTGCTAAGTGAAAAACTTCAGTTTGAAAAACTTTTCGTTGGATAAAAACCGACATTGAAAGTGATTTAACTTGGAACTAGTTAATAAGTAATTAAATTCAAGAGCAATAGTAATGAAATGCAAGAAATAGATGCACACCAGATTTTTGTAGTGGTTCAGTCCCCTTGAACTACGTCCACTCCCAATTCCTCTTCACTCGAGGCCACCGGCTTTCACTCCTGATCTTTTTCAATGGGCGAAGATCAAACACCCCTTTTGCAGCTCTATTCTCCTTTTACAGGTTCAGGAGATAACCTTTACAATTCTCTTAGCTCTCCAATATAAACTACACTTAGAGAAAAAAAAGGGAGCTCTCAAGAAATTATAATAGTATTTTCATAAGTTTTTGCTCACTTTTCTTACTACCTCAAACAAAAACAGGTGGGGTATTTATAGGCCTCAAATGGCTTCAAAAGTAGAGTCAAAATTTAAATTTTTTGGGATTTTTAAGCTGTTGACATCCTCTACCCCTTGGAGACTGTATTCTGGTGGTAGTATCGACAGCCTGGGTGGTACCACCGCCTAACATAGTTTCGAAGACTGTGTCCCTTCGGAGACTATCTTTGAAGGCCGTGACTTAACTATCATTGGGTTACTAAAATAAGCTTTCTAATAAGTCCAAATCAACCACAATTAAGGTCTAATGACCTCTTAATTAAATTAGTAAAACTAACTCTCATTATGATGCTAACTACGACATTTAAGACAAACAATTACAACACACAATCTTTGTTGCATGGTCATCAATTGATCTCTTGACGAACTCCCAGTGAACTTCCGGCATCCTTCCGGTGAACTCCTGACGTGCTCCCGATTTCCTTTAGCAAACTCCTGGTGAACTTCCTAACAAACCTCTAGAGAATACTCGGCGAGCTCCCAATAACATTGCCTGAAGCTCGGTCAACTTCTGGTGAACTTTCAAAGCTCATAACCACATCGTCTGAACCCCGGCCAACCTCTGGCGAACTCTAAACGTGCTCCGGACCACATTGTTCGAACATCGATTGACTCTCGGCAAGCTCCGACTGCATCACTCGAACCCCGACTGACTCTTGACGAGCTCCCGACTATATCGTCTGAACCCCGACTGACTCTTGGCGAGCTCCCCACCTTGACTCCGGCCCAATGATAGATTCTTCCATAATTATTTTATCTTTTCCTAGTCGTAGTTAATCCTGCATCACTTATCACCAACACACAGGTTATAAACACACCAATTGATTTCATCATCAAATTTTGAGATTTAACACAACGGGCACATTACAATGCCAATGGATATAGTCTAGCAGCTCATATATCAAACATGGTCTTTCATAATATTTAATCATATTATTTCTTGGATGAATGCGTGAATGAATGGATGAATGTAAATGAATGACCATAGATGTTTATATATCCTTGCCGAGGGCAGGTATGGCAATTTCCTTTGGGGATTAATGGGTCGAAAGACGTGACAACTAGATGACTTTTTTATCCGCTGTTAGGAGGAACATGTCCCCACTTGGGCGGGTGAGGGATATCACTTCATCTGCTATTGGAAGTGTGATATGGGTTACCTCTATCTGCTATTAGGAGGAATCTATCTTGTGAAGTATGCCTCTTCATTCTCTATTGGGAGAGTGCACCATCGGGTATGATGTATGCCTTTGATATCTAATTAATATGCATATGTTGTATGTGGCCGATACATGATTTTATCTATTACGTAAAAGATTATCATTATTTTTTTGATGTATAAGTTTTATAATGAATCGATATATTATCAATTTTTATTAAATTATTTATGTTTATGTATATTTTATAAATATTAAATATTATTTTTATGATTTTTTCGAGGTTCCTATAGCATATGTGGTTGCTGATATATTTTTATCTTATATTTATTTTCAAGGTAATCTACTACTTTGTAATAGACCTAAAGCTTGGGTGGACTTGTGACCCTACCAAGAAGATATGACCTTTTTTTCTAGTTAATAAAATATTTACTATTGTAAACACAACAATTTGAATTCAAGGATGAAGAAAAAAGTGTATTATGTAAATTATGAAAAATAAAATAATAATTTATTATATTTCATAAATCCGAGATGTGACAATAATAGTTCTTCTCAATCTAAAGATTCAAATCCATCAATGTAGCTATTATAATTATGTATCTTAGTAATTATGTATCTTAGTAAGCACAGTTCACCAACCTTATCTTATGATATGATCTACTAGGCCATATTAATGACTCTCTTAACTGGCCACTCAAAAATATTTAAATACTAGGAGAACCAACATTAATGACAAATCCTAATCATAAATTATAGTTATATCAAAATCATCTTATTGTGGAAGTCATTTAAGCCTTGGTTACTTACTCTATAGCTCCACTAATCCCTTCATGTAGCACTATGACAGAAACATTATCTAAATTATAAATCACCTTTGTCAATAGCTCTTGCACTTACATGCTAAATCTTTTATCTACTATGATGAAAGAAACATATGAGAAAAGTACTATTACTAATTATATATAAAATCTAAAAGTTATAATAGATGACTTCCCCTGAGTGATAAAAAAGTTATTTTTTATACTCTCAATGACCTAGAAGATGAACATAAAGAATTGATAATAGTAATTCGTACACGTAACTCACCAATATCATTTGAAGAATTGTATAACAAGTTGATTTATTATGAAACATATATAAAACTAAAAGAGAGAAGACGGGATCAACTATCATAGCTCAATTAAATTAAAAATTCAAAGGAAAAGGTAATTAAAGTAACAATAACATTAATAAAGGACCAAATAAGATGCCTCATGGACATATGTGTAACATACAGGGTCATCATCGTTTATTATGCTATTAACTCTCTAACTATAGTGACAACTTAGGAAATAACTACAACTACCAATAATTCTAATGTCCAAACAATAAAAATAAATAAAAAGTCATCTATCTGCATTATAACAAAATTGGACATACAACAAAAGTTTATTGATCTTGACCTAAGCCTACTGCTACACCCAACTAGCCTCAAGCAAACATCAGGACTGCTCTAACTGCTCATCCAAGCAATTAGATTGTTGACATTAGTGTTTTCCATTATATCACATCTAATCTACAAAATTTATCAATCAAGACCAACTATAGGGCAATAAAAATATCATCGTCGTTGACAATAGTGAAATCCCTATTACTCATATTGATTTTACAACACTTCATTCACATATAAACTTTTTTACCTTTGATGATATTTTGTATGCATCTTATATTAAAATAAATTTTATTTTTGTCTCTCAATTTTGTAAATAAAATAATACCTCTATTAAGTTATTTCCTAACACATTTCTTGTAAAAGATCTAAGCATGAGGGTATCCTTGGTCTAAGACCAGAATAAAGAAAACATCTATGAGTAGTTGTCAACTTCACAAATCACCTATCCAATCGCTCTTGCTTCATTTGCTACTCCAATCGATGTATGACATCGTCGCTTTGGTCACATGTCATCCTTCATTTAACAACTAATTTCTTATTACTTTCTTCCAACTTCCAAATCAAGTAGAATTGTAACTCATTGTAATGCTTAACTTAGTAATAAAAGTCATATACTATCTTCTTGGAACGTCTTCTATATTTTGCTCCAAATTACTTGAATTATTTATACTAATATTTGGGTCCTTGTCCCAATCACTTCCTTTAATAATCTAAGATTTTATATTATTTTTATATATTACTTTATTAAATATATATGGTCCCATGATCTAAAAATATAAATCTGACGTTATCACAATATTTACTCATTTTAGATAGGTGGTTGAGAACTTCTTGTAGTCTATTATTAAAATAATTTACTTCGATAAAAGAGATCATTATTAAGCTTTAATAACTTACCTCTCATTATATGGTATATAACATCTTAAGTTACCACCGCACATATTTCAACTAGTTGGTTCTATCAAACAAAAGCACCTAAATATAGTTGAAACTGATCTCACGCTCCTACACTTAGTCTCTATGCTACTAACCTTTTGGTCAAAAGTCGTTCAAACTATGGTCTACCCATTAACTGCATGCTCACCTTAATCCTATAACACCAATCACTATTTGAAAGATTATTTCATAGAATCTCAATCCTTCAAAAACTTAAAATATTTGGTTATTTATGTTATCCTTATTTACGCCCCTACGCTTCATATAAGTTAACTTCAAGATCTAAATCTTATCTTTATCGAGTAATCCCTTGAACATAATACTTTTCAATGCTATGATCCTTAAATTTCAAATATCATTATATCATTATATCATGTTATGCTATTTTTATCGAGTCTATCTTTGCTTTCCAAAATCTTGTGTCTTTTGCAATGTGAGCCATTATAATAGCCATCCATCACTGGGTTCATAGAAGCACATCTTAAACCCCTTCCAATGCACCTCTTATTGCATCAACCAACAGTTCTCCTCTAGACCTATGCTTTCTTATTAATCTAGTTAGTAGTACCTCACCGCATATACAACTTCTCTATCTATCTCTCTACTAACTCACTCTGCAACGATGGAGCAATGCCCTTGGCACTATAAATAATATCTTTGTCCTCTCTTCGGTTAAGCTACATCGAAGTATATTAGCCTGATTAAGTATGTGCACTAAACTTCATAAATTCGTATACCTTCAACAGCATCTAATAATACCACAGAGCCTAAATATCACAAGATAACATGCTTCAAGAATAACATCTTCAAACTACACCAAATCTTTAACTTCAAGCTACCACAAACTCTCCACCTGTTCCTATTGAACTCACAAGTATCACTCAAGCCAAAAAATCTTCACATTGGCGTAAAGCCATATGTAACAAATATGATACTCTACTTCTATGATGTCTCATTGACCCTTGTACTATCTCACCTTACACAAAATATCATTGAGTGTAAGTGGAGCTTTCAAATTAAGTAGAATCTAGATAGATTCATTACTTGACATAAAGCATGTTTAGTGGCCAAAGTGTTTCACCAAGGACTATGTGTTGAATTTATAAAGATCTTCAATCCAATTGTTAAATTGATGATAATTTTATTCATCCTAAGTTTTGCTCTCACTAAAGGCGAACATGTCATCAACTACATATTAATAATACTTTCTTACAAGGGACCTTAATTAAAGATATTGTCATGTAGCAACCTCATGTCTTTATATATCATCAAAAGAAGTATAAATCATGGACTTCATTAAACTTTGAGAACCTGATATATCGAACTTGACTTATTTTTTATATCAACCAAATTTATCAACTCTAAATCTATCACCTCTTTATTCCTATGATAACAAAAGGGATATACTATATAGCTATTGATATATGGGGATGGCATTATCATCATAGGTAATAATTTCATGAAGAGAAAATCATTCCTTAAGTAATTAGAAGATCGGTTCTCCATCAAAGACTTAGGAATCTCAAACTATTTTCTGGGAGTGGAAGCAATATTCACATCTTCTCAACTTTTTTTTTTATCTCAAAAGAAGTATATTCAAGATCTATTATCAAAGCCGAACATGCAGAATATCAAAGAAGTTGTCACCCACTCTATCACCAAGTTACTCAAATTATATGATGGCAACCCTACTACGGATTTCACTTAGTATCGATATGTACTTAACTCCTTATAATATTTATCTTTAACATGTTTAGATATTTTATTTATAATTATAAAATTATCATAATTCATACATTAGCCCTCCACTATACATTAGTCCATACTAAAACGTATTCAGTAATATCTTAAAAGGACTCTTAATAATGAACTTTTTCTTCAGAAATACTCATCACTTCATTTTTCCACCTTCAATTATGTTGATTGGGCAGACAACACCAATGATAGAACATTTACATTGGGTTATATTGTCTTCATTAGAGCAAATCTGAACAGTTAAAGTTCTAAGAAACAAAATAGTTACATGATCTACTACTGAAGCTGAATACCAAGCCATCATAATCACTACTATAGAACTTAACTAGATTACCAATCTACTAATATCACCTCCCAATCTACTCCTATAATATACAATGATAATGTCGACACCACATATCTATACTATAATATAGTGTTCCACTCTCATATGAAACATATTGTTATCGACATTAGCTTTGTTATAGAGCAAGTTATCACCGGCCAACATGTGTTTTCACGTTCATACTTCTAACTACTGGTTACAAGTGCCCTACAAGCCAATCACGTGAGTGATGTCACATGTGACACGTTGCGTGATCTTTTTTCTTATAATTATTATTGGCATATTCTCATATTATATTATCTGTTGAATATATATATATATTATGATGTCCTTAGTTCTGTACAATGGGAATCGAAGATCATGATAATAAGACTGATTCGCTTCTAAACATAGATCCTTAATAATCCCAATAAGAGGTACTCGAGAGGGACACCGATATAACCGAACAGATCAGTGTACTATATATCTGTCCATATAATAGAGATGGTTGGTCTCATAGTCACTTGTGTGGAGATGCTAAGGGTACAATACAGGTGCTTATTAGAGAATAAGTTCACTTACTGATCCGCTTACGGAGTGTTAGATGGTTAATGATACTTATCGTTAGTTAACGATTCCATAATCTCAGTTGTGTATCTGGTCCTCAGACTTAAGACACCAAGGATGCCTTGTTGAGTATTTTCTTTAACGCTCGACTTACAAATTTGAAAAGTTTCATATATGATATAACTGGTTATTGGGATTGGTAGCCAACCTTTACGAAGGAAATTGAGTGTCAATAGAGGATCATCTACTCTCGGTATCATGAGAGGAATATTTTATGTGTTATCGCTCGGACGTCCTAGGTCGAGGTTGTTCAAACTGAGAGAGGAGTTCTCCGGGAGAATCTGATTAGAGAGGGACTCTAACAGATTCCGTATGAGGTCTGAGAGTACTATGCTCAATATATAGTCTCTGGGATATTAGATGAATGAGGGACTATAGATACATGGTAACTGAGGATAGACAAGTCTAATGGATAAGATCTCTTATACTATTTGAGGACTATGGCGTAGTGGTATAATACATCCATAGTCGATGAGTCGAGTGAATTATTATAAGATAATAAATTAAATCAGAAGGAGTTCTGATAGGTAGGACTCACGACCAGCTCGGTATTGGGCCTAGAGGGTCACACAAATATGATGGATATTTCAGTGAATATATGATTGGATATGAGTTATCCAATTAGTCCTTGTTCTCGTGGGATGAGACACAATATTGATAGATTACTGCATGAGGCCCAATTAGAGGCTAACTGAGATTATTGGATAGAGATCTAATAATCCAATATTAGTGAGTAATTGGATAGAGATCTAATACTCACTAAGGTAGAATCCCTAGGGTTTTTAGTGGCTCTCTATAAATAGTAGCTAGGGGTGGTACATTAGTGATAGGCTGCACCTTTGGCCACCCCCTCCTACTCTCCTCTCTCCCTCTATACAAGAGATGTGAGATTTTGGCTATGATTGGAGGAGCATCGCTGCAACGATCTAACTTAGATACCATTGGAGAGGAGGATGTTTGACCTTTTTGATCCTCTCTATCTGGATCTGAATTTTTAGGGATATACGATCTCCCTAGGTAATCAATCTCTCACACATTACAGTTTTCATTTTTTGCAGGTTTTTGATGCAGTAATCTTTTAATGATGATTTGATATACATGAAAAACCTATTTTGTTTCTTTTGCTATGCATGTGATGCTCCTGCTAGGTTTCTTAATAGTGGTATCAGAGCCAGGCTGCTCGTATAATTGATTTTTAAACTACGTGTGATGAGATTGAATCACGTAGAACTGTTCTACGTGTTCTTGCAACAATCACGAGCAAACTGCTTATGGACAAAAGGAGCCACCTGTAGGCCAGGCCACCTACAAGGGTGTCTACATGCGGCCAGTCGCCTACAAGGGTGGCCACCTGCAAGCACAACCCTACGGGTAGGCCTGTCCTTTTGTCCATAATTTTGAAAATACCCTTAATAATTCTAAAAATTCTTGACATGTCCTGCTTTCTAAAAAAATAATTAATTAAATAATTTAATTAATTATTATTTATCTAGTAGTTCTACATGATGATGTGTACATGTGATGTATGATGTGGATGGATGATCATGAGCAATGTGTTGTGATGTGTGTAAATGTGATTATTATTATTATTCTTTTTATTATCATTATTATTATTATTATTGGGGCCTGCGAGCCCCTATTTTTCTCGTTTATTGGTAGTGTTAGTGGGACCCACGATTTCGTGGCGGGCGATCGCGATGCATGATGATACGTCGAGGATCCGGTGGAACTGATGATGACGAGAAAGACAATCACAGGGCATGGAGATGCACTGATACATACATTGAACCTATTGTGAGTGATTGGGCCCACTGGCTTAGGCCTAATCACATTAGGTGATGGCTAATGATTATCCGGTGTGGTATGCATATGTGATATGCGATTATACGCCTACTATATATATATATATGCATGTAATGTAGATATATATTAAACATATGTATGTGACACGACATATTAGGAGATCGTTACAAAACAAAAACCCCTCCTACGATAATATTAAGTCGGTGAGCGTAAGACAATAAAATTGATCCACGTGGTCTTCTATCATTACAGGAAGAAATTAAATCACGACATAAGTTGAGTTGGTCGAGTCTCTCGAGGCTCACCGATCTACGTGATCAAGATCTTACCTATGGCATAGAGATATCATCGGTGACTTTAGGACATGGTATGTTTGTGTTAAGATCAATTGGCACTAAGAGGGGGGGTGAATTAGTGAAAGTGTAAAATCATATTTTAAAGAAAAACTCTTTGTTTAAATAAAACCAGAATCAGAAGCGTTTCTTGGACTTGAAGGCGAATAAGTAAACGATTTAAGACACAATCGAAAAATGATGCTCTTGCTTTTCTAATTAAGAACAATTGAAAGTAGCAAATAAGACAAGTAAAGAGCACTCACAATTTGATAGTGGTTCGGCCCCAATCTTGGCCTACGTCCACTTCCAGATCCTCTTTGTCGAGGCCCATTAGTGTCCACTTCCAATTTTCTTTAGGTGAAGACCAAAGCCTTACAGTCTTTAAATCTTACAAGGGAGACCTTTTACAAGAATTACAACTCTTGGCTCACTCCCTTTCCCCTTTTCTTTTTCTTACACCCTTTTAGCACACACTTTTTTCATAGATTTTTTGCCCAATAACTTGTGTGAATACTTGTGCTAAATATACTAAAACTTGAGATATTTATAGGCCCTAATTAGCTTCAGAAGAATGGAGCCAAAATTCAAACGTACTTTAAAAAATAGGTACAGGTGGTACAACCACCGATGTCGATGGTACAACCGTCAAAAGCTACCCTGAAAATATGGTATGGGTGGTACAACCATCGGCCTAGGCAGTCCAACCATCACCTATTGCCTGAAATCCTGGGCGACGGCAGTACAGCCACCGTCTGCTGCCCGGATTCCTAAGCAGTGGCGGTACAACTGCCGCTCACTGACGGTGCAATCGTCGCTCACCGACGGTACAAACGCCAAGATGTTTGGAAAAGTGATTCCCTTCACTTTTTCAATCCCGACTTGTACCTCATGTTGACTAATTTTTAGGTCAACCAATTGAGCTCAACTTGAGCTTAATCCATCCCCTTAGTGGATCCGTTTGCCTTATATTGAGTTGATTTGGGTTTCTTCCAAATCAAACTCAGTTAGGATTCAATCTCTAATTACGACTCACTGATTACAACCATAAGGACCATTAAGCTAAATAATGACTCAACTCCCGCCAATCTGACAGCCTCCAGCATCACTGCAGTGAGTCTTATGGTCTTCCTCTGGCAATCTCTCGGCGTATTCCCAGCGAGCTTCTCGATTCCATTGGCGAACTCTTAGCAAACTCCCGACGAGCTCCCACAACAACGTTCGAACCTTGGCTTGATGCCCAAACTTGATTCTAGCATATCATATGATTGTAACTCAATTCCTCTATCATAGTTAGACCTACATTACTTCCTCTAATACACAAGTTAGATTAAACACTCATCAATTAATTTCATCATCAAAATTCAAGATTCAACAATCTCCCCCTTTTTTATAATGACAATTAATTGATGACGGGAGTTAAACCGTACTCCCCCTAAATCTATGTCATAACTAGGAAAACTTAAATTCAAGAGAACCACACACTCTTGAATTCAAGTATCATGAAGCAATTAATATTTTAAATAAATAATATTTTAAGGATGCAATGAGACACTCATATATCAACAAAAATTTGCTTTAAATTATCAAGTCATCAAATCATCAAAGATTTTCATGAATTTAAAAAATTATGCATCAGTCATACATTTGAAAATCTCCCCTTAAGTCATTAATCATTTCTTCCCTTTATTTATCAACAAACAAGGAGAAATGACCATGTAAAAATTTTATATAAGTCATCAATATCCATTTCTTTACCTTTGTCATCAACAAAAATGTGAAATGCAGGGCTAAAGATTTCAAGACACATGAGTCTTTACTCTCCCTTTGTAAAATATGATATGAGCCATAAAGAATTTTATTCCTCTTGTGAAAAAGAAGGAAAGAAAACAAGGGAGGAGTTGTAAAACATCATTAAGAATAGCTCTCAATCTTATAGAAGTAAATTTTTGAAAAGAATATTTCGTAGGTGAGCTCAAAAATCCAAGAAATCTAGGAAGATTCAAAAACTTAAGAACTACTCATGCATTTAAGATCATCTCATGTAAATTTCAAGCAAACGTAGCAAATAAATCTGAAAAATAGCAAATCATCATCTTCATATAAATTTTCTTCCCTTTATGTAAACAAGAAGGTAGAAATAAGGAAGGGAAGTAAAAAACATCATATCACAAAAATACTCAATTTTATAGATGTAAATTCTGACATCGAAGAAAAATCAAGAGCTATCCATGCAATTTAATTCATCTTATGTAAATTTCAAGCAATGTCGACCCGGTTAGTCTCATTTGAGTTAAATTGGATCCTTCCAAATCTAACTCAAGTAGGACTCAACCTTAATTATGCTAACTATGACTTAATTAATTATAATCAACATGGCTAACAAATCCAATCAAGACCTACCCAACTCCTGACAAGCATTTCGGCTACCTCTGATAATCATCCGGCGAGTCTCGATCTTCTTCTGGTGAACTCTCTTGTGTTATGATCAATTGGCACTAAGAGGGGGGAGGGGGGAGGGGGGAATGAATTAGTGCAAGAGTAAATTCTAGTTTTAACTTAAAACTTTTTGAAGCAAGAAAGGAAAATCCGAAGGCTTTGGTTCAAGTAAAGCAATTTAATCTTATAGAGAAATGCTAAGCTTGTTACTTAACGACGACTCAAAAAGAACAAGCAAATCTAAATAAGGAGATAGGCAATGTCGTAAGTGAAGTGCTTGATTTCGAAGCCTTGCTTTCAAAACATAAAGAAAATTGGAAGCGTCAATACAAAAATAGTGAGCAAGGTAAGCAAAAAGGAACTCATAGTTTTATAGTGATTCGACACTAATCAGCCTACGTCCACTCCCGGATCCTCCTCCCTAAGGGTGAAGACCAAACCCTTATACTTGAGCTTACAATGGAGACTTCAAGAATTTTTCTAACTCTAAATTCTCTCCCATCCCCGTTTGTTTTTCTTATAATTCATACATAATTTTTTTACAGAATATAATCTCCAAAATTGTTGTATGGAATGCAAGAAAATTTGGAGTATTTATAGCCCTAAATGGCTTCAGAATTTTGGAACCAAAATTCAAACATACCCAAAAAATCCGAGTACGAATGATCCAGCCGTCGGCTTGGGCGGGTCAACCGTCGAAAGTACCCAGAATCCAGAGTATGGGCAGTTCAACCACCCAGCCTGGGCGGTTCAACTGCTGACAGTCGCCCAAAATCTTGGGCAACGGTTGTACAGCCATTGCTCACCATCAGTTCAACCATCGAGAATCCCAGAAAAGTGATTCCCTTCACTTTTCCAATCCTAACTTAAACCACATGTTGACTAATTCTCTAGTCAACCAATTGAGCTCAATCACTCTCATTTAGTGGACCCAATTGACTCTTTGAGTTGATTTGGATATCTTCAAGATCATACTTATTTAGGACTAAATCTTAACCTATGACTTAAAGATTACAATCAAACATGACCACCAAGCTTACCACCTCACTCCCGCAATTCGACAACCTCTAACATTCCTTGCGACGAGTCTCACGATCTTCCTACGGCAATCTCTCGACGTGTTCCTAGCGATCTTCCCAATACCTTCGGCAAAGTCCTAGCGAACTCCCGACGAGCTCCCACCACATCTTCCAAACCTTGGCCCGATGCCTAAGCTTGATCGTGGGTTCATGTTTAATCTGTAACTCCTTTTCATCATCATGGTTAAACCTACATGATGCTACCTACAACTTAATTAATTACGATCACTATGGCTACAAATCTATTTCAAGACCTTCCCAACTCCCGGTAAGCTTTTCGGCTACCCCCGATAAGCTTCCAGCGAGTCTCAGTCTTCTTCCGGTGAACTCCCTTATGCCATCCTAACAAGTTCCTGATACCCTCGACGAGCTCTTAATGCACTCCAGGCGAGTTCCCAACTGTATCGTTTGAATCTCAGCTTGATGCTTGGACTTGACTCTGACCAAACTTCTAATTGTAATAATCTCTCTGTCATAGTTAATCCTGCATCATTCAACTCTAACAACATTGTTAGATCAAACACTCATCAATTGATTTCATCATCAAAATTCGAGATTCAACACCTTGTGCCATCCTGGCAAGCTCCCGACGCACTCTAGGCTAGTTCCCAACCACATCGTCCTCACTCTGGCCCGATGCCTGGACTTGACTTTGGCCAAACCTCATATTATAATTTTTTTTCTGTCGTAGTTAATCTTACATCAATCAACTCTAACAACTTTGTTAGATCAACAACCCATCAATTGATTTCATCATCAAAATCCAACATTCAATAATCTCCCTTTTTTTATGATCACAATCAATTGATGATGTGAGTTAAACCTTACTCCCCCTAAATCCATGTCATTAAGTCAAATAAGGTAAACTTAAATTCAAGAGAACCACATACTCTTGAATTCAAATATCATAACATCATTCAAATCTTGAAATGATATACCATGAAATTCAAAATCATCAAATCATACATGATACATGATATTTACTTCAACCAATCATGAATCATCAAAATTTCAAGAATACTCCAAGAATTTCATGCAAAAAAATTTTCTTTCAAAAATCATCATGATATAACATTAATTTTTTAATTTTTCCACATGAGTCATCAATATGTCATCTCCACTTTTGTCATCAACAAAAAGTGAAATGTTAGAGCAAATGATTCCAAGGCACATATGTCAATAATATTCTCATAAATTTTTTTCTTTTTTTTACATGTATGTATGATTTTTGTATCATCAATTCGCTATTTCTCCTCCTTTGTTATCATCAAAAAGAGGCGAAACAACAAACAAGTAATTTTTTATTATACATAAACTCATCACGTATCAAAATTTTATATTTTTATAAAATAAATTTTGCATTGCTCCCCCTTAATAAAATAAGATAAAACCATAATTTTCTTATAAAAAATTTTCTTCCCTTTCTTTGGATAATAAAGAATAAACAAGGGAGTTGAGTAAAAGACATCATATCATAAAAAATAGAACTTAATCTTGTAAATCCTGAAATCCAAAAATTAAGAAACTACCCATTCAATTTAATTCATTTCATTTCAAACAAGAGTGACAAATCAAGCAATTCAAGCATTTTTATAGTTAGCATTCCTAGCTCTCAACCTCAATCTTATAAATGTAAATTTTGAAATGATTATTTTAAAAATGAGCTCAAAAATCTGAGAAATCTAAGAGCCTCTCATGCATTCATTTTATATAGAATTTAAAACACAATAGCAAATCAAGAAATTCGAAATATAACAAATCATGCATTTTGAAGATCATCTCATGTAAATTTTGATAAGAACTCAGTTTGTAGGTCCAGAAATCCAAAAGAAAAATATGATAATACATCAAGCTCAAATTCTGAATCATGTATTTTGCATGCATTCATAATTCTAAATTTTCTTCTAAGCAAATTTTTCTTCATTCAATGTTATAAGATGCATCATATCTAATTTTCTTCTAACATATCAGTAATTTTATTTTTCTTTTTGGTAATTATAAAAAAATATGATGGCATAATTTCTTCTTAACATCCATATTCAAATTACGCCCAAAAGTACAAGGAGATCATGTCATTAAAAATAAAATAAAATCTTTAAATACCAAAAGACATTATTTAAATTTATAAATTTGGCCCTCCTTTTTTGTTTGTTAATTTAAACATAAGTAATCAAGAAATCTTAAGTATTTAAAATTCTAAGTAAAATAGAAATCAAATCATGCAAATCTCATGTATTTACAGTTTTTAATTTTCTTTAAAGCAAAATGCTCCTCATCCAATGTTAGAAGATATTTTTTATATCCAGTTTTCTTCTAACTAAAATAATAATTTTGTTTCTCACTTTTTATTAATAAAATGATTATTATGATATGTTTTCTTTATGACCATAAGTACAAAAGGTTCATGTCATGAAAAATCAAATCTTTAAGTGCTAAAAAATATGATTGAATAACTATTCTAACAATCTTGATTGGAAATTTTATGAGATCTAAATGATCTTGATCTTAAATTATAATGATCAAAATCATAGATCTCATTTTTACAAAAACAAATAAATCATAGATGTTTGAAAATTTGATTTCCTTTGAGGATATAACAAGTCTAGAAATCAAGATAATGTTCATGATAAAACAAATTTCAGTTAATTTTTAACTTATCATAAATTTACTATTAATTTTGGTAATAAATTATACTAAGAAGGAAGTCAAAAGTAATCATGTCATGAAAGATATTATTATCAAATCATGAATTCTAAAGAACATGAGTTATTTTAACAAATCTCTTCTTAGATAAGATTCAAATCTTTAGAAATCTTAGAAGATTAAATAAGAAGAGTATTCATTCATATCAAATTATAAATATCGATGACATGGGAGTGTCTAATTTGCTACAATCAATACTTATGCATCTTTTTGATCCTATGGTATTCCCCATAGTCCACTACAACATTTCAGAGTTTTTAACCCAGCCCACTAAAAAATGACAACTCATGAGCATATTCCTTGGACAAAGTTAAAGCTATTTCAAGATGATTTTCTTCATGACCAAGAAATGCATAAAGGTGTTAAATGGTAGATGTGAAGCAATTAATGTCATAGTTCCCTATGCATGAAGGGATATTTCATGCACTAGTACTTATTTTAATATTCTAGGGCTAGAAAGAATTTTTTTGATAACTGATTTGTGTTGGCTGAAGCTCTCTAGAGTCTCTAAAACTTTGTATCTCTTGGATGCGTCCTTGAGTGGTGAGTTTTTTTATCTAGTTCTATATCTTTGTTTAATTTCCTTGAAGTGGTGAATTTTCTGTATCCTCTTGAGTCAGTAAACTTGGAGGTGAACTTTTTATCCATTTTACATAAGTTATTTTCTAAGTTTGTTTCTGTTCTACAACTCGACTTTCAGTCTCTCGTTTTCTTTTCGAATTTCATTTCTCTTTCTCCCTTCCCAGTATCAGTTTGGTATCATAGTTGAAGGCTAAAAATCATGGCAAGGCAGAATGGAAAAGATACAGTTGGTGAAGGTAGTGGTTATGAAGATGACATTGAATCCTTGAAGTTGCAGCTATAAAGTTTATTACATAATTTACAAGAAAAAATCAAAATTATTGAAGAACTTCGGAACAAAAATAATCAGTATGAAAATGTTGGCCAAATGTATGGTTCTGATGATGATACGCCATCTTACCTAAGGGGGTTTCAAAGATTCAGCCAAGGCATAGAGACTAAGATGAATGGCAAAACAAATACAACCTAAGAATGAATATTCTAGAGTTTAAAGGAAAAATCAATGTCGATGACTTTACTGATTGGCTTAATACAGTGAAAAGAATATTTGATTTTCATGAACCACCAGAACAAAAGAAGGTAAAGCTTGTGGCACTAAAACTCAAAAGAAATACATTTTTTGGTAGGAAAATCTGAAGAAGTAAAGAGAACGTTAGGGGAAGAGTAAAATCGTAACATGGGAGAAAATGAAAAGGGAGCTGAAAAGAAAATACTTACCTGACAACTATAAGCAAAAAAAATCTTAGTGTGGAGGAGTACACAGTAGAGTTTGATAATCTTATGTTAAAAGGAGAGCTTATAGAACCAAAAGAATAGACCATTACAAGATACTTAGGTGGTCTGAAATATGATATTGCCAAAGTGGTTCAACTCCAATCATATTGGTCTTTGAATGATTTGAGTAGGTTGGCTTTAGAAGTGGAGAAACAGTAAAAGTTTGAAAAGGGTTCTCGATATGGGGTGAAAGATAGCTATATGAGAGGTGAAAATTCTAAGCCTACTCCCCAAAGTAAAGTAGTACCGAAGGGGCAAGACAAGGGTGAAGGATCAGTTAATAGCAAACTACCGCCTAATTCTTCTACACCTAATGGCCAAAAATACTTCAAGTGTCATGGTTTTGGGCATATTACTTCTGATTGTCCAAATAAGATGATTATTACATTAGTTGAAGAACACAGTGACGGAGAAGGAAATGAAGCCAATGACGAACAAAAATCTGATTATAATGAGGAAGAGGTTACTTATACTGATCATGGATTATCTATTGTATTACAACGTAGCTTACAAGTATCTTATGTGACTGAGGATGAAAGTTAGATGAGAAAGAATGTGTTTTATACTAAATGTACCTCTAATGGCAATGTGTGCTTGGTGATCACCGATAGTGGCAGCTTTGAGAAAGTGATATCTTGCGAGATGGTGCAGAAGCTAAAGTTAGACACAATCCCTCACCCGCATCTTTATCAATTATACTGGCTACAAAAAGAGAATGACATCAAGGTAACTAAAAGATGTTTACTTCCATTTACTATTGGCAAGTATTATAAAGATGAAGTATGGTGTGATGTTGCTCCTATGGATGCTTGTCATTTATTGTTAGGCAGACCTTGGCATTATGATATGAGGGTATTGTATGATGGTTATAAACATACTTATTCTTTTAAGGTGAATGAAAAGAATATTATTTTAGCTTCATTACAGCCTTATAAAGTTAATGTACCAAAGAATGCAATTAGTGTTTTTATGTCCTATGGTGAATGCAAGGGTGAACTAGAAATGGGTAGTCATATATTTGCTCTAGTAGTCATAAAAGAGAATGAACATTACAAGGAGCCACCGATAAACATGAAACCAATCCTAGAGGAGTTTCAAGAAATTATACTAGAAGAGATTCTACATGGTCTTCCACCATTAAGTGACATCCAGCATCATATTGACATTATTCCATGTGCTATCCTACCTGACAAGGTAGCTTACATAATGAGTCCCAAGGAGCATGAAGAACTTCAAAGGCAAGTAGATGAGCTAGTGAAAAAGGGGTTAATTCAGGAGAGTATGAGTCATTGTGTTGTTCAAGCCTTGTTGGTGCCTAAAAAAGATGGTTCTTAGAGAATGTGTGTGGACAATCGTGTCATCAATAAAATCACTATTGACTATCATTTTCCCATTCCAAGGTTAGATAATTTACTTGATCAATTATATGGTGCTTCTATTTTATCTAAAATCGACTTGAGGAGTGGCTATCACCAAATAAGAATGAGGCCCGGAGATGAGTGGAAAACAACATTTAAAACTAGAGAATGTTTGTATGAATGGTTGGTTATGCCATTTGGGTTATCTAATGCTCCTAGTACTTTCATGAGATTTATGAATCATATACTTAAGGCATGCATTGGAACTTTTGTTGTGGTTTATTTTGATGACATATTAGTAAAAGTTTTATACTAATCTAAAGAAGTATGACTTTTTTACTCAGTGTGGTATTTCTTAGATATGTTGTTTCAAAAGATAGAATCATGATGGATCAAAGTAAGGTAGAAACTATTCTTAATTGGCCAACACCGACTTCATTGCATGATATGAGGAGTTTCCATAGTTTAACTTCCTTTTACAGAAGATTCATCAAGGGTTTCAGCTTGATTGTTGCTCCAATCACCGAATGTCTGAAAGGTGATAAATTCAAGTGGACTAATGAGGCTAATGAAGCTTTTTAGTTATTAAAATGAAAGGTAACTGAATCTTCTATTTTGGTTTTGCCCAATTTTGACAAAGTGTTTGAGGTTGAATGTGATGCCTCCATTGTATGAATTGGTGTTGTTTTGAGTCAAGAATCAAAGCTCATTGCCTTTTTTAGTGAGAAGCTAAATAATATAAGGAGGAAATAGTCTACCTATGATAAGGAGTTCTATGTCATTTATCGAGCTTTATCTCATTGGAGTCAATATCTTCTTGCCCAACCGTTTATCTTATATTCTGATCATGAGGCAATGAAAGTTATTAATCACCAACACAAGCTAAATAAGAGGCATACAGTTTGGGTGGAGTTCCTACAATCTTATAACTTCACAATCAAGCATAAATATGGTGTTCAAAATGTAGTTGCTGATGCATTGAGCAGAAAATATTATTTATTGTCTATCATGAAAATTAAAGTGGTTGGATTTGAGACATTCAAATATCTCTATCAGGATGATGTGGATTTCAGCTCAATATGGTAGAATTGCAACTCAGGTTCTTTTTAGTAATTTAATATCTTTGATGGATTTCTTTTTCGAGCTAATGCCTTATGTGTTTCATCTTATTCTTTGATATATGTAATTCTAGCTGAAGCTCATGGTGGTACTTTAGAAGGACATTTTGATAGGGACAAAACTCTAACTCTTATTCAATCAAATTTTTATTGGTCAAAGATATTCAGAGATGTGGATAGATTTGTAAAGTAATGCAGAGTGTGTCATTTGGCAAAAAAAAAAAGCCAAATTTTAGTTTTGTACACTTCATTGCTAGTGTCGAATACTCCATGGGAGGATGAGTCTTGATTTTATCTTGGGACTGCCAAGAACTCAAAGGAACAAAGATTCTATCACAGTTATTGTTGATAGATTCTCAAAGATATCTCACTTTGTTCCTTGTAATAAATCAAATGATGCATCCATGTTGCTGATTTGTACTTCAACGAGATCGTTGGATTGCATGGCATTCCAAGAACTATGGTGTCTAATCGAGATTCAAAATTTCTTAGCCATTTTTGGAGGACTTTAAGGAGGAAACTGGGTATATCTTTGAATTTCAACAGCTCTCATCATCCACAAACCGATGGGCAAACAGAGGTAATTAACAGAAGCTTGGGGAACTTGCTTAGAAGCTATGTTGGCAAGAACATCAAGCAATGGGATCTCACTCTTCCATAAATTGAGTTTGCTTATAATCGTTTCATGCATAATAAAATAGCATTGGTAAGAGTCCTTTTGAGGTTGTTTATGGTGCTAATCCTACTACTCCTTTGGACTTAGTCTCTCATTCTACAACTAAGCAATTTAGTGGAGATGCTGATGAGAGGGCTAAACAGATAACGAAGTTGCATGATGATGTTAAAGCAACCATTAAGAAGTAAATGAAAGGTACATGCAAGCAACTAACAAACACAGGAAACATATGAAATTTAATGAGGGTGATTTGGTCTGGATTCATCTAAGGAAAGAGAGGTTTCCACCAGGTAAAATTGGGAAGTTAACACCAAAGGCTGATGGTTCATTCAAAGTGCTTCAAAGAATTAGAGAGAATGCTTATAAGATTGATCTACCTGAAGATTATGGGATATCATCAACATTTAATGTGGCTGATTTAAGTCCTTATCATACTGATAAAATAAATGAAGACTTGAGGATGTCTTTTTCAACTAGGGGAGATTGACACGAGAGTATCTAATTTGCTACAATCAACAGTTATGCATCTTATTGATCCTATGGTATTCTCAACAGTCCACTACAACGTTTCAGAGTTCTTAACCCAGCCCACTAAAAAATGACAACTCATGGGCATATTCCTTGGACAAATCACGGGCAAACTGCTTGTGAAAAAGAGGAGCCACCTACGGGCCAAGCTGCTTGCAGGTGTGTCCGCAAGTGGCCAGGCCGCTTATAAGGGTGGCCACCTGCGGGCACAACCCAGCGGGTAGGCCACCTACGACCAAGGGTACTCGCAGAAGTGACGCCTGCGAGCATAGCGCCTGCCTGTAGGGGCAGCGCCTGCGGGCCAAATGGCCGCGCGAGGTGACATCATGCGCAAATACGACAACCACCTGCAGGCTAGGTGGCTGCATGCAAATGTGGCGGAGCCAGCCCACAGGGGCAACCGCCAGCGGCGCGTAGTGCTGCCGCCTGCATAGGGGAGACGGCGACGGCCACGAGAATAGGGCGGTAAGGGCTTAGGGTTTTCTTGTTGCAAAAAGATGACACTGCCCCTCAGAATTTGAGAAATTAGAAGGTCTATCCTTCTGTCCATAATTCTGAAAATGCCCTTTACAATTCTAAAAATTTCTAACATGCCCTACTTTCTAAAAAATAATTAATTAAATAGTTTAATTAATTATTATTTATCTAGTAGTTCTACATGATGATGTGTACATGTGATGTATGATGTGGATGAATTATCAAGAGCAATGTATGTAAATGTGTGTAAATGTGATTATTATTATTATTGTTATTGTTAAGGCCTATGAGCTTCCATTTTTCTCGTTTATTATCAGGCCAACATGACGGTGTTAGTGGGACCCACGATTCTATGATGGGTGATCGTGACACATGGTGATACACCGAGGATCCGATGGAACTGATGATAACGAGAAGGATAATCATAGGGCATGGAGATGTATCGATACACACATTAATTATATTGTGAGTGATTGGGCTCACTAGCTCGGGCCTAATCACATTAGGTGACGGCAAATGATCATCTTTTGTGGTATGATGTTAGAACCTTTGCATATTTTAAGCTTGGGGTTTGATCTCTATAGGGGATCGGCCTCTTGGAACTCTGTAGGGGTTTCCTCCTCCAATGTATTTGGCACAATGGCTGAAGAAATATTGATCTTATTCATGATAAAAAAGTGGTGGCTATATGAGTTTATATAGGACTCAAAATCCTAACTCCTAATACGACTCCTTTAATTAAACCAAGACTCCTACTAAACCAAGACTCCTCTTCCCCTCAACTCCTAACTCCTAGCCAACTAGGTGGCCGACGGCTATAGGAGACTCCTATTCAATCAAGGGGAGAGAGTCCTAGCTAAATGGAACTGTCCCCCTCTACCCTAGCCGGCCTCTCCAAAGAGGAGGGGGCAGTTAGAAGACTCTCTCTTCATATGGACTCTTCCCTAATGGAAGACTCAAACTCCTAATCAAAGTGAAACACTCCCATCTCAAAGTCTAGCCTCCTCCTCTTAACCCTAGCCGACTTCCCCTCATCAAGGTGGGGGGCCAATTGGTTGATTACAAGCTTGACTTAGTTGACTCCAACTCGAATTCAACTCCAACTCCTAACCCAACTCTAGTTCAGCCGAATTCTAACCATACTAGGATTTGAGCTGATTTATTACAATGGACTCAAATCTCCTCCTAGCCAACCTAATGTCAAATCTAGGTTGGCCAACAAGGCCCAATCTAATGATTTGACTCAATCGATTAGGACCCGGCTCAACTAGGGTCCTAATAGACCCGCCCTCTTCAAATCAATCTTGTCCTCAAGGCTGAGGCTCCATAAACTTGGGGTCCTGGTATGCAATTCTTCTTGAAGCTTACTCATGGTATCTACGGTAGATGCACCATGGTCTTACAGTCCAACATTGTCTTGTATCGCTCCATCAGTGGTAGTAGTGTCTGGATAGTGGTGCACCGCAATCCTACGATCTCAAGTGATCATCAGCTGAACTTGAACCTCCTCATCAGCCGAGATATCCGGTGAGTGGATATGGGCTGAGTTATCCTCTCTAAACTTCCATATGTAGTGAGATACTTGGAGGATCAATTATATTTTTGAATTAATGTGTAGATTTGATCCATAAGTCACGGCTCTAATGTGATCTCCAATTTTGTAGGGTCCAAAGAAATAGGGAGACCACTTCCTTGAGGCTTGAGTCTCCATAGATTCCGACTGGTAAGGCTGAAGACGAAGGAAGACTTGATCTTCAATAGCAAACTTTCTTCTACTTTGGTGTTTGTCGGGTAGTTGTTTCTTTCTTGCGTGGGCTAGCATGTGGTTATTCTTTAATGATAGCCAGACTTTCCTTTGAGAAAGTGTCTACCCTCTAGTAGAGTCCATGATAATGTGAGCCCGATCTGAGTTTAGAGTGAGTAGAAGTTGTAATTTTTCAGGACTTATTTTTGTCTCTCCTTTGTGTCGTTGACCTGTATCATGCCTAGCCACAAATTCAGCAATGATCAACATTTCCTCGTTATAGATTGGTAGCTTCAGGTGATATGGAGAGAGAGCTTTGTTGATGTAGGCTAGGGGTCGACCATCTTGCATGACGATAGTGCTAATTTTGACTCCCAATATGTCAGATTTGATAGCGAACACTTTGTCGGAGTTGAGTAAGGCTAGCACCAGTATAGGTGGAATCACAATCGTGAGGTCATCAAAGGCTTTTGCAGCTTCATCAGGCTAGAGGAAGAATCTTTTTTCAGTAATGTTATAAGGGGAGAGATGATCTTGTCGTCGTCCTCCACAAACTTACGGTGGTCATACGACAGGGTAGGGGTAGTTTTGTCGGTTCAACAAACGCATCCAAAAATTCAGCAAGTAATAAGGGGAGATTTAGATCTTCCTTCATCATTGGTTCCTCCGTTTGTAGCCCTTGAAGATGCATTAGGAAGCGATATGCGGTTTGTGTAGCACCCTCTCCATGTGTTGCATAGAAACATTCGATACCTTGCCCCCGCGCTTTCCTCGTAGGATCACCAATTTCCCATAGCTGAAAAATTTCATGTTTAATTTGGAAAAATTCTAGGAAACATCACCTAGAGTGGATAGCCATTTGACGCCAAGTACTATATGATACTCATCAAGTGGTAGGAGGAAGAAGTCTGTGGTGATTTCTTGGCCCTGCAAAACTAGTTTCACCTACGGGCAATTTCAGTTGCAGTTGAGGATTCGGCCATCTGCGAATTTTACATTGAACCTACTACAATCTTCAATCCAAAGAGTTAATCGGGTAGTAACCTTGCTGTCCATGAAATATGGTGATTGGCTATTGTTTGAGTAGTCTCCCGCTTTCATTGTCTGTGGGTTCGCGTAGCCGACAAGAGCATGCATCATACAATTGGCCAGCTGTGGTTCTTCCTCGATGACCTCCTCCTCATGCTCATGGACCTCCTCCTTTGAATCATCCAGGGTTTCAATCAAAAGAAGGCATCCCCTCTTGCAGTGATGGTCGCAGCTCCATGATTTGTCGCAATGCCAACATAGGCATTTTGTCGATCATTCTCGGAGTTCTTCTCGGGTCAGTTCCTTGGGCTGAGAGGTTCAATTGGTAGTAGGGGAGATCGAAGACGTGATGGTTGCTGGTCAGTTCATGATCTTGGTCCTTTGGGCATCGTTGTTCAGTCGTTCCTCATGGATGCAAGCGAAGGAGATGGCAGCCCTTAATGTATACGATTGTTGCACCTTGACTTGCATCTTATCTCTGACTTTAATCCTTCGATGAATGTCCCTAATAACTGTATTTCAGACCAATCTTGAGTTTGATTTGAGAGATGTTCAAACCTAGTTTGATATGCTTACACGGTTGAGGTTTGGCGAATCTTCATGAGTTGGTCGTTCGCATTCCTGTATTCGTCAGTCTAAAGCGGATTAGCAGCCCGCTTTTGAATTGCCTCCATGTGGGAAATCCATGAATGTCCTTGAACCATTCGTACCACTAGATCTCATCTCCTTCAAGATGTATTGCAGCGATGTTGACCATGGATGCATCTGGAGTCTTGTGATAGCGGAAATACCATTCCGCGCACGTAAGCCATCCTGTCGGGTCTCCCTCTTCCCATCGAGGGAAGTTCACCCTCATGCATGGTTGTGTTGAATCCATGGCTTGTTCTTCCTTCTTCGGAGGCCTCCCTTTGTGATCTGAACTTTCACCTTGCTACAATTTCATCGGACTTGGAGATCGACCAATTCTGAATTCTACGAATAAGGCACGCAGTTTGTCCTCCATGCATGTCTCGATGGCTTTAAGCTTTGCGTCGATCATACCATCCAATGCCATGGCATAGGATTGCAGATCTATGATGTTGAGATTCTTCTTCTATTGGCGAGTCAAGGGCATAGATTGGCAGATGATTTGTCGGCAACAAGAAGAGGCAACGATCTTGGAAATAAGGTTGCAGTTGGCCATTATTTGGCTGCGGTATGTGCTGCTGTTTGGGCTGGTTGCAGCAGGGGTTGACGACTATGATGGCTGCATCATAGGGTTAGAAGAGTGCCTTAAGGGTGATGTGGGTGGCAGTAACATATTTGGTAGGATTTGGTGGTGTATGCGGGGAAGAACGGCAAAAGGTATAGTGACAATTTTTTGTTGAAAATTTCAATAATTTGATGACAAAAATTCTAGTGATGTTTTGGAGTCTTACAACAACACAAAACCTATAAGGATAGCAGCAAGATAGATAAGAGTAGTGGCAGCAACAAATATGGCAGAGATCGGTTGCATATGCAACAAGAAACACCGAAAAGATGCAGCGGAATTTTTCATCGAAAGACAACGGTTTGACGAAAAGTTTTCAGCATTTATGTCCATGATTTAAAGGAGAATTTAAAGAGAAACCACTGATAAATAAATCCAAGCCAATGTAAAATATGGAGAATAATTTGATAGTAAAATATTGGCAGAAAGATCGATGATATGGCAGCAAGTATGTGGCTGAAATCTTGCAATGCAACTTTCATCTTAAAGATGATAACTTTGCATCGATAAGTTTTTGCAACGAGATTGTAAAAGTTTACAGCAAGGAATAGATGGTGATGAAGGCTAGAGCAATGCAAAGTGTTGAAGAAAATATGGCAATAAAATATGGCAACGAACTTTTGACGAGAAACATTGCAGCAAAGTGGTATGTGGCTAAAAACTGCGTCAACGACGGAGATCGTTGCAACAGTTCGTATCAAAAAAATTTACACATAACCCAAAGGAAATCTATTGATAAGAAGTTCCAAAGCAAAAAACTCATGGAAGATAGGGTAGCAAGATAAAAAAGGGCAGTAGTATGTGGCTAAAATTTGCCACGTAACTTCCGTAGTAAAGATGGAAACTTTGTGACAACAAGTTTCTGCAGCGAGATAGGAGAAAACATTTTTGGTTTTTTGGGTTTAAGATAACTAAATTGCAGAAATAGTAAGGTAGATTACTAGAACATGATGCAATTTGTAGGGAGGGATCTGCGGTAGTAGTGATGACGGTGGAGTTTAACGACGATCATAGCAATTGTTGGAATTGCTTGGGCGACTGGATGAAGATGATGGACGACTGTGGAAGGGCAATGAAGCACCAAGGGACACTACTCTGATACCAAGTGTTAGAACCCTTGCGGATTCTAAGCTTGTGGTTTGATCTCTATAGGGGATCGGCCTCTTGGAACTTTGTAGGGGTTCCCTCCTCCAAGTTATTTGGCACAATGGCTAAAGAAATATTAATTTTGTTCATGATAAAACAGTGATGGCTACATATGTTTATATAGGGACTCAAAACCCTAACTCCTTATAGGACTCCTTCTTTAATTAAACTAATACTCCTATTAAACCAACACCTTACTAAACTAAGACTCCTCTTCCCCTCAACTCCTAACCCCTAGCCAACTAGGTGGTCGACGGCTATAGGGGACTCCTATTCAATCAAGGGGAGAGAGTCATAGCTAAATGGAACTCTCCCCCTCTTCCCTAGCCGACCTCTCCAAAGATGAGGGGCGGCTAGAAGACTCCCTCTTCATATGGACTCTTCCCTAATGGAAGACTCTAACTCTTAATCAAACTTCGAATCAAAGTGAAACACTCTCATCTCAAAACCAAGCTACCTCCTCTCAACCCTAGTTGACTTCCACTCATCAAGGTGGGAGGCCAGTTGGGTTGATAATAAGCTTGACTTGGTTGACTCCGACCCGAATCCAACTCCGACTCCTAACCTGACTCTAGTTCAGCCGAATCCTAACCCTACTAGGATTTAGGTTGATTTATTATAATGGACTTAAATCTCCTCATAGTCGACCTAATGTCAGGTCTAGGTTGGCCAACAAAGCCCAATCTAAGGATTTGACTCAATCAACTAAGACCTGACTCAGCTAGGGTCCTAACATATACATATGTGATATATGATTATACGCCTATTATATATATATATATATATATATATATATATGTGCGTGACATGACATATTAGGAGACCGTTACAAAATAAAAACCTCTCCTACGATAATATTAAGTTGGTGAGCATAAGACAATAAGATTGATCCACGTGGCCTTCTATCGTTATAAGAAGAAATTGAATTATGGCATAGGTTGAGTTGGTCGAGTCTCTCGAGGCTCACCTATCTACGTGATTGAGATCTTACCTATGATATAGAAATCTCACTAGTGACTTGAGGATATGATATGTTTGGTCGAGTCTCTCAAGGGCATATCATCAAATCATACTCATCTAGTAATGATAGTGATGACTTAACTAAACATCATGGTTGGTTACGTCCCTCGAGACCACGGTGGTTTAGAGGTCGAATAGGATGGGAATCACAAGGAGTTACGATTTGCAAGAGTTGCCTACCTTTTTGGGCTTAGTATGATTAGTCGAGTTCATGGAGGTCACACTAAGATGTCGATTGGATCCTGATCCCCACTAAAAGTCCGTCAGAGACTTCCATTTCATGTGCCGAGGGTGTTGTTGAATCTCATATTTTGATAATGAAATCAATTGATGAGTGCTTGATATAATAATGTTGTTAGAGTTGATTGATGCAGGATTAACTGACAGAGAGATTATTACAATTAGAGGTTTGGCCAAAGTCAAGTCTAAGCATCGGACCGGAGTTCGTACGATGCGGTTGGGAACTCGCCTGGAGTGCATCGAGAGCTCGCCGAGGGTATCGAGAGCTTGCCAGGATGGCGCAAGAGAGTTCACCGGAAGAAGATCGAGACTCGCCAGAAGATTATCAGGGGTAGCTGAAAGGCTTGTCGGGAGTTGGGAAGGTCTTAAAGTGGATTTGTGGTCATGTTAATTATAATTAATCAAGTTGTAGTTAGCATCGTATAGATTTATCCACGATGGCGAACAGGAGTTACAGATCAGACATGGACCTAGGATCAAGCTTAGGCATTGGGCCAAGGATTGGACGATATAGTGGGAGTTCGCTAGGACTTCGCTGAAGGTATCAGGAAGATCGCTAAGAACACGCCGGGATATTGCCATAGGAAGACCGTGAGACTCAGTGCAGGGAATGTCGAAGGTTGCCGGATTGCAGGAGTGAGGTCATTAAGCTTAGTGGTCATGTATGATTGTAATCCTTAAGTCGTAGGTTAAGATTGAGTCCTAAATAAGTGTGATTTGGAAGGAATCTAAATCAACTCAATAACGCAACTGGGTCCATTATGGGGTGTGATTGAGCTCAGGTTGAGCTCAATTAGTTGACCAAAGAATTGGTCAACATCTGGTTCAAGCCAGAATTTGAAAAGTGGAGGGAACCACTTCTCCGAAGATTCCAACGAGTAAACCATTGGTGAGCGACGGTTGGATCACCCGTAGTACCCTGGAAATAGAGCAGCTATCAGTGCTATCAATGACTGAACTGCCCAGGACGGGCAAGTAAACCGCCCGTACTAGGTTTTCTGGTAGCTTAACAGCCTAGGACCAACGGTTAAACTGCCCGTAATTATCTTTCGGGCAGCTGACGGCGGGTAAACCACCTAGGACAACTGGTGAACCGTTCATACTCAGATTTTCCAGATACGTTTGTCTTTTGGCTCCAAACTAAAGCCATTTGGGGCCTATAAATACCCCAAGTTTTCTTGCGTTCCATACAATAATTTTGGGGATTATATTCTGTGAAAAAAATTGTGTGTGAATTGTAAGAAAAAGAAAAGTGGAAGGGAGAGAGCTTAGAGTTAGAAAATTCTTGAAGTCTCTCTTGTAAGCAAAGTGTAAGGGTTTGGTCTTTACCCAAAGAAGATCGGTAGTGGATGTCGGTGTGCCTCAAGGAGGAGGACTCGGGAGTAGACGTAGGCCCGTTGGTGCCAAACCACTATAATTGTGAGTATTTTATTCTTGTTGCATTTACTACTTACAATTGTCGAGTTCTTAGTCGCTTTGAACTAAAAATCAATTAGACGCTTCCGATTTTTACTGACTCTTTGAATGCGAAGTTTCAAGTCAAGCATTTCCCTTCGACGTTACTTATCTTTTAGGTTTGCTTGTTCTTTCTTAAGTAATTTTTAAGCAAGTAACTTAGTAATCTTCTTTTAATCACTCGCTTTACTTAAACGAAAAGCTTCAGATCTTTCTATCTTGCTTCAAGCCAAAAGGTTTTTTGCTAAAACAAAAATTTACACTTACACTAATTAAACCACCCACCCCCCCCCCCCCCCCCCGCCCTCCTCCTCCTCCTCCTCTTCTTAGTGCCAATTGATCCTAATAGGTGTCACATGATTCACTAGAAAAATAATGGGAGTAAATTAAGATATAAGTCTATATCTTAATTAGTATTTTACAAAATCTATATGTTATTCATTTATGCTATATATTGTTCGTTAAAAACATGTCAGTTGCAAATACCCTACATCGCATACTTGATGCCAACCGCCTTACTGGTCCAAACTACATGGATTGACCCTGTAATTTGAGAATTATTCTCACAATAGAGTAAGTCGTATATGTCCTCTTAGAATCGAGTTGGCACTAGGGGGGCGTGGTGGTGGTGGGGGTAGGGGTGGGGAGGTGAATTCGTGCAAGTGATAAAAAACTTGGTTCGAAAAACTTTGCTTGAAGTAAAATCAAAATCGTAAGTTCTTTTCTTGAAAGTAATTTAGTGCGACAAAATTTGAGAACAATAGTAAAGAGAAAACCGAAAGAAGATGCTTATATTTTTCTTAGAACCAATTAAGAATAATTAAATTCGAATGCAATAGTAAAGAGAGGCAAGGGTAGAGATGCTCATATATTATATAGTGGTTTAGTCAAAACTTTGACCTACGTCCCTCTTCACTCGAGGACCAGTGACCACTATCGATCTTCTTTCATGGGCGAAGATCAAACACCTCTTACACCTTTTCTCCTTTTCACAGATTAAGGAGATAAACTTTTATAATCTTTCACCTCTTCCCTGTAACTCACTTTACACTTGAAGAACACAAGGAAATCCCTCAATTGATTTTTATAGAATTTTTCCAAAGATTTTGTTCACTATCTTAGCACTTTCTTACTTTTCTATGCAATAATACTTGGGGTATTTATAGACCTCAATTGGCTTAAAAAATTGGAGCCAAAATTCAATCCTTTTCAAAAAATCTAGGTATGGGCGATACTACCATCGGCACCAATGGTACTACCGCCGAAGGCTGCTCGAAAACCTGGCAACTACCAGGACCACCAACAATACCACCACCCAAGTATCTTGGAATAGTGTTTTTTAGTATTATTTGATACCCGAGTTGTACCTCATTTTGGCCTCCTTCCAGGTCCACGAAATGAGCTCTATCATGAGCTTAAATCAAGCATTAATTAAACCTGGTTGCCCTAATTAAGTTATAACTCTAATCAATATGCTCACTACGACTCTTTAAAGATAAACATATTACACTAATCTTCGTTATCTAGCACATCAATTTATATTTCAACGAACTCCCGACATCCTTCCGGCTAACTCCAAGCGAGCTCCCGATCTCCTTCCGGCGAACTCCTAGCAACCTACAGGGAACTCCCGATGAGCTCCCAATATCCTGTTGACAAACCTCTGACAAGCTCCCGCCACGTCGTCTGAAGCCTCGATGTACCGCCAATTCTTTCGGCTCGATTCCCAATCTTGATTCCTGCCCAACAATAGATTCCTTCTTAATTGTTTTATCTTTTCCCAGTCGTAGTTAATCATGCATCATTTATCTCCAACATATATGTTAGATCATAAATCAATTCATTGATTTTATTATCAAAATCCGAGATTCAACAATCTCCCCCTTTTGATGATGATAATCAATTGATGACGGAATTACATTAACTCCCCCTATCTATATTCCAAATTTGAAATAGGACAATCATAAATTCAAAAGAAACAATCACCTTTGAATTTAAGGTAGCATTTTGCTCATTTACAACATGTCAATTTATACATTGTACATCCTCATAGTTTCAAATCATAATATGCACAACTTTAAAAACATTTCAACTTTAATTCATTCATGAACAATAAGTTAACATTACTTTGAGCATTGTATGCATAAAACTAAAACATTAGAATTTTTAACCATTTAACCATTCATCATCATGATACCATACATGATAAAAATTTTAAAACAACATTCATCTTCTTGGTATCATTTGATAAAAATTTCAACCAAAAATATATTTTACATGATAAACATTTCAAACGGGCCTATGTCATCAATCATGTAATTTCTTCCCCTTTGTCATCAACAAAAAGAAGAAATATTTAACTAATATTTGAACATTTTTAAATATTTATCACAACATTTAACACATAAAGGGAGGAATTTAATCCATTTCTCCCCATTTGTAAAATAAGAAAAAGAATAAAGAGAATATTTTGTTCATCACAAATGCCACATCAAGTTTCTTTCTCTCCATTTGTAAATAAAATAGAAGAAATAAGAAGGGTCGGGGTGGGGTGTCAAGTATACTAAGGAGTCCAAGCATCAACGATCTAAGTATCCCAAAAAAAATTGAATATCAAGAGGGATACATTTGAAAGCATTGCATCAAAGATTCATGAATCCAAGAATCAGATTTTTTTTTTCTTAGAAGAGAGGATTCGAAAGAGAGCTTAAAATATGAGAAATCCAAGAAAAATATAAGAGCTACTCATGCATTTAAAGTCATCTCATGTAAATTTCAATAAGAATCTCAAGAAATCCAAAAAATTATATGATAGCAAATTATGCATTTGGAAGGTTTAACATTCATAATTCTCTTTTAATAAAATCAAATTATTCTTTATTTAATGGCTTTGTGAAAATATCAGCTAATTGATGTTTAATAATAATAAATTCTAAAGAAATATCATGATTATTCACATGATCTCTAATAAAGTGATGCCTAATATCAATATGTTTAGTTCTTGAGTGTTGAATGAGATTTTTAGTTAAACATATTACACTCGTATTATCATATTTAATAGGAATATTTTTCAAGTGAATTTCATAATCTTCTAATGTGTTTTTCATCTAAATAACTTGTGCACAATATGCACCTACTGCTATATACTCAACTTCAGCTGTAGATAATACAACCAAATTTTGTTTCTTGGAAGACCAAGAAATAAGAACGTGTCCTAAGAATTGGCATGTTCTAGTTGTACTCTTTTTATCTATTCTACAACTTCCAAAATCGGCATCTGCATAGGCAAGTAGATCAAAATTTTTAGACTTAGGATACCATAATCCTGAATTAGAAGTTCCTTTTAAATATCTAAATATTTGTTTACCTATCGTAAAATAGAAATATTTAGGATTAGATTTAAATCTTGCACACATTCCAACACTAAACATTATGTTTGGTCTTGTAGTAGTTAAATATAACAAACTACATATCACTCATCTATATATATTTTTAATCAAAATTTTCATCTTCATTATCTAAGTCTAATTTCATAGAAGTGCTCATGAGTGTGTTTATAGCCTTAGTATTGTCCATACCAAAATATTTTAACAAATCTAAGGTATACTTAGTTTGACTTATAAAGATGCCATCATTTAATTATTTTATTTATAATCCTAAGAAAAAATTAACTCGCCCATTAAGCTCATTTCAAACTCTTGGGTTATACTCTTGGCAAAATATTCACATAAGGATTCATTAGAAGAACCAAATAACATCATCCACATAAATTTAAATAATAAAAAAATTATTTTCAAAACTTTTAATAAATAATATAGTATCTACCTTGCCTTTCAAAAAAGTGTTTGAAATAAGAAAAGAACTAAGTCTATCATACCAAGCCCTAGGAGCTTGTTTCAAACTATAAAGAGCCTTAGACAATTTAAAAATGTGATTCAAAAAAAGATCATTTTCAAAACTTGGGGGTTGTTCAATATAAACTTCTTTAGAAATGAAACATTTAAGAAAATTACTTTTGACATCCATTTGAAATAAATTAAAATTCTTAAAAGAAGCAAAGGCAAGGAGCATCCTTATGGCTTCAAGTCTAGCCACAAGAGCGAAGATTTCTTTATAATTGATTCCTTCTTCTTAGTTAAAATCTTTGGCTACTAATCTAGCCTTGTTTCTTACCACGTTATCATTTTCATCTTATTTGTTTCTAAAGACCTATTTAGTATCAATCACTAAATGGTCACTAGGTCTAGAAACAAGCGTCCACACCTTATTTCTCTAAAATTGGTTCAATTCTTCATGTATTGTAATAATCCAAGAATCATCTTTTAGGGCTTCATCAATGCATTTTGGTTCAATTTTAAATAAAAGTACAGTCCTATTATATGAAAGATAGTTATATGAAAGGAAAAAATTTTGAGTCTATTCTCCAAAGCAAAGAGGTGTCAAAGGTGCAAGACAAGGATGAAAGATCAGCTAACAACAAACAACCACCTAATTCATCTACACCAAGTGGCCAAAAATGCTTCGAATGTCATGTTTTTGGGCATATTACTTCAAATTGTCCAAATAGGAGCATCATTACATTTGTTGAAGAACATAGTGATGGAGAAGGAAATGAAGCCAGTGACGAACCAAAATATGATGATTATGAGGAAGAGGTTACTTATGGTGATCATGGTTTATCTTTCATTTCCTATAGTAACTGCAAGGATGAATTAGAAAGGGATCGTCATGTTTTGGCTCTGGTAACCATAGAAGAGAACGAACAACACAAGGAGCCACTAGTAATCATGAAACTAATTATGGAGGAATTACAAGATATTGTACTAAAGGAGATCCAACATAACCTTCCACAAGAGACATCTAGCATCACAATGATCTTATTCCTAAGGCAGATCCAACAGATCGTTTGGCTTTATTTAGTCATTCTGTAACTATGCAAATTAGTAGAGTTGTTGATGAGGGACCCAAATAGATAAAGAAGTTGTGTGAGAAAATTAAAATAATCACTAAAAATCAAAATGAGAGGTACATGCAAGCTGTCAACAAACACATATAACATATGGAGTTGAATACAGTAGATTTGATCTGGATTTGTCTATGGAAGAAGAGGTTACCCCCAGACAAATCTGAAAAAATGAAACCAAAGACTGAAGGCCCGATCAATACACTTAAAAGAATTAATGAGATTAACAATGTGGTGTCATCAAAATTTGAAATGACTGATTTAAGTCCTTATCATGGTGATGAAACAAATAAAGTCTTGAGGACAAGTCTTTTTCAACCAAGGGAGATTGACACAGGAGTGCCTAAGTTGCTAAAATCAGCTTATATAAAAAATTGATGATCCTATGATTCCCTATAGTCCACAATGTTACCGCACAGCTTTTTAACCCAGCTCACTCAAATGTGATAGCTCATGAGTATATTCCTTTGACAAGGTAAAAGCTCTTTCAAGGTGCTTTTCTTCATGACCAAGGAACGCATTAAATGTATTAGTTAGTAGATGTAAAGCACTTAATTTTGTAGTTCCCTGTGCATGAAGGATTGTTTCATGTACTAGTACTTATTTTAGTATTTTAAAATTAGAGAAGAAGTTTAGCACCTAATTTGTATTTATATAAGCTCCTTGGAGTGTCTCTGAAACTCTATATCTCTTGAGTTATGAGTCTTTTGATTTAGTTCTATATCCTTGTTTAATTTCCTTGATGTGATGAATTTTTTATATCCTCTTGTGACCTTAAACTTGGTGGTGAATATTTTATCTATTTTATGCAAGTTATGTTCTGAGCTTGTTTCTTTTCTACAACTCGACTATTTGGTTTCTCTTTTTTTTTTTAATTTCATTCCTCTTTCTCCCGGGTTTGTCTTATTTTTTTTTGAATTTCATTCCTCTTTCTTCCTTCCCGGTATCAGATTCAAATTTGATAATATATCATTTATCACACAATTGGCTAATGTTTAGTAGATTATGTTTCAAACATCAACTAATAGCACATCTTCAATTAAGAGATTTGATTTATTACCTATGGTTCATTTTCCAATGATTTTTCCCTTGTTGTTATCTCTGAAGGTGACAAATCCTTCATTTAGGCTAGAGAGCTTAGAGAAATGAGTTGGATCTTTGGCCATGTGCCTTGAGCATCTAATATTAAGGTACCATTTGCTTCTAGCCTATGTTTGGAGGCATACCTACAAGAAAGAGGGTTTTGGTTTAGGTACCCATTTGACTTTGGGTCCCTCATGAAAAGCGCTTCCTAATTTTACTAATGGTATTGAGTTGTTTATGGTTCTTTTAGGAACCCAAACTAACTTGTGTGGACTATACCTTTTAAATAAGCATCTTTAGACAAAATGTTTAAGTCTATCACAAAAATTACATTTGATTTTGGGTGAAGAATGTAATATAGGTCCTTTAACAAAGATAGTTGGCTTTTGTTAAGTGTTACCCATAAAACAAATACCTTCCTTTCTCTGAACATAACCCTTAGTAGCAAGGATCATGTTTAGAGTTTTATTACCTATTTTAAACTTTTCTAAAGTTTATTGTAGCATGACATTTTTCTTTTTAATTACCTCTAGGGTCTCACACTTAGAGCAAGAAACACATGGTGTTGATGCTTCATGCATAGTTTCAAGTTTACTAACAAGTAATACATGTTCCTTCTTAAGTAATTTATAAGTTTTGCTAATCTTTATAAATTCATCAAATAATTCATGAAAGGCATTTAACAACTCATTAAATGTAAAGGAGGCTTCGGAAGAGCTACTTACCTCATCATGGATGGTCATGAGTGCGTAGTTAGCCACTTCTTTGTTGTGGTCTTCATCATCTGACACGCTTGAATCATCTCATATTGTTATGAAGGCCTTCTTATTGTTTAGAGTTAGTAGCTTTTTCTGCAACTGTAGGCACTCACTTTTAAAATGTATTGGCTTCTTACATTTGTAACATATTATATTATCCTTTTTTATTTATTTTTATTTTTATGATATTTTTTCTTTTTTATGAATTTTTTTAGTTTTCTTGTTAGAAGTGTAATATCATTATCTTTATCACTCGAGGTTTCACTCGAGGATTCATCTATCATTCTGAATGTCATGTCTTTCCTATTCTTTGGAAGATATTTTTCTTTGGTTCTCAATGCAATATCCTTCATGTTCTTTGGAAAGAGTTCTTTATGTTTATCATGAGCTTTGCAACTCATTTCATAAGTCATTAGAGACCCAAGAGATAAATTATTCAAGTCTTTGGCTTCTTGTATGGCAGTTACTTTCAGGTCCCAACTTTTAGGTAAAGATCTCAAAATTTTATTAACAAGTTTAATAAATAAGTTTAATATTAGTATAAACTTTACCAAAAGATTTCAAACTATTGATGACATCTGCAAAGCGGGTATATATGTCACCAATAGCCTCACTTGGTTTCATTTTAAATAATTTATAGTTATGTACGGGGATATTTATTTTTTATTCATTTACTCTACTTGTATCTTCAATGTGTGACTTATAAGGTGTGTCATATATCATAAGCAGAATCACAAGTAGAAACCTGGTTTCATTTTTGTCTAAAGCACAAAATAAAGCATTCATATCTTTGGCATTTAAGGAAAACATATATCTTTCATGATCATTCCAATCATTTATAGGATTGGATGACTTTTTAAATCTATTTTTGATAATATTCAATAACTCAAAATCCATCGAAATCAAAAACATTCGCATTCTAATTTTCCAATAGGTGTAGTCTGTCCCACTAAATATACGAGAATGTGTGATGGAATGACCTTTGTTAATGCTAGAGAAAGTCATTTGAACTCAATTGGGTGTTAATCCAATTAAGTGAGCCTTGCTCTGATACCAACCATTAGGATCGAGTTGGTAATAAGAGGAGGAGGAGGAGGGGGGGAGGGTGGTGAATTAGTGCAAGTTATAAAAACTCGGTTTGAAAAACTTTGCTCGAAGTAAAATCGATTTCATAAGTTTTTTTTCTTGGAAGTAGTTGAGTGTGACAAAATTTGAGAACAATAGTAAGAGAAAATTGAAAGAAGATGCTCGTGCTTTTCTTAGAACTAATTAAAATCAATCAAATTTGAATATAATAATAAAGAGAGGCAAGGGTAGGGATGCTCACAGATTTTATAGTAGTTCGATCAAAACTTTGACCTGCATCCACTCTTGATCCTTCTTCACTCAAGGCCAACCGATGTCCACTATCGATATTCTTTTACGGGTAAAGATCAAACACCCCTTATACCTTTTCTCATTTTCACAGGTTCGGGAGATGAACCTTTACAATCTTTTACATCTTCCCTTAAACTCGCTTTACACTTGAAGAACACAAGGGAATCTCTCAATTGATTTTTACCAAATTTTTCCATAGATTTCGTTCACTATCTTAGCACTTTCTTGATTTTTCATACAAGAATACTTGCGATATTTATAGACCATAATTGGCTTTAAAAATTAGAGCCAAAATTTAACTCTTTCCGAAAAATCTGGGTACGAGCGGTACTATCGTCAGCATCGATGGTACTACCACCTAAAGTTGCCTGAAAGGCTGGGCGATGGTAGTACTACCGCCACTTGAGTGGTACTACCACCGACCTCCGATGGTACTACCACCCAGGAATCCCAAAATAATACTTTTCAGTATTGTTTCATACCCAAATTGTACCTTATTTTGACCTCTCTCCAGATCAACAAAATGAGCTCTATCATGAGCTCAAATCAAGCCTTAATTGGACCCCGTTGGCTCCTAATTGAGTTAGTAAAACTAACTATAATCAAGATGCTAACTATGACACTTCAAAGACAAACACAATTACACTAATTTTTGTTGTCCAGCACATCAATCGATCTTTCAACAAACTCCCAGCATCCTTCCAGCGAGCTCCCGATCTCCTTTTGGTGAACTCCCGACAACCTTCGAACTCCCGACGAGCTCCTACCAACCTATTGGTGAACCCCGGCAAACCTCCTACGAGCTCTTGCCACATCATATGAAGCCTCGGCATAACCCCAGTTCTTTTGGCCCGATGCCCGATCTTGACTCCGGCCCAATGATAGATTCTTCCTTAATTGTTTTGTCTATTATCAGTTGTAGTTAATCCTATATCACGTATCTCCAACGCATAGTTAGATTATAAATCCATCAATTGATTTCATCATCAAAATTCGAGATTCAACACGTCTTTGATATGATTGTGCCCACACCGGAAAAAGGGGCAAGTGATGATGAAATCACTTGTTATGTGAAATATATGAATGATTCCATATTAGCAAAGTGCTATATGTTGGCCTCCATGACTCCTGAGTTATAGAGGCAACATGAGAGCATCGGTGCCAATTTCATCCTTCTTCATCTTCGCCAATTGTTTGAGGAACAGGGAAGAACTCAAAGACATGAGATATCCAAGAGTCTCTTTTGAGCTAGGATGACAGAAGAGGCATCGATTCATAACTATATCCTAAAGATGATAGGGTAGATCGAGAAACTCACATATTTATGAATAGTCCTAAAGGATAACCTGTGTGTTGAGCTTATATTTCAGTCCCTGCCAGATTCTTTTTCATGATTCATCATGAACTTCAATATGAGTAAGTTTGAGGTGACTCTACTTGAGCTCCTTAATATGTTGAGGGAAGCTGAGAGCACTATCAAGAAAGAGAAGCTAATTCTCTATGATGGTGAGACTAATAAGAAAAGTAAGGCTAATAAGACCCTTAAGAAGGGCAAGGGCAAACCGGATAAGGCAAAGATTACCAAGAAAGACCCGATCAAGGACAAAGGCCAATGATTCCACTGCGATAAAGATGCACACTAGAAGAGGAACTGTAAGGATTACCTTGCAGAGAAGGCAAAACAAAAGCTTGGAGAAGCTTCAGGCACATTCATGATCAGTCTCCATTTGTCAGATTTTCATGATAACATAAGGGTAATGGATACCATGAGTGCTTATCATATCTACAATTCATTGCATATTCTGGCAAGACCTAGGAGACTAGCCAAAGGCGAGATGAACCTCAAGATGAGCAATGGAGTAAGAGTTGTTGTAGTTACCAATAGAGATGTCACCCTACATCTACCTGGCGGAGCTACCATTGCATTAGATGCATTCTATTATGTTTCCTCTATTATCAAAAATATTATCTCAGTTTCTTGCTTGACAGTTAGTGGATATAAACTAGTTTTTGAGAACAATAGTTGTTCAATAATTTTGGATGATGAGATCATCACAAGAGAGACCTTGATTAATGGCTTATATGTGTTAGATACTTCTCCACACTTCATAAATGTAAATGCATCCAAGAGGAAACGAGACGAGGTGAATGACGCATACCTATAGCATTGTAGTCTAGGTCATATCCTTGAGGGAAAGATTCAAAAGTTGCTAAAAGATGGATACTTGGATCCTTTCGACTATAGTCATATGCAACTTATGAACATTGCCTTCGTAGAAAGTTGACCAACTCTCCTTTTAGTGGAACTGGAGAGAGAGCCACTGAGTTATTAGAACTCATACATAGTGATGTATGTGGTCCCAAGTCGACTAAGGCTATAGGTGGTTATTCCTATTTCATTACATTTATCGATAATTTCTCTAGGTATAGACATGTGTACCTGATGAAGTACAAATCTGAGGCTTTTGAAAAATTCAAGGAATATAAGAATGAAGTGGAGAACCAGATTGGAAAGAGTAGTAAGACTCTTTAATCAGATCAAGGAGGAGAGTATTTGTATAGAGTTCACCCATTTCCTCAGGGACAATGAGATCATATCCTAGTTGACACATTCATATGCACCTCAGCTCAATGGTGTATTAGAAAGGAGGAATCGCACACTGTTAGACATGGTGCGATCTATGATGAGTTTCACCGACCTACCTGTCTCATTATAGGGATACGTCATAGAGATCCCAACTTACCTTCTAAATAGAGTTCCATCAAAGTTGATAGTGTCTACACCATATAAGATATGGGAAAGAAAGAAACATAATCTTAAGGTGGTTAAGATTTGAGACTGTCCTACACACGTTAGAAGACATAACTCCAACAAGTTGGAATCAATGACAGAACGATGCACGTTTGTGGGATACCTTAAGGTGACTTTGGGGTATTTTCTATCATCCTGATGACTAGAATGTCTTTGTTGCTAAGAGAGTTGTGATCCTTAAGAAGGAACACGTTCTTTGTGGAAACAGTGGGAGTGAGATAAACTTAAGTGAGGTTAGAGAACCTAGCTCAAGTACCATTCCAGAGTCTGAATCTGTTCAGGTACCTAGCACATAAGTTCTAACTTTACGTAGGTCTAGCAGAATACCTCTCCCTCCAGAAAGATATTTGGGACATCTCAATAGAGGGGACACCCAAGATGTTGATCCTAAGACCTACGAGGAGGCTATTATGAGTATAGACTTCGGGAAGTGGAAAGGAGCCATGAATTCTGAGATGCATTACATGTACTCAAACAAGGTTGGAACCTTATCGATGCACCTAAGGGTATTGTATCCATCAGCTACAAGTGGATTTTCAAAAAGAAGATCGGAGTAGATGGAAAGGTGGAGACTTATAAGACAAGGCTAGTGGCCAAAGGATATCGTCAAAGGTAAGGAGTTGACTATAACGAAACCTTTTTCACCTGTAGCCATACTTAAATCCATTATATTCTTTGGCTATTGCAGCATATTGTGACTATGAGATCTGGTAGATGGATGTGAAAATTATATTACTTTATGGCAACCTCAAGGAGAAGGTGTATATGATACAGCCAAAGGAATTCATATCCGAAGGGAGTCCAGATAAAGTATGCAGGTTACTCAGGTCCATTTATGGATTAAAGCAAGCTTTCCGAAGTTGAAACATAAGATTTGAAGAGTCAATCAGATCTTATGACTTCGTTAAGAACAAAGATGACCCTTGTGTGCACAAGAAGGTAAGTGGGAGCGCTATCACCTTCTTTGTGCTATATGTGGATGACAACCTAATCATTGGGAATGATGTAGGAATGCTCTCCACAGTAAAGGCTTGATTATCCAGAAATTTCTCTATGAAGGACTTAAGGGAAGCATCCTATATTTTAGAGATCCAGATTTATAAAGATAGATCCAAAAAGATACTTGGTTTGTCCCAGTCTAGGTATATATACTCCATTATCAAAAGGATTGACATGAAAAATTCTAAGAAATGTCTCATACCAATGAGATATAGAATATCACTTTATATGAGTATGTCTCAAAAGACTCTTGTGAAAAGGGCAGACATAGATAGAATTCCCTATACCTCAACGATAAGGTCCATCATATATGTTATACTATGTACTAGGCATGATATAGTGCATGCTCTAAGTGTCACGAGTAGGTATTAGGTGGGTCTAGGTTTGGAACACTAGAAGATAGTAAAGTATATCTTAAGTATATGAGAAGGACTAAGTATCTTTTACTAGTATATGGAGGAGGTAAACTCTAGGTTGAGGGCTACCCAGACTCGAGTTTTTAGTCTGATATCGATGATAGCAAGTCAAACTTAGGGTATGTCTTCACCCTGAATGGAGGAGTAGTAAGCTGGAAGAGTTCTAAGCAAGATATTGTTATTGACTCAACCATAGAGATGGAGTACATTGCTGCAGTAGAAGCAGCAAAGTAAGGGGTGTGGATGAAGAAGTTCATCAGGGATTTAGGAGTCGTACCGAGCAGTGTGGAGTCGATTCCCATATACTGCGACAACAACAATGTGATCGCTTAAACAAAGGAACCTAGGTCTCATTAGAAGTCTAAACACATTCTAATGATGTTTCATCTGATTAGAGAGATCATAGCCCGGAAAGATATAGCAATGGAAAGAGTTTCATCCAAAGATAAACATTATAGATCTACTGACAAAGCCGCTGGCTCAAACTATCATTGAGCGTCATAGGGGTCTGATGGGGATCGGACACATAGGTGACTGGTCATAGGCCAAGTGGGAGATTACTGGTTACAGGTGCCCTACAAGATAATCACGTAAGTGATGGCACATGTGACATGCTACGTGATCTTTTTGTTTATGATTATTATTAGCATATTCTCATATTATATTATATGTTAAATATATATATTATGATGTCCTTGGTTCTGTACAATAAGAATTGAATCATGATGAGATCATGATAATGAGACTGATTCACTTTTAAACATAGATCATAAACAATCTCAATCATAGGTTACTCGAGAGAGACATCGAGATAATCGGATAGACCGATGTACTGTATACATGTCCATATGATGGAGGTGGCTAGTCTTATAGCCACTTGTGTGGGGACACTAAGGGTACAGGATAGATGCTCATTGAAGAATGAGTTCATTAATTGATCTGCTTATGAATATTGGATAGTTAATGATAACTATTGTCAGACATCGATTTCATAGTCTCAGTTGTGTGTCCGGTTCTTAAACTTGAGATACCAAGGATGTCTTGTTTGAGTACTCCATTCTTTGATGTCGGACTTAAAGGATTGAAAAGTTTTAGATCTAGTACTGTCGGTTATCGAGATTGGTAGCCAATCTTATGAAGGTAATTTAGTATCGATAGAGGATCATCCACTCTCGATATCATGATAGGACTATCCCATATGTTATTGCTTGGACAAATCCTCAACTGGGGTCGTTCGGATTGAGAGAGAAGAAGTTCTCCGGAAAAATTCGATTAAAGTGAGACTCGAACGGATTTCGTATGAGACCTGATAGTATCATACCTAATATACGGTCTCCGGGATATTAGATGGATGAGGGATTATAGATACACGGTAACTAAAGACAGACAAGTCTAATGGATAAGATCCCCTATACCGTTTGGGGATTATGGCATAGTAGCCTAGTACGTCCATAGTTGATGAGTCGAGTGAATTATTATGAGATAATAATTCACTGAGTCATAAGGAGTTATGACATGTAGGACTCACGGCCAGCTCAGTATTGGGCCTAGAGGATCACACACATATGGTGGATATTTCATCGAGTAGAGAATTAGATATAAGTTATTCAATTAGCTCATGTTCTCATGAGATGAGACCCAACATTGATGGATCACTGCATGAGGCCCAATTAGAGGCTAATTGAGATTATTGGATAGAGATTCAATAATCTAAAATTAATGGATAATTGAATAGAAATCTAATACCCACTAAGGTAGGATCTCTAGGATTTTTGGTGGCTCCTTATAAATAGGAGGCTGGGATGGTACGTTAGTTATAGGCTACACCTTTGGCCACCCTCTCGTATTCTCCTCTCTCTCTTTACGCAAGAGTTATAAGACTTTGGTTGCGATTGGAGGAGCATTGCTGCAACAATCCATCATATAGATACTGCTAGAGAGGAGGACGTTTGACATTCTTCATCCTCTCAATCTGGATCTAGATTTTCAAGGATATACGATCTCCCTAGGTAATCAACCTCTCACACATTGCAGTTTTTATTTTTTGCATGTTTTTTGTGCACTAATCTTTGCAAGACGATTTGATATACGTGGTAAACCTTTTTTTTTTTCTTTTGCTCTGCATATGATGCTCCCGCTGGGTTTCTCAACATAACCAACTAGCAAACTCCCTTACAAAGTATATTGCTCGTGGGCTATTTCAATTGCATCGATCTAAGATTGATATCCTTGACGAAAACTCAATATTATGGAGTACATGATAGAAGATCATGATAAAGAAAAATATAAAATGATAATTTTATATTCCTTACATGCTTTAATCCTAAATTAATATATGATTTGAGAGTCAATCACTAACATATATATGTGTATGATTTAAGCACATGATTAAGAAAAATATTTTCTTCAAATCTGTATAAATGTATATTATCTCGATAAATAAAATAAAATCTTTTACAATAAATTCTTTCTTCACATTATATTAAAAAATTTAAAAGTTTTCTTTGACAAAACAAAAGTGTAACGTTAAAGGTCTCCATTTTCTTAATGAGACACTATCAACACCCTTAAGAATGTAGGGGTTTGGGAATTCCTAATTTAAACTTATCTAAATTTACCCTCCAAGCAAAAAGGATTTTAAATTACCTTTCTAGGAATGACTGTCTTTGGGTTAGTGTTATCGAAGCTTAATATAGTTAGTTCTCTTTATCACTAATAGATTGGGTCCCACGACAAACTTAGTTGGTCTAAACATTTATTACTTAAGGCTATGGAAGCATTGAAAATGAGCTGTTCACGTATTAGTGATGACGGTAATGATATTGATGTGTTGCTGTTAGGACTCTAGTTATTAGAGACCTAATTTAGTTTCATTTAAGAGGATAAATATGTAAATTATAAGGGCATTCATATAAATCCTATCTAGTCGACCCCTAATAAAGAAGTAAGAAGGTCGATTAGGTTAAGATTAGATGAGAGGAAGATATTTTAAGGAAAGAGTAGGATGCATGTTACCCTAATTAACCATCTTTTATCCTAGTTAAAGAGGGGTTGGTTGAGAAGTTGTTAAGTTAGAGTAGAAATAGGAAATTATAAGCAACCGACCACCCCTAGATGGCCGGTTGGAAGTTATACTTAAAGATGCATTAGGAGTTGCTTTAGGAGTTGATTGAAAGTAGGAGTCTTGAAGTATGAGTCCTCTTAGGAATTAGGGTTAGAAGGCCTATAAATGGTCTTGTAATCCTTCACTTTTTATCCTTATAAAAGAGTATTTTCTGCAGCCTTTGAGCAGCAATTTTAAGGAGGGAACCCCTATAGAGTTCCAAGGAGGCCGATCTCCTATAGTGATCACCCCCGAAGCTTAGAATCTATTAGGGTTCTACCACTTGGTATCAGAGTAGCATTCTTGGTATCTTTCTGCCCTTCCACAGCCATCCATCACCCCCCATAGCCGTCCAAAGTAATCCCCATAATTGTGTGAAGATCGTCATCAAGTTCCACCGTCATCTCCACTACCGTAGATCATCTTATGATCTCCCCGAATTGCAAGAGGTTCTGGTTTCCTACCTTAGTGCTACTATAATTTAGTTATCCATATTCAAAATAAATACAAAAAAAGCCGTTCCTATTTGCTGCACAAACTTTTCGTCGCAAAGGTTCCATCTTTACGATAAAAGTTACACTGCAGAATTCTAGCCGCACACCCTTGACTATTTGATTTGCTACTATGTTTTTACTGATCAAATCTCTATGAAATTTTTATCACAGCTTTAGAACTTCCTATCCTCATATCTCCCTTTGGTTTCATCAAAAAATTATCAAGATAACCTATTGATCTTTTACATCCAAACTGCTGCACTTTAGACATAAAATTTTGATGTCATACTTCTTCGTGATCTTTGATTTTGCCAAACCAATTGTTGTTATTTCTTTCAACAAAATTTTTCTCGACATTATCTCTTCCTTACCAGTATATCTCCCTTGAGTTTTACTTGAATTTTCATTGGGAGTTTCTGGAAAAAATTTTGTCTTCACTGCTGAAACTTTTTTCAATGAAAAATCTGCTACTGCACCTTTGTCTTTCTTCTTCTTAACCTATCGAATCCCAACCATCTTGATGCCACCACCCAAGATGTCTTTAGGGCATCTCTCTAGCCTTAAGACACAACTGTCATAACCTATTTTTATAACCCTAACACCCCCAAAAACCATAGCCCAAAACAGAAACCCATTGTAGCCGAACCCTTCTATCACCAACCGATTATCTGAATCTTCCACCACCTATACCATTGACCCATCAACATAAAAAAGACAATGATATATCTGATCTATAGGCATATGCTATGGCTTCCCAAGATCCAATTGATGCCAAGTTTGAAGCATTGGAATCTCGGCTTGAATCGCGGCTCGAATCGCGCTTGGAGGACAAACTGCACGCTTTGTTCGTGGAGTTCAAAATTGGACAACCACCACGTCCAACCAAATCTTAGTAAGGAGAGAGTTCAGAGAGGCCTCCAGAGAAGGAGGGACAACCTTCGGATATGTTTCAGCCATGCATGAGGGTGGACTTCCCACGTTGGGAAGAAGGAGACCCGGTGGAGTGGATTTCGTGCGCCGAACGTTGCTTCTGCTACTACCGAACGTTGGATGATGCTATGGTGGAAATCGCTATTATCCACCTTGAAGGCGATATAATCCAATGGTATAATTGGCTGAAATATAATCATGGGGCTCCGACGTGGAATCAATTTAAAAATGAACTACTAAACTGCTTCGGACCTACGGAGTACAAAAATAATGACGGCCAACTTGCAAAAATTTGGCAAACCTCTATAATTCAAGAGTACCAAACTAGGTTTGAGAAGTTATCCTACCTTGTTCGTGATTGGACAGACCAACAATTGCTAGGTACCTTCATCGACGAACTCAAGCCGAAGATAAAAGGGGAGGTTAAGGCACGACATCCTCGTATTGTAGCTATTGCAATTTCCTTTGCCTGAATACAAGAAGAGCGGCTCAACCAAGATGCCTGGAGGACGAGAACCACTCCTAGGCATACAACATACAAGCCTCCTTCTATTCCTAGTCATCCTTCACTGTCAAAAAAATTGACAAGAGAAGAACTACGTGACCGATCAGCAAAGGGGCTTTGTTGGCATTGCGATGAACCATGGAGTTGCGATCATCGCTACAAAAAGGGCCGCCTTCTATTGATTGAACCTCTTGAAGATATAGAGGAGGAGGTCCAGGAACATTTGGAAGAGGTCACTGATGAAGAAGAGCAGCCGGTTGATATTACAATGCATGCTATTGCTGGCTGCGCAAACCTGCAAATGATGAAAGTGGGAGGATTTCTGAAGCAACAATCGATTACCGTTCTCATTGACACCGGAAGTACTAATAATTTTATGAACAGTAAGGTTGCTATCCATATGGCCTTGCCTATTGAAAATTACAGCAAGTTTGATGTTAAAGTCATCGACGGACGAATTCTGAAGTGTGATCGCCGGTGCTCGCGGGTGAAGCTTTTGCTACAGGATCAAGAAATAATCACAGATTTTCCCCCTCCCCCTTGATGATTATGAAGTCATGCTTGGCATCGAATGGCTGACAATATTAAGTGATGTTTCCTAGAATTTTTTGAAATTAATCATGAAGTTTTGCAGCCAGGGAAAACATGTGGTACTATACGGCAAACGGGGAGCGACATATCAACGACTTGCACATGATAAATGGAGAAAGTCTTATAGAAACATGCTAGACCTTCGATCCGGATATCATCATATATGAGTGTGCGAAGAAGAAATACCGAAAACCGCCTTTCGGACACATAACAGCCACTACGAATTTTTAGTAATGCCCTTCGGTCTCACTAATGCTCCCTCCACCTTCCAAAGCCTTATGAATGATATCTTCCATAATTATCTTCATAAGTTTATGCTGGTTTTCTTCGATGACATCCTTATTTACAGCCCTTTCTACTGAAAGTCATTTTGAGCACTTACGACTTGTTTTGACGATTCTTCGAGAGCATGTTCTTTTTGTCAAAAAATCAAAGTGTAGCTTTCTTCAACAGAAGGTGGAGTATCTTGGGTATATCATATCAAAGGAAGGAGTGGCGGTGGACCCTTCCATAATTAAAGCAATGCAAAACTGGCCGACCCCAAGGAATATAAAATCACTGCACGGCTTTCTCGGCTTAACATGCTACTACCGCAAGTTGCATGAAAGACCATGGGAAGATTAGTGCACCTCTCACTTCCTTGCTGAAAAAAGATATTTTCCAATGGTCGGATAAAGCCTCCACCGCCTTTGACGAACTTCAGACCGCAATGATGATAACGCCCATGCTAGCACTACTCAACTTCGATAAGAATTTTGTTATTGAAGCCGATGCCTATAGAGTGGGAATAGGTGTTGTGTTAATGCAAGATGGCCGCCCCCTAGCATATACAAGTAAGGGTTTATCTCCTTCCCATCTCAAGATGACTATTTATGGCAAGGAGATGCTCGTGATTGTGCATGCAGTGGCTAAATGGAGACTGTACTTAATCAGGCAATGCTTCCAAATCAAGACAGATCATAATAGCCTAAAATATTTCTTAGAGCAAAAGATATCTTCCCCCGAGCAGCAAAAAAATGGGTAACAAAGCTTTTTGTATATAATTATGAAATAATTTATAAAAAGGGGAAAGAAATATTGTTGCAGATGCACTTTCACGACTACCCAAGCAAGCTGAATTTTCAACCGTTTCACTTTCAACTAGCAACTTCCTTAAGGGCATTAGGAGAGAATGACAAGATGATCTAGGAACCAGCAAAATCATAAAGAAATTGGAGGAAGAACTAAGTTCTGTGGCTCATTACAGTTAGGACTCAAAAGACCTACACTATAAGGGATGCATTGTGCTTGTGCTAAATTCTAGTTGCATAAAGACCATCCTTCAAGAGATGCATTCCACACCCATGGCCCAGCATTCTGGGTTCCTTAGAACCTATAAGAGAAATAAGCAAAATTTTTATTGGGAAGGGATGCAAATATTATTGCTAAATTTGTGGCACAATATGATGTGAGCCAATGACATAAAGACAAAATAGTGGTAAGCCCCGGAAAGCTACAACCTTTACCCATCCCGGACTCAATATAAACCAATATATCAATGAACTTCATCGAAGGGCTACCCTCATCATAAGGAAAAGGTATGATTCTTGTTGTTGTTGATCGCCTTACAAAGTATGGTCACTTCTGTGCAGTTCACAATCCCTACACTACTTCCAGCATTGCTCGAATCTTTATGAAAAATATTATAAAATTGCATAGGATGTCAAGATCTATTGTAAGTGATTGTGATAGGATATTCACGAGCAAATTCTGGACATAATTATTCCATATGCAGGGCACTAAATTGAAGATGAGCACAGCATATCACCCACAAACCGATGATAAGACTGAAGTGGTGAACAGGTGTTTAGAGACATACCTCAGATGCTTTGCCAGTGACTGTTGGAAAACCTCAACGAGTGCATCACATGCGCAGCGGAAATCAAAACAAAATTTGGTTTCCCATGCAGATCAAATCAGATTGCAAAATATTGGGGTCACGAGAAAAATACAAAAATCGATAAAACCACGATGTGTGAGAGATCGATTTTACCTAGGGAGATCGTATATCCCTGTATTCCAGATCTGGATGAAGAAGATGAAGGAGGTCAAGCGTCCTCCTCTCAAGTGGTATCCACACGATGGATCTCTGCAACGAAACTCCTCCAATCTGATTTCATAACTCTTGCTCAGAGGGAGGGAGGAGAATAAGAGATGGTGGCTAAAGTTGCAGCCTATCAACCATGAGTCTCCCCTCCTATTCATAGAGAGCCACCAAAACTCTAGGGCTCCTTCCTTAGTGGGTATTGGATCTCCATCAAATAATCCACTAACCTTGCATTATTGGATCTTTATCCAATAATCTCCTTAGGCCTATAATTGGGCCTTAATCAAGGAGCCCATCAACATAGGGTCTCATCTAATGAGAATAGGGGCTAATTGGATCTTCATCCAATCCTCTATTCGCTGAAGCATCCACCATATGTGTGTGACCCTCTAGGCCCGATACCGAGTTGGCCGTGAGTCACTCCCATCAGAACTCTTTCTGATATAGTGAATTATTATCCTCATAATAATTCATTCGACTCATCGACTATGGACATACTAGGCCACTACGCCATAGTCCCCAGACGGTACAGGGGGATCGAATCCATCGGACCTGTCTGTCCATAATTACCATGTATCTATAATCCCTCATCCGAATAATAATCCAGAGATCGTATATTGGACATGGTACTGTCAGGTCATATACGGAATCAGTTTGTCTTGCTCTAATCAGATTTTACCGGAGAACTCATTCTCTCTCAATCTGAATGACCCTGACTAGGGATTTATTTGAGCAAGCACATATGAGATATTTCTCTCGTGATACCGAGAGTGGATGATCCTCTATTGACACTCAATTGCCTTCGTAAGGTTGGCTACCAATCCCGATAACTAGCTATACCAGATTTGAAACTTTTCAAACCTGTAAGTCTGGCGTCAAAGAAAGGAGTACTCATACAAGGGATCCTTGGTGTCTCAAGAATAAGGACCAGATACACAACTGGGACTATGGAATCACTGTCTAACATTAGGTATCATTAACCATACAACATTCCATAAGCGGATCAATCAGTGAACTCATTATCTAATGAGCACATGTATTATATCCTTAATATCTCCACACAAGTGGCTATAAGACTAGCCGCCTCCATCATATGAACGGGTATATAGTACACCGATCTATCCGGTTATCTCGATGTCCCTCTCGAGTAATTTATGACCGGGATTATTTAGGATCTGTGTTTAAAGGTGAATCGATCTCATTATCATGATCTCATCACGATCCAATTCTCATTGCACAGAACCAAGGACATCATAATATATATGTAACAAATAATATGAGAATATGTCAATATTAATCATAAGCAAAAAGATCACACAGCGTGTCACATGTGTCATCACTCACGTGATTGGCTTGCAAGGCACTTGTAACCAATAGTGACTTGCTAAAAGAGTGGACAATATGTCTCCCTTGGGTCGAGTGGTGTTATAATACAACTTATCATTCATCCACGAAAATTATACCCTATGAGGCTATGTATGGTCGACCTCCTCTTGTAATCCCAAAATATGTATTAGGCACCTCTAAAGTAGAACAAGTAGACAAGGAACTATAGGACAGAGATAAAATGCTAAAGCCATTAAAAGACAATCTCGCTGTAGCTCAAGTAAGGATGAAACAACAATATGATCAACACAAAGGCGAAAGAGAATTTGCAGTGGGAGATTGGGTATTTCTACGGCTCCATCCATACAAGCAAACATTGATCCAGACCAGAGCATCTATGAAGTTTTCACCTCGGTTCAATGGACCCTACTAGATTGTGGAGAGCATCAGGGCAGTAGTATACAGATTGGACTTACCCGTCGGCTCCCGAATCCATCTAGTCTATCATGTGTCGTGCTTGAAGCTCAAATTAGGACAGAATGAGACAGTTCAAAGACATTTACCTAATATGACTATCCAAAGAGAGCTCCAGACTCAGTCGAGTGCCATTATTGACCGAAGGATAATGACATGACAATGGTGACCCACTACTGAAGTGCTAATACAGTGGGTGAACCTCCATAAGAAGAGGCCACTTGGGAGAACTATGACGATTTAAGAATCAAATTTTCAGAATTCATGGAGCACCAGCCTCTAGGACAATGTTGATTTGAAGAGGGCGAGTCTGTTAGGACTCTACTAGGGGAGTCCTAATTTAATTTCATTTAAGAGGGCAAATATGTAAATCCTAAGGGCATTCATGTAAATTCTATCTAGTCAACCCCTAATAAAGAAGTAAGGAGGCTAGCTAGGTTATGATTATATGGGAGGAAGATATTTTAAGGAAAGAGTAGGATGCATATTACCCTAATTAATCACCCGTTATCCTAATTAAAGATGGGTTGGTTGAGGAGAGGTTAAGTTAGAGTAGAAATATGAAACAATAAGCAATCGACCACCTCTAGATGGGCCGGTTGAAAGTTAGACTTAGAGATGCATTAGGAGTTGATTGAGAGTAGGAGTCCTTTTAGGAATTAGGGTTAGAAGTCCTATAAATAATCTTGTAATCCTCCACTTTTTATCAAAATATTTTTTGTAGCCTTTGAGCAACAATTTAGAGGAGGAAAATCATATAAAGTTCCAAGAAAACCGATCCCCTATAGTTATCATCCCCAAGTTTAGAATCCTCTAAGATTATAAGAATGACATGATAGTTAGTTCTTCAGCATTTCATACGTTTTTAGGCCTACTTTTATTAGCATAGATTTAGACGACTCAATTTCTTTAGTTTCAAACTTGCTTACAAATTGACACTGGGATATTGATCGACTTTATCTTTTATTTTATTTGGAGATTCACTTGCTGTCACAATTTTATTGCTGGATTTGCCACATTCACCTTATGAGGATAAATGGATTTAGAAATCTGATCAAGAAAGATAACCAATCATCAGAAGTGCATATATGTTTCTTGCCAACCAGTATATTATTTTTCTTCCCTCGGATATCATATGGTCTATTTTATGTAATTCCCTTATGATTCCTCATATTTCTCAATTTTGTTGTAAAATGTTGCATCACCAACTTCCTACTTCCAACTATCTCTCTACCCTTGGCATTACTGATATGCATGGTAGTTTTCTATGTGATCAGGATTCTAACAGCATCAATTACCTGTTTTTTAACTATTCTTTATCCACTCCATTTTGTCACTATTGTGTAACATTTCCTTTCTCTTTAAGAATCTTTAGCATGTTGGTAAATGACTTTTGGAAGGGAATGATTTGGATAACAAAAGGTGCTATTATTAGCCTGCCTGGAAGATATATACTCTTTCGATGCTTCTCAATCTTACATGTTAGATTTCTGGGTTATCGAAGTGTTTGTTTTTTATAGACTTTTGAATTTATCATATTCTTTGTGAAGGAAATTCATGCACATATTAGTTGGCTAAACTTACGCTCTCAACTAAATCCTCTTTCTTACAGATGGATTAAGGACGAGATCCTTTTCTTAATTTTTTTACATGCCACAAGCATGGGTTGTAATCACCTTATTTATGAATAACAGATACTCTTTAAAAATATATATACAGTTTCTAAATACAATTTGTTATTTTAATTTTATCATCAAAATCATTTGCTAATTATTTTATAAAAGGATTTGATTATAGGAGCATCCATTATTTTTTTATTTTTTTTAGGTCATCTATTTTTTGGATTCCTTAGCTAGTTCTTTATCTGTATCTGAGTATAATAATATTTGATTTTTGCCTTTGAAAAAAAAAATCATCAACTTTCATTTGGTATTTCATTACTTTCTTACCTCTTGAAATAATTTATAATTTGGTTAAAGGATATGTTCTAGTGATTTACTTTTATAATTGTCAACATTATGTGACCTTTTTTTATCAATTTATAGATATATTTGACTCTATTTGCTTAAACCTAATTCAAAAGTTCCCATTATTTTTAAGTGATTAAAAAAGTATCGAATTTATTTTTAAAACTACCGTACAAATCACCTATTCTGATAAATAGTAGTGAGTAGCAAGTATAAATCACACACTTGACTTCCGACTTAAAGCATCCAACAGCTTAAACCAATCTTATATACCTCAATTACTTATTTGACCAAACCTTACAATTTTAGGATGGGTTTGAGAACACATTTCAAATATGAATTGATATTTTATAATTTTTAATCATATTTAGCCTGAATGTTGCATTAGAAATGTTCAACCCTACCTCAAGGTAACATCAGCATTTCAGTACTTGCAGAATACTAATATATTTTTCAAAAATTTTAAAGTATCATATGACATTATCTAAAAGTATAGGATCACCAAAATAATTTAGTGAGAAACCAACATGTTTTATATTTTTTATATGATAAATTTTATTTAATTATTTTAAAAAATATAATTATTTATACAATTATATTATATATTTATGATATATTTGGGCCATACAAATTTATTTTATAAGACTAAATAAATAAATTTATTTTTATTTATTTTTATTTTATTAATTTAAATAAATATGTAATTAATTTTGAATAAATATTAAAGATTAGAAAGATAAATTTGTTTCTAAATGTTCAATCATCTTTTGAAATATATTTTTATCAAATGATACTTACATTAATATATATTATTTTTATCTATTATTTATGTAAATATTTAAAATATTTTCTAATTATATATTTACATTATTCTCTCTCTCAATGTGTTAAAAATATAAATATATTCTCAAGCATAATCTCCTGTGGCTCTTTTTATTAGCTCAATTCTGTCGTCAACCACTCCATCTAACGATGTAAGAGAATAAAAGAAGAAAAAAAAAATTTATTGTTCCTTAGCACACGTGATCTTAAGGAACATGAGCTGTCTCTAGCATATTCATTTTTTGAGTTAAATCAAATAAAAATAAGTTTAATCATTATAAAATAATGTTCATATATATATATATATATATATATATATATATATATATATATAAACATATTACGTATATGATAATAAATAAATAAATATAACAATCAATTGACGTTACATCCTCCGTATTGAAACACTTAGGTTTGATCTTCAGTTGAAATTTATGTTGATCGAATTCGAATCAAATGGATGTGAGTGACTGTACATCAAATTAGACACCAATTGAATTATAAATAATATCAAATCATTTCTTAATCTTCCTTCTATCTATATTTCATACATTAATATTCTCAATCGTTTACCTCAAACCGATCCCATTGACATGTGACGAGTTTAGAAACACCCATCGCACAACTATGTGTGTCACTTTGACGCCTGTTTTTGTCAACCGCTCACAAAATATTACGAGTTGCAAGTGGGTTTCTTTAATCAAAGAGAAATCACGAGGACCCGATGTCAACTTCACCGTAGATGGTCAAACCAACCACTATTCAAATCATTCTCTCTCTTACTGTCACCAATGAATGATCTTTGCATCAATTACATGTTAAAGATGCATCGTTTTTACATGGAACCCTTACTGAAGATTTTTTATTTTTTATTTTTTTTATGTAGCAACTATGTGTCACGGTTTATTGACTCTTAATTTTATGATTTTGATATTCGTAATTAAAATTTTAATATAAGATATATATTAATTACAAAGTCATAGGAACTGTATATTCAAAAATTATTTTATGTATTTGGTCTTCTCTTTACTGCTTCCATCAAAGATAATGGTAAATCATATTCTCCTCATTACAACGACGAGCAAACCATTAGTTCATCTCGGAGTAGCAGCAGTAGCCACCTGGAATTCCCAGGCAATCCAACCGCTGAGATGCAGCTCAGTGTTGCGCGCGTATTGCCTAAGAGAAGAACGTGGCGTCACCTGCGCTTCCCTCCAGAACACTCTACGTGCTTCATCCGTCGTCCCTCTCTCTCTCTCTCATGACCTTGCATCTCCCAGAAGGTTTTGGACTCCTCCATTCTTCTCCTCTCAGCAGCCAACTCACCATATTTAATTCCGACGTTTCTCCTTAATTCCACCGCGACATAGTTTGATCCTCGTCTATGATGGCTCTAGCTCGTGCTTGCCTCAGCAACGCTCTCCGAAGCCGCTCCTTCCCGTTGCTGCACGCTGGGGGAGCCGCACGCTTAGGAGTCGTCGCGGCGGCGCCTTCCTTCCCTTACTCTTCTTCTGTAGACGCTGCTGCTGATTCTTCTCGGGAAGACATCAGTGATCAGGTGGCGGTGACTCGTGCACCTTCCCCTGCTCGGGGTCGCCGCAGCCGTCGGCTCACATGGAAGAATCCCTGGGACCTCATTCCCTTCCACCTCAACGATGGTACGCAGTTGTCACCAAAGAATCCACTATGACTGACAACACCTGTGCCGACCTGGTTTGTCTGTTTTCGTCAGGGCTCGGGAATGCGCTGCTGCAGGTGTCGGAGAACCTGAACGGGCTGTTGGAGAGGTTGTCGCCCTCTCGCCTGCTGGGCCGGCTGAAGGAGGACGACAAGTGTTACAAGCTGCGGTACGAGGTGCCAGGCCTGAGAAAGGAAGACCTGCGAGTCACGGTGGAAGACGGGATGTTGGTGATAATCGGGGAGTCCGAGGACGAGGACGAGGACGCGGTGGACGAGTCTTCATCATCGACGACGGAGGACGAGGGGCAGGGCGGCTGGCACTTGAGGAGGTACGGGTATATCAACGCCACCTTGCTGCTGCCAGAAGACGCCAAGGCGGACGAGATTACGGCGGAGCTGAGGGACGGGATCCTGCGCATCTACATACCCAGATCGGAGGAGAAGAAGAGCACCGCAAGGGAGATCGAAATCAAGTAGCCGCCGTATATTGTGCAAGTGTTGCTTTGTACTACAGGAGAATAAGACAGCGACTGTTTGTGGACTATTGCTGTAGCATAATTGTCGTCGGCACTTGAAGGAGTAGGACTTTTATGTTGTGGCTTCAATGTTCTTAGAAGTCCGTCTACTTTCCTGTAGTCGGTGATGGCGTGAGCGCCCACCAGCCGAGCATGACGTGGAGCGTGGCACAGTTAGGCACAAACGGGACGGACTATAATACAGCCCAGTATGAGTTGGGCCTTCCGTGGCCCCTATGTTAACAACAGCTAGCAAAAGATCAATTCCGTCATAGATTTAATAACATTTATTACATGTAAAAACGTTAAAAAATCAATTATTAGTTCTTTTCCGATTAATATTGTATTGCACATTATCTTCTTTGCAATCTTATCGTGTAGCCGTTTCATAGTAGTAGTCCCTTAATTCTCAATCAATGAACGCATGTTGTTATTATTTTCTTTAATCTTCTTAGTTTAACGCTAAACATAATTTGACGGTTTATTGTAAACCCGTTAGAATTCCGTCTTCATCTATCTCAAAAAAAAAAAAAAAAAAAAAAACTTAAAGAGTTGCTTGCGAGTATATTATGATCTTATTAATATTATTATTATCATCGTTATTATTAGAATTGCTTGTGATCTTATGGGTCATATTGCACTTTTGTAAGCTTGACTCAGCGTGAATGCAATTATGGAATTGAATACGTTTCTATTTCTTATACTGTGACGGCGACAGCCATATGCATGTTCCATTCCAACAAGTTCAGATGCATGCATGTCCGTTGTCCATCCTCCGCTCCCATTCACCATACGTTGTACCAACAATTATATATATATATATATATATATATATATATATATATATATATATATATATATATATATATATATGAATGGAGAAGACAAACACATAGTCAAAGTTTGTGATAAGATTATTATCCAGGTTGATAACTTGGATAAAGAGTGACACTTGAGAATGTTGACAACACTGTTATATAGCTGGAATATGCTCAGATTAATTATAGCCTTGTTGGTTGTCACACCCACTCATATCATTTGTTTTCTCCCATGCTTGCTTGCAATAAATTAAGATGCCCTTCATGTGATTCAGTTTTTTTCCTATACGTTATAAGTATGTTCACTAATCAGGTTATTTGCTCTCCTAGCTTTATAAAATAATTATTTTATCCTTTTTTTCATTGGAATGATCATGGTCTCCTACTCCTTAGTCACCTTCACTATCGTCCTTGTGCCTTTGTCCAACCCAGAGACATCACGTGCATAGCGAGGGATCGACACGACTAACTTATGTGTAAAAAAAAAGAGAAAGAGAATAGTCCTATACTCGATGAGATTATCTCAGGAGAGTAAATAAATTATTTCCCATGTGTAGAAGCATAAGTGAGGAACACTATTATTTAAGAATTTTTCAAACTTACGGTGCTCTATGCATAATTTTTAAACATAATATTTTTTAAAAAACAATTAATTATTATTTTATATATTTTAAAATCATAAAAGATGAAAAATGATTATAAAAGATAAAAGAATCAAAATCTTTATCAATTAAGCGAATCAATAACTTCATATATGATTTATGCGTATAAATTTATATTACTTTGTCACTTATTATCATATTCTTTAACTACCGTTCCTCTATTTAATTTTATTATATAATATTATTATGATATATTTTAAAATTGTTAATATGATATATAATATTTTATGGACAAAGAGTCGATTGAATCATAACATGACTTTTTTTCTTTTAAAAGCTGGAATCTTTTTAATAATTCATTTTATTTTTTGTGCTCCTGTTATGGAATAGAAGGAATCGTATCCGTTTAGGCCCAGCATCAAGATTCGTGTTGCCGTTTGCCAACGCTGGCCCACGCGCTCTATAGCGGCAACTTCGTTCCGAGGTTGGGAAGGTGCAATGCATTCAAAGGGCAAAACTGAAAATTCGTCCCGTCTCTTATCCTCTCTCTCTCTCTCTCTCCACCTTCTTTTATTATGTTGAGCCGACGACCGGCTTCCCCAATCTAACTCCGGTTGGGGATCCCTCTCCTCCTCATCTGTATATCGATCGAACCTGTATGGGGATTTTGTGATGCTCCCCGAGGTCTTTAACGATCCGGTTGTGCTATTTTTCTCCTTGATCAACTACTCTTTGCTGTTGTTGGTGGTCGGATCAGGATCTTCGGGGTTGCTCCTCCTCCGTTTGTGCTCATGGCGGCGCTCGTCAACTATGGAGGTAATCTCTCTTCCCTGCTCTCAGTTCGTTATTTGTGATTTAATTGACAATGAAGTCGATGGCTTTTGCGTTTTGATCTACTTGATCCTTGCTATTTTCGGTTAATGATGGATTTCAGGAGCCCCTTTCTGGATCAGAGGGTCCTTTTGCTAGTTATAGTTGGTTATGAGGACTTTAGACTTTGTTTAAACGAGAGACTTGCTAAATTAGATCAAGAGATATTAGATGTATGTTCTCTGTTTTTTGCTATTCGGTACGATAATCTTGTTGTCATTTCAACTTCTGATCCGATTTTTGTTTGATAACCCTTAGATATTCGGTAAATTTTACTTCATTTTGATTCTTTTTGGCCAACTCTTTGGTTCTTGTTGTGCTTTGGAGAGCAAATCTCCATGATGTCGCTATTCATTGTGTCTAGATTTAGGGATTTAGCACAAGATACATAAGGTACTGCTCAAAGTAACTTCGGAAACAAATGGGGAATCAAGGACACAAGATGGCATCTTGTTGTGCTCGACTCCTGGATTGTACTTCCTTTAGATCACCTGCTGACTTTTTATGCGTTTTCTTGATAATTGTATTTGTATCTTAGACATTTAGATCCTCTTTTGGAACTCACCATCATCCTCCTTTCTTGGTCTTGCAGGCAACGATGATATCTGCCCTGGCCCTTTTTACTTGAATCTCACTGATTCGAGCCTTCTCCTTTCTCTCGGTCAAAAGGTTGATCTCTACCGTCCCCCTTGCAAGAGATCTCGGGTCACTGCACCTCTTATCTTCAGAGCTGGAGAAAAGGTCAAAGACGGAAAGAAACAGCCCGGTCGATCGACACCCTTCCTGATGAGTGCCTCTTTGAGATCCTAAGGCGGTTGCCCGGAGATAAGGATAGGAGCAACTCTGCTTGTGTGTCCAAGCACTGGCTTATGCTTGTTAGCAGCATCCGTTCTTTGGAGCTTGCTGCTTGCAATATGGTCTGTGATGTATCTGTGAAGAACCCCTCGCCGTACCTGAATAATGATGTGATTGTAGATGAGCAGGAAAGCAAGAACAACGGGTATCTCACCAGGTGCTTGAACTCGGAGGAAGCTATGGATATTAGACTTGCTTCTATTTCCCTTGGAACCTGTAGCCGTGGTGGGCTAGGCAAGCTTTCCATCCGAGGAAGCAATTCAACTCGTGTTACTGATGCTGGGATTTCTGCTATTGCTCATGGTTGCCCTTCCCTGCAGGTTCTATCTTTGTGGAAGGTACCACTCGTCACTGATGTTGGCCTATCTGAGATTGCCGATGGATGCCCATTGTTGGAAAAGCTTGACCTCTGCCAGTGTCCGCTGATCTCGGACAAAGGCTTGATAGCTGTTGCTCAGAAGTGCCCTGACTTAACATCTTTGTCAATTAAATCTTGCTCGAGAATTGGCAATGAAGGTCTGCAGGCTGTTGGTCGTTGCTGTCCAAAACTGAAATCTGTAACTATAAATGACTGTCTGCAGGTCGGTGACAAAGGAATTGCAAGCTTGGTTTCTTCAGCCTCTTCTTCCTTGGAAAGGATAAGACTTCGGACCTTGAATATCAGTGATATTGCTCTTGCAGTCATTGGACACTACGGGAAGAATGTAATCGACCTATCTCTCACTGAACTTCAGGATGTGATTGAAAAGGGATTTTGGGTTATGGGAAATACTCTTGGCTTACAAAAGTTGAAGTCTATCAGTATCAACTGTTGCAGTGGGCTCACTGATACGGCCCTGCAAGCTATTGCCAAGGGTTCCCCCATCCTAAAGCAGCTTTTTTGTTCGCAAATCTTGCTACCTGTCGGATGCTGGTTTGATAGCTTTTGCTGGAACAGCAAAGGCACTTGAGAGTTTGCACCTTGAGGATTGTAACCAGATCACTCTTATGGGCATCCTTGGTGCTCTTTTGAAGTGCAGTGCAGAATTAAAGTCACTAGGTTTGGTGAGATGCTTGGGCATCAAAGACATATCTTTTGAATTTTCACAACTGCCATCATGCTTGCCACTTAGGTCCCTGACTGTCCAAAGACTGTCCAGGAGTCACTAGTGGTAGCATACAAGTGGTAGGGAAGATCTGCCCCCAGTTACAGAATATAGATTTGAGTGGTCAAGTTGGGGTAACTGATGAATCACTCATCCCACTGATCCAGAGTTCTGAGGTGGGCTTTGTGGAGATCAATCTGACCGGTTGTGTTAATGTAACAGATGACTTGGTAACTAGGCTGGTCAAGGTACACGGAAGTAGTCTGAGGATTCTTAATCTTCATGGTTGTAGGAAGATCACTGATAGAAGCCTCCTGGCAATTGCGGAAAGTTGCTCTGTGCTTGATGACCTTGATTTGTCAAGTTGTTCAGTAAGTGATTATGGTGTGGCACTCCTAGCATCAGCAAGGCAGCTTAACTTGCATATCCTCTCTCTTGCAAGTTGCTCACAGGTCACACTGAAGAATCTGCCATTCTTGGGAAACTTGGGGCTTTCCGTCGTGGGCCTAAATCTTCAGGATTGCAGCTTTGATCCGTGCCCATGGGCTGAGGTTGCTTGAGGAGAAGCTATGGTGGTGCGATATCATTTCCTAGTTGAGTTGAAGTACAGAAAAATGGTCTGGGATATCTCTTGGGAGTCCAATCATTAGTCATTCATGAAATCCGGCACCATGATTGGTCGTGAACAGCAGCAATCTATTTCTGTTTAGTTTTTGGCTCATGCCTCTGGCCGTAAGCTTTCGCCTTCCTCGAAGATTTTGGTCGTCTTCCATGGACCATTGGCCGATCTCTTATTTTTTTTGCAGATTGTTCTCCTTTCACAGGAAAACTCTGTTTGAGGGGTTTGACAGTCTTTAACTGGCTGGCTTTGCCCCATTTTGGCCTTGGTTTGTGAGATCACAACCATATCTAACCTTGAGTCAAGTTGTTGCTCAATTATGAGCTTAGTTATCTCATATGTGCTCTATGTGTTTCATATGGTCATGGTTATGTATCATCTGTGAAGCATCATCAATTGCTTGCTTCTATGGTGTGTTTTAGCCAAATCCTATATTGGCAATGCCCGCAGGGTGAACTTTGTCCGGATGTTTCAGGTCAGTCCCTAGAGTTGTTCCAGTCCGGGCTTCCTGTCCTATCGAGTCATTTGAGTCTGTTCTCCTCTTCAGTATGGGTCTTTGGTTGGTTGCTTTTTGCACAGTTCTGTTTGGATGCCCGAGATTCAAGGGATTTGGTTATCGGCAGCTGATAGCTAGAATCATGCCATGACAAACCATGTTTGGTTGTTTTTTGTTCACCAAATCCCACTTTTGCAGGCTGATTGGGGAGGACTGTACTATTTACAACCTTTCTGTAATGAACGAATAAAGTCCTGTGTATGCATGATCTCTCTGGTTTCGTTGGCAACTCTAGTTCTCACTTCCTACAGTGACTAAATGGTCTCGTTGTTTGGTGTTCTAATGGATATCTGTTTGCATCATTTGCCTACAGAGTTAGTGGTGGAAGAGGCACCAACCTTTGTTACTGGCAACTCTAGTTCTGACCTCCTACAGTGACTAAATGGTCTGGTTGGGTTACCTTTCTGGCTTGTTTGGTGTTGTAATGGATATCTGTTTGCATCATTTGCCTACAGAGTTTGTAGTGGAAGAGGCACCAACCTTTGTTCCTGGCCACTCTAATTCTGACTTCCTACAGTGACTAATACTCTGGTTGGGATACCTTTCTGGCTTGTTTGGTGTTGTAATGGATATCTGTTTGCATCATTTGCCTACGGAGTTGGTGGTGGAAGACGCACCAACCTTTGTTCCTGGTTATTTGCTGGTGCTTTCTGGATTTGGGTGGCTATGGATATTGTAATGGCAAAGGTTGCTCCGTCCAAAGTAGTCTGAAGTCGCCTTCTGATGATAGTGATGCCACCAATGTTCTTCTCAACTTCTATCCATCATCTCTTATCCCCACACCTCTCGTGTTTGACGATCGGAAAGAGCACAATAATGACTTGCTTTTGAATCGAAACTTGAGCTAGGTCAACTCAACTTATACAGCAAACTGAGAAAAGTGATCATCATAGGTAAAGAGCACAAGAAGAGGAGTTGACGGAAACCTGACTTATATAGTAGCCATTCAAATGCCGACCTTACATGGTGGCTTCAGCAGGACCCATAAGCAAGCTTCAAAAGTCAACGATCTAAACTCATCCAGCCTTTCCATTCTTCCTAAACCAATCAGAAACAATATGATGTTGCAAGAGGCAAATGATGAGATAAAACAAATTAGATGCCCTGACTCACCTCATATGTTACTGTCACAACCACCTGTATGTTGGTTTAGATTTAATTATCTATGTTAGGTCGCATGATTTAGTGGTAGATGAATCTGCTTTGAACCACTTATTACGTATTGAGTGCTCTCAATGTCTCTCAGAACTTTACGAGTTACCTCAAACAAAATCTATGCTGAACTTCTCCTGTGAACAATCTAAAGCTTTCAATCTCAACGCTACATAGACAAAATTCTCAAACTAAACGAAGACTTTTCTACTCTGTTAAGTATTCCGAGTAAGCAAGCAAGACAGTTTCTCAAGACAACAAAACTGTACGTATGCTTCCTTCTGCAGGAGCTGGATTCTACAAGGTTTTGGTAGTACACACATGAACATACAAGTATATTAATCTAGATATTATTGAGATCTACATATCATTCTTCATTTCCAGTCACAAAGAATGGAACAAGGAACAAGATACCAAGAGCACTCAGCAGCCATGTCACTGCTTTTATCACCTTCCATGGAAACATCGGCTAGTGGTGCAAAGGGTTGGGCCCCGTCGGAACTAGTCGCTTCTCGACGCCATACCGAGGATCGATCTCGTCGCCACCGCTAGGCTCAACGAGCGACGTTTTCTGGCTTTGGTTGTGACGATGCTGGTGACCGTAATGGTGATGGTGATGGTGCCTTGCATGACTGGTTGCAGCGACATCAAGCTTCGCCAACAACATCTTCCTGGGGATGGACGAGGTATTGGCGTGCGAAGACTGCAGCGAGCTCGGACCGCGAAGCAGCAGCAGGAGGAGGGTGAGGCATAAAAGGAGAGCAGCAAGAAGGGATATCCTCATGGCAACGGAGGAGGAGAAGAAGAAAAGTGCTGGTGGACTGAGGAAGAGGCCATGGTGCGATTAATGAGATCTAACGTAGATGGCAGCAGACGTTTGACAGCGTAAGCTTGACAGCCAACTAAAAAAAAGGCGGTACATTTGCGTAGCTGCGACTCCATTTGTGGAGTTACTTTAATCCAGGTTGAGTCTTTCGGGCCTGCTATTGCGGGGAGGAGGAAGAAGGCCATCGCATTGGTCAATGGTGGATCGAACTTTCCTTGACGTTGAAGCAAGAGCGGCGCACGCAGTTGACAAACCTCACATACTTATCCGGGTGTATGCATGGCACTGGGTTTGAGGGTTGACTTCCTACATTGCAACCACTACTGCTGCCACTTTGGCCGGCCTTGCTTTAAGTATGCAACGCCACTGTTTACAGATCACACGGGGATTCACATTGCTCTTTGCTGGCCATCTGTCTGCAGATCTAATTGGTTTTTTTCTTCTTCCAAAACATATATTAATTAATCTATAAAACAGGAAAGTAGGAGTCCACCAAATCTGAGCTAGGTTTCTCACCTCACTTATCATGAACACATGAAGTAGACTGTAATCACAGAAACAATGCAAGAGATAGAAGAAGATGATCCATTAACAAGATGACATAAAACCCATGGAAGCTTAGCATTCTTGTTCAAGCATAGCTTTTGGATCCAGTAAGTGAAGACTGAATTCTTCTGCCTCATGCATGTGTTGTAGTGATCATTCAAAGTATAGTTTCTGCAACACAAGAAGTATAAAATGAGCATCCCCGCAAGCGATTGTTGATAAAAGCTGTATCATGAGTCGGGAACATTCTTGTTGCAGTTTCTCGGTTTTATCTCTTGTGAGGGACCCCAGGCTGATGCAACTTTAACATGGAGATGCATGTGAAAAAGCTTCTAGTTCTCTAGAAATCTGTGGTGCATATGTATCATTAACATTATTGCTGATATGCAATTGTCTTCCCGGTAAAACCTGAAGGGTGTATGGTGTTGGTCCTCATTTATTCACTGCCTATATCCAGTTTTCTGCTCACAGATTGCTGATGCATTGGTCCTTAATGATGGAAGCAGTGGGAAGGGTTTTGAGTGAGGAGTAGAGAGACTTCTTGGATGAATGGTGTGAACTTGGTTGGTTTGGTTCGAGATCAAAGCTGCTTATAATAATACCTCAATTCTCTGGAATAGTCTTCTCCTTGCATTGGGTGGTGTGCGGGAGATGAGCATATCAAACGACATGTTTGAACCACCTCATTGTGCAGGTTTTCAGCTGCTTCACCTCCAAATCTTTCACACTTCCACACGTGTTTTGACCTTGACATGGTAGTAGCTGAAAAGGTTAGATATGCACATTAAACAAAGTTTTATGTATACATCCTAAGGGCACAATGTTTGACACATACATACTGTTCTTCCATCAGACTTCCATTTGCAAGTTTAGACTTGTCATTTGCTGGAACAGCAGCAAGCTGGAGATAAATATGTCATTGATGATAAAAACTAAGAGTTTAGCTAAGGAATCCCTCTTGACACCTAATAATACTACTCCTAATGCCACTTTAAATACCAAAGCCTCACATGAAGACTTTTCTCAAGTCTTCTAGACAGACAAGGAAATGATTTAATGCCAACTTACCCTCATATATCACAGGACACCTAAGTAAGGTTTATTTTAATCTCCGACACTGCTCCAAAGTATTATTCTAATAGATTCTAAGTAGGAGAGAAGACACTATTGGTACATTTCTTATTCCTTACTGGATTGTATTGGTCTTATAGTTCACATTAATCCTTCACAACTAGGATTCAACTTAGTGTAATATCTGTATAGTATCTCAACAAAATCTTAATGTTATTATCTCAACAGAGTAATCAACAAAAGAAGAAAAAAAATAGATATGGTCTCAAATCACCAAATAAAGGGGTGATGGATGCATGTTTTGAATCCTATCATAATTTAAAATGACAACTAATGCCTTGGAAGAACTTAGAATTTTCATTGCTTATGGATTACAATATGAAGAAGAGTGAAACTCAGAGAAGAAGCTGTCAATTTGATTTGATATTAATGTAATTTAAATATTATTATACTAACAATAATGTCAAATATAATGATATTATACATATAATTTTGTCATTTTTAGTATTTTTAATCCGCTTTTGTTTTATTAGTGTCAGCCTCGCTCGCTCGCTCGCTCGCTTTCCCATTCGTCCGCACTGCCGATCCCCAAATATACACGTCTCCCTCCCAATTATTACTCCCCAACACAGTAGCAGAGGCAGCAGCCGTCTCTCTCTCTCTCTCTCTCTCTCTCAGTTCAACAATGGCCACAGAAGAAGAAGATCCGCGGACCCACTCCCTCCCTCCGTACCCTCAGGTACACTTCTCTGCTCCCTAAGCCGTAACCCTAACCCTAATTCATTATCATCAGCGTCTCTTTTCCTTTTCTCAGATGATACTGGCTGCGGTCGCAGCTTCCGGAGACAAGGATGGGACGAGCCTGTCGGCGATCTCCGAGTACGTAGAGTCGTCCTACGAAGGCCAGCTCCCGCCGTCGCACGCCTCGCTGCTGGCCGCACACCTCACCCGCATGACCGAGGCCGGCGAGCTCCTCCTGGTCGGCAGCGTCTACTTCCGCCCCGGGCCAGAGGCCCCCCCGCCCGTCAAGCGCAGCCGCGGCCGGCCGCCCAAGCCCAAGCCCAAGCTCCCCGACCCAGCTGGCCCCGCCGACGCTGCCCCGAGGCGGCGCGGCCGGCCGCCGAAACCAGTCGATCCCCTGGCCCCCGTCAAGATCCCCCGGCCCCGCGGCCGACCCCCCAAGCGCGCCGCCGATGGTGCGGATCCCGGTCAGCCGGGTTTGACCAAGAGACCGAGGGGCCGGCCCCCTAAAGTTAGGCCGCAGTTTACCGAAGTGGGATTTGTCTGAGTGATTAAGCTATGAAATTGCTAATTATTTGGACAAATCGACGTTTTGTCCCTGGAATCAAGTTGATGGGAATGGAGGGGCTGTGGGTATCTTGTATGTTGTACAAGACCATGAGGTAAGTGTTTTATTGACTACAATGCGTCATGCTCTGATGCCTTCTTTTCTTCATAACAATTGACTAGTTTTTTATGCTACTGAATTTTAATTTAGAACAGAAGATATCTCTTGTTATTTGGGCATATTACTTATATGCTAATTGCAAGAAATTCCTGTGATGTTAGCATGAAAGAAAAGTGAGTTTTCGTAAACGTTTGCTGCTTCAAGAAAAGAGTAGTGGAAGACTTGAATTAATTTGGACTTCCTGAATGATTCTGGATTGTCTATATGATTTTTCTTGTGGTGGTCTTTTGAAATAAAATACAGATTTAAATATTTGGAGTCTACATAATAATGCATACCTACTTGGAAATTCTCTTGCATTCAGCCAAAACATATTCGTTCGCTCAGCTTGAACTTGGATATGTTCAAGAATCCTATAAGATGACAATTGTATCTTAAGTATGTTCTTATTTTAGCACTGAAATATTTATTGCTTTACTGACTTGAAACTTTTTTGAGTATTTTTAAATCTGTCTTGCTCTTTTGAGCTGTGATTTTGTGTCGAACCTCTGATAAGATTTGTAGACTATGTAGAATTTATGCTGCATGCAAGAACTGTAATTTCAGCACTATAGTATCAATAAGTGAATGAGAAGTTCCAAGCGTTTAAAGACTTCAAAAATGTTGGTTAGATTTTATATTTAACCTGAAGAAGGTGCGGCTTATAGTATTACGGAAAATTGAGCAAAATAGAGACAGTTATGCAGATGGTTGTGCAATTATCATAATGTTGGACAATTAAGAGAGAACATATTCAGAGGATAGTGTTATCAAGGTGATGGTGTTGCATGTAGTCCTATAGTTTGACTGAGAAGGGGCAATCCAAGACGAGATACTTTGACCATTCATTCTGCATGTTAAACAGAGGCCACTGGTTGGTGACGCCAAAGTAAATGTGGTTAAGCTTGGGATCTGTCTCTCCTAGTGAGTCTCCGCAGGAAAGTAGCAATTCTGTGGGCCACAGGAAAAAAAAGAAAAGAATCCACTCTCCACCTAGCGCCGTTGTAATCAAATTTCATATTTTCATGTTGCCTTCATAAATGAAGTACTGAAGGACTCATTTGGGGAAGAGCTTAGAAGAAATAGAAAATTAATCTTTCTTACAGGAAGGATGGTTTCGTTTTCATGTGCTTAATATTCGAAATTTGAGTAGATTGAGAATTACATGATCGTTAGACAAAAGTAACGATGAAAATTGTCGAGTGATCACGATTTCTTTAGAATAGTATCTGGGTTTTAGTCATAATCATTACAATAGTATTTGGTTCTTGATCTATCAAATATTACCATCACAAAAAATTACAGGGTGACATAAAAGCCTCTAATTTGCCTTCCGCTGGTGATGTAGCGTCCTGAAAGACTATGTATGACTTAGAAATCCCACCCATTCTCTTACTAGGTGATTGCGGTGAAATCATATTGGTAGTTGTGAAGCATATTTTTGTGACCATACAGATATTTGAGACACTATAAGATGCAAAAACTTGTTAGATGTCTCCTTAATGTGTTTAATTCTTTGTTTAGACATTCTATCTCAAACATGTTGAATGGTTAAACAATATATGGAGTTGTAATAACTAAATGTTCGTTTAGAATAAATCCATGTCTTCCAAAATACTGGACTCAGAAGGGTTATTTTCTTTCACTCTCTTTATGCTTAATAATATGGATGAAATGAATGAGATCATTAGAACATCAACTTTGGGTAATTCTGGATATCTATTTATATAGTCCTATGGAATATGTCCTAGTTTGCTGTGAACCAAGGGCACTCTAGCTTAAAATAAATAAAAAATTTATGGCAGCTCTGACGAGCAAAGACTTATTCTGTTGGTTTTAGTTTGAGCATTAGTGTTGTTACTCGTAATCCGTTAAATTTGAGCAATATGAGTCGGGTTTAGTTCAGGATATGATATTAGTTTGGATTCTAAAGTTTGGCAATCATTAGTTTGATTCTGATGTGCCATCTTTATAATGCGGCCATCGATTGGTTTTTATTGTATGTTTTATCTGCTGAAGGTTTTTTACTTAATTGCTTAATATATCTGTCAAGATATGTCCCATCTATAGTTTTTATCTAAAACTAACCCGAGCTCTGAATAAATACCTGACTGATTCAACTCTAATCAGATTTGGCTGTCTGTCTATTATATATTTCTATGTTATGGTTTAGGAGGTCTAGAAAAGTTACAAGTGTCTGACTCATGCCAATTTATAAGAGAAGAGAGCTGTGTGATCTAAAAGCTTACTGTCCGAGTTTCTCTTGTTAATAACATGATCTTTTAGGCCAGCAATCCTCTCATCTTCTGCACTTAGTACTTGTTTTGGGTTCCTCAACTTGTTCTTGGCCTCCTCTTCTTTTCCTCCACAGTAAGAAATAGCTATTGTTATCCTCTTGTTTTTCCACTTCTATTTTCCTCTCTCTCTCTCTCTCTTTCTCTCTCTGTCTCTAACCCTTTAGGTCAGCCTTTTCCAGGCTTCTCTATTTGCTCTTCTCTCTTTAGGCCAGCCAAAAGTCTAATATATAGTCTGTTGTGCTGTAATGCTCCTGCCTCCTGCAGCCTGTTCTATCAACAGCAGACCAACATCACAACCCTATGGTTGAAGGCTTCCTTGACTGTTGATATCATTTCCTCCATCCTAATTGTAGGCTTCTCTCCTTTTTTTTTTTTTTTCCTTCTTCTTACCTAACACCAGTCAAAATTATGATGGTGCATAAAGCTAGAAAATATCACATTCCCTGTTTGTTTGCTCTCTTGGAAAACAAGTGATGTATTTATTGAAAATATTGTGTTGAGACCGCATGAATGCATGCATCACGGTTTGTAGGAAACAAACATTACTTCAGTGGAAATGCTTATACAATACTAATTGAGCTGGCACACTGATCATAGGAAAAGAATTTGTCAGGGTTAGGTTGCTTCTTCATGACTCAGTGATCGATCATAAGAAAAAAAATAAAAATAAAACTACTTTGAGTTATCATATTTTGAATATGAGCCAATTAGTAGCTTGACATGAGTATATTTTTTTCTGTAAACATAACTTTCAAGATTGAGGAATATATGTTGTACATGTGAGATAACATATTGAATCTTGCAAGGTGGGATTCTCCCATCTATCTGTATTCTTTCTCCCTATTATGGCTGGAATCTGTCTCAAGTTGGACTCATTACAAATCACCATTTCCGATGCTTTAGCCGTAATAAGGAGACCTCTGCCTTCCAAAAACTTCACATTGTTAACGGATTCTGCAGTAGCTATTATCTCTGATCCCCCATTTTTGCATTCTCCATCTGCATCTCTGAGAATGAAACCCATTAATTAGCATTGATCTTAATCAATCCTTCCAAGAGCCATTGAATTTTTTTTTTTAAATAAGATCGCACAAGTTCCTCCTTGCAAAGATATATTTCTAGCACAATAACTAGTTAAAAGGCAATTGCTTGAGCTCACGCCCCTTTGATAGTAGGGTTTTTGTTCTCAAAGACGTTTTCATTGTCAGCCTTCTAAAATAACCCTCTACGAAGACAATATTACATCTAGTATTTGTAAGATTATGAGACTAATTATAGATTCTCTTAATCTTTAGTATTTCGATCCTTAGATTTTAAAAAAAAAATTATATTAATATTTCTATGTTTGAAAGTGAAATATCTATCTCAATTTATCCTAATATCGTGTGTTTTACCAACGGAAGCATAAAAATAATGGGTAAAAAGATAATTTCAATGTCCTAATTACGTTTTCGCTGATGGCGGACAATGACGCTACCAAGAGCCACGGGTAACTATTGTGGATAAGCAAGGACAACGAAAACGAGAGATGAGGCAAAGAGAAAGGGGAAGAGGACGACATAGATGTCGATGCTCTACATTTGTATTGACACCGACGTAGATGCAAATGCAAAGTATCGCTCGACATTTGCATCGACGTCGACACATATATAGATGTGAAGTGTCGCTTGGCATCTGCATCGATGTCAACACATATACAGATGTAGAGTAATACTACTCTATATCTATGTTGACATCGACAATGATGTGGGGAAGGGTAGCGTCGCTTTGAATTTGTGTCGTCCATTTTCTCCTCTCCCTTTGTTTCACCTATCGTTGTCCACAATAGTCACCTACTACTCCAGTGACATAATCTGTCACCATCAAACATATAATTGAGATATTAAAATTATTTTTTTATTTATCATTTTCATACTTATGTCGATAAAACCGATGACATTATGGTAAATGAAACTAAATGTTTTACTTTTATATAACTATCAAGATTTCAATATAATTTTTTTAAATATAGGGATCGAAATACTAAAGAGGCCTAACTACATTGCTAATATATAATTAGCCTACTCATGCTGTGAAAGTTGCATCATTCCACAAGCAAATCTAAAACTCATCTCAAACTCTTGCTTAATTGAGTTTATTTAGTTCTTTAAATCACTTTTAGTATGCATCTTATCAAATTAACTAATTATTGCCATTATTGCATCTTGTTATAGGAATTACATATTAGCTCCTATAGTTAACTATGTTTAGCATTAAGATCCCCCCTATAGTTAAACTTTGTTTAGCATCCAGATCCCTATACTTTAACAAGTAATATTGGGGTCCCTACACTTATGAAGGTAAAATATTTAATCCTAATTTTTCTTACGTTGTTAACTTCATCGAAGAAAAAAATCACACGTGTTGTCACGTGCAAAAAGAGAACGAATGAAAAGGATAAAAATATATTTTATTATTTTTTAAATTATTAAATTTATATCCACTTCTCACCCTAATCGATTTATCTTCCTCTCCTCTTTTTGATCTACTTGCTCGTCGCTCACCCATCACACCCGCTCGACTTGCACCAGTCAATCATCGTCGCACCTACATCGCTCGACCACCGTCGCCGCCATCGCTCTTGCATCGCTTGATCCCGTCCCATTGGACCCACTCAATCATCGTCGCTCCTACACCACTCGACCGTTGCCTCTCTTACACCCGCTCGATTGTCGTTACTCCTACACCATTCGTTGTCACCGAACCATACCCAGCTCACCCACCGCACCCTGTTCAAGTCGTGTTTATAAGTGATATGGAACATGTATTTGGGTTAGATCTGACTATTATGTTTATTTGCTGAAAATATAGATTCAGATTTTTTTTTACTATTATAGAATTTTTATTAAAGCATGATTTCAATATGATAGTTCCCTGTGGCATGATGTATATGAAATTGACAATATATGACATTATGTTATCATTTATTTTATAGTTGGCAGTTATCCAAGCATAGATACCTTTTTTCTTGGCTTGCAGTACAAATTCAAAGTTTTATCTTTTAATTAAATATCTGTCCGACCGGCATTGCTTGTAAAAAGCTTCAAGTTGAATCAAATCTATAAGAGACAAGTAGCACACTGTGGAGAGGAGCACATCCTACTGAGTTAAACCTAATGAGTTACGAATTCTGTAAGTTCAATCAAAGCATGACGTGTATAGTACAGCAAAGCCCCAAAAGGAAATATATATATATATATATATATGCAATAAGTGCAAATCAACAATTAGAATGAAACCTACTGAGTTACTCATGAATTCTAAAAAAAGTTGAAAACAGTATCGGAAAGTTACAAAATAATGCCCCACATCCACTGATCAGTGATCCGTGGATGTGTGCTACGGTGGCAAAAAATTATGGATTGTGCGCCATAAGGGTTTATATAACTACCGAGTTCCTAAAGCACATTCAAAATTCTGTGATCACTAGTAACAGTTCTCTTTGATTCATAGTATTCTAAGATTGGTTGTATACAGAAAGAACTGACATCTATAGCTTAACCGGTCGCTATATACAGAATAAAGAGAGCATAGTTCATCTATGTAGACTGCCCTCCTTGCTCTTGTTATGATTATAACAAGTTGAAGAAAAGAGTGTATTATTGTGGGGCTGTCATGTCATGATTATAACATATAATAAATTTACTAATACAATTAGAATCTTTAAAACAATTTGATGCCATTTCATGGATAAAGTCAACTGAGTGAACATAAAAGAAGTAAAAGCAAACAGATGAACCCAGACGACCTCGGCACCTGCTTGAAGGACTCCAAAATCGCATGGAAAGCTCCCCAACCCTCCATTATCGATTAGTTGCACCTTTATCACCCGTGGCAAACTCTAAACTCTAGAAGCTTCAGAACTGACCCACCAGCCTCCTCGGACGCCACAGCGAACGCGCCCAATTGTGTGACAGGCGAACGATGTGCGGCGGGCAAGTTGGGTCCGTTGCGACGGTGGTGAGCGGTGCAAGTGCGATGCTCGAGCGATGCAGGTGTAGCGATGACGACGACCATTGCAAGTGCGGCAACGATCAAGCAATGCAGAAGTAACAATGATTGAGCTGGTGCAATGAGCAAATAGGTAGAAAAGAGAAGAGGAAAGAGAAATCGATTAGTGCGAGAAGTAGAAATAAATTTAATAATTGTGTTGATGAAGTTAAAATGTTTCTCCTTCAATGTAGAGTCCAAGACTACTTTTTAAAATATAAGGATCAAAATATTAACCATAGTTGAGCTAATCGATAATTACCCCTCGTGTTACTAAACAATCGGCTTGATGTTTGCCTCCAACACTGAGAGTCGTGCTCATGCAATCATATACACTCTATTCTTCTTTAAATACAATAAAATTATCATTAAACTATGATTAAAAACCAATACTAACTGGTCCTGCCGTGGTCTGATATCGACAGTCCATTATCAGAATCTTATTCAACTAGAGATTATTGGCATCATATTTTATCAGGTTAATTACAAATTCTCTCTTATAATTATCTTAATTTTTAAATTTAAAAAATTTATATTAAAATCTCTACAGTTACTATAAGAAAGTGAAACATTTAATCCCAATTATTATAAGAAAGTGAAATATTTAATCCCATTTAACCTAATGTAATTATCTTAAATGATGTCTAAAAAGATAATTTTAACAATAGCGATCGACGATGACGCCATGGATAGCTATTGTGATGGTGATTGATAAGAACGACGTGATGGTCGACCTTTTCGATGCTGATCCAAACATCGATAACGAGGAAGAGTAAAGAGGTGAGACATGTGTCAATAACAAAGGAAGAAGAGGGAGGTGAGGCTTCAGCATTAACACTACATCGCTCTACATCTATGTAGACGTAGAAGGAGGAAGAAGAGTCAAGTGAGGCATCTGTGTCATTGATGACGAGGAGGGAGGAAGAAGAGGAAGTGAGGCAAAGTGATGTGGAGAAAGAGGAGGTAGTTGGGACAACTCTACCTCCCCTACCTCTTCTTCCTCCTCCCTTGTCATTAGACACACATGCCTCCTTTTCCTCCTCTGGTACCAATGCAAATGCAAATCAACATTAGAGGAAGAAAAGGAGGCAGAGCAATACAATACTAACGCAAATACCTCACCTACGTCCTCTTTCTCTTTCAACATTGATGTAGATACAAAGCAATGTCAAAGAAGGAAAAAGGAGACAGAGCAATGCAACATTGACACAGATGTCTCAACACTTTGCCTCCTCTTTCTCCTCATTGTCGATGTTCAAATCCACATCAATAAGATGGACGACTGCATCATTCTCGTCAACCACCATCACAACATCCACCCACGCCACAACCATCTACTACTACCATCGAAATTTTTTTATCCATCATTTTCATACTATTCGTGTGCATGTTATTATATACTATATCTTTCATCAGTAAAACCGATGACGTTAGGATAAGATTAAATATTTCACTTACATAACTATAAAAATTTTAATATAATTTTTTTAAAATCTAAAGATCAAAATACTAAAGAGACATAACTATAAAAAATAATCTATAATTAACCCCATCTTACCTGTCCTGACGTGAGTCAGGAACTAACAAAATGATAAGATTTAAAACACCACATCAACTAAAGAAAACACAAGTATGCCAAAGTAACTATGAAATAAGTTAGACTAGAAATCACACAACACTAAAGTGAAAAGAAATGCCTCCAAAGGAGTAGACGGCTTTAGAGATATGAAGAAACAGCATCAGATCACCAAATATGATACATTGTTAAAAATGATCGAGTACAGAAGTATCATCAGGGAGGAATCCTTTCACCAAAACTTGAGAACAGTATATGATAATACCACTATCAACTGCCTGACTGTAAATCTCTGCAATTAATAATGACTACTCGGTTTAAACAGACACAACATACCGGCAGCTTCGTTCGGAAACAAAAGGTGAGTTACAGTATCTGAGCAGCTGTGTTCAGTTTTTCTGCAACGCCGAGCTGTGCCCTAATGAGGCTTGACAAGTATACCAACGCAAGATTATCCTGTAATGAAGAGAAAAGGGTTCATTTAAGTAATGCAAAAGATGGTGAGAAATCCTTATCATGGTCTTTTCAGATGGAAAGAAGCCTCCACCTGAATTCTGTCATTGAAAACCTTGTCAAAAGCTGCTGGTGAAATTTTTGGAACCGAAGCCAAAGTGTCAGCGAGAAATCTCCCGATATCATTATCCGGGGTTGCACGTCCTTCCTAATAAATAATGGAACACTTAGGTCTTAGACAAGAAAAAGAAAATGTCATAGAGACTTACCACAACATCATCAACGTATTTATAGATATCATCAATCAGTGCATACAATCTCTCCATTGACGCTTCCATTCCCTCCAAGTCATTCGGAAGCTTGTCAACAACAGTTGTCTTCAAGATGTCAACTGCAATGGCAAAAATACATAGCACTTAGTTTGCAGCATAATTGATCCTTGAAAACATATACTTGAAAACAGTATATGTTTTGCACTATGCCATCATCTTTTTTAGTTTGTTTTCTACATCACTTCCAGTATGAAAATGCATGAGTCAAATAGCTCACTGTTGAAATTAAAAAAGAAAATATAACTAACTTTAACACCAATACAGATGTAAACTAAATTTACTTGATAGTCCTGAAGGAAAACATCACATTGTTAGTCATTAAAAGAATATCTCAAACCATATGAATGAAACAAACTAAATGAACTTCTAAATGCAAAATCTTCTCTACATACATGCAGGGATGCTAAGATGACTTGTTACCAATCCATACAAGATGAAAGCAGAGATAATTTGTGTGTAATGTGTATATATACATGGAGGGAGAGGGGAAGATAGAAGGGAGGAAGCCCACAACTTTCAGCAGGATTCAACATTTCTGGTCATGTCTGCTGCCAAAAAGACCTAAATGAGATCTATACCAGTTCAAAATGAGTGTATATATGCATGTCCATATATAAGCTAGTTTATAGAAGGTGCATTTACCAGGAACCTTATTTAATCAGGCAGAGATTATTTCTCCAAATTATCCTGAAGTGCAAATGAACATGATGTAACAAAAAAGGAATCTTAAAATATAAACAAATCAAACCATGAACCTCAAATCTATTCTACATGAATTTGCCATTTAGATAACAATATGATCTACCAATGTTTAAGAGGTTCTACTAACAGCATGTAAAGAAGTGACCTTTGGTGAAACAAAGGCTTTGAATAGCAAAGGCTTACAAGAAAAAGTGAGTCAGCAGGGATGAGGTTTATCCTATAAATTCTGCAACATAAGCATGTATAAAAAATCATAGAATATCTGGCAACCAAGCTATATTCAGACATGTATCCAACATTTACAAGATAGAAATGTGGAATGTCAAAAGTATTTCAAAGTAAAAGTCATACATCCAACTCGTTCTGCCTCAATCATCCTCAAATCCAGAGGAATTTCTTGAAATTGTGCTGCAAGTGGCCTATCTCCAAGAGACAAATTAACTGACACATAAGCTTTTATTGAAGCCTCTCCATTTCTGAATCCAGTATCAACAGTAAGATGAAGAGGGGGAACAGAATTCTGTGCATCCTTAAGATCTTTTACAGAATCTTTGAGTTCCTTTACATAGAAGTCATGTATTAATGAACTCCCACCAGAAACACCAAAGCCAGTTGAAAACCTGAACAACGCACATCATTATGTTCTTTGAAGAAACACAAACAAGCCTAACCATATTATCTGTAACTTGAAAGCTTACAAAAACAAAACATCTACTCAAGCTTGAAATTTAAAATCAACTAAACTAAATACATAAATCAAAAGTCTAAACCAATCAGCACAATCACAGCAGGTCGCATATCAGACCGAGATTAGAGTTCGGTTGGTAGCAAAGTGCAGAAGGTTCTTAACAAACACATGAACATAGATCATTACACGACACATATAGAGGCACCCCCAACAGTAACACATTCCAATTGCGGAGTCAAAATTCTACAGTAAGAATTGGGCCCACGTATGCAGTCAGATAAATATTGAAGCTACGTAGTTCCATTATGGTTCAGTCATATGACTTGATAAGCACATAAGCAATATAGACTGGATATCGTTCCTTCAATTTCAGCCATTTAAATTAATCCAAGATCCGAAACGATCCTGAACCAAGATGAGGAACTCAATGGGTGGAATGGTCTTGGTAACTACAGGCATTACTATAAATAAACATTTGAAGGAAAATGATGATATTTGAGATAAACATGTAGGAACAAAGGCTAAATGCTTATCCTCCTCAAATGAAACAAGCCAATAATTCATGGGATCAAACAAAAATTTAGAACAGAATTGAATATTATACTTATGCTAATACCAGACAATGAAAACCCTTCTAGCAGAAAACTTGGATTACTAAACACGTAGGTAAAAAACAACAATCCCAGAGAGTGCTTGAATGCCATGAATATAGGAAACCAATGGAACTGTCAACAAGAATTTGATTATTCAATAATATTCTTTATAAAAATTTAAGAATGGCATCTGATAATATATACATATAAAAAAAGTAAAAAAAATTGAAAGTATGTACACAAAGGTAGAAAAGAAGTAAGAAAATACAGAGACTAATTGATAAAACTGTGACAAAAGGATCTAATGTCCTCTTCAAATCACATCTTAGCTAACTTATAATAAAAGGTAGTGAGCTGAGAAGAGAAAAAGCAAAAAAAAAAACAAAAAAAAATCTGGTTCAGCAAAACAAAAAAGGAACCGCTGTTGAATACCTGATATACACAACAGAATCCATCACAAAAAAACTCGAAGAATATTCAAGTTATATGTCATTTTATCCGCCAGAACAACATGTCCGAGAATAAAAACTACTAAGATACAACGTGCTGGAAGAGAACTATAAAAAAGGTTGTAAATAAAGATATCTTTAGTAAATCTGATAGTTAGAAAATGCAAATACATTAGGACAAAATCAAAATCATTACTATGAACCAGTTCAAACAAATAATTGTTAGCTACTATCACGAATTACCAGCTAGAATAATTTGAAGGTAAAAAAAACCTAATCCTAAAAATTGTTCTTCTAAATTAATATAGTTACATATAAAAGAAAGACACATTTAGAAATAAATTACAGTCACACATTGAACTAAAACAAATCTATAGTAACTAACCCAAACTAAAACACTTCATTACCCTAAGAAGTAAATCTTCTGATGACATATTTACTTCTAGATGAAAAAAAACCATGAGAAAATAAAAAAACATTATTAGAATTGCAAGAGTACAAGGATACCTCAAATGCAGCTGTGCATGAAATATTTAAATTATACATGCAAGGCAAAAGAAATGGCAGAAAATCATGGCTATTCAAACAAAGAGGTATTTACCATCCAACAAGTACTTCCTTGGGGTTCACCTTTAGGTGGGACATATACATGTTCCGATGGTACTCAACATCCAATGCAACCTGAGGTAAAAGGAATGTCAAAGACAACATTGAAATTTAGGAAAAAAAAAAGAAAACATACCAACAATCTGGAGGCAGATATGTATGATGGTATTTACTTGGTGATAACTCTTGGAAAGTAAATAAAATGGCATGAAGCAAGAAAATCAGTGTAACATTCATATCTCAACTTTAAAACTTCAAATTCACAACAAACCCCAAATATATAACCACTATCATACGGAAATCAAGATAATTTAGAGCAGATCCAACACAATCTATTGTGCTTTCCATTATTGTGATTCTACTAAAATATATTTGGTTGTTGACAGAATAACTAGACTGCTTCAAAGTTTCAAGTATAGATTTGCCAAGGTTGACAAGTAGGATTACCATCAATTTTTTCTACAAAAGCCACTAAAATAATAAAGTTCTTCAAGGCAGTTATTTAAGGGACAGAGAAGAAGAATAGAGCATCAAGCGCCCAGTTACAAAACTGAAGAATGCTTACCAAATTATGTCAGAAAAAAGTGTGGGCAATATTAAGTTTTAGAAAATAATATTGCTTAGTATCAAGGTGTACAACTGGTGATGAATCGTTACTGAAAGTGCTGAAACTACAGATACTCTAATCGGGAAAATATCTGACAAATGAAGACGATTTCGGATTAATCCTCTTACAGCACATCCATCAATATGTAAGATCAAATATCGTTTTTCTTTCCGTTGCGACGTCAAGAAGGTAAGTAAGGATAAAAACGAAGAACTGGAACCAAGGGAGGACTAATGCGAACTCATTGGGGGCGCACCTGGTCGGCGGACTCGTTGTGGGGCACGGCATAGGAATTCTTGATCTCGACGACGCCATCGGAGACGGAGCCCAGGAGGGTTCCGATGACGCGGTCCGCCTGGTCGGGGCGCCGGACGTAGCAGTCGCAGATGTTGAAGAGGACGACAGGGTGCAGCCTCGCCGACACGATCGGCGACGACGGTGTGAAGAACTGCAGCACCGCCATGAGATCAGTGCGTGGCGGCCTGTTAGGGTTTTCTGGAGACCTGCTGCCCACGCGCGCCGACTTTGTATGGTAATTTAGCGAGCCGGCCGTGAAGCCTGCTATCGTTGTTCTATAGTCTGGGCCATGAGGCCCAATTATAGTCCCACTGTTGTTGCACCTATTTCCGTACGTGCATTGAGACGAAACCTACCTACTAATCGTGGTTAGCTAAACCTCGCTATAACAAGATCAACACTACAACTATTTCCTCACTTGTTACCGGTCGTAACTCGAGCCGTGACTCCGGGACACAGGCTCACGGGAAGCGGCTCGGCCCATGGATCATGACATCATCGCGGACGTAGGGAGGGATCCGGGAATCCTGTTCCCCGTCTCGGGCGGGGCTGTCGCTTTCTGTGGCCGCATGATGCGGGACGTCGGTCAATTTGGCATCACGGCATCGGGCGAATCAGGCAGGCCGCGTGCCGCGTGCTCCAGCTGATGGCGGGCCACCCGATGCCATCCCCGTGCTCCTTCCACGTGTTCGATCCTCCTCCTCCTAAGAACCACCCGATTGCACTCACCGATCATGATATCATTTATACCGATCGTTTCTACTCCTTTGTGTACCCGTCGTCTGATTGGTTCGAACGCGGGCAATCCTGAGACTGGTGATCGGGTGAGTGGAAAAAAGGTAGGAACAATGCCGCCCTGTGTTTCCTCATCAATGCACTCCCCTGTCCCCCTAAATAACCCGAAGCAACGTTAGCCACCGATCGAGCGATGTGCGTAGAGAAAGCGAGATAAAAAGGTGAGCAAGAATAACCCTAAGCTTCTCGGTTGCCTCTGTGCAGGGCCGTGCTTCCGCCGTCATTTCGTGTGATCCGGCTGTGTTTCCGCTTGAAATTTCTTGACGGATTTCTGTACTCCACGGTTTTCTTCTTCTGTGGTGTTATATTCGAACAGTTTCATCTTGAAATCTTTTGATGATGAATCTAAGCATATCATCTCTTATCTAAGTTTTGATTTCTCTGCAAACTCTGCTTCTTTGCAATATTTCCTCGAATCGAACTGCTTTTATCGTTGAGAAACTTCTTTTAGATCCTCCCAATTGATGGATTCGTTTGTATCTGATTTGTTTTCTTTTATCGCTCTTTTTTAAAATTGTTTTATTCATGCCCCTTTTATTGTTTTTTCGCTTGATTTTGGGCCTAGATAAACGGCGTAAAAATATTATTTTGATGTCGATCTGTGTTCATAATTCTCCGGAGTCGACATCTTCGTAGAGATCTATCAAAATGTCCCCGGTGGAGTCGCTCCGTGAGGAGAATGTGTACATGGCCAAGCTGGCGGAGCAGGCTGAGCGGTACGAGGAGATGGTGGAGTTCATGGAGAAGGTCGTGAAGACAATAAACGGGGAGGAGCTCACGGTCGAGGAGCGCAACCTTCTCTCAGTGGCCTACAAGAACGTGATTGGAGCTCGCCGCGCGTCCTGGCGTATCATCTCCTCCATCGAGCAGAAGGAGGAGAGCCGCGGGAACGAGGATCACGTCGCCTTGATTAAGGAGTACCGCGGCAAGGTCGAGGCCGAGCTTAGCAAAATCTGCGACGGAATCTTGAAGCTGCTTGACACCCACCTCGTCCCCTCCGCGACCACCGCGGAGTCCAAGGTGTTTTACCTTAAGATGAAGGGTGACTACCACAGGTTAGATGAAACATATTCCTCTAAGAAAAAAAAAGAATATATCTCTGTACTTTCTATTTTTTTAATTTGGTGCTAATTAATATCTTGTTTTGTTTTTGTGCTTAGGTACTTGGCAGAGTTTAAGACCGGAGCTGAGAGGAAAGAAGCAGCTGAGAGCACTCTTTTGGCTTACAAATCTGCACAGGTACTCCACACTTATATATTAATTTCTTGCTGATCCTTAGTTGTTACCATCTCTGTTTGAAATACTCCGACCCCCCTCCCCCACCCACAGACACTCCACCCCACCCCACCCTACCCCACCCCACCGCCTGCCCCCCACCCCGCCGGCATGATGCTGAGGGCATATGGTATCTTTCATAGACAAATTTTTTAGCAAAAACAGAAACATGCTAACTAACATAGACAAATTTTTTAGCAAAAACAGAAGCATGCTAACTAACTTATGGCAAGGTAGATTAGAGAAAGAACCAGTGAACTATGGACCACAATGATGGCATCAGTTCTTTAATATGATGCAGTAATATTAGTTCAAAGACTCGATTATGGATGGACTGTAAGGGATCTGTTTTGCTGATGTAGTCTTGGTTTTCAATCATTATTTATTGTTTGGTTTCTTTTAAATTTTAGGCACTTCTTTGAATTACTTCTTTTCAGTAATTATCTTGGTTCGACACAGTTCTTTTCTTCCCATAGATACCAAACATATATGTTGTTGCAAGACTGATGATTGCATATTTTTCTTCTGGAAAATCATCTTTACTATTTCTTTTTCAAGTCATTCTTGTAATTTTTGCTTCCAAATAGTGACATTTGGCAGAACTTATAACAGGATATTGCTTTAGCTGATCTGGCTCCTACTCATCCTATAAGGCTGGGGCTGGCACTCAACTTCTCTGTGTTCTATTATGAGATTCTTAACTCACCAGATCGTGCTTGCAGCCTTGCAAAACAGGTTTATCTCACAGATCCCTCTTCTTTTACAGTATAATGTGATGCTCAGTTGATATTCCACAATCATTCGTTGTGTACCTGAGTTGATGTGATGTTTTACTTTTGCGTTTATATGTTATGCTGGAAAAACATAACTGTTCCAAATTGAAAAATTATAAATCCTATGTGGTGCATGGAGTGAACGTCGTCACAATATTTTGCAAATTAAAGTTGGGGATTTAATAATCTTCAGTGACATAACCTGAAGCATAACTAAAATGACAATAAATTGGTTTAGTTTGAAGTTCAAATCTAGCTGATTTTTGTGTTGCACTAGTTATACTCTGCTAGACTAGTTAGAGTCTTGGTTTGAACTTTTATGGAAATTTCTCATCTGATTGTCCTCTTTTTTCCTTGGAGACAATTCTAGCATATTCTTGTAGCCAAATGATGCTTATGAGCTATGTTTGATCTAGATAACTCTTTACATAGGATTTTATGGGAATACATTTTTTCTACAAAGGAAGCCTTCCTCTGTGATGCTTCTTTAATGGGAGATCCATTGGAGTTGGATTATGCTTATAACAAGGGTTTGGTGTAGCTTTGTAAGGTGCGATTTAATATGGATTTCTGCTTTATAGTTGACTAGAAGACTTGCTCTATTTTCCTTGTACCTTTGATATTCTGCATTGTCATCCTTCCACCTCCCATCCTGTGCTCCTTTATGCTCCATTATTGCTCCATGTCACTGCTTCTTTTAGACATGATAAATACAAAACAGCTCCATGAAGCTCACCAACTTGTCTTTTTAAGTCAGTTGTTCTTTTTTCTATTGACCAAACATATATTTCAGTCTCTCTGCTTCCTTATCCATGTTAGTCTTTATGCTACTTAAATGTAACAATAATATACTATAGGCACTCATCAAATGGTGTTCATGTAAATACTTGCACATTTGATCATCGCAGTTATTTAAGAATTTGCTAGTTTTTGGACTGCCTTTATCTCTTGTGAGTATGCAAAACATGCAGGAAGTGATTCTTATCTTTTATGATTCATGTCTGAGAGTCACATATTTTCATATAGGTAATCATGAACATTCTTAAATGTACATGCAGACTCATAGATGCATATAATTAGGTTGCTGCATCTTCTAGTTCTTGTATTCAACTTGATACCTAGGTGTGCTATGTGACAAATCATTCTTGCCTTTCTTGCTCCTTTAATCAACAATCAGAATTATGAAAAGCTTTGGTTTAAGAACTCTATAGTCTATATTATTTCAGTTCTCAAATTTCACATATGCCATTATAGAACTTTGTCATGTTAATACCTCGGACTAATATCATTGGGTGATTAGAACCGCATCATAATTGCATTGGTGTGAAAATGGACCATAATTTCTTATTTGGACAATTAATTTGGTATTTTTGGCGTATCATCTTGATAGTTATGGTAGAGGAGCCTATAACTTAAGTTGATTTAATTTTTTCTGATTAGATGTTTTAGCCATGTATCACCAGTTGTTTTAGTCATATGGCCTGGATGTTATGACTCATTAATTGTTTTTCATATGACTAAAGATTTGAATAAATTGCTTTTATTTTTTCAGCTCTTATTATTGTTAGTAAAGAAATTTTGTGTTAGGGAAATTCATGTAATAATCAACATATCATCAAGTATGATATATTTTCTAGGTCTAGAAGGTGGAGCATATTACATGGCTTAACAATATTACATATATAATTGATTTTGAACCATGTTATCGTTGTGTTTATGTAGTTCAGTTGCAAATGCAGGTGAACAGTTCAATTAATAATGTCATTGAGGTTTCATATGCAGTCACACTATTATATATTCCATTGGTTGGTTGTAAATATAGGTCATATTAATGTGGTGATATTATGGTAAAGATTGCTTCATGACCATAATTCAAATCATGTAAAATCATACACTATCCGTTTGTTAACATAAAGCTGTGTACATTAATCCTCCCTAGACCTGCATGTATTAGTGGGAGCCTTGTGCACTAGGCATACTTTTTTCACTTTTTTTATTGATGTGGCTTTTGATGTTATCCAGTCGATATCACAAGTTAGGAAAGTTATTTTAGGTGTAGTACAGAATGTTTTGTCAAAGTTTGGTACTCGTGTTGGGAAATGATTATGTTTCCAGTTAGGCGAGTCGGTGAATAGTGGTTGATTTTTTTTCCTTGTAAAGGTTCAACTGGTAACATGCATGACGCTGGGGGTTGGTTAATGTTATTTTAAAGGTATGATTTGTATGAAGTGAGATATTTGGTTGTTGCAAAAGGTTGTGGGTTCCTAGTTCCCTTTGTTAGATATGTCATTGCCATTCTTCTGCTTATTAATTTCTTTTGTTGTTGCTGCTGTTACATGTTAGGCTAAAAATGTTACTTTTATGGGCCTTGTTTCTAGTGGGATAGGCTTCTGATGAAAGAACTTGCACACAGAATCCTTCATCCAAATGTTATCCTTGAAGGCTTCTTACTGAGAAAAAGAAAAAAAAAGACTACTCACTGGTAATTAAATCACATAAAATGAACAAATTATGATATATGTAAGGTGAGTTTGCTCGATGTGAATTTCAGCAAGATGCTGATATGTAATTATGCATCATAATATTGATAGGACCCTAGGGTTCTATCGTGGAGGAAGAGGGTGGATAAGGGGGATAAACGATCTCTTCGAGGGGATCGGGCCTCCTAGATCACTTCGAGGGGATCTGCCTCCTAGGGTTTTGTCTTTTGGCTAAAACTAATACTTCTCATTGATTGATCCCCATAAAAGACCACTTAATCTACTCATAACCGACTTGATGAGATTCACCCGATCCATAATTGATTCTGGCTAACATGACTCAACCTGAATAAATGGACCCGACTTAGCTAGGGTCCTAACAAACCTGTCCTTTTCAAATCAGCCTTGCCCTCAAGGCTGAGCAGTATCAGATTTCGGGAGCACTTCAATATTTGCCACGCATCACGACTCTTTGATCAATTAAGTAGGATCTCTACTTGGTGTAAGCAATAGTTTGGTCTTCTCGTGCAGTTGCCATTGTAGTCTTCTGGAAAACCCTTTTCATCTGATGGCTAGTGGTCGTACCATGTCTTTTTTTGAGGATCGCCACTTTGAAGTCTTCTTGAGGCATCAAAAAGAAATCGACTAGTAGTTGTTTTACCATTGAGCACCTTTTATCACAAATTAGGGTTTGCCCATTAGCAATCTTATCTTCAAATTTGGCACAACTTTCGTGATCGGACTCCACATTATCAATTTTTGATTCCTCTTTAACTGGTTCAATCGTCAGAAGTTTATCACGGCCTTTATATTCGAGCTCCACATTGTCAATTTTTATTTCCTCCTTAATTGTCTCAATTGTCAGAAGCTGCTCTTGTTTGCGTTTGTCTATGTTGACTATCTTGAAGTCCTGTATATAGAAGCTTCTGTTTCGGCGAGTGTCCATAATGATTTTTCCTTCATGTACACTGGCAAATGATATGGCTACTATCATGGTGCGGGGATGGTGAGCTTTAACTTCGCACCGAATCTCGGGATTAAGTCCCTCAATAAATTTTATGACCAATTGTATCTCAGACCAATCTCGGGTTTGGTTCGATAGGTGCTTAAATCTACTCTGGTACTCCTGTACTGTAGAAGTCTGACGAATTTTGGCGAGCTATCCATTAATGTTCTTGTACTTCGACGGTCCAAAGCGACTCAAGAGCTCTCTCTTGACTGTCCCCACGAAGAGACTCCGGGATAGGTCTTGTATAAATCATACCACTGGATCGCATCACCTTCAAGTTGTATGGAGGCTATCTCCACCATTGATTCCTCCAGAGTCCTGTGAAAATGAAAAAACTTTTCAGCACGTGAGATCCAATCGATTAGGTCTTCTTCTTATCTAGGAAACTCCATCCTCATGCGTGTGTATCTTGTGTCCTGCCCGTGGTCATACTTTTCGGATCGACTCCCTTTGAAACTTTCACCATACTGAGTTTTGTTGGGGCTCTCTGATCGGCTTCTTCTAATTTCGCGGAGGAGCTCTTGAAATCTGTCTTCCATGTGAGCCTCGCAGGCTTTAAACCTTGCATCAAGTGCATCATCTGTAGTCATTGCATATGATTGTAGATCAGTGATGTTCAGTTTTTTTTTTTTTTGGCTAAGTGGCAATAACAGGATAAAGGTGGCTGCGGTAGATGCGATTGTGGTAGAGGGAAGAAGATAAGGGCTGGCCGGTGTTGGTGAGGAGGTAGAAGCGGGTGGCCGTGGTGAGCACACGTTTAGGAGCGATGGGCGCGACTGGTGCGGGCAACGAGAGGAGGCAGCGGGGGTCCGGCGAGGGCTGCGGCAGCGCGGTTTGGTGAGGAAGCGAGGGAGGAAGGTGAGGAGGGCGCGGTTGGAGAAGTGGCCAAGGAGGGGTATGGCCGACGGTTGATGAGGAGAGGAAGAAGATGAGGGTAGTGACTGGGGTCCGACGATGGTTGTGAGCAGCAGGGGCGTCGGCGATGGGCTCGGCTGATGTCGCTGTCGGTGGAGACAGTAGCAGGGGTTGGGCTGCGAGAGAGGGAGGAGGCTGTGGCGTCAGGGTGAGGAGCACTCAGCGGTGGTTGCCGCTGAGAGCAAGGGATGCAGCGGCTGAGGCGGCGCTGGCCGACGGTAGGAGCAAGGAGGAAAGAAGGGGGCTGTGCACGGGTGGAGCAACGGTCGAGGAGGGTAGCGATCGTTGGCTGTGCTTGGTAGGCTGCAGGTAGGTGGGGAAGAAGGGGGAAGGTGCGGGGCCCCTTCTTCTTCTTTTTCTTCTCTCTCTCTCTCTCTTCCTTTTTCTCTTTTTTTTTTTTTCATAGATGAGAAGAAAAGAGGGGTGGCTGTAGCTTCTTTTTCTTCTCTCTTTCCTTTTTTTTGGAAGATGAAGAGATCTGTGACTTCTTTTCCTTCTCTCTCTCTCTCTTTCTCTCTTTCTTTTTAATTTTATACAGCAAGATGTAGATATGACGACGATGGTGACGACGTGACGTTGACGACGATGACGATGACGATGATGACGAGAGGAGCGATCGCGTAATCACAACAGGAATGTCGAGGATCGCTGCTCTGATACCAGATGATAGGACCCTAGGGTTCTATCGTGGAGGAAGAGGGTGGATAAGGGGAATAAACGATCTCTTCGAGGGGATTAAGCCTCATAGATTACTTCAAGGGGATCTGCCTCTTAGGGTTTTGCCTTTTGCCTAAAACTAATACTTCTCATTGATTGATCCCCATAAAAGAGTTTACAACCTTATTTATAGGGCTCTACCAAGAGTCTCACTAATCCTTGACTCTTGATAAACTCCTAATTGAAAAATAATAATTGATTCAATTCCAACTGAAGATAAAAATCACTCAATCTACTCATAACCGACTTGATGAGATTCACCCGACTCATAACTGACTCTGGCTAACATGACTCAACCTGAATAAATGGACCCGACTTAGCGAGGGTCCTAACAAATATCAAATTTGAAAGAGCAGCAGATGTGGAGCACAATTGCATGCAAGGCTATGTCCACAGGCTACCTTTCTGTATATATTGATGTCAAATACAGAATGTTTGAACAGCAAGATGCATACCGCATTTGTTTTGCTTGCTAACTAATGAAAAAATTGTGGAAATGATCATAATGTCTTTGTAGTTTGCCATGGTTAATGGACAAAAGACCAAATGCTCATTATCAATGAGATCATTGACCAATGGGATGCTTGTTGGAAGAAGTCTCTTTAAGATTATGGTGATTCACACATAAGGTCCTCTCAATTTCTTGTGCTTTCAGTTGAATTAGCTCTGCTTGCCTAGCCTAATAACTTATATTCCTGTTCTCATCTTGTTTGATCCATGCATTTCGGTAGTTCATTAAGCTAGTGTTGATTGTTGATCACCATTTCCATTGAGTTACTAAGGTTCTAGGTTTAACTGATACATGTTTGATAACAGTTTCTAAAACATTCGCCGATCCAATGGTTTCCTGTCTTACCAGTTCAGCAGGAATCCTGGTTGTCTTAGCCAAAGCATTTTCCGGTTTCATTTTTCCTAAAATTTCTACTTTGATGGCAATTGCAGGCTTTTGATGAGGCTATCTCCGAGCTGGACACCTTGGGTGAAGAATCATACAAGGACAGTACGTTGATAATGCAGCTTCTCCGAGACAACTTGACATTATGGACCTCTGATATCACGGTCAGTTTATGCGCCTTGTTGGTGCTGATCACTGTCTGACATTCTATTATGCATACCATCTAACTAGGTTTTGCCCGCCAGGAGGATGGAGCTGATGAGATCAAAGAAGCTACAAAGAAGGAATCAGGAGAGGCCCAGTGATCTGGAAATTGACACTTCCTCATGGGTGATACAGTAGTAGCGAGAATCTTGTGCTTCTTGGTTGTCCTCTCTTATTTTGTGTTGCGGACAACATAAAGCCAACTGATACTTTCTTAGGATTGGATTGTCTTCAGTATTTTACTATCATAGTCATCTATTAGCTTGTTCTAATGGGAGATAAAAATGATTCTGTATGGCTAATCATGGACAACTTGGTTTTAGTAGCTGGTAGCTTGGAAAAATACTGGTAACAAGAAGGTGACATGCGTATTCCGGCGTATCTGAAGCTATCTGGCGATTAATATGATCAAATTCTATTTGGATCATTCTTCCATCCGTGATATTTTTCTTCTTTAATTTACTTTGGTCTGTAGATGCATGCGTGCAATATAAAAAGATGTAAAAGATTACATCCGTGATATTTGATCATTCTTCCACCTACATAAATGTTAAAAGGTGTGAATTCTCTTATTGTTTTAATGAACCTTTTTCCCTCGTACCTTTTCTCTTTGAGATGAGTAAAGCGTAAGGCTCTCATATCTTATTTTTCATTGGGGATACACGTAATTATTGGTCTTCCTGTCGGCTTATGTGAGATGTATAAAATCTTTACATTAAGAAACTCATTATTATATTATATTTTTTGTTTAATTATCAATCCAAAATCCCTATTTTCTATCACTAATATGTTGCACATGTTCACCACTAATTTTTAAGTAAACTTTTGTCAATTAAAATAATTATGTCAACAAATAAGTTAGTTTAATCGGATAATCCATTCATACTTATGATAAAAGATACTTATTTGTTGATAAAGGATAAAAGATACCATTGGATATTTCTCGCCATTGAGCTCCGGACCTTTGGATTTCATAGTGATCAACAAAAAAATAAAAATGTCCAAAAACCATCTTTGGCTAGTCCGCTAAGTGTGATCAGTCTTTCAAATTAGATATATAAATTACCTTATAAATTTTAATGGAGCATATATATATATATATATATATATATATATATATAGAGTGAAAAAAAATAGGTGCAACAAGTACTCTCAAACAAAAAGTTGAAAAACTCCTAATGATCAATCCTCTTTTCAAATAAAATGTGAATCACTAAGTCTAGCATTGCTAAATCCTCTTTATACACATGAGAGATAATTATATTATAAAAATAATAAATCAAATAAAATATTTACCTCGTAAGATTAGTGATACTCCAAGGAGTATTCATTCTTTTCCCAAAATTCAAGTCACAACCTTACCAATATTCTCTGTAACATGGTATAAAGAAGATCCTCTTTAATAAGAGTTTATTGTAAAGACTCCTTGTCTCTTTGAAAAAAGATATCATCCCCAAGAAAACACAAACGTCCGAATGAGGTATAATGAGAAATTTTAGGCCTCCGATTGATTACTCTTTCAAGGAGTCATTTGAGTTCAATTTGTATGTCTTCTTATTCAGCCTTGCTCTATTTAACAAAAGAACATGACTAATTGAATTAGAATTCCCCTCAGGCATGTGCACTTGAGATGAGAGGAACGCAAGTGCTTTAATCTAAATTATCATGTTGGTAGGATGCAACTATCTAACTAAACATAGCCTTATTTTGGGCTTTTTTTTTATATTAGTCAAAAAAATGTATGTAATTAAGGTTTGAAGGATGTAACTATCTTTCTTAAGGTTTGAAGGATGTATATATAGAATTAACTCTTTAATCAAATAAACGATTAAAGGTTTATTTGAAGGATGTATAGAATTAACTCTCTCACATTCGAAAGGTGAGATGGATAGTCCTTTTGGGGAAATTAAGATACCAAAAAAACTTGAAAAGAAAGAACCCTTCCCTCAACATTAAAAAGTCCTCGGTGTGTTTGGGAAAGAAAATTTTAGTTTTGGCTTAATTTATACGTTAATTAGTAAGTCTTTCACAAATACTAAAAGTCTTCGAGATAGTAAGTAAAACATTATTTTTTATTCATACTAAAATTACATCAAGTGAGAAATTTTATATCAATACTTAAAACAAAAAAAAGGTGACAGACAGTTCATCATTTATAAGGTTTATGAGCAACTGAGAAATTAAAATATACAAATACAAAGAAAGATAATCCTGTTGATGAGGGCATCTCGATCCTCAAAAATAAGAATAAGATTTCTCATTTATAACACGCAAACTCAAGGTTAGAAACACATCAATAAACCTAAGAAAGTCGACCATAAGTCTTTACAAGGTTAACTTAATCATACATCAAAAAATTTTTTTTTACCCCGAAAACCATATAAAGCATGGATTGTCTCTTGAGCAATAAAAATATTATATTGGATCCAATGACTATTCTAATGCTTTTATGACGACTCCGTAGGAACAGCCGCGGCTTTCTCTACTCCGTCCCTCTTTTTAGAAAAAGGTGTTTGACGATTTACCCAGCCCTCCTCCCTCGCCCGCCCAAAGCAAAGAAGAAGAAGAAGAAGAAGAAGAAGCTGGGAGAGTTTGATTCATTCCGAACCCCCTCGCCTCCTCCCTTTCCTACGGACGCGTATTGGCAGCTGATGGGCTTTCTCGGCTGATCATGGGGAGGGAATCGCCCTCGGACACTTCGCCCAAGGTGGGCGAATCCGCGACACCCCTTGCCGAGGTGGCGCAGGCCTTCGAGGAGCTCGCGGGACTGCTCGAGGCCGGCTCCGGGGATCTCCGCCTTGGTCCCTTCTCCGACGCCTGCTCCCTCGTTTCCATCCTCTTCGATTCCCTTGGTCTCGCGTTCAAATTTGCCGAGATAGAGTATGTCGCCAAGGTTGGTGCTCGATTCGCTCCTTTTTCAGCAGTTAATTTCTCCCGTTCTTTTGTTTTAGCAACTGGTAATAGCACCAACATCCGCTTATGGAGCTATAATTTTTGTTCTTTGCTCGAATCAGACGTTTGTTTCCGGTAGCATCCTATATATGCTACGAGTCATGAAAAAGGTCGACATGGATTACAACATAGGAATTTGTTTTGTTGCTGTCCTGCATCGGATACAGAGGAGACAGAAAACCAATCTTTTGATGCTTGATATCTAATCTAATATTGCAGGAAATTTTACAATCAAGCATCTATTGATACCAAATATTTAATGTCAGCCTTAAGGAATTAAAAGATAAGTTTGTCCAATTCAAGAAATAGAGTTCGCTGTGTTGTTTAGATGTACTAAAATCCGTCCGGTGTTTTCCGGTTCAAGCTGGTTGTGACATGCTGATTGCGTTATTTTGCATGGTCCCATTTGAAACCAATATTTTCTTAACTTTTTGTTGGGATCGAAAATGAGTTTAAATTTGAAAATATTAGTAAGAGTAAGACTGTAATGAACAATTAAAACAATTTACGAAATAATTAAGCAACAAAGAAGAGAAGACACATCAATTTTATAATAGTTCGGTTCACGTGACCTACTCCACTCCCGATTCATCCTCCATTGAGGTCATCGGCTTCCACTATTGATCTTCCTTCAACGGGCAAAGATTAACCACCCTCTTACAACCCTTTTATCTTTTTCACAGGTTTATAACCTTTACAAGCCACTCACCCCTCTTTTAAACTAAATCGAAACTTAGAGCTAGAGGGGAATTCTCAAGGGATTACACTAGAGTTTTCACACTATTTTTGTTCTCTATTCTTGCTATCATAAGCAAGAATACCTGGAGTCTTTATAGACCCCAAATTACTTCAAAATTTAGAGCCAAAAATTCAAACCTCCCGAGATTTCAGTGTACGAGCAGTACCATCGCCAACACCAGCGGTACTACCGTCGAACAGAGCCTGAGATTCTGGGCTCTGACGGTACCACCACCTGGAATAGGCGGTACTATCGTCGACTGGCGGTACTAACCTCGGCGGCCGATGGTACCATCACCCAAGTATCCCGAAAAAGTATGTTTGAGTACTTTTCATACCTTGAGCTATACCATCTTTTGACCTAGCTGTACCTCCTCTCAAGTTAACAAAATGAGCCTCCTAATGGGCTCAAATCAGCCTTAATTAAAGCTTAATTAAGGCCCTAACCCTAATTGATTTGGCATAGTTACACCCAAAACCAACTCAATTACAATCACAATCACATTTACTTCAATCTAGACATAATCGATTACAAACAATAATACTAAGTTATTCGGCATGTCATTGGTTCATCCGGTGCTTTGTTCAAACCTTCGGCACATCGTCCTCTCTTATGACGTATTACCCAATCGACATATTGACCTCCACAACATTCGATCTCCTTGGCACAATGTCTGATCTTTCTGACCCGATGCCTAAACTCATAGCACGAAGCCCTTCTGCCGGCATGTTGACCAAGTTAGTCCTGCGTCACTTAAACGCTAATTAGATCAAAACTTCATCAATTGATTTTATTATCAAAATTTGAAATTCAACACTTTTTCCTTTCTCTTTCATATGAAGAATTTTTTTTGAGATATTTTTAAAATTATCGATTGTGATTATCCTATGAGTTTATTAGTAGCAATATCAATATTATATGAGAGTACATTAATGTTATTTTGTTATTCATCTTTATTAAATTATTTAATGATTTAAGAAAAAATAATCTCTTGAATTTAAAATGACAAATGAGTATCAATATGTATCTTCTTAATATTAAGATTAAATTTTGAGATATGCATTGTTATATTCAAATATTTTCATACTATTATTAGAGTGATAAAATCTATATCCTTTTGATTTTTTTATAAATAATAAAATATCAAGAAATAGTCCTTAAATATAATATTTTTAATGTGATTTGAAGATCTTCATATCTACAGGATAATTCTAAATATGTAAATATCTCAAGTTGGGTTTCCTACTAGTCTATAACTCAAAAAAGTTGATGAAATTAACGTACTAGGAACCCTATTCAAGATATATATATTCGTCCTTAGAGTTTCTCCTTACATTGATTTGGGTATAGAAAAATAATTGATTATGCTCCTAACTATATTCATAAAAGTACGATTTTCTTCCAACAATCTTATCTGTTGTGATATATTTGGTAAGACATATGAAATATCTTTTTTTAAAAGAAATCTAGAAAAAGAATCAAAATTGTTATGACCGGGCTCATTATATCTATCATAAAATTTATCACTCATATTATATTTGATAATTTTAATATTTTTATTTAATTATCTTTTGACTTTATTTATGTACACCTAAAGGTATCAGTAGCCTAAAACCTAACACGAATTAAATATATATAGTCATATCTCAGCAGGTTATTTATTGAGATGATAAAATATCTCAGTCTTCACTAAATAGGGAATATGGAGTGATATATAGATGTAAGCATATATAATCTCAAGGAGTTCATGAAACTATATTTTTTTCTAATATTTGATTACAACATAGCTGTATACTCAAGATTCACATGAATTATATACAACCCATCATATAGAATTTAAAAGTTAATTTTTATTGAATTATAAATATATTGAGTTTGTAATGACTAAAAGAGAAACAATATCCTGATAATTTTAGATAAAGAAACTAAATTTTTAGAATTATAAGAACATGTTGTGCATCCTCAAGATCTATCAAATTAATTATCTCGCGGCATAAGCTATAAGTATCAACTACCATCGCAGTTTAAGATGATTTCCTATAATAATGAATATTTTGTACTTTTTTAGTTTTTATATTAAAATAAATCTCTATTAATGTAACATAGGTTGAAGCGTCAGAATCAATCCACCAAGTATTAGAAAAAGATTTCTGTAATGTTTGATTCGGAACATACAAAAGTTAAACTTATATCTTTCCATTTTGAACGAAATCATATTCACATAACATTTCTTACTATAGAAGTACAACCTTACTGTAATGAATTTTCTTTTATGAGTTTATATAGCATTTATAAACTTAGGTGATTTATACATCAACTTTCTTTTATTATTACTGACTCATTGAGTAGTACCTAAGATATTATAAATTTTTTTCTACTTTAATCTTAATTATTTCTAAAGATATATATTAGCCATCTCATTTAAGTTTCTCTTATCCTTAATTTTATTGTAGTGAATTTAAATGAGTCAAATTAAGAAGAAATTAAATTAAGAATAAATTATACGAGAAAAGACTCAACTACATCATGCTCAATGTTGTTGACTCATCAGCTATAATGAGAGTATATATTTGAATTTCACAAATACTATATATTAAATTTTCGTCTTTCATTAAAATGTTAGCTAATGACTTGCTAGTAAATTTAAATTGCTCTTAGAATATTTCAATAAGCTAGTTGTAGAATTATTAGCAATTATCATAAAACTAAGTCTTTTAGAATTCTTTTAATTATTTATCTCAATTATTTGTTATATAGAACTTTCAGTAGTTATGTCTGAGATCCTTTTAACTAGTCCTACCAAGGTCTAACATACCTAGTGTAAATTATATATGCTCAAGCCATTTTGAACAATTAATCCAAAAACCATGGAGACACTAGAAGTATAAAAATGCATGGAAGGAAGTACCATTGAAAATATAAAATATTAATATTTTAAGTTTTCAAAATATGATAAATTTTGATATCATCCATATTTTACCTTTTAGTAAAATATTGATAATTGTAATGTTTACTCAAAATTCTTTATAGAGAACTAATGTCATCCTTGTGGATTAGTATTCCTATCTTTGGGTATACAACTATTTATCCGATACTATCATATAATTATTCGAAGTATATTTTCTTTTGAGATTATCTAAATCTCTTAATTATGTATACCATTATGAATATTATATTTCTTAATATTACTTATAACAAATTCTTTAAAATTTTATAAGTTACCAGTCAAGGCCGCTTTAGCAACTATCAGACCAATAGTATAAAAATATAATTTAAAATATTTTATAAATTATAAAATATTTATTATAATTTATATCCTATAAGCTAGCATCCTAGGCCACTTTGGTAGCTATTAGTCAAATAGAACTTATGGATATAAGTTATAACTAATATTTAATAAATAATTTTAATCTAATTATATCAAAATAGTTTAATAATAATAAAATAGTAATCATAATAATTATTAAACATTAATCAATATAAAAAACTCGTATGATAAAATATATATCATACCTTTATGTTAAAAATAAATTTTATTTCATAATTTTTAAGCATAATCATGTGAATAACTAAACAAATAGCTAAAAAAATAATAATTATAATTTAATTATCATATATAAAATTTTAGCAATATGTCATGTGAGAAAACTATAAAAGAAAATCATAATATATATTTTGTGATAATTATGTATGGAACTCTTAAATTAGACTAATCAACCCTATTTATTTAGGCAAACCTAGAATTTGGCTAAACATCAACCGATTAAGTTAGTCAAAATTAAAATTGACCAAAGTCACAAATTTATCAAAATTTTAACTTTTGTGAAATTGATCAAAATGTAATTGATTGAATCTAAATCTAATCAAGTAATCAAAATACAATCAGGATTAAGTCTAATCAAAATATTTTATTAAATTAATCAATTTTTGTAATTGAGGATACAAGTAAAAAAAATTAATTTTTAAAGGATAAAACTATAATTTTATTTTAGGATATATAGTGGAAATATGTGATTCTTATAAGGCATTTTTGTCAACTTTCTTATATAGCATTTATAAACTTAGGTGATTTACACATCAACTTTCTTTTATTATTACTCACTTATTGAGTAGCACCTAAGATATTATAATTTTTTTCTACTTTAATCTTAATTATTACTAAAGATATATACTAGCCAACTCATTTAAGTTTCTCTTATCCTTAATTTTATTATAGTGAATTTAAATGAGTCAAACTAAGAAGAAATAGAATTAAAAAGAAATTGTACTAGAAAAGATTCAACTACATCATGCTTAATGTTATTGAGGTTACAACTTTGTCAGCTATAATGTGGATATATATTTGAATTTCTCAAATACTATCATATTAAATTTTAATTGATTTTTTCATTAAAATGTTAGCTAATGACTTGCTAGTAAATTTAAATTGCTCTTTGAATATTTCAATAAGCTAGTTGTAGACTATAATGAAGTTTAATATTATTAGCAATTATCATAAAACTAAGCCTTTTATAAGTTTTTCAATTATTTATCTCAATTATTTGTTATATAGAACTTTCAGTAGTTATGTCTGAGATCCTTTTAACTAGTCCTATCAAGGTCTAACATACCTAGTGTAAATTACATATGCTCAAGCCATTTAGAACAATTAATCCATAAATTATAGGGACACTAGAAGTATAAAAATACATGGAAGGAAGAACCACCGAAAATCTAAAATATTAATATTTTTAGTTTTCAAAATATGATAAATTTTGATATCATCCATATTTTATCTTTCAGTAAAATATTGATAATTCTAATATTTACTAAAAATTATTTATAGAGAACTAATGTCATCCTTGTGGACTAGTATTTCACAAGTTCTGAACGGTTGTATACAAAAGATCATGATCTATTACAGACCGAAATCCCCATAAGTGTCTACATGACACAACTCTCATTTACAAGCCGAAAGTGGCCACAAAAGCTAACCAAATTAGGGCTGCCAAACCTACTGCTAGCTCGTTACTTGCTGTACAAAGCATGAACAAAGATCGAAAGATATAGACAATTATGAGCATTATATCGAGTACCCTATTTATATTTTTATCTGTGATATTCTCCCCCACTTATTCCTTCGACGTCCTCGTTGAAGCCGTTGCAAACGTTGCATCTCCTTACCTTTTGTTGAATCTTCAATCTTCTGCTCTAGTTGCAACATGTCTCTTGGCTCCCAGCTGCTCTCCACTATTATTATCGAGTAGTCAAACTTTGATCCGTCATACTGCTTCAACTCGCCAATGATTGACTTTAATGTGGGGTTGGCTAAGTTGTGCTGATCCTTGTTGATTCATACGGATCCTTCTGATGTAGAAAAAGACCTTTCTTGTTATGTGCCAATATCTCAATTGTCTTATGTCGCTTAAACTAGGTGGATGCTTGTTGGAGCTTTAACAAGTATCACCTCGCAGACTTTGAAGTTTTGAGGTCCTTCCTTTACAAAATTTGGCCATCGAGTCTTTTTCCACTTAGTTGTCAATTCCAAGTTAGGTTCGCATCACTTCCGTTTATGATTGATATTCTATTAGAAAACGAAGCGGACAATTTACTCTCAGCAGTATCGATCACCATTAGTGATGATTTGATAACTATTGTCTTCTATTAATTTCTTCGAAGGGTATTTAAACTTGTGCAGAACTCCTCTGCTGGATAAATAAGAGAATTGGGGTACTCGCTTTCGCTCATTCTTTTAAGAGTTGAGAAGACAAATGTTACTTGACTTTGCCCGCCTCCTCGAGGTTATACTTTATGTATTGAGCTAGTTATTAGTCTTCGCTTGCTCTTTTCTCACACTTCTGAAGCATTCAAAGTGTTTGCACTCCTTGTATTAAGTTAACTATTGCGATTCACCTTCTCACTGCCATCGAACTTCTAGAATCCAAGCAGTTTTGCTCAAAAAGAGCAAAATTTCACCCCAACTTGGAGCAAGTCTCTGATAGTTTTGGTCGCCTCTGGGATTGTACCATCTTCTCCATCATCTTTGTCGCTACTCCTCTGAGTAGGAAAGGTATAGCACCACATACTGCATATTTTGTTCCTTAGTCGAACACTCTTGTATCAATCCGAAGTCCCCCACTTTCGCTATCTTGATGAGAAGCCTATTGACACTGGTCTTATGAAGTTCCCTGGCCTCTGCCCTTTAGCCTTGTCTTGCTACTCATAGTTTGCCTTTGCATTCTCCACCTCCTCGACCCCTTTCATGACCAACGCTCTCCTTCCATAAGAGCAAGGGATTGATGACTTCACGGAAGTCTCACCTCTACGGTAGCATGGCACCGCCAAGCCCATGATACTATTATCCATTGTCTCACATCTGCGTCCCTTTCTTTGTAATTGGTAGATCCGCCTTTGCGGCACTGTGGCACTCCTCCGAGTCCAGTTCCATTCTGACGAACGCTTGGCTTTTGGGTAGCTGAGCCCCTCTAGACTCGTCGTCTTTTCCTTGTACCTTTCTACCACCTGCTTCAACACTTTTGTGTTCTTCGAGTAGTTCCATTAGTCGATGGAAAGATAGATTGCAACTCCCATGCATGGCCTTCGCCATTTTGTTGCAGGGTCTGATTCTGTTCTCCTTAGCTTCTTTGGTAGCAACGGTCGCTTACTCGGCCTTGTTCTCTAACTTACCGGGCTCCCTTAAGCGAATATGAGCATTGGAGTAGTCCAACTCTCAATCGCTCCGATCATACCTCCTCTATGATAAAGGCCCCCCATGGGATTCACTGATACTTACACTCGAAATTTTCCTTTGATGGTACACAACCCTCATATGCTGATAATCAAGGCTTTCATTCGATGCACACACGGAAGACCCGCCTCTAGCACAATCTCCTCTGTGCACTACTTTCTTAATGACAACTCGAGTGGCAGCACTGTGACATATTCTTTAAGAGTACCTGCCTCTGCCTCTTGCCCCTTGTTAAGACCTTATGATCCCAACTTCACCTCCGCAAGTTGAGTCGCCTTAGTTCCTCCGTCAAATGCTTCTCTGAGATAAGGTGCATGTGCCTCGAAGCTCTCTTCGTCTTTAGCACCATGCAGGATGAGTCTGCTCCATCAGAATGAAGAACCCATGGAATAACATGATCCCGCTCTTGCCTTTGCAAGAGTTCATGCCATTGACCTCTGTCTAAGGAAAGCTTCGTGCCTCCGCTTCATGTTCCATCTTTTACGTCGACTCCCTTCATGCGACTTGGGTACTTCACCAAGTTCCACCCAAGTTGTTCTGCCTCTCGATTTGCATTGAGTTGATGGTGGACCTCGCGCCCACCAATCTATGGGTTAGCCCTCTGTTGAGTCTGATTTCCACATCGGCCTTAAGTGTGCCTTCGTTTGGTGTCCCCCACTTGATCTCACAATGCATTAATCAATGTATTACCTCATGGGAGATCATGCAACGACTCCTCACCGCTCGCTCGGTCCGTTGAGCTTTGTGGAGTTATTGTGCTGAGGTACTCCTCAACATTTGCGATTTGTTGCACATGATTCTCCCTCTGGAGAACCATGACATTCTTCCTGGATATCTGTCCTGTTGGAGCAACTTTTCTCTTAGCATCCTTCCCTTTAGAAATTACGGAGACCACCATCCCCTTGGACTGCTTCGTCTTGCTGAACAAACTGTGCATTATTCAACCCCACAAACACACTTACTAGATTGCGACTCCTCGCCAATACAGCTCCGTTGCACCCTTCAAGTCCTAGCAACATACTAAACTTGTTGCACATTTTAGCCTCTTATGGACGTATCCTTCCCATGCCGAAGAGAAAGTTTCATACTCCATGGCGTCGAGTTTTGATCGCCTAGGGATAGCCATGGACATTCCATCATCCGCATACAAGCCCTTTCATGAGTGCTGTATTATTTGAGTTAGCAATTCTCCTCACCTTTGTGAGCTTTGCACAACTCTTTCGATCACTGTGTAACCCATCCCACTTTGCACGGTCTCATCCTTTATTAAACGCCTCCCTTGCCTTAAGCACCATCAAGTTTGGTTGCCAACGTTGAGCCATAGCTCGAACTCAGCCATCCCAACCTTTGTGCGCCATGCATTCTTCCCTGCTTGCTTGTCCTCATTGTCACGGTCAAAATGTAAACAAGGTGTTTGATGAAATGCTCATGTTTGTCTGTGTCCTTCGGTTTGTGTACATACATTGTACAGCAAGTAGCGGGCTTGCAGTAGGTTTAGCAGCCCGAGTTTGGTTTGCTTTATGGCCAATTTTGGCTTGTAAATACAAGCATGTCTTGTAAGCACTTGTGGGGGACTACGGTCTGTAATGGACCATTATCCTTTGTGTGCAACCTCTCTGAGTTTGTGATGTCCTCGGATGTAATTTGCATATGGCTTATGAAGTGTTTGCTTGAGCAGTTGCTTGTGGATCCCGTGGGAATTGCTTCTTCTGGCCCGTTTTATCTTTTGTGAGCCTAAGGGACTTTAGGAGATCTCGGGGAAGGCTGACCTTTGCGGACGGATACGTAGGGGTGTCGCACGGCTTAGGCAAAATCAGCTAAGCCCGTGACAATGTGGTATCAGAGCGGGACAAGCACACGCAGAGACACTTGCCATACAAACGTGGGGGACCTAGTTGGGCTGTGTGGAGGACAGCCAGCACGCGCAACCGTTTGGGGGAAAACGGACATTGAGATGTAGGGAAAGGAGTCGCTCAGAGGAGCGGGCATCCAGGTTTGACATTCAGAGGAATGGGCAACCCTTTGCGCGAGAGGCACCACGATGACAAACATGCAAAGAAGAATGCGTAGCACACAAAGATTGGGATGGAGGAGTTCGAGCTATGGCTTGACGTTGGCAACCAAACTTGACGGTGCTCAAGGCCAAGCGGGGCGTTTGGTGATAGATGAGACCGTGCAAAGTGGGAGGTGTTGCGTAACGACCGAAAGAGTTGTGCAAAGCTCACAGAGGTGAGGGGAATTGCTAACTCGAAGGATTCGGAACTCATGCAAGGGCTTGTACCCGGACGACGGAGTGTTCGTGGCCATCCTAAGGTGCGATCAGAACTCAGTGCCATGGAGCATCAGAACTTTCTCTTTGACATAAAAGGCTACGTCCTAGGTAGCTGAAATGTGCAACAAGTTCAGCACGTTGCTAGACCCTGGAGGGTGCAGTGGAGACTGTATTGACGAAGGGTCACAATCTAGCAAGTACATTTACGGGGGCAGAACAAGGCATAAGTTGTTCAGCAAGACGGAGTAGTCCAAAGGGGATGGTGGTCTCCGAAGCTTCCAGTGGGAAGAATGTAAAGAGGAAAGTTGCTCTAATAGGACAGATATCCAGGAAGGATAAGTCCTAGTTCTCAAGAGGGAGAATCATGTGCAACAGATCGCACATATTGAGGAAGAGTTTCTCAAGGAGATATCTCCAAAACGCTCAACGGACCGAGCGAGCGACGAAGAGTCGTCACATGATCTCGAATGAGGTAATGCATTGGTGGATGCATTTCGAGATCAAGTGGGGGAGTAATCCAAGGCAACATCATATGAAGGCACACTTCGAGTCGATGTGGAAATCGAACTCAACGGAGGGCTGACCCGTGGAATGGTGGACGCGAGGGCCACTATCAACTCAATGCAAATCGAGGAGCGGAACGACTTGGGTGAAACTTGGTGAAGTATCCAAGCCGCATGAACGGAGGTCAGGAGCTACTGGGAGCTCCACTTCGGTGAACAATGCAACGGCAAGAAGGGCTGTGGATTCAAGGAGTGAATGCCACAGTACCGCAGAGGCGGGTCTTCCGTGTGTGCGCATCGAAGCTTGCACCAGATGAAAGCCTTGGTCGGCAGCATATGGGGGCTGTGTACCACCGAGGGAGTAGTCAGATTGCAAGTACCAGTGAGTCTCATGGAGGGGACTTGATTATACTAAGGTATGATCGGAGCAGCTGGAGAGTTGGACTGCTTCAGTGCTCACATTCGCTTAAGGGAGCCCGACAAGTCAAAGGACAAATCCGAGTAAGCAAACGTTGCTACCAAGGAAGCTAAGGAGAACAGAATCGGCGTGAGCTCTGCAACAAGATGGCGGAGGCCATGCATGAGAGTTGCAGTATGTTTTTCCATCGACCAAAGAGAACTGCTAGGAGGACACAATGGTGTCGAAGCAGGTGGTCGAAAGGGGCGAGGAAGCGACGACGAGTCCAGTGGGGCTCAGCTACCCAAAAGCAAAGCGTCGGTTAGAAAGGAGGTGGACTCGTAGGGGCACCACAGTGCCGCAGAGGCGGATCTACCGATCGCGAAGAAAGGGATGCAGATGCAAGTCAACGGATAGTAGCGCTATGGGCTTGGCAGCACCATGGTACCGCAGAGGCGGGACTTCCGTGGAGTCATCGATCCCTTGTTCTCATGGAGGGAGAGCATTGGTCGCAAAAGGGGCCAAGGAGGTGGAGAATGCAAAGACAAACTCTAAGTACCAAGACAGGGCAGAAAGGCAGAGGCCAAGAAACCTCATAAGACCGATGTCGAAGGGCTTCTCATCAAGATAGCCGAAAGCGAGGGACTTCGGGTTGACGCAGGAGTGCTCAACCAAGGAACGAAGTAGACAGTACATGGTACTGTACCTTTCTACTCAGAGGAGTAGGCGGCAAAGGTGATGGAGAAGATGGTACAATCCCAGAGGCGACCAAATCTATCAAAGACTTACTCCAAGTTGGGGGACTCCAAGTTGGGGTAAACTTTTGCTCTTTTCGGGCGAAACTTCTTGCATTCCAGAAGTTCAATGGCAGTGGGAAGGCGAATCACAGTAGCTGACTCAACGCAAGGAGTGCAAACACTTCAGGTGCTTCAGAAGTGTGAGCAAAGAGCGGGCGAATGTTAGTAACCAGCTCAATGCATGAAGTACAAACTCGAGGAGGCAGGCGAAATCGAGTAACCTTTGTCTTCTCGACTCAGGAGAATGGGCGAACCTAAGTACCCCAATCCTCTTAACTCGAGGAGGTGAGCGAAGCCAAGTAACCTTGCCTTCTCAACTACTAAGAGAATGGGTGAAGTCAAGTATCCTAGTTCTCTTACTTATCCGGCAGAGGAGCTCTGCCTAAGTTTAGTGACCCTTTAGAGAAAGCTTACGGAAGACAATAGTTGTCAAATCCTCACCATTGGTGATCGACACTACTGAGAGTAGATTGTCTGCTTCATTTTCTAATTGAATGCCAATCAAAAGCGGAAGTGATGCGAACCTACTTGGAAGTGACAACTAAACATGGAGGAAGGATCAATGGGCCAACATTTTGGAGGAAGGACCTTAAAAACTTCAAAGTCTGCGAGGCGATGCTCGTTAAAGCTCCAACAAGCATCCACCTAGTTCAAGCAACATGAGTATACTACGATACTGACGCATAATAAGGCAGGTCTTTTCCTTCATCAGCAGGATCCGCGAGAACCAACAAGGATCAACACAACTCAGCCAACCCCACACCAGATTCAGTCAGTGGTGAGTTGAAGCAGCATGGCAGATCAGAGTTCGACTACTCAACAACAGCGGCGGAGAGCAGTTAGGAGCCAAAGGGGCGTGTTGCAGCTAAAGCAGAAGATTGAAGATTTAGCAAAATGCAAGGAGATGCAACGTCTACAGCGGCTTCGACGAGGACGTCGAAGGAATAAGTGGGGGAGAATGTCACGGTCAAAATGTAAACAAGGTGTTTGATGAAATGCTCATGTTTGTCCGTGTCCTTCGGTTTGTGTACATACATTGTACAGCAAGTAGCGGGCTTCCAGTAGGCTTAGCAGCCCGAGTTTGGTTTGCTTTATGGCCAATTTTGGCTTGTAAATACAAGCATGTCTTGTAAGCACTTGTGGGGGACTACGGTCTGTAATGGACCATTATCCTTTGTGTGCAACCTCTCTGAGTTTGTGATGTCCTCGGATGTAATTTGCATATGGCTTATGAAGTGTTTGCTTGAGCAGTTGCTTGTGGATCCCGTGGGAATTGCTTCTTCTGGCCCGTTTTCTCTTTTGTGAGCCTAAGGGACTCTAGGAGATCTCGGGGAAAGCTGACCCTCGCGGACGGATACGCAGGGGTGCCGCACGGCTTAGGCAAAATCAGCTAAGCCCGTGACATCATGGTGCATTTTGTGCAAAGGTTTGGTCATTCCGTTGACTGTTAATCTTGGATGCCCGCTCCTCTGAGCGACTTATTTCCCTACATCTCAATGTCTATTTCCCTTAAACGATCGTGCATGTTGGCTGCTCTCAACGCAGCCTTGCTAGGTCCCCCACGTTTGCATGCCAAGTGTTTCTACGTGTGTTTGTCCCGCTTTGATACCAAATGTCATGAACTTAGCTGGTTTTGCCTTAGTTGTGTGACACTCTTACATGTTCGTCCGCAAAGGTCAGCCTCCCCAAAATCTCTTATAGTTCCTTAGGACCTACAAAAGAGAAAATGGGTTAGAGAAAACATTTTACACGAGATCCACAAGCAGTCATTTCAGCAAACACTTTATAGCCAATGCAAATTACAATCATGGACTTCACAAGCTCTGAACGGTTGTACATAAAGGATCATGGTCTATTACAAATCAAAATCCTCACAAGTGTTTATATGACACAACTTTCATTTATAAGTCGAAAGTGACCACAAAAGCTAGCCAAACTACGGTTGTCAAGCCTACTGCTAGTCTGCTACTTGTTGTACAAAGCATGAACGAAGATCGAAAGACACGAAAATACATGAGCATTACATTGAGCACCCTGTTTACATTTTTGTCCGTGACAATATGCTACTGATTGAGCACCGTCGATTGTTGTCCCACCGCGCGACTGTGCACACCCTCTGACTGGTGACCCCCACGCTCGTTGTGACGTGTGGCTGTACACATGTGTCCACCATGCAACCACTGGGAATCGCAGCCTTCGACATCTAGTCGACGCCTACCACGGTCAATGAACGTTGTTGTAACAACATTGTTGTAGCCACCTGTCAAAGGCAATGCTACAACCACTATAGGAAGCGGCACTGTGCGTGTACAGATGCCTGTGACCAAGGCAAGCCAATCACTACAAGGTTGCTACACTCAAGCAGTCGTAACCATGCATATAACCATTGTCGATTGTCACCTGTTGCACCCCACACGCTTCCGTTGCATACAATAGCACTTGTATGAAATCGCTGCCCATGATTGGGCCAACAACCATCAGAGGCTACCACCCTTAATAATGTTGTCGTCGACAATAAGCTATTGACGGTAGTTAGGCGATCAAACACAGGGAACCTCATTCACCTATAAGCAGGTGACAAGACAAACGACATAGGAAAACAAATTGACAACATAGACGGATCATTCAAGCATCATATAATCAAAATCTAATAACACCTTTTCGCAAGCAAAGGGTGTTGACAAGCAGATCTAAATATAAAATAGATCTGACATACTTTTATGATCTTTTTTAGTATAAAAACTATAATTATACTATTATGTGAATAATATTAGAAACTGAAATCAAATAACCATAGATCAAAGATTATGATTGTTTAGTTTTGATGTTATTTAGAAAAAACTTTTATCTAATCTGCAACCGCACCATCCCAGATCCGAAAGCTATAAAGATGCAGATCTGTAAGGAGAACTAGACTCGTCTTCTCTTCTCTTCTTATCATTCACAGGATCACTATGAGCAATGAATCAGGGACTAAAGGGAGATAAGAGAAGATCTGTAATCTCTCAAATAATATAACATATTATTCTGTGTCACGCATTGAGTCCTTAGAAGGTTATATCGACTTATTGACGAAAGCAGAGGGTCTAGGATAAATAATTAGAAGAGTCCCTCCCATCAAGGTCATCTCATAAAGAATCCTATGACCAATAATTATAATCAGAGTTCAATCAAATCTATAATGTATCTTACCTAATTAGATAAGGTCACATAATCTAATAGGTTATAGAAAAAATGGTCAATATAAGAATTTATTAACAAATTACTAATATAACTAAACTCGTGGAAATTCAAAGTTTCTCTTAGCAGAAGTCATGAAACAAAGGAAGCAGGATACCTTTCTAAATGCAGTTGTTTTGGACAAGAGTCCAAAGGCAGCTTAACTAGTTGAATCCAGATAACGTTTCTGACTTTGTACTCCAGTATAAAAAATTGTCATCCAATAATGTCCAAGAATTGAGGTCAGAGTACAAGATGCTATGTTAAGATATGATGGCAAGAGCATGTACCAACACTACAATCTTGGCCATCCAGTGCCACTACTTGGCTATGCGTGGATTATTTGCCAATGAAATGTCTGGTTTTGTATATGAATATGGTATGTAGTAGCTTAAATGATATTATTTGTTCTTAATACTATGCATCTATATCTACATGAACTTTTCGTTGTAGTCCTTGGGAAAAAAAAACTCGATAACATAGATATCACACATTATATGCTACCTGAAATAATTCTGCATGGTTTGACATGTTAATCTTTAGGAAAGAGAATATTCATATTTTGAGGTGCAAAAGAAATAAATTACAACTCATGTAAGTTGGATATGACTGAATGTCAATTATAGCAATCCATCTATTTTAATTTTTAACCATTCTAATCTGATTTTCTTGCAATTACTGTGGTCACAACCAAGGATTGCATAATTATGGGAAGGAATGCCTAATTATATATCTATCCCATGATTCCTTGGACCATCCAATAGGGACATCTTCATTGTTGAACATGACCCAGGAAGACTTCGCGAGGTATGGATCTGACATCAAAAGGTTTTGAAAGGATTTTGGATATAGTTTATTAGGTGTTGTATAGCGCATGAATTGATCATCTTATCTACATAATGAGCAGGCCTAAGAAACTATTCTTCTCCAAAGGAGTTTTGGAGATACAATAGGGTAATCTCAGTGCCAAAACTGCATTAGTCCCAAAAGCTACATACACTAGGAAGTTGGATAATTTCCGTTTTTATATAATTCAGTATGATCGTGAGTTGGTTTTTTGAAATCATAACAACAGTCTTGTTTGAATGATCAAGTGGAATTTATTTTCTTCTGCCCTCCATTTTTAGCTTTTTTTACTTTATGTTTGAGCTAAACAAGTTTGAAAGCTAGCTTATTTTGGTGTTATTTAATACCATTTTCTAAGGATTTGACTATTCAGTTTTCTGCACTGACTTCTTTATTATGATGTAAATGTTCAGGTGAATGACCTGATTGAAGCATCAAAGACTCATGATACTTTAAACAAAATCATTGATCATGATCTTGAAAATGATACAGTTCGAAAGCAAGGTAGCCATTCACGTAACCTACGCAGAGTCAGGCTGGGTCTTGACCTCATCAAAACTTTGTTTGAGCAATTTCCATCATCAGGGTATGTTACCCTCCCTTCAAATATTGTATTTTATATTTTTAGTTTCTCAAGCTATTCTGATTATCGGATGTATTACCAGTTGCTAAAATTTATAATGCTGCATTGTCTCAGGCATACAAGCAAAATTTAACTAGGACTTATGTCAGTATAACTTTCATTGTAGATATGTGCTGGACCATTTATTGTGTCTCTAAAGAGCCTTCTCTTGTTTGAATACAAGATGTGTTTCAGACAACAAAGTAAAATACCTCTTTATAACTTCAAAATAGAGATCATAGTTCATGGTGAAAATCGAAAAAGATTAACAGTTTAAAGTATTTCACTGCTTGATAATGATGCACATCTCCAGGACAACAAATACAATATCTTCTGGAGCTTTTAATTGACACTTTACAAGCAAGTTGCAACTGATCCAAATTTCTACTCATACTAGCAGTTACAATGCTCGTTTTCTTGTCTCTTTTCTTTCTTCTGAAATATCTCAGTGGAGGAGCATTTGGCCAAACCAAGGGAGCAATTATAATTCTTGCTTTCCTTTTTCTCTTTCTTTCTTTTGAAATTCTTATGAGGAGGATAATTTTGCCAAATCAAGGAGGGATTTTGGTTACTGTAATTGAAATTATACAAGGTGATGTCATGAGCATAGTACTTAGCAGAATTGATGTTGTAGATTAGGTCTGCCATTTTGATAAATTGATTTTGGCTTAGGTTTCTGCTATTCTCATTAGTAGAATGAAATACCCAATTCAAGTTCCAACTTTAAAATGGCAATATTTTGATATTTGGGGTTTCATACAACTTATAATCGGATAGTTACAGAGACTATTTTTGCAGTTCCGCTTGCAAAGATTACTTGCTTCTTAATGGCTTCTTTTTAAAAGTTTGGAGATAGCCAAATAAAGCATGTATTTGCTCCAAGTAAACTTTTATTCAATGAATTAAAATAAATTTAGCACTTCTTGATTCCATTTCAGTGGGTTGCTCCCTGCCGCTCTTTACTCTAAGTATGTTCCCCCGCCGTTAGAGGCTTCCGTTCCCATACCTAAAACTGATATTGCTGATTGAAATTCTGATGTTCGAGTTGAAGTCGTTAGCTCCTGGACTTATTCCATTTTGTCTCCAAAGCTACCGCTTATACTTGTGACTTTCAATCCAACTCCGATGTTCGAGTGCTAGTCTACCTCTCCTTGGTTTAATTCCGTATCTCCACTACAATTACTATACTTTACTTTCCCATTAATATGCTTATTATTATTAAATGCCTATGTGAACACTTTAGTCTACCATTCCTTTCTTTAAACTATATCTAGTCTGTCCAGTTTCAGCAAAGAAAACTGACTCATACTTGCTAGAATTCAGAAATATGCATGGCATGCTAGAGATGCACATTGTGCAAATATCATTAAAATTCCTTTTCATTTATAGAATGAGTGAGTTACATCGTGTAAATTATACTCGTAATTTCAGTGGGTGCTCATTAAAAGAAGCTGCTTCAAATGCTTACGGTCAAGTTTGTGCACCGTTTCATGCCTGGGCAATCAGAAAGGCAGTTGGTGCTGGGATGTATGCTCTACCAACAAGGGAACAGCTAATAGTGAGATTAAACGAAACTGGTTAGTGTACTTCAACTCATATGTATCTATCTATTACAAAATGAGTTCTTGTTAAAGAAATATTTACATTCATGACTATAGGGTGCTTTTTTCTGCTGCTTGACTGTTCTTTCTGAAAATGGAATCAATAATTATTTTCCATGGGTTTGTGTTGTGTATAATTGCCTTGATTGTATATTCCAGATAAAGAGAAAATTAACTATGATACAAGGCTTAATCCTCAACTATTTAGGCTATTAGTTAATGTACCTGATTTCTTGTTTCTTGTGTGTAATATGCTCCATCATTTATTGTGTCTACTATGTAAATTTCTTGTTTGTGGTCATTTTAACTTTGTTGTCTGGAGACCACAAGTAATAGTGTAGGGCTAAAGTCAAACTTAGTGGGGATTGGTTTGGCTTGACAGGAAGGGTTAAAACCTTCTATTTGTATTATATATCACTGTATTATATAATAATCAATTGTATTATATATCACTGTTTACGATCTGTCTCATAGCAACACCAAAAGTTGTAGAAGTTTTGTGATGATAAAAATTGAACTGAGTATAGTTATTTGTTGTTTTGCTCTCTTAAGGGCTGTTAAGGGAAGTCTCTTCTGAAATGTTTTGCTACTGCTGCTACCTGCTCTTCCTTTAGGACATCTCACTGGTCTGACAAGAGGCATAGAAGCATGAAGCCATGTGCTTCTGAGGCTGCAATGTCTAATGACTGTATTCTTCATATATGATACACGTGGTTTCATCAAGAGTAGCTTAAAGCTATCCAGGCATCAGGGATCGAAGGCCTTGATCTGAGTTTGTGTAGATCCTGCCATCAAAACAACTAAAGTTCCTTATATATTTCCATTGTCTCCTTGAACAACAATAATAATAATAAAATATTAAGTTACACTTAATTGGGGTTGACTATATAGATCTTTTGTCATCACTGAGATGTATGAAAAGTTACATGTTTAGTTAAGTTTAGATTACTTGAGTCTTTATTTATAGTTTTCATTAAAGTCTTGTTAGATTTTCTTCTACCTCTCATTTCTTCTAATTACTGCATCCAGAGGTTTGCTTAAAGCAATCTAACACTAGGTAACGATTGTGCTAACGACCTAAGCAGACTTCACATTGGAATTTGGCTTTTCTTCAAGCTCGATATGTTGTGTTTACGATATATGTCGTTATCCAAGTTATGATTTGTACAAGCTACCAAGGTCAGAGGATTTCTACTATTTTCTGCAGATCAATCTATACAGAAGGAAATGCGAAGATTCATCAATGCATGCAATCCGATCATACAATACATTGACAATCTTTTCCTTTCAAAGAAAATTAGCCTGGACTGGTGATGCAGCACTTAACACGGCCATTCTTTCGAGGGGTTCAGCTTTTTGGAATTCAGAAAATATTTTTCTTCAATGTTCTTCATGATTCTTAGTTAAAATTTTATTAATAATACTGTAGTGAATTTCCACCACGTTCCCGCTACTATTTGTTCAAATTCATTGTTATAAAACCATGTTGTATCAATATCTTATGGAAAGGATGATGGAAACGAAGGGCTCTGTAAAACTGGTGTTTGTTTGTTTGATTTTTTATCAATATATTTTTTCTTTCCAAGTCTGGAAATAGCGTATTCATCGAAACAAATTTTGGTATACCCCTTCAAATATTAGTACAGCTAGTTGTAGTTAACATTTGCCTGTTTTAGTTAAAATATATATTAAACATTTAAAATATCTCTAATTTTCTTATAATTGTGATGTGCTTTTAATGGTTGTTAATATTGTTTAGTGTTCCAACTTTCAACTAATAATCAAAACATTATCACACAGAGGTTCTAATAGGTATCAATAAAAAGATGGGAAAAAAAAATTACCATCAAATTTAGAAGAATAGCATAAATTTAATTTATCAAATCATCTATGAGGTAAAACCTCTCAAAAAAATTTCTCTCTTTGAAAATTTACATATATTAGGAAAAAATATCATTGATGTCCTTGTCCGCACGATGTAACCTTGATCAACATGCATGGGGTCGTCCAAGGTGGAAAGTACCTTCTCGCGAGTTATCATTTGCACAATGATCGAAGTCGGGAAAGGCTTCACAAGCCGATCTCTCCGATGCTTAAGTTAGTTCTAAGGTCAACTTCTCTAAATGTAAGTTCACGATTTGTGCTCCCCTTTTTACTTAGAGTCGAGGGTGTATTTTTATACCTAAGCTTGAAGAGATGGAATATTCCATAAAGATTTAGTAGGGGAGGCAGTTTTAAACCAACTCGAGTTGCCCTTTGGACTTCCAAAAATATTTTTGTGTATATTTCATAGGGGAGGTGGTTTCTAATCGACGCATGCTACACCTAGACTCTTAAGAATATTTTTGTGAATATTTTGTAGGGGAGGCAATTTGTAATTAACTCGAGTTGCCTCTTGGATTCCTATCCACGTATGCAAGCGAGTGTCAGATCATTTGGGCCTTTTCCTCCTATGGGCCTTATGTGGGATTTTGGCTGATTATATATTATTTATCATTTATCTCCCATAAAGGCATGCTTTGAGGCTCTTACGAGAGGGGTTCGAAGCACGTGGTTTAGTTTGTCCAACACATGGCCTTGCCGTCCATATCAACACAACATGGTTCTGAGAGCATTCAAGATCTTGTCATATGGGTCAGGTTTTCTTGATTCAGGTGTTTTGGGCACGTTTGGCCTTACACTTCTACCATAGCGGATTTATCTTGGTGTGGGTCAGGTTTTCTTAACTCACATGTCTCAAGAACATTTGACCTTGTTCTTCTACCATACCAGATTTATCTCGATGCAGGTCAAGTTTTTTCGACACATGTCTCTGGCACATTTTTGCTTGAGCCTCCGTCATAGTGGGTCTTCTAGCACGGGTCGAGTTTCTTCGATTCATACACCTTGGGTACCATTCGGCCTAAGCCTGCACTGTACTAGGTCTTCTGGGGTTGGTCTAGTTTCTCTAACTCATGCATCTTAGGCATCATTTGGCCTGATACTTTATCATAATGGTCAAGATTCTCTAACTTATACGCCTTGGGCATCATTCAGCTTGAGCCTCTCCCATAGCATATCTTTAAATGTGGGTCGAGTTGCTCTAACTCACATACCTTATGCACCATTTGGCCCAAGCTCCCATTGTAGCATGTCTTCTAGTGTGGGTCAAGTTTCTCCGACTCACTCAACTATTTAAAGCGGTCCCGAAGAGACATTTGACCCAATCATGGAGGGTGGCTCCATTGTAGAAAGGGAGAGTCCACTTTCATTGATCGACAGATGTACCAAGATGAAAGAGAGCATATCTTCTTTATATTTTTCTCAATTGGTGCCTTAGTACAAGAAGAGAGAGAGAGAGACACTCAAGTGACATCCCTTTAACAAATAACATAGTGTGAGAATACATGATTGGTTTGTAGGGCACTTGTAACCAACAATCTCCCACTTGACCTAAAGCCAATCACTTACGTGTCTGATTCCCATCAGACCCCTATGATACTCAAATACAATATGAGGTAATAGCTTCATTAGTGGATCTGCAATATTATCTTCAGATGAAAATTTTTCCATTGCTACATCTTCATATGCCACAATATCTCTAATCAGTTGGAACCTCCTTAGAATAATTCTGATGAGATCTGGGTTCCCTTGCTAGAGATATCACCCCGTTATTTTTGTAATATATAGAAATCAGTTCACTACTAGGTATGACTCCAAAATCTGTCGGTGAACTTCTTCATCTAGACTCCCTTTTTTGTTGTTTCTACTACAGCAATATACTATGCTTCTGTGGTCGAGTCAGTAGTAGTATCTTGCTTGAAACTTTTCCAGGTTACTACTCCTCTATTTAGGGTGAACATATACCTTGAGTTTTACTTGCTATCATCGATATCGGACTGGAAACTCAAGTCTTTGTAGCCCTCAACTTGAAGGCAACCTCTTTCGTATGTCAGTAAAAGATCTTTAGTCCTTCTCAAGTACTTAAGGATACACTTTACTACATTCCAGTGTTTAAAAATGAGATCCGCCTAATACCTACTCGTGACACTCAAAACATGTGCTATATTAGGCCTGGTACATAGTATAGTATACATGATATACCCTACCACTGAGGTATATGGTATCATATTCATGTTTGTCCTTTCTTCAGGAGTCTTTGGAAACATACTGGTAGAAAGTGATATTCTATGTCTCATCGGTATGAGACATCTATTGAAAATTTTCATATCAAACCTTTTGACAATGGAGTATATGTACTTAGATTGAGACAAGTCAAACATCCTTTTGATCTATCTTTATAGATCTGAATCCCCAAAATATAGGATGCTTCCCCTAAGTCCTTTACGGAGAAGTGTTTGGATAGCCAAGCTTTAACTGTGGAGAACATTCCTACATCATTTCCAATTATCAAGATGTCATTCACATATAGCACCAAGAAGGTGATAGCGCTCATACTTACCTTCCTATATACACAAGTCTTATCTTCATTCTTAACGAAGTCATAAGATCTGATCACCTCATCTAATCTTATGTTCTAGCTTCAGGAAGCTTGCTTCACCTAAGCAACTTGCACACCTTATTTGGACTATCCTTAGATACAAATCTGTTAGGCTGTATCAAATACACCTCCTCCACGAAATTGTCATTAAGGAACATGGTTTTTAGTTCCATCTGCCAGATCTTAAAGTTATAGTGTGCTGTAATTGCCAAAAGAATTTTGATGGATTTCAGCATGGATATAGGTGAGAAGGTTTCATTAGAGTCAACTCCTTGCCTTTGACGATACCCTTTGGTCACCCGCCTTGCCTTATAGATCCACTTGCAGCCGATGAGTATGATAATCTCAGATGCATCAACAAGGTTCCAAACATTGTTAGAGTACATGGAATCCATCTCAGAATTTATGGCTTTTTGCCACTTCCCGGAGTCTATACTCATAATAGCCTCATCATAGGTCTAAGGATCAATATCCTGAATGTCCTCTCTACTGGTATGTCCTACATATTTTTCAGGAGGGTGAGATATGCTAGATCTATGCAAAGTTAGAACTTGTGTGCTAGGTACCTTAACAGACTCGACCTCTAGAATGGTGCTTGAGCTAGGTTCTCTAACCTCACTCAACTCTATTACACTTCTACTGTTTCCACAAAGAATGTGTTCCTTCTCAAGGAGCACTACCCTCTTGGCAACAAAGACTTTCTGGTCCTTGGGATGATAGAAATAGTACCAACAAATTTTCTTAAGGTATCCCACGAACTTACATCGCTTCGTCCTTGATCTAACTTATCAGAGTTATGTCTTCTAATGTGGGCATGACAGCCCCAAATTTTAACAACCTTAAGATCAGACTTCTTTCCTTTCCATATCTCATATAGTGTAAATACTATCGGCCTAGATGAAACTCTATTTAGAAGATAAGTTGTGATCTCCAGGGCGTATCCACAGCATGAGACCGATAGATTGACGAAACTCATCATAGATCGTACCATGTCTAATAGTGTATGACTCATCCTTTTTTTATATATATCATTGAGCTAAAGTATATAAAGAAGTGTCCATTAGGATAGAATCCTATGGTCTCTAATAAAATGAGTGAACTCTATACTCAAGTACTCTCCTTGTTCACCTCATCTCATTTCCTCTTGGTGGGCACTTTCATTCATGATCTGTAGAGCTATATTTAGAACAAATAAACCATTATGCAATGTTCCTCTAATGATGATTATCATCCAAAATCAATGAACAACTATTGTTCTAAAAAATTAATTTATATCCCATAACCTTAAAACATGAATGAAGATGATGTTTTTGACGATAGAAGGAACATAATAACATGCATCTAATACAATAGTAGCTCTACCAAGCAGATGTAGGGTGATCTCACCAATAGCAACTATATCAACTCTTGCTCTATTGCCCATCTTGAGGTCCATCTCGCCTCTCGCAAATCTCCTAGGCCTTGTCAGAACCTGTGATAAATTATAGATATAAAAAGCACTCTCAGTATCCTATACTCTTATATTATCATAAAAACCTAACAAATGGAGACTGATCATAAATGTACCTAAAGCTTCTCTAGGCTTCTATTTTGCCTTCTCTGCATGGTACTCTTTATAGGTCCTCTTATAATGCTTATCTTTTCTGTAGTGGAAGCACTAGCCTTTATCATTTGCCGGGTCTTTCTTGGCAACCTTTGCCAGGTCTTTCTTGGCAACCTTTGCCTTACCCGAATTACCCTTACCCTTACTCTTCGTAAGGGACTTATTAGCCTTCCTTTTATTTTTAGTCTCACTAATGTAGAGAACTAGCTTCTTTTTCTTGATGGTGCTCTCAACCTCTCTCGATATATTGAGGAGCTCAAGGAGAGTCACCTCAAGCTTTTTCATATTAAAATTTATAATAAACTAAGAAAAGGAATATGGTACAGGCTGAAGTATAAAATCACGACAGGTTATTCTCTAGGACCATTCCTAGACCTGTGAGTTTCTCGATCCACTCTATCATCCTTAGGACATGGTTCTGAATTAATGTCCCCTCTATCATTATAGCGCGAAAGAGACTCTTAGATATCTCATATCTTTGAGTTCTTCCCTACAAATAGCCGGTGAAGATGAATAATGATGGAATTGGCATCCATACTTACCTCTGTAGCTCAGGAGTTATAGAGGCCAACATATAGTACTTAGCCAAAGTGGAATCATCTATATACTTTGCGTAGCAAGCGATCTCATCCTCACTTGTCCCTTCATCTGGCGTGGGCAATATCATGTCAAGGACATAAGCGATTTTCTTCACTGTGAGAATACTTCTCAAGTTGTAGAGTCAATCTATATAGTTTGGACCAGTGAGGCGGTTGACATCAAGTATGCCATATAGGGGGTTTACGAGTGACATATTTTTCACAAATAAGATGCAGCATAAATGAATAACATGTATATTTTATAGAAAAATAAATAATTAAGAGATAAACTTCTATCTTAATCTACTCCCACTTATTTTCTGGTGAATCACGAGATACCCTCGATAAGTGAAACGAAAGTCTTCGGCAGACTTCTAGTGGCGATCGAGATCCAATCGACATCTTAGTGTAACATCAAAGGACTCGACCAATCACACTAAGTCTAAAAAGGTGGGCAACTTTTGCTAATCACAACTCGTGTTCTTGTCTAATTTAGCCTCTAAACCATTATGGCCTCGAGGGACTCAACCAACCATGATGTTCAGTTAAGTCATCACCATCGCTACAAGATGAGTCTGATTTGATAGTATACCCTCGAGGGACTCGATCAACTCAACCTATGTCGGGATTCAATTTCTTCCTATAACGATGAAATGTCACTTGGGTCAATCTAATTGCCTCACGTTTACCGACTTAATATTATCGTAGGAGGGGTTTTTGTTTTATTTTGGTATCTTAATATGTCGTGTCACACACATACATATTTAATATATATCTACAACACATACACACACACACACACACACATATATATATATATATATATATATATATATATATATATATATACACATAGTAGGTGTATAAGCAATCACATATCACATATGCATAATCACATCGGATGATCATGAACCATCACCTAATATGATCAAGTTCAATCCAGTGGGCCTGTGTATATCGATGCATCTTCATGCCTTGTGATCATTCATCTCATCATCATCGGTTTCGCCGATACCTCGACGCATCTCCATACGTCACGATCATCCATCTCGGTATCATGGGGCCCATTGGCACCTCCATGCTCCCGCCGTGCCTATTTGTGTAATTATAATATAATCACAAGCACGCTGGCCCAACAATAAACAAGAAAGATAGAGGCTCACAAATCTCAATAATAATAATAACCACACATACAAACATCATATCACATGGTCCATGATCATCCATCCACATCATACATCACATGTACACACATCATTATATAGGACTACTAGATAAGTAATAATAGTTAATTAAACCTTTTAATTAACTATATATTTTTAAATTTAGGACATACTAAGAATTTTTAGATTTATTAAGGGTATTTTTCAAATTTCAGACAAAAAGGATAGATTATAAGATTTCTCAAATTTCGAAGGGTAGAATAATTCTTTTACCAAAAAGAAACTATAACCCCTTCTACTGCCTAATAGCGAGCGGTCTTCGTCACCCCTGCCCACAGGCAGGCATCGCTGCTGCCCGCAAGTAGCTTGCTTGTGGGCGTTGGGCCCATAGGCGTCGCCCTTACAAGCGGCTGCCCCTGTGAGCGATTGCTCTTGGCTGTAGGCAGTCTGACTACGGTGCCATTCCCGTAGGTGACCGCTCCTGTAGGGGCCTTGGTCACGGGCGACCACCCCTACAAGCAACCAAGCTGCGGGTGACCACCCCTGCAAGCAGCCTGCCTGACTATGGCTAAAGACGAAGGGAGCTTCGAGGCACATGCACATTATCTCAGAGATGCATTTGAAGGAGGAACTAAGGCGATTCGGTTTGTGGAGGTGAAGTTGGGATCAGAAGGCCTTAGCATGAGGCAAGAAGACGCATAGGCGGGTACTCTTGAAGAATATGTCATAGTGCTGCCATTCGAGTTGTCATGAAGAAAGTGATGTGTGGCGAAGATTATGCTAGTGGGAGATAGAGGCCCAAGATCCAAACAATGGTGCACCAATTTCAGTGAAATCTAGGGACTTCGAGAGCTCCTTTACGACTGACTATCCTAGAGTGATGCTTCGTTTGAGTGTGACTCAAGAATGAGTGGACGAAGGTCAATTGCCAAAGGAGCGACCAAATCAAAGGCTCTACAATGTGCTGGCAGAGGCCACATTTAGAGAGTCCATAGTTCGAGTTTATCACACAAGAATCTGAATACAATGGAGACGTCACCAGGAGGTGACATGGTACAACGGATCTTTATGGAATAGTTCAAGGTAATACAATACATATGGAAGAAGTCCCGTGAGATACTTGAACATGCAGAGGTCTGATCAAGAGCTATTGGGAGCTCCACTTCGGTGACTACAGCAAGAAGGGCTATGGATTCAAGAGTGAATTCCATAGTACCATAGATGTGGGTCTTCTGTGCATGCATCGAATTTTACATCGAATGAAAGCCTTGATCATCAGCATATGGGGCTATGTACCATCAGGGAAGAATTTTGAGTGCAAGTATCAGTGAGTCCCATGGGGGGGGGGGGGGGGGGGGGACTTGATCATATAGAGGTATGATCAGAGCGACTAGAGATTTGGACCGCTCTATTTCTTATATTCACTTAAGGGAGCCCGACAAGTCAGAGTACAAGGTTGGATAAGCGAACGTTGCTACTAAGGAAGCTAAGGAGAACAAAATCGACACGAGCCCTACAATAGGATGATAGAGGTCATGCATGAGAGTTGCAAAGTATATTTCCATCGACCAAGGAGAACTGCTCAGAGAACATAGAGGTGTTGAAGGAGGTGGTCGAAAGGGGCAAGGAAGCGACGATGAGTCCAGAGGAGCTCAACTACCCAAAAAGCTAAGCGTCAGTCAGAATAGAGATGGACTTGGAGGAGTGTCACAGTGCAGCAAAGGCAGATCTATCGATCACAAAGAAAGGGATGTAGATGCCAGGAAACAGATAGTAGTGCCATGAGCTTGGCAATGCTATGGTACCACAGAGGCAGGACTTCCATGGAGTCATCGATCCGTTGCTCTTATGGAGAGAGAGTGTTGGTCGTGAAAGGGGCCGAGGAGGTGGAGAATACAGAGTCAAACTCCAAGTACCAAGACAAGGCTGAAGGGCAGAGGCCAAGAAACTTCATAAGACCGATGTCAATAGGCTTCTTATCAAGATAGTTGAAAGTGGGAGCCTTCAGGTTGATGTAAGAGTGCTCGACCAAGGAACGAAGTATGCAACACGTGATGTTGTACCTTTTCTACTCAGAGTAGCAGGCGACAAAGATGATAGGGAAGAAGGTACAATCCCAAAGGTGACCAAAATAATCAAAGACTTGCTTCAAGTTGGGGTGAAATTTTGCTCCTTTTGGGCGAAACTTCTTACATTCCAGAAGTTCGATGGCAGAGAGAAGGTGAATCACAATAGTTAACTCAATGCAAGGAGTGAAAACACTTTGGCTGCTTCAGAAGTGTGAGCAAAGAGTAGGCAAAGATTAGTAACTAACTCGATGCATAAAGTACAACCTCGAGGAGGCAAAGTTAATTAACCTTTGTCTTCTCGACTTTTAAGAGAATAGACAAAACTGAATACCCCAGTTCTCTTATTTATCCAGTAGAGGAGCTCGACACAAGTTCAAAGACCCTTTGAAGAAATATAATGAAAAATGAGTTTTAATCCTCACCAATGGTGATCAGTGCTACTGAGAATATATTGTCCGTCTCATTTCCCAATAGATTGCTAATTGAAAGCGAAAGTGATGCAAACCTACCTAGAAGTGACAACTAAGTTGAAGAAGAATTGATGGGCAAATTTTATGAAGGAAGGATCTCAAAAACTTCAAAGTCTACGAGGCAAAACTCGTTAAAGCTCCAATAAGCATCCACTCAGTTTAAGCGGCATTAGATGTTTGAGATACTAGTGCAAAATAAGGAAGGTCTTTTCCTTTATCAAAAGGATCCACAAGAATCAACAATGATCAATACAACTCAACTGACCTCAAACTAGAGTTAGTCATTGGTGAGTTGAAGCAGTATGGCGGATCAAAGTTTGCCTACTCAACAACGACAGCGGAGAGCAGTTGGGAGCCAAGAGGCATATTGCAGCCAGAGCAGAAGATTGAAGATTCAACAAATAGTGAGGAGATGCAACGTTTGCAATTGCTTCGATGAGGATATCAAAGGGATAAGTGGGGAAGAATGTCATGGACAAAAATATAAAGAGGGTGCTCAATATAATGCTTATGTATGTCTGTGTCTTTTGGGATTTGTTCATACTTTGTATAGCAAGTAGAGGCTAGTAGTAAGCTTGACAGTCTTAGTTTGATTAGCTTCCGTTGTCAGTTTCAGCTTGTAAATGAGAGTTGTGTCATGTGGATACTTGTGGGGATCACGGTCTGTAATATACCTTGATCCTTTAAGTGCGATCGTTCGAAGTTTGTAAAGTCCATTGTTGTAATTTGTATTGGCTATATAAAGTGTTTGTTGAAATGATTGCTTATGGATCATGTGGGAAATGTTTTCTCTAACCCGTTTTCTCTTTTGTAGGTCCTAAGGAACCATAGGAGGTTTTGTGACACGCAGGCAGTTTGCCCGTGGTGCTGCCTTTACAGCCACGCACGCATACCGCCTCTCTGCAAGCATCTTCGGGCATAGTAAAAATGCATAGAACAATTCTACACGATTTAACACAACACACACATTAATAAGACAATCATCGTATGATGAACCTAGCTCTGATACCACTGTTGGGAAACCTTATCAGAAGCATCATATGCATAGCAAAAAAATAAATAAATAAATAAAATAAAAGATTTCCCACGTTTATCATATCGTCATGCGATGATTGGTGTGAGAAAAGCCAAAAAGTATGAATCATGTTAGTGTTACATAAGGAGATCGTATATCCCTAAAATTTTTAGATCCAATAGGAGAGGATAACAGAGGTCAAATGTCCTCATCTCTAGTGGTATCCACACAGTGGATCGATGAAGGCATCTTGCTTCATGGTCTTGAAGGGACACTTGTGTCCTCTCTAGCAATATCCTCCTTGTTGGTTACAGGTGCCCTGTAAGCCAATCACGTGAGTGATGGCACGTGTGACACGCTGTGTGATCTTTTTCCTTATGATTAATATTGACATATTCTCACATAATATTATATATAGCATATATATTGTGATGTCCTTGGTTCTGTGCAATGAGAATCATATCATGATAAGATCACGATAATGTGATCAATTCACCTTTAAACACAGATCCTAAATAATTCCGGTCATAGGTTACTCGAGAGGGACATCGAGATAACCGGACAGACCGATGTACTATATACTCGTCCATATGATGGAGGCAGTTGGTCTCATAGCCACTTATGTGAAGACATTAAGGATATAGTACAGGTGCTCATTGGAGAATGAGTTCATTGATTGATCCGCTTATGAAATGCTGTATGGTTAATGATACCTAATGTCAGACAATGATTTCATAGTCCCAATTGTGTATCTGGTCCTTAGACTTGAGACACCAAGGATGCCTTGTATGAGTACTCATTTCTTTGACGCCAAACTTACAGGTTTAAAAAGTTTCGGATCTGGTACAACTGGTTATCGGGATTGGTAGCCAACCTTACAAAGGCAATTGAGTGTTAATAAACGATCATCCACTCTCGGTATCACAAGAGGAATATCTCATATGTGCTTACTCAAACAAATCTCTGGCCAGGGTCATTCGAATTGAGAGAGAAGAAGTTCTCCAGTAGAATTCGATTAGAGCAAGACAAACTGATTTCGTATGTGACCTGACAGTACCATGTCCAATATACGATCTTTGGGATATTATTTGGATGAGAGATTATAGATATATGATAACTGTGGACAGACAGGTCCGATGGATTTGATCCCCCCTGTACCGTTTGGAGACTATGGTGTAGTGGCCTAGTACGTCCATAGTCGATGAGTCGAGTGAATTATTATGGGGATAATAATTCACTATATCAGAAGGAGTTCTGATGAGAGTGACTCACAGCCAGCTCGGTATCGGGCCTAGAGGGTCACACACATATGGTGGATGCTTAAGCGAATAGAGGATTGGATGAAGATCCAATTAGCTCATATTCTCATTAAATGAGACCCTATGTTGATGGGCTCCTTGATTAAGGCTTATTAGATAGAGATCCAATAATGTAAGGTTAGTGGGTTATTGGATGAAGATCCAATACCCACTAAGGAAGGACCCTAGGGTTTTGGTGGCTCTCTATAAATAGGAGGGGAGACTCATGGTTGATAGGCTGCAGCTTTAGCCACCACCTCCTATTCTCTGAGCAAGAGTTGTAAGATCAGATTGGAGGAGTTTCGCTGCAGAGATCCATCGTGTGGATACCGCTAGAGAGGAGGACGCTTGACCTCCTTCATCTTCTCCATCCGGATCTGGAATACAGGGATATACGATCTCCCTAGGTAAAATTAATCTCTCACACATCGTGGTTTTTTCGATTTTTCTCGCGACCCCAATCTTTTGCTTGATGATTTGATCTGCGTGGGAAATCAGTTTTTGTTTTTATTTCTGCTGCGCATGTGATGCACCTGCTGAGGTTTCCCAACACTCCTCTCTAGAGGTAACATGATCCTAAAGGGACACTTATGTGAATCATAGGAAGGAGAGTTCAAGATTTAGAGTCCATGAAGAGTACACATGACTATCTATCGGTGGTGAGCACTCCATTCTTAGAGCATTTGTAAGTCAAATGTTCTATCTCGATCGTGTTTGAGTTGTAGGCTCCTCGTCCCAACTAACATCCATATGATCTAGCACCTTGGTGTTTGTGTTTGTTCTACGACCCCTTTGAGGTGAGATTCCACCTTCCTCTTCACCTAGTAATAATGACCTACCTCAAATAGTAAGGCATATCGCCATCTAAGATGGTGCCTAACTCATGACACTATCTAATAGTATTCATCAAAAATGTAGCACATCAATATCACCCCAACCAACAAGCTTTTTGTAGCTTGCTTTCGACTATGCAAAGGGAAAAATGGCTATTACTTAGTTTCTCGGAAGGGCTTCAAAATTAGTAGTTCCCCTTCAAATAATAAGAGTTAGAAGGAGCATTTCTTTTTTGTCAGTTAAGGTTAGGATTGGAGGTTCAACCTTGCTCCGTTGGCATGCTCCATAAAAATGTTAGAAGTCTTATCAGAAGCATCACATGCGCAACAAAAAAGATAAAATAAAATGTTTCCTATGTTTATCATGTCGTCATGCAATGATTGATGCACGAAAAATCGTAAAATAAAAACTGCGAATCGTGTGAGATATGTTACCTAAGGAGATCGTATATCAATAAAATTAAACAAAAATATAATATGAGAGGATGAAGGAGGTCAAATGTTCTCCTTTCTAGCGATATCCACACAGCAGATCGATGCAGCGAGGCTCCTCCAATTGCAGCGTAAATCTCATAGTTTTTACGCACATTCTTCGTAGCTTATATGGAAATAACTTCTTTCTTCTTTGCTACCCTCATGAAGTAGAGAGAGGTGGTTGGCTGAGAAGAGAAGGGAGGGAGGATAATAGGAGGGGGCAGCCAATGATATAGCTTATCATCCTTGGCCACCCCTGCCTCCTATTTATAGAGAGCCTCTTAAACCTTAATGGATCCTGCATTAGTGGGTATTGAATCTTTATCCAATTATCTATACCTCTTGGATTATTGGATCTCTATCGAATAATCTCAATTTGCCTCCAATTGGACCTTATGCAAGGAATCCATTAATGTTGGGTCTTATCTAATGAAACAGAGGCTTATTGGATAACTCATATTCAATCCTCTACTCACTATAACATCCACCATATATGTATGACCCTCTAGGCCCAATACCAAGCTAGTCATGAGTTACACCTATCAGAATTCCTTCTTATTTAATGAATTGTTATCACATAATAATTCACTCAACTCATCGACTATGGACATACTAGGCCACTATGCAATAGTCCCTAGATGATATAAGGGATCTAATCCATTGAACTTGTCTGTCCACAATTACTATGTATCTATAGTCCCTTATCTATCTAATCTTCTAGATACTGTATAGTGGTCATAGTACTGTCAAGCCTTATACAGAATCTAATTCAAACAGCCCTAGCCAGGGATTTGTCTAAACAAGGACGCACAAGATATTTCTCTTATGATACCGAGAGTGGATGATCCTCTGTTGACACTCAATTGCCTTCGTAAGGTTGGGTACCAATCCCAATAACCGATTATACTATATCTGAAACTTCTAGACCTATAAGTTTGACATAAAAGAAAGAAGTACCTAAATAAGGCATCCTTGGTGTCTCAAGTCTAAATACTAGGTATATAATTAGGACTATAGAATCATTGTCTAACATCATATATCATTAACCATCCAGCATTTTGTAAGTGGATCAATCAGTGAACTCATTTTCCAATGAGCACCTTGTTGGGAAACTATGCGGGAGTATCACATGCACAATGGAAAGTCAAAACAAAACCGATTTCCCATATATATCAAAATCATCGTGCAAAGATTGGTGCATAAAAAATTATAAAATTATAAACTGCATTGTGTGAGAGATTGTATATCCCTAATTTTTTCAATCCAGATAGAGAGAATGAACATCCTCCTCTCTAGCAGTATTCATACGATAGATCGCTGTAGCGATACTCCTCCAATTGCAAGCTCAAATCTTGCAACTCTTGCATAGCTTCTCGTAGTAAATGTGAAAGAAAATCCTTTATCTTCTTCGTTGCCCTCTCACACTAGAGAGGGGCTGATCAGCTGAGAAGGTGAGGGAAGGAAGAGAATAGGAGGGGGTGGCCAAAGGTGCAGTCTATCATATAAAAGCCACCCCTGCCCTTGCCTTCTATTTATAGAGAGCCGCTAAAAAACCTTGGCATCATACCTTAGTGGGTATTGGATCTCCATCTAATTATCTACTAATATTGGATTATTGTATCTCTATCCAATAATCTCCTTTGGCCTATAATTGAGCCTTATACAAGGAGCCCATTAATGTAGGGTCTCATCTAATGAGAACATAAGCTAATTAGATAACTCATATCCAATCCTCTATTCATTGAAGCATCCACCATATGTGTGACCCTCTATGCCCATTACTGAGTTGGCCGTGAGTCCCACCTATCAGAACTCCTTCTGACTCAGTGAATTATTATCTCATAATAATTCACTCCAATCATCGACTATGGACGTACTAGGTCACTACACCATATTCTATAGACGGTACAAGGGATATTATCCATTGGATATGTTTATCCTCAGTTTCCATGTATCTATAATCCATCATCCATCTAATATCCCAAAGATAGTATATCAGGCATGGTACTGTAAGGCCACATACATAATTTATCTAAGTCTTGCAATAATCTGATTCTCCTAGAGAACTCTCTCAATCCGACTAACCTGATCAAGGATTTATCTAAGTGAGAGCATACGAGATATTCCTCTCATAATACTGAGAGTGGATGATCCTTTATTGATACTTAATAGTCTTCATAAGGTTGGCTGCCAATCTTGATAACCAATTGTATTAGATCTGAAACTTTCCAAACCTATAAGTATGGCGTCAAAGAAAGGAGTACTCAAACAAGACATCCTTGGTGTCTCAAGTCTAAGGAACATGTACATAAATGAGACTATAGAATCATTGTCTGAAGTTAGGTATCATTATTAATCATATAGCATTTTATAAGCAGATCAATCAGTGTACTCATTCTCTAATGAGCATATATATATTGTATTCTTAGTGTTTTCACACAAGTGGCTATAAGACAAGCCGTCTTCATCAAATGAATGGGTATACAATACACCAGTCTGTTTGGTTATCTCGATGTCCCTCTCGAGTAACCTATGATCGAGATTATTTAGGATCTATGTTTAAAGGTGAATCAGTCTCATTATCGTGATCTCATCACGATCTGATTCTCATTGCACAGAACTAAGGACATCACAATATATATATTCAACAAATAATATAATGTGAGAATATGCGAGTAATAATAATGTAAAAAGACTATGCAGCATGTCACGTGTGCCATCACTTCCGTAATTGGCTTGCAAGGCACCTTAACCAGCAATCTCCCACTTGACCTAAAGCTTGTAAAGCTCAAATACAATCTGAGCCAACGCATTTGTCAATAGATCTGCAATGTTATCTGCAAATGAAACTCTTTCCTTGCTATATCTTTACGAGCTACAATCTCTCTAATCAGTAATAACCTCCTCAGATCAATTCTAATAAGACCTAGGTTCCCTTGTTAGAGCTATCGCCTCGTTGGTGTTGCTATATATGGGAACCGACTTCTCGTTGCTCGATATGACTCCCAAATCTTTGTTAGATTTCTTCATCCATACCCCTTCCTTTGCTATTTTTGCTGCAGAATGTATTCCACCACTATGATCAAGTCAGTAGTATCTTGCTTGAAACTCTTCCAGCTTACTTCTCCTCCATTCAGGGTGAAGATATACCCTGAATTTGGCTTACTATCATCAATGTGGGACTGGAAACTCGAGTATGTGTTGCCCTAAACCAGGAGGTTGCCTCCTCCATATACCAGTAAAAGATCATTCTTCTTAAGTACTAAAGGATACACTTTACTATCTTCCAATATTTCAAACCTAGAACTATCGGATACCTGCTCGTGACACTTAGAGCATGCACTATATTAGGCCTGGTACATAGCATAACATACATGATAGACCATATCATTGAGGCATAGGATATCCTATCAATATATATCATTTCTTAAGGAGTCTTTGGGGATATACTCATAAAAAGTGATATTTCATATCTCATCGGTATGAGACCACTCTTGGAATTCTCCATACCAAACCTTTTGAAAATGAAGTCTATGTACTTGGACTAGGACAAGCTAAGCATCCTCTTGGATATATCTTTATAGATTTGGATCCCCAAAATATAGGATGCTTCCCCTAAGTCCTTTATTAATAAATTTCTGGATAGCCAAGCTATAATTGTGGAGAGCATTCCTACATCATTCCTAATGATTAGGATGTCATCTACATAAAGTACTAAGAATGTGATAGTGCTCTCATTTACCTTCCTATACACACAACACTCATCTTCATTCTTAATGAAGTCATAAGATGTTCCAACTTTGGAAAGCTTGCTTTAATCCATAAATGGACCCGAGCAACCATCATACTTTATTTGAACTCTCTTTGGATACGAATCCCTCTAGTTGTATCATATATACCTCATCGAGATTGCCATTGAGGAATGCAGTTTTCATATCTATCTACCAGATCTCATAATCATAGTGTGCTGCAATAGCCAAAATTTTTTTGATGGATTTCAGCATAGCTACAGGTGAGAAGGTCTCGTCATAGTCAACTCATTACCTTTGACAATATCCTAGCCACTAGTCTTGCCTTATAGGTCTTCACCTTTCCATCTACTTTGATCTTCTTATTGAAAATCCATTTGTAGTCGATGGGTACAATACACTCAAGTGCATCCACAAGGTTTCCAACCTTGTTAGAGTATATGGAATCCATCTCATAATTTATTGCTTCTTGCTATTTTCCGGAGTCTATACTCATAATAGCCTCCTCGTAGGTTTGAGGATCAACATCTTAAGAGTCATCTCCATTGATATGTCCAACATATCTTTCAGGAGGGTGAGATACTCTGCTAGACCTCCACAAAGTTGAAATTTATGTGCTAGGTACATAAATAGACTCGGACTCTGGAATGGTGCTTGAGCTAGATTCTCCAACCTCGCTCAATTATATCTCACTCCACTGTTTCTATCAAGAATGTGTTCATTCTTAAGGAACACGACCCTCTTGGTAACAAAGATCTTCTGATCCTCGGGATGATAGAAATAATACCCCAAAGTCTTCTTAGGGTATCCCACGAATGTGTACCTTTCCATCCTTGATTCCAACTTATCGGGGTTGTGTCTTTTAACGTGGGCAGGACAACCCTATATCTTAACTACCTTAAGATCGAGCTTCTTTCCTTTATATATCTCATATGATATAGACATTGCCGACCTAGATGGAATTCTATTCAGAAGACAAGTTGTGGTCTCTAGGGCATATCCCAAGAATGAGACAGGTAGGTCAATGAAACTCATCATGGACCACACCATGTCTAACAGTGTGTGATTCCTTATTTCTGATACACCATTGAGCTGAGGTGTATAAGGAGGTGTCCACTGGGATAGAATCCCATGGTCCATGAGGAAATGAGTGAACTTTATACTCAAGTACTCTCCTCCTCGATCTGATCGAAGAGTCTTAATACTCTTTCCAATCTAGTTCTCTACTTCATTCTTATAGTCCCTGAATTTTTTAAAATTCTTAAATTTGTACTTCATCAAGTATACGTATCCATACCTAAAGAAATCATCAGTGATTGTAATGAAGTATGAGTAACCGCTTATAGCCTGAGGTGACATGAGACCACATACATCACTATGTATGAGTTCTAGTAGCTCAGTGGCTCTCTCTCCAGTTCGACTAAAAAAAAAGATTTGTCATCTTTCCATGAAAGCAAGGTTCACAAGTTGCATACGACTCATAGTCGAATAGATTTAAGTATTTATTTTTCAACAACTTATGAATCATTCTCTCATGGATATGACCTAGCCTATAATGTCATAGGTATGCATTGTTTGCCTCATCTCTTTTCCTCTTAGATGTATTTATATTCATGATATGTAAAGAAGTGTCAAACACATATAAGTCATTTATCAAGGTCCCTCTAGTAATGATCTCATCATCAATAATTATTAAACAACTATTATTCTCAAAAATTAATTTATATCCACTAATTATCAAACAAGAAATGAAAATAATATTTTTGATAATAAAGGGAACAAAAGTAGCATGCATCTAATGCAACGATAGCTTCACCAAGCAGATATAGGGTGACCTCCCCATCGGCAACTGTAGCAACTCTTGCTCCATTACCCATCTTGGGGGTCTATCTCATCTCTGGCCAGTCTCCTAGGTCTTGCCATAACCTGTAATGAATTGTAGATATAATAAGCACTCTTAGTATCTAATACTCACGTGCTATCATGAAAATCTGATAAGTTGAGACTGATTATGAATGTACCTGAAGCTTCTCCAAGCTTCTGTTTCGCCTTGTTTGCAAGGTAATCCTTACAGTTCCTCTTCCAGTGCCCATCTTTACTAAAGTGGAAGCACTATCATTTATCCTTTATCGGGTCTTTCTTGATAACTTTTACCTTACCCGGTCTTTCCTTACCCTTGCCCTTCTTAAGGGTCTTACTAGCTTTCTTTTTCTTTTTGGTCTCACTAATATAGAGAACTGACTTCTCTTTCTTGATGACACTCTCAGCTTCCCTCAATATACTGAGGAGCTTAGGGAGAGTTACCTCAAGCTTGCTTATGTTAAAATTCATGATGAAGTGAGAAAAAGAATCTAGTAAGGACTGAAGTATAAGATCAACGTATAGGTTATCCTCTAGGACTATTCCTAGACCTATGAGTTTCTCGATCCACTCTATCATCTTTAGGATGAGGGGTTTTGGCTTAGGTACCTATCTGACTTTGGGTCTCTCATGAAATGTTCTTCCTATTTTCTCTAATGGCTTTATATTGTTTATGGTTCCTTTAGGAACCCAAATCAATTTATGTGGACTATACTTTCTAAATAAACACCTATAGGCAAAGTATCCACATCTACCATAAAAATTACATTTATTTTCGGGCAAAGAGTGTAATGTGGGTCATCTAATAAGGGTAGTTGGCTTTTGATGAGTATTGCTCACAATGCCAATACCTTCCTTATGAAGATGACCCTTATCAACATGGATCATGTTTAGAGACTTATTGTTTATCTTAAGCCTTTTTAGAGTTTGTTGTAGTATGTCATTTTCTTGTGTAATTACCTCTAGCGTCTTACACTTAAAATAAGAAATACATAATGTTGATGTATCATTCAAAGTTTTATGTTTAGTGCATGAATTATGTGATTGTGCTACTTCATGTATTTCTTCAAGTTTACTAACTAGTGATGCATGCTCTTTTTGAAGTAGTTTATAGGATTTGCTAATCTTTCTAAAATAATCATAAAGCTTATGAAAAAAACTTAATAACTCATTAAAAGTAAAAGAACTTTCAGGTGGGTGACTTATCTCATCGTGGTTGGCCATAAGCCCGATATTTTTCACTTCTTTTCTATTATGCTCTTCATCTTTGGAGCGCCTCGACTTATTGCATTCCTAGCAAGAGGTTTTATCCATTTTAAATTTATTTTTATGTTTTTTTGTTCATATTCATTAAATTTTTTGATTCTTTTGTCAAGAGTTTAAGTCTAAAGTTCTCATCACTCGAGGTTTCACTCGAGGAGTCAAATGTCATTCTCAGTTCAAATTCCTTCCTGTTCTTTGGAAAGTCTTCTTCTATGATCAGTTCAATATCCTTCTTGTTCTTTAGAATTGTTCTTCAAATTCATTTTTTGAAGTCTTTTCATTTAATGATTCATTTAGATTAATTGTGCTTTTATGTGTCATTTCTAATGTATGCCAAATCTCAAAAATCGAATCACATATAGAAACTCGATCAAGTTCATTTTTATTTAAAGCACATAATAAAGCATTCATAGCTTTGGCTAAAAAAATATTTATTTTTCATAATCCTTCCAATCATTTACTAGATTGGATGACTTTTGAAAATATTTTTCAATAATACACCATAAATAAAAATCTATTGAAATAAAAAAAATACGCATTCGGGTTTTCGAAGAGGTGTAGTCCATCCCATTGAACATAGGAGGACTTATTATGCATTGACCCTTGTTAATATCATAATAAGTCATTTATGAACTTGGGTGTTAATCCAATGAGTACAACGTGGCTCTGATACCAATTGTTATAATCAATTGGTACTAAGAGGGGGAGGGGGTGAATTAGTGCAAGTGTAAAAATACGATTTAAAGAAATTTTCGTTCAAAATGAAACCGAGATCGGAAGCGTTTCTTAGACTTGAAAGTGAATAAGTAAATGATTTAAAACAATGTCAAAGGATAATTCTCTTGCCTTTCTTTAAACTAATTAACAACAATTTAATGCAATAGAAAAAAAAAACAAGAGTAGAGAAGCTCACAGATTTATAGTGGTTCGGCCAGAATTGGGCCTACGTCCACTTCCTGAGTCCTCTTCATCGAGGTCCACTGAAGTCCACTACCGATCTTCTTCGGGTGAAGACCAAATCCTTACACTTCCCACTCTCTTGTTTACAGGCTTAGGAGAGGAACCTTACAAGCTTTACACTTACAACTCACAAGGGAGACCTTTACAAAGATTACAACTTTTTTTCTCTCACCCCCTTTCTTTTTCTTGCACACTTTTTGTTGGAAAACCTCAGCGGGTGCATCACATGTGCAACAGAAATTAAAACAAAAATAGGTTTCTCATGCATATCAAATCATCATACAAAAGATTAGGTTTGGAGAAAATCGTACAAATCAAAAAATCGCATCATGTGAGAGATTGTTTTACTTAGGGAGATCGTATATCCCTGCATTCTAGATCTGAATGGAGAGGATGAAGAAAGTCAAGCGTCTTCCTCTCTAGCGGTATCCACACGATGGATCTCTGGAATGAAACTCCTCCAATCTGATCTCACAACTCTTGTGCAAAGGGAGGGAGGAGAATAAGAGGAGGTGTTGACTGCCTATCAACCATGAGTCTCCCCTCTTATTTATAAAGAGCCACCAAAAACCCTATGGGTCTTGCCTTGGTGGGCATTAGATCTTCATCCATTTATCCACTAACATTACATTATTTGATCTCTATCCAATAATCTTTTTAGGTCTCTAATTGGGCCTCAAGCAAGGAGCTCATCAGTATAGGATCTCATCTAATAAGAATAGGGGCTAATTGGATCTCTATCCAATCTTCTATTCGCTGAAGCATCCACCATATATGTGTGACCCTCTAGGCTTGATACCGAGCTGGCAGTGAATCGCTCCCATCAAAACTCCTTATATAGTGAATTATTATCTCCATAATAATTCACTCGACTCATTGACTATGGACGTACTAGGCCACTACGCCATAGTCCCCAGATGGTATAGGGGGATCAAATCTATCAGACCTGTCTGTCCACGGTTACCGTGTATATATAATCCCTCATATAACTAATATCCCAAAGATCATATATTGGACATGGTATTGTCAGGTCACATATGGAATCCGTCTGAGTCTCGCTTTAATCGGATTCTCCCGGAGAACTCATCTCTCAATCCGAATGACCCTGGCCATAATTTGTCTGAGTGAGCACGGGAAATTCCTCTCACGATACCAAGAGTAAATGATCCTTTATTGACACTCAATTACCTTCAAAAGGTTGGCTACCAATCCCAATAACTAGCTGTACAAGATTTGAACTTCCCAAACCTGTAAGTCTGGCGTCAAAGAAATGAGTACTCAAACAAGGCATCCTTGGTGTCCAAGTCTAAGGACCAGATACACAACCAGGACTATAGAATTACTGTCTGACATTAGGTATCATTAAATATACAACATTTCATAAGCAAATCAAACAGTTAACTTATTCTCCAATGAGCACTTGTACTATATCCTTAGTGTCTCCACACAAGTGGCTATGAGACTAACTGCCTCTATCATATGGATGGGTATATAGTACATCAATCTGTCTGGTGATCTTGATGTCCCTGTCGAGTAACCTATGACCATGATTATTCATGATGTGTGTTTAAAGGTGAATCGATCTTATCACAATCTGATTCCTATTGTACAGAACCAAGGACATCACAATAGGAATAATCATATATATATATATAATCATAAGCAAAAAAATTACAGCATGTCACATGTGTCATCACTCACGTGATTGGCTTACAGGACACCTGCAACCAACAATCTCCCACTTGACATAAAGCCAATCACCTATGTGTCTAATCCCTATCAGACCCCTCTGACGCTCAAATACAATCTAAGCCAGCGGTTCGTCAGTGGATCTGTAATGTTATCTTCGGATGGAACTCTTTCCATTGCTATATATTTATGGGTCAGAATCGCTCTAATCCACTAGAACCTCCTCAGAACAATTCTGATGAGGCCCGGGTTCCCTTGTTAGAGATATCACCCTATTGCTGTCGCAATACATGAGAATCAGCTCCACGCTGCTTGGTACGACTCCCATATCCCTGATGAACTTCTTTATTCACACCCCTTCTTTTGCTGCTTCTGCTACAGCAATGTATTCTGCCTCTATAGTCGAGTCACCAGTAGTATCTTGTTTGAAACTCTTCCAACTTACTACTCCATTTAGGGTGAAAATATACCCTGAGTTTGACTTGCTATCATGAATATCAGACTGAAAACTCGAGCCCTTGTAGCCCTTAACCTGGAGGCTACCTCCTCCATATACTAGTACAAGATCCTTAGTTCTCAAGTATTTAAGGATACACTTTACTACCTTCTAGTGTTCTAAACTTGGATTCGTCGGATACCTACTCGTGACACTCAGAGCATGCACTATATCATGCTTGGTATATTACATAGCATACATGATAGACCCTACCGCTGAGACATAGGGTATCATATCCATATCTGCCCTTTCTTCAAGAGTCTTTGGAGACATACTCCTAGAAAGTGATATTCCATGTCCCATTGGTATGATACCTCTCTTGGAATTCTCTATGCCAAACTTTTTGACAATGGAGTCTATGTACCTGGACTGGGACAAGCCAAGTATCCTCTTGGATCTATCTCTATAGATCTGGATCCCCAAAATATAGGATGCTTCCCCTAAGTCCTACATGGAGAAGTTTCTGGATAGCCAAGCCTTTATTGTGGAGAGCATTCTTATATCATTCCCAATGATTAGGATGACATCCACATATAGCACCAAGAATGTGATAACGCTCTCACTTACCTTCCTGTACACACAAGGCTCATCTTCATTCTTAACGAAGTCATAAGACCTGATCACCTTATTAAATCTTATGTTCCAACTTCGGGAAGCTTGCTTTAATCAATAAATGGATCTGAGCAACCTGCACACTTTATCTAGACTCTCTCTGGATATGAATCCCTATGGATGTATCATATACGCCTCCTCCTCGAGGCTGTCATTGAGGAATGTCATTTTCACATCCATTTGCTAGATCTCATAGCCATAGTATGCTACAATGACCAAAAGAATTCTAATGGATTTAAGCATGGCTATGGGTGAAAAGATTTCATCATAGTCAACTTCTTATCTTTGATAATATCCTTTAGCTACCAGCCTTGCCTTATAGGTAGATATGATCTTCTTCTTGAAGATCCACTTACACCCGATGGTACAATACCCTTAGGTGCATCCACAAGGTTCTAAACCTTATTAGAGTACATGGAATCTATCTTAGAATTCATGGCTTCTTGCTGTTGAAAATAGGAAAAAGTAAAGAAACGCCCAATTGATTCATGGATCCATCGTCAATTTATACAAGTGGAGATAGAAGGATTTCCCTAACTAACCTATGTAATATCCTTATTCAGTTGGGAAAATCATATCTAAATCTTATCTTCTATCATGCCCCCACAAGATCAAGCTCCTGTAAGGACGTTGATCTTGAACTAAGGACTCCGATCTTAAAGAACTGATGACAATAAATCTGAATTGATCATATCAATAGATATGTTCAATGGAGAGAGTCTGCTGTGGTTAGACAGGAGAAGGGGGAGGAGGGGTGCTGACTGCATTTTTCGCGACGGTGATGACGAAGATGCAGTAGACACAACAATCGGGGGAGAGAGGATGTTGGCGGCTGTTCAGCAGCAGATTACTGGTTTTCGATCGTTGGGTGCAGATGCTGGTAGCGAGGGACCTCGATGGCAGGAAGAGTAGGTCTGACGGTTGCAGCAGAAGACGTTGTTGCACTACGAAAGAAGATGCTGGTGACGCCGAAAGAAGATGTAAGAAGCTGTCGGTGGACAAGTAGTAGGAGTCGGTGTCAGCGAGTGCACTGCGAATGCTAATCGCTAGTTGTTCACGATGGTGATAGTGGATAGCAGTGGCAGCAGAATGAGATGCTCAGGAGGCAAAAGACAGGGGTCTTGGTAGTGAGTCCGGACGAGGAGGAGGAAGTCGACGGGGAAGAACTGCAGTTGTACACAAAACTTTGGTGCACAGCAAGAGCGCCTCGAAAGAGGCAACGATAAGCAAGTTGAGGGCACCGAAGGAAACCTCGGTCGGGCCATGATAGAGGAGGAAGATGCGACCAGGAAGCAAGGGAAAAGAAGGCACTGGCAGAGCCGATGATTAGAGCGTCGAAGGTAGCAGCTGAAGGAGGTTTCCTGTCGTTGGCAGCGTCGCCGAGCAGATTGCAGAGGTGACAACAGTGAGGGGAAGGAGTGGCAGACGCTCAGCTGGGAGCGACAGGTGGCTGATAGAGGAAAAAGCCGCAGGGAGTAGACGATGCAGCAGGAGGGGAGGAAGAAAAGGCAACGGTCAGGCAGCCAGCTGGAAGCGACTGTGGCAGCAACAGGAGAGCGCTGCTGGGAAGGGAAGGAGCGGTTGGCCGGAGATCAGATCCGGCGACAACATGATAGAGATGACTATTGTGGCAGAGGAGGGCGCGGTTGGACAACGATGGCAGAGGCGGTTGCGGGGTGGGGGGAAAGCAGCAGCATCGTCGCTGTTCTGCACGGCCGAGGGGGAGTGGAGCGACCGCCAAAAGAAGAGGAAGAGCAGCCATAGGAGGAGCAGGAGAGGGGGTCGAATGATGCCTAGGAGATCGACGTCGATTTGGTGTTGGATCTTGTCCAACATGACAACAGCAGGTTCCGGAAGCAGGGGATGAAGAAGAGGTCCGAAAGCCGACGTGGAAGAAGAAGGGGTGCCGAAGGCCAGAGCGGAGGACGCTGACAGGGTCCCAAACATTCTTGCTGCTCCGAGGAGTAGCCCTTCCTTAGGCGGGGAGACGCTTCGCAAGGGGGCTGCGATAGTTTAGGGTAGCTACTGCAATAGGGGAAGACTGCAGCAGAGGAGAGGAGGTTAAGGGCAACAGTTACTACTACAACAACAAGGGCTACAACGAGGGCTGACAACCGAGGCAACTCTGCCAGCAGAGGAGGAGAGGAAGATGATGGTTGGCGGCTGGGAAAAGAAGTGGTTGTGGAAAGGAGCAGCACTTCTACGGCGAGAGAAGCAGGGGAGCGACCACCAATGGAGAGGAAGGAGATGAATTTACTGACCATGTGTCACGGACAATAATGTAAACAAGGCGTTCGATGAAATGCTCATGTTTGTCCGTGTCCTTCGGTTTGTGTACATACCTTGTACAGCAAGTAGCGGACTTGCAGTAGGCTTAGCAGCCCTAGTTTCATTTGCTTTGTGACAGATTTTGGCTTGTAAATATGAGTGTGTCTTGTAAGCACTTGTGGGGACTTCGGTCTGTAATGGATCAATATCCTTTGTGTGCAACATCTCTGAGTTTGTAATGTTCATGGGTGTAATTTGTATCTGGCTTTATAAAGTGTTTGCTTGAGCAATTGCTTGTGAATCCCGTTGGAATTGCTTCTTCTGGCCCGTTTTCTCTTTTGTAAGTCTAAGGAACCCTAGGAGATCTCGGGGAAGGCTGACCTTTGCGGACGGACATGCATGGGTGCCGCACGGCTTAGGCAAAATTAGCTAAGCCCATGACACATGTGCAATGGAAAGGCTGTGTAGAAGTCGATGCCGGTGGCAGCATAGCAGCGGTGACGCTGCCGTGTGCCGATGAAGTGGAAGGAAGAGACACGACTGTGGGTCCGACGCTGCCGTGAAAGAGAGAAGGATAGATCTACAGGAGAAAGAGATCAATAGAGAAAAAGGACAACAGATCCACTATGTGAGAGGCCGGTGGTGCCACCAAGACCACACAGGTTGTTGGACGTATTTGAGACAAGCAGGCACCGAAGAAGAGATGCCACAAGATGAGGATCACCTAGAGCAACTGCTCCAACACAACAGAGGAGGGAGACAACATAGAGGATGGTCGCTTGGGTCGTCGGACCTCAGAGGGCTACCATTGGTAGAGAAAAAGAGCGAGCGTCGTCGATAGCATCATGAACGGCGCCTGTCTCTTGTTGGAGAGGGAGACCTGCACCGACGAGGAGAGATGTACGAGAAGCAATTACTGCTGCGGAAGGAACAAGCAGCAATAGAGGAGGATGTAGGGGAAGCAATTGCTGCTGCGACTGGAGCCATCGGCAGTGGTGATTGCGGCAGAAGCACGACTGCGGTAGTGGGTAGTAGCGACGACAGAGGAGGAGAAGAGGAAGTGTGCTGTTGGTGGTAGCGGGCTCCATCAACGTGGCTGGGTAGTGGGAAGCAGCGGGACGACGATGCAGGAAGCAGAGGATGTAGTGGTGGCAGTGGCAGAGAAAGATGCGGTAGTGGCAGAGGAGGTTGAGGGTAACGGTCGGTGGGGAGCCCTTGCTGTTGCGACTGCGATTGAGAAGGGGAGATAGAGATTGCACAGAGAATGGCATCGCTGATCTCTGCTGAGGAAGAGGAAACGAGGGCAGTGGTCACAGCAAGGTCGACGCTGGTAGCAGTGGCAAGCAGGGAGGGCTGGTAGCCAAGGTGACGCTGCCAGCAACATGAAGTAGAGGCGGCAAATGGGGAGATGGGATGGCAGCAGCGGCAAGGCATGGTGCACTGCGGTAGGGGACAGTGGCACTGCTGGGGAGGTGGGCTGCAGCCATGATGGGAGATGGTGGCCGAAGGAGAGGGCAGCGGTTGTGGCCGGCGAGGGCTGTGGCAGGGAGGGTGCAGCAGCGGCTTGCGAGCAGAGGAGGAGAGGAAGATACTTCTTCTCTTCACTAAGAGAAGAGGACGAGGGAGAGGAGCCCTCGACAAGAAGAGATTGCAACAACGACAGTTATGTCGCATACTTCACAAAAGGGAGATGCTTCTTCTCTTCACCGAGAGAAGAGGATTTGCTATCGTTGGACAGCAAAAAAAATAGCTTATTGCCCTTACAGGTGCTTTCGGTAGAGGAGGCAACGGTAGGCACCAGCGATAATGGTGGTGCATGAGGAAGATGCCTCGACAGAGGAGTGAGGAAGCCGACGATGGTGGATCTGACGAGGGAAGAGGAAGCCAACGCACTGGAAGTCTTGTAGAATGGCTTTGACGTCAGTGAGAGGCTGTCATTTGATAGCAAAAAGAGATAGAAACTGTTGTCTACTACAGCTAGGGTAGGGAAGGTGTCGCTGCTCGTTGGAGCTGATGTGACAGTGATAGTGCACTCAGAAGACGGTCTGGTCCAGCGGGAAAAGAGGAAGTCAATGGAGAAGAATGATCTTTGTGGACAAACAGTGATAGAAACTATCATTGGACAGTGAATAAAATAAGGATAATCTCTCTTATAGAGAGAGGGGCTCGATACCATGTTGAACATAGGAAGAAGTAAAGAAACGCCCAATTGATTCATTGATCCATCGTCAATTTATATAGGTGAAGATAGAAGGATTTTCCTAACTAACCTATGTAATATCCTTATTCAGTTGGGAAAATCATATCTAAATCTTATCTTCTATCACTTGCCACTTCCCACATTCTATACTTATAATAGCCTCCTCATTGGTTTGAGGATCAACATCTTGAGAGTTCTCTCCACTGATATGTCCAACATATCTTTTAGGAGGGTGAGATACTTTGCTAGACCTACGCAAAGTTGGAACTTTGTGTTAGGTACCTGAATAGGCTCGGACTCTGGAATGGTGCTTGAGCCAGGTTCTCCAACCTTGCTTAACTCTATCTCACTCTCAATGTTTCCACCAAGAATATATTCCTTCTCAAGGAACACAGCTCTCTTGGCAACAAAGACCTTCTGGTTATCGGGATGATATAAATAGTACCCTAAAGTCTCTTTAGGGTATCTCACAAATATGCATCGTTCCATCCTTAATTCCAACTTATCGGGGTTGTATCTTTTAACATGGGCAGGACAGCCCCAAATCTTAACTACCTTAAGATTAGGCTTCTTTCCTTTCCATATCTCATATGGTGTAGACACTATCGACTTTGATGGAACTATATTTAGAAGGTAAGCTGCGGTCTCTAAGGCATACCCCCAGAATGAGACGGGTAGGTTAGCGAAACTCATCATGGACCACACCATATCTAACAGCATACGATTCCTCCTTTCTGATATACTATTGAGATGAGGTATAATGAAGTATGAGTAACCACCTATAGCCTGAGTCGACATGGGACCATATACATCATTATGTACGAGTTCCAATAACTCAGTGGTTCTCTCTCCAGTTTCACTAAAAGGAGAGTTGGTCATCTTCCCACGAAGGCAAGGTTCGCAAGTTGTATATGACTCATAGTCAAATAGATCTAAGTATCCATCTTTCAACAACTTTTGAATCCTTCCCTCATGTATATGACCTAGCCTACAATGCCATAGGTATGCATTGTTTACCTCATCTCTTTTCCTTTTAAACGTATTTATATTCATGATGTGTGGAGAAGTGTCTAACACATATAAGTCATTTATCAGTGTCCCTCTAGTGATGATCTCATCATCCATAATTATTAAATAATTATTATTCTTAAAAATTAATTTATATCCACTAATTATTAAACAAGAGATAGAAGTTTTTGATAATAGAGGGAACAAAATAGCATGCATCCAATGCAATAATAGCTCCACTAGGCAGATATACGGTGACCTCCCCAACAACAACTATAACAACTCTTACTTCATTGCCCATCTTGAGGTTCATCTCACCTCTGGCCAATCTCCTAGGTCTTACCAGAACCTGCAACGAATTACAGATATGATAAGCACTCCTGGTATCCAATACACATGTATTATCATAAAAATCTAACAAGTGGAGATTGATCATGAATATACCTGAAGCTTCTCCAAGCTTCTATTTCGCCTTTTCTATAAGGTAGTCCTTATAGTTCCTCGTCTAGTGCCCGTCTTGGCCGTAGTGGAAGCAATGTCCTTTGTCCTTTATCAGGTATTTCTTAGCAACCTTTGTCTTACCCGATCTTTCTTTGCCCTTGCCCTTCTTAAGGGTCTTAATAGGCTTCCTTTTCTTATTAATCTCACCAATATAGAGAACTGACTTCTCTTTCTTGATGGCATCTCAGCTTCCCTCAACATATTGAGGAGCTCAGGTAGAGTCACCTCAAACTTGTTCATAATAAAGTTAATAATGAACTGTGAAAAGGAATCTGGTAGGGACTAAAGTATAAGATCAACACACATGTTATCCTCTAGGGCTATCTTTATAGTTCACAAAGCGAGCGATCTCATCCTCGCTTACCCCTTCTTCCGGTATAGGCACAATTGTATCAAGGACGTACATGATTTTCTCCATCGTGAGAACAATTCTCAAATTACGAAGCCAATCTATGTAATTAAGACCAGTGAGGTGGTTGGCATCAAGTATGTCACGCAAGGGGTTTGTGAGCGACATATTTCTGACAAACAAGATATAGCACAAGTAAAATAACATGCATATTTTGTAAAAAATATTAATTAAGATATAGACTTTTATCTTAATGTATTCTCACTATTTTCTTAGCAAATCACATGACACCCTCGACACATGAGACAGGAGTATCCGGCAGACTCTTAATGGGGATCGGGATGCAATCGACATCTTAGTGTAACCTCGAGGGACTCGACAAATTACATTAAGCCCAAAAAGTAGGCAACTCTTACCAGTCACAACTCCTTGTGATTCCCATCATGTTCGGCCTTCAAATCATCATAGTCTCGATTGCTCGACCAACCATGAAGTTCAGTTAAGTCATCACCATCGTTACAAGATGAGTCTAATTCGATGGATATACTCTCGACTGCTCGACCAAGTCATACCATGTTCTCAGATCATCGATGACATATATATGTCATAGGCAAGAACTCGATCACGTAGATAGGTGAGCCTCAAGGGACTTAACCAACTCAACCTATGTCGTAAGTCAATTTCTTCCTATAATGATGGAAGGTCACGTGGGTCAGTCTTATTGCCTCACGCTTACCGACTTAATATTATTAGAGGAGAGGTTTTTGTTTTGTACCAATCTCATAATATGTCATGTCACACACATACATATTTAATATATATCTCCATCACATGCATATATATATATATATATATTATATATATATCTAGTAGGTGTATAACACATCATATATGCAAGCCACACCAGATGATCATGAGCCAACACCTAATATGATCAAGCTCGAGCCAATGGGCCTAATCACTTACAATATGATCCATGTGTGCATCAGCGCATCTCTATGCCTTATGATTGTTGATCTCGTTATCATCGGTTCTGTCGAATCCTCGTCGCATCACCATGCATCGTAATCTCCCGCCACGGCATCATGGGTCCTGCTGTCACCTCTACGCTCCCGTCGCGTCTCTCCATGTAATTACCAATAATCGCAGACATGCAGACCCGACAATAAATGAGAAAAATGGAAGGTCACAGGCCCCAACAATAATAATAATAATCACAATTATACACATCACAACACATAGCTCATGATCATCCATCCACATCATACATCACATGTATACATCACATCACATGTAGGATTACTAGATATATAATAATTAATTAAACTATTTAATTAATTTTTTTTAGAAATCAGGATTGTTCAAAATTTCCAGAATTGTCAATGATATTTTTGGAATTCTGGACAAGAGGACAACCCTTGGAATTTTTAAAATTATTGAGGGTATTTAAGGAATTATAGACAAAGGACAGACCTAGAATTTTTCAAATTCATAGGGGCAGAATATTCCTTTGCCAGAAAACAAAAACCCTAGCCCTTGCTGCCCCTTTCCTTTGCCACCGACATTGCCCCTGCGCAGGTGACAGCGCTACACGTCGTTGGTCGCTGCCCTTGGGCAGCACCTCGCGGGCGGACGCCCGCTGTGCCCGCAGGCGACACCTTTATGGGTGCCACCCCTTTGCGGGCTAGCCGTGGGCGCTATTGCTGCAGCCTAGCCGTGGGCAAGCACCGCCCCTTGCGGGCTAGCTGCGAGCTGGCGTTGCCCCTGCAGCCTGGTGTTGGGCGAGCGTCGCCCCTTGTGGGCTGGCCGCAGGTAGCTGCCCCTGCAGGGGACCTAGCGTAGCCGACTGCCCCCGCAGAGGGCCTGGCAATGGCCAGTCTCCCTTGCAGAGGGCTTGGCCATGGCCAGTCGCCCCCTTTCCTCATTGCCTTTACTGCGAGAACACAATAAGAACACGTAGAACAATTCTACAAGATTCAATCTCATCACATGCAGTTTAAAACCAATCTTTCGTATGAAACCTTAGCTCTAATACCACTGTTAGGAACCTCAATGAGAGCATTACATACGCAGTGAAAATTAAAATAAAACTGAATTCTCATGCAGATCAAATCGTCGTGCAGTCACGAGAAAGTTGCAAAAACTGAAAAACCATATCATGTGAGAGATTGTTTTACCTAGGGAGATCATATATCCCTGTATTCCAAATCCGAATGGAGAGGATGAAGGAAGGCAAGTGTCTTCCTCTCTAGCGTTATCCACACGATGGATCTCTGTAGCGAAACTCCTCTAATCTAATCTTACAACTCTTGCGTAGAGGGAGGAAAGAGAATAAGAGGAGGAAGAGAGGGGGGGTGGCAAGGCTACAACCTATCAACCATGAGTCTCCCCTCCTATTTATAGAGAGCCACTAAAAACCCTAGGGGTCCTGCCTTAGTGGGTATTAGATCTCCATCCAATTACCCACTAACCTTGCATTATTGGATCTCTATCTAATAATCTTTTTAGGCCTCTAATTGAGCCTTAAGCAAGGAGGCCATCAGTATAGGGTCTCATCTAATAAGAATAGGGACTAATTAGATGTTCATTCAATCCTCTATTCGCTGAAGCATCCACCATATGTGTGCGACCCTCTAGGCTCGATATCGAGCTGGCCGTAAGTCGCTCCGATCAGAACTCTTTCTGATATAGTGAATTATTATCTCCATAATAATTCACTCGACTCATCGACTATGGACGTACTAGGCCACTATGCCATAGTTCCCAAGCGGTACAAGGGGATCAAATCCATCAGACATATCTGTCCATAGTTACTGTATTATCTATAATTCCTCATCCAACTAATATCATAGAGATCGTATATTGAACATGGTACTGTTAGGTCACATATGGAATCCATTTGAGTCTCGCTAGAATCAAATTCTCTTAGAGAACTCCCCTCTCAATCCGAATGATCCTGGCCAGGTTTTATCATAGTGAGCACACGAGATATTCTTCTCACGATACCGAGAGTGGATGATCCTTTATTAATACTCAATTGCCTTTATAAGTTGGCTATCAATCCCGATAACCAACTGTACCAGATCTAAAACTTTCCAAACCTGTATGTCTAGCGTTAAAGAAAGGAGTACTCAAACAATGCATCCTTAGTGTCTCAAGTCTAATAACCAGATACACAACTGAGACTATAGAATCACTATATGATATTAGGTATCATTAACCATGCAACATTCCATAAGCGGATCAATCAGTGAACTCATTCTCTAATGAGCACCTGTATTATATCCTTAATATCTCCACACAAGTGGCTATGAGACTAGCCGCCTCTATCATATGGACGGGTATATAGTACACCGGTCTGTCCGGTTATCTCGATGTCTCTCTCGAGTAACATATGACCGGGATTATTCAAGATCTGTGTTTAAAGGTGAATCGATCTCATTATAGTAATCTCATCATGATTTGATTCCTATTGCACAGAACCAAGGACATCACAATATATATATGCAACAGATAACATAATATGAGGATATATCAATAATAATCATAAGCAAAAAGATTATGCAGCATGTCACATGTGTCATCAATCATATGATTGGCAAACACCTGTAACCAACACTTATAACACATTATTTTTCTCAGAATTCTAGCCCAATATCTTGTGCTCAATACAAGAAACCTTAGGATATTTATAGATCCCAATTGGCTTCAGAAATTAGAGACAAAAATTCAAACGTATCCAAAAAATCTGGGTACGGGCGGTACAACCATCGGCACCGGTGGTACAATAGTCGAAAGCTACCTGGAAAATAGGGCAGTGGCAGTACAATTGCTAACCTAGCTGGAACGATCATCGCCCACCGGCAGTACAATCGTCAGGAATCCCACAAAAGCCATTTCTCCATACTTTTATGTACCTAACTCGTACCTCCTATTAACCCCTTCCAGGTCAACGAAATGAGCTCAACCTGAGCTCAAATAAAACCTAAAGTGGACCTAGTTGCCCCACATTAAGTTAATTTGGATTCATTCCAAATCTAACTCAATTTGGACTCTAAATCAAACCGATGCTAATTACGACATATTAAGGCATACAAATACAATCAATTTGACCAATGTGTCAAGTGACCTTCCCAGCTCCCGGTGATCTTCCCGGTAACCTCTAGCGAACTCTCGACGAGTCTCAGTCATCTTCTACCGAACCCCGGGTGCATTCCCGGCAAGCTCCCGACTTCGGCGAGCTCCTAGCGAACTCCAAGCAAGCCCCCGATACCTTCAGCGAGCTTCCGACGATCTCTCGGTAAGTTCCCACTGCATCATTCGAACCCCGACCCAATGCCCAAACTTGACTCTGGCCCAACATCTGATTGTATTGCCTTATCGTAGTTAATCCTACATCATTCATCTCTAACATACATGTTAGATCAACAAACCCATCAATTGATTTCATCATCAAAATTTGAGATTCAACATAGGCGGCCCTCGTCGCCCCTACAGTGGCAGCCACCCCTATAGGTGGCTGCCCCCTTCTCCCGCAGGTAGCTTGCCTATGAGCATTGTGTTTGCTGCAAGAATGCGTGGAACAATTCTACGTGATTCAATTTCATCACACACAGTTTAAAATCAATCTTTTGCATAAACAACCTTGGCTCCCATAGCACTATTGGGAAACCAAGCGGGAGCATCACATGTATAGTGGAAGATCAAAACAAAATTGGTTTCCCATGTAGATCAAAATCATCGTGCAAAGATTGGTGCGTGAAAAACCATAAAATCGTAAACTGCATTGTGTGAGAGATTGATTATCTAGGGGAGATCGTATATCCCTAATTTTTCAAATCTAGGTAGAGAGGATGAAGGAGGTCAAACGGCCTCCTCTCTAGTGGTATCCACAAGATGGATCACTACAGCAATACTCCTCCAATCGCAGCCTCAAATCTCGTAACTCTTGCACAGCTTCTTGCAATGAACATGGAAGAAGATATTCTATCTTCTTCGTTGCCCTCTCACACCAGAGAGGGGCTGATCTGCTAAGAAAGTGAGGGAGAGGAGGAGAATAGGAGGGGACAGCCAAAGGTGCAGCCTATCACACAAGAGTCGTCCTTACTTCCTATTTACAGAGAGCCACCAAAAACCCTAAGGATCTTAATTTAGTGGGTATTGGATCTCCATTCAATTACCCACCAACCTTAGATTATTAGATCTCTATATAATAACCTTCTTTAACCTTTAATTGGGCCTCATGCAAGAAGCTCATCGATATAGGGTCTCATTTAATGAGAACAGGGGCTAATTGGATAACTCATATCTAATAATCTATTCATTGAAGCATCCATCATATGTGTGTGAGTCTCACCAGTCGGAACTACTTCTGACTAAGTAAATTATTATCTCATAATAATTGACTCGACTCATTGACTATGGACGTACTAGGCCACTACGCCATAGTTCCCAGACGGTACAGGGGACCTTATCCATTGGACTTGTATGTCCTTAGTTATCATGTATTATATATCTATAATCCCTTATACATCTAATATTCCAGAGACCATATATCGGGCATGGTACTATCAGACCATATATGAAATCCAAGTCTCGCTCTAAGATTCTCTCGGAGAACTTCTTCTCTCTCAATCTGACCAACCTAATCAGGGATTTATCTGAGTGAGAGTATATGTGATATTTCTCTTATAATACCAAGAGTAGATGATCATTTATTAACACTCAATAGCCTTCGTAAGGTTGGCTACCAATCCCGATAACCTATTGTACCAGATCTGAAACTTTCCAAACCTATAAGTCCGACATTAAAGAAAGAAGTACTCAAACAAGACATCTTTGGTGTCTTAAGTCTAAGGACCAAATACATAACTGAGACTATGAAATCATTGTTTGACGTTTGGTATCATTATTAACCATATAGCATTCCATAAGCGGATCAATTAGAGAACTTATTATCTAATGAGAACCTGTATTGTATCCTTAGTGTCTACAAGTGGTTACGAGACCAACCGCCTCTATTAAATGGATGAGTACACAGTACACCAGTTTGTCCCGGTTGTCTCGATGTCTCTCTCGAATAAACTATGACCGAGATTATTTAGGATTTGTGTTTAAAGGCGAATCGGTCTTATTATCATGATCTCATTATAATCTGATTCTTATTACATAGAACCAAGGACATCACAATATATATTTAATAGATAAAATAATATGAGAAAATACCAATAATAATAATATAAAAAGATTATGCAGTGTGTTACATGTGCCATCACTCACATGATTGGCTTGTAGGGCACTTGTAACCAACACACCTATATTGTACCCTTATTGTCCCCACATGAGCAATTATAAGAGTAGTCGCCTCCATCATATTGATGAATATACAATACACCAATTTGTTCAGTTATCTCGATGTCCCTCTCGAGTAACCTATAACGGTATTATTTAGGGTCTGTGTTTAAAGGTGAATTGGCCTCATTATTGTGATCTCATCATGATCTGATTCACATTATACAGATCCAAGGACATCATAGTATATGTAATAGGCAATAAAGTGAGAATATACTAATAATAATAATAATAATAATAATAAGCAAAAAGATCTTTACGCAGCATGTCACACGTACTATCACTCACGTGATTGGCTTGCAGGCACTTGTAACTAGCAAATAGTACTTCTATTCTATTGTCAAACGAGAAGCAAGATCAAGCGCTTCAATTGAGGGACATACTCTCCTCTTCTAAGGCCATCCGAAAGATGGATGAGGACTAGCTGATTGCTCCAAGTCTTAGTCCGACTCCTTGGGGTACGACCTGAACCTTCCACCACCTCCTTCAATCTTCTACAGTCTCATGATATCAGCCTTTTTGTAGATATGGACTTGCATTCCTTAAAGAAACAAGGGTGTGGCTCATCTTTATGTGTGGCGACTACCTCGACAGCATCGACCTCTATCCATGAGGCGTTGCCTGAGGAGTTGGGCTTAACTCAACCTGACCATCATGCTAGTGCTGATTGACCGAAGAAGAAGTACAAAGTCATCCTGAAGAGAGCATCGCATGACAATGATGCCTTCAGTAGTAAGTGGAAGGCTTAGAGGGTCCGAGGAGCTGAGGGGAGAGGTCCAAGGAGCCAACTACAGGTGGAAGGCTCACTTTAGTAGCACCGAAGCCTTAAAGGGACTTAGGAGCTCAAGGTAGGATGGGACAAAGAGGAGAAAGGCTGAGGTCGATGGTTGACTTATGTAGGGGGAAATCTCAGCCTTTCAAGACTTTTAACAATAGGCGCTACCCGATTAGATCTCGAGTGTACCACTACAACCAAGATAGAAGGGCCTACAAGAGGGGCAAAAGGTGTGGGGTGACGGAGAAGCCTCAAAGTGGTACTGTCGTGGATCCCTATATTTGAGGACAGTAAAACAGATTTACCTCTCCCCCTCGAAGGTGCTATTCGATCGGGGCTATCACAATGAAATGCTAGTAAACCGTGCCATAGTTTTGTTTTCACTACTTAACCACTTGTCTCTACTTTTGTAGCATCATCATTATGTGACGGCCCTGTTCGACCGTGTATGAAATTCTGGCATTGTTATCGACAAGCAAGCTTAGGAAAATGATGACCTTTGGGCAGAGGTCGAGAAATTAAAGGAGGCAAGAGTAGACCCTTTAGCCATTGTCGTTGCTGACGCAAAGGCTCGGGGGGGCGAGCTAGTGTAGTAGCTGGAGGAAGTCGAGCGAGGAATTGCCACCCTTGTTAAATAGCTGAAGGAGGTTCGAGGTAGTAACCGAGTCATGGAGGATGAGCTATTGCAATTTGTTTGAGAACTGGACTCAGTGAAAGCACACAACTCATAACTTGAGAAAAAGGTCACTCTATAGGCATGTATCGTTCCTTAGGTCCGCTCAGGATGTGGCTGACATAGTAAATAGGCTTTTGAATTCTCCAATCACTTCAAACTAGCACAGAGTTGACAACCAAGTTGGTGGAAGCAAATAGAGATTGATGGTTTCTCCCAAAGCAAAAGAGAGTTGCGATAGTTGGGCGTGGTGATACTTAAGTCTTTCAAAAGCCTCCTAACACTCCTAGGTCCACAAGAAGCCCTTGGGTTCTTTAGGTCTTGAAAGAATGGCAAACACTTGTCACTTGATCGGGATAGAAACCAGCTTAGTGTCGCCATTACATCGTTAGCTTTTAGACTTCTTTGACAGACCAAGGTGGATGCATCTCCAATATAGCTCGTACCTTTTCAAGGTTTGCATCTATTCCCCTCTAATGCACAATGAACCGAAGGAATTTTCCCGAGCTGCCTCCGAAAGTGCACTTGATCATATTAAGGTGCATCTTGTATCTCTTTAAGACTTGGAATGTCTCAACCAGGTTTGCCAAATGTGAGTCAGTCATTATGCTCTTAACTATCATATCATCTACATATACTCGACGTTCCTCCCGATCTAATGCTTGAATATTTTATTCACCATCTTTCGGTAAGTTGCCCTTGCGTTTTTCAACCTACACAACATGACTCGGTAGTAGTACGTGCCTCAGTCGGTGATAAAGGACGTGTGTTTCTGATCTTCTGGTGCCATCCTTATATAGTTATACCCTAAGAATGCATCCATGAAAGTGAGGAGCCAGTAATTCGAGATTGCATCAACTAGTTATTCAATTCGAGGGAGCAGATAGCTATTCTTCGAACATGCCTTGTTGAGATTGGTATAATCAACACACATTCTCCAATTTCTATTTGACATTTTGATAAGTACAATGTTGCCGAGCCATAAACCCTACTCTTAGTAGCTTGTTAACTTCATTGCAAATTGTTTACTGGCAGTTAGGAGCAAACTTATGAGGCTTTTGTTTCATTAGTCGTGCCTCTAGGGAGATGTTCAGGTGATATTGAGTCACATCTAGTTCGATTCTCGACTATCTCTTAATGACCATGTGAACACCTCGACGTTTTCCTTGAGGAAGCTAATAAGTTACACTCGTTTCTGGTTAGGTTATGTTGTCATAACCTTGATGACCCAATCCGGATGGGCCTTGTGCAAGGGTGTTTTAATCAATAGCTTCATTAGTTCTGAGTGCAGAAGGGACTTGGCAAGATCTCGAGGTTTTGTAGGTGGTATCTCGAGTAGAACCTTCATTGGCAGGGAGACCGTGATGAGGTAGCACTATCGAGACTCCTTAGGTTGTTTCTCAATTCCCCAACGCTAGTGCTAGTCAAGAACTTCATCATCATGTGGTGGTTGACACAATTGCCCGTAGCCTATTCAACGTAGGTTATTTTAGAGCATGCCGAGTCGATCACCATAAACTTATTCATAACTCTTTTAGAGCATGGCTTGTCTCTAAACATGATGTGCAAGCTCATGGTCCTAAGAGGAGTGATTGAGTCGCCTGTGAACCGCATTAGCGAAGAAGCCATAGGGGTGAGGTCATTGGTCAAAAACCCTACTTTTAAAAATGCATCAAAGAAGAGAATGTTAGCAAATCTATATATATCAAATATGACCCTTTTTACTCAGGCATTGACCATTCTTATGGAGATCACCAAAGTATCATCATGGTTCAGGTTGAGGCACTTTATCTCTCCCTCTCTAAAAGTTATTTATTGGTCGCCCTTGGTCCTGGGATACTTCCTAATAGTGGCTCGAGCATAAGCTTTACGAGGTGATGTCTCCTCCTAAGGTCAGTCCACCAATGATGACTTTGATCTGTCTTTTAGCCAACTCCTTAGACCGGGGTGATGGCTCCTAATGTCTTCGGATAAACCACTCGAGGTGCCTTCATCGTTTGAGCTCTTAAATTTGTTCCTTCATATCAGGACAGACTTTTGTGTTATAGTTGTAATCACGATATAAACGATAGTATTTGGATTTATCTCTTTTCTTCGGTAGAGTTCTCATTACCCGAGGATCTTTTAATAGGCGGTTTTCTTTTATATATAGAAAAACTTCAATCCTAGACAGGTTCAAGGGATCAATTCGGACCTCAGGCGAGGCAGGTCAGGTTGTTCACTTCTCCTCTGTCGTGGTGATCTCAGGGCAGGGGCAAAGTGTAGTCACTCCTACCTCGGTCTCTTGTGAGTTTCTCCATGCTTACCTGAGACCATTGCATCGATAGTAATATACTTATTGACCCTTTGAAGTATTTCGGGGATTGTTGTTAGTGTCCTCTACCAACAACCAGAAGAGGCGGGAGGGCTTTAGTCCCATCATAAAGGATTGATTCACGAGCGACAGATGAGCATTATCCACACCTCGGATCTCATTAGTGAATCGAGTGATGAAGTCTAAGAGTATCTCCTCCTCACCTTGTATGAGCCCGAGAAGCATCATAGTCGATGACCTTGGGTGCACATTCTCAAGGAAGTGACACAATGCAAAAGGGAAGAAAGAGGACCAATGCTTGGCATCCTCGCATTACTCTGCATTACTCATCATTCTTCCCTCCTTGTGCATGCTTAGGGGTGAAAGATAGAAGAAGGATGAGGGATAGGGGGAACAAGGATAAGCATTGCTCTTCATTACATCATTGTAGACGCTAACATAGATCCAAAGCAACGTCGCTCTACTCTACATCTACTCTACATCTGTGTCAACACTGATACAAATGTCGAACAACTCTTTCATCGCTTTGCATCTATACTATCCTCTTCTTCTTCTCCCTGTATCTCACCTTTCGTCGTCACTCTCTCTCGTCATCCTTCTCCTCTACCCACAAGAAACAATATAAGTTCCTAATATTCTCATCGACCAATGTATCATTCTCACCGATCACAATCACAACAATCACCTATGACCTCCAACATCATCGTCAACCACCACTTGTAATATGATTAAGACATTAAAAAAAAAATTTCATCATTTTCGTATCAAAAATTAAATATTTTATTTTTATAATTATAAAAAAATTAATATATTTTTTAAGTCTAAACTAGGATAGTAACGAGATCTAACTACATAAAGGTGTTTGGTGACACAAGCATAACACAAGCATGTTGGATTAAAGCCAGCCACAGTGGATAGAAGTCGGTTCGGGAACATATTCCGTAAATCCACGTCACGCATAACAGAGCAAGTGACATCCCACCATGGCTTGCTCTAACCTCAGAATAATAATGGCAGTAATTGACTCGATCTCCAAAGTGGCAGAGACTAATTTCCACATTGAACGATCTACCAGAATCCTCAAATCCATGCAAGCAACATATCAGCTTCACATACATTTATACTACTAACATATTACCAAATGTTTTCAACATCCATTTTCACATCTGTCATATGAAAAGATACACATGTAAGAGCTTAATAACATCAGAAAACATCATAATCTGTATTCATTATTGCATGAGATGGCTTGATTTCACATTCAGTACGAGTTCTCAGCAGACTGAGGATGGTAGGTTCTTCGCCTCAGTTGAGATTCAGGTGTGGGCTGCTGCAAGAAGATTTTAGTCGGATCATTCGGATCCACATACCTGCACATCGGAAAAGTTAATGAGAGAAAGTCTGCACAACTGGTAAGCATCTACATTGGAACTAATGTATGCAATTCCATCCACTCACGCATGTCTCATCATTTCATCCACCGGAGTCTGAGCAGCTTGTAGTGGGTCCATGCGGGGCGCAGCTTCATGAGCAGGATAAGCTGCTGCATGCTGGTTGTACTGCCTCACGGTTGCAATTAGATTTAAGAACAGAGGGACAAAAGTACCACATCCACCTTCCTTGAACAAGATCTTGAATGAATGTGTTGAGTACAGAGCCCTGTGCTCACCCTCTGGAACTACCTGTTGTAGAAACAACAGGATGAAATCATGTAGCTGTGTAATGTAAGATGATGAGATAAATGATCAAGAGTATTTCTCTCTACACTTACAGGCTCCACATATCCAGATATGTTATTACAATGAAATATTGGCTGGTTAAACTTTTCTCCACGCACAAAAAGCTGCAAACAAAAGACAGCCGTGCATTAACTATGGGTAAAAGTTAAATATGCAATAGCCCAAAAATAAAACACACAAATGCTTCACTTATTTTTTCTCATTATTTCATGAACTTCCTATGCACTTACTGTCAAACTTCCTAAAGGATTTTGCAACAACACTGGATGGTCATGCTACCATGTGACTTTTTTTTGGGAGATCTGCAATATTGATGTGTCGATCACATAGTTCAAAGCTTGTGTATCATCTAGCTTATTAGTTTCACGTAGATGTGAACTAGTTAGCAGCGTATCATGTTCAATTTTGATGGCTTTTGTGGAAGAAAAGGTTACAACATTCCAGAGTAACGGTCATACAAATTTTGAGCCATATTTCTAATTAAGCGAGTGCAAAACTTTTTTTTTTTTTTATTCGGCTGCACAAATATAAGAGCCAGCCATCTATTCCTAATTTGGCCATACAAGGAAAGAGAAGTAATTTGGTGTTTTATTTTAACACAAAAACATCACATGTATACCTTTAATTACTTCAAAGTCTTTCTACAATTCAAAAACCAACCAAGTAACACAAGATCACAATGTTGCTTGGAGCATTGATTGAACCAAAGTATCTTCTTGTCACAAAAAAGAATACTTCATGCAAACAGAATGCCATCTTTCTTTTGTAATTCTTGTTTGACAGGGAACCAGAACAGAAAGCCCTACATCAGGTGGTATACAATTTACCATGTGAACGAGTCTCCTTCTGACTGAATCTGGTTAAAGTTGGTTCAGTTTGTATTGGTCTCCAGTGGAATAAGAGATGAATTGATCGGGACTTATAATATCATGATTGGGAGACATTCTAATTATGCATCTCATGACAACATTGATCGGGATGGTAATTAAATGGATCAGTCATAATACAAATAGGCATTTGCATTCTAGCCCAAGCTAATTTAAAACATGAGTCCTAAAAGAATGGCCCAGCTCCCACAAATGTGAGATAATGCTGCACAGTGACCCTATCCAGACATGACTCCCCAGCAGCAGTAATCAACTTAATAACAATTTCACATCTTAGTTCCTAGTTGATAATGCACCAAAGAATATGAGAAGTGAAATATACTATCACAATATGTATTATTTGAATTGCCATGTATTAAGAAAAAACAATTAACATGTATGTCAAGTCAGAAAGCTCGTACCAGAGGCAAATCAAAAGCAAAAAAGCTCCCTACAGGCTTCTTTGCAACAAAGACCATCCTTATGTTTGACAAGTAAATAGTTCCCTTTGCCTTGACATTACCACCATTTGCTCTGAGTGTAACAGAATGTGAATGTCAAAAAAATGCATTTGATCACAATCCACTGGTAACTAACAAAAATGGAAACCATGATGCATGGAATAATAAACACCTGCAAATGGTTTTATAAAAACCAGAAACATGTACCGATACACCACAATGTCATCAAATTTTTAAATCATATATGTAGATACAGCAATCACTTGTTACAAACATTAATTTCTCGACAGAAAGTGTCAGTTGCAATTTTTAAAAGACGCACATGACATTACTTGCTACACCCTTAACAAATTAAATATTTTGATCTAAATTGTACAAGAAAAATTTTCACATGAATTTTTGGCTATAATAACAAAGGCACCTACCTGGAAAGAGCAAGTGCAAAGAAAGCACTGCAATCATAACTTGGAAAACTAGAAATAGTAAACATGAACTGGCAAACATTTGAAGCCTTCTATGATACTGCAGGAATTTGCAGAGATTTGAAATAATAGTGCACTCCCTACGTATCACCAACCAGATATTTTCCTAGTGAATTGACTTGTTTTCTGTGGCACTCACAATGGATTCTACAGCTACGTCACATATAGGTATAATAGACACTACAAGAAATTTTAACAGTATCATCACATCTCTGTGAAAGACATCCAAAAACAATATCATATTAGGTCAACAATGATCATCATACATAATAGAACAGATTAGACACAGACCTGTCAACTTAAGGTCAAAATTATCGCAACCATGAACCTACAAGTACCTACGATGATCTATTGAAACATATGAAAGCACAATTAAAAAAATTACAGGATCAGCAAGCTACCACTCATAGGTGCAGAAAATTCCTTCTTTTTTCCATCTGAAATGAGTCATAAATCCAATAACAGAAACCAAGGGGCCGAGTAAAATAGAGAATGATGGTATGCAATTATATAGATGCCTTAATCTAGAAAAAAATTAAGGTAGGCATCCTGATTCCGAGCATCTATGCAAATTCCTAACTTGAGGGGGATTAGCTTAAATGGACCTCAATGTAGACCCACCCTTCGCATATTTTCTTGTTTACCCCGTAAAGGACTCAGAACTGGCGAAACCTATTCCAAGATTTCAATATGTGCGCCAAAATTCCAACAATTCCCCCACGACCAACCGAATTTTTAAACAGGGTTGAGCTGACACAGGATGCATTGAATGCCTTGTGTATCCTTAAAAATTTCTCAAAATACATATCGAATAACATCTAATCGCTCATAGTTCGCATCATAAGAACATGTAGAACATGGAATAGCTTTCAGAATTGTAATCAAAGTTCTGAGGATCTTTTATTATTATTATTTCTCCACATCGGCTACAAGATCGCAAGGAAAAGATAAAATAAATTAAAGGAAAAGGTTAAAACAAAGAAACAAACAAATCAGGAACGAGGAAGGGGGGATTGGAACGGACCCGACGATCTTGTCGATCTCGAACTCGACGCCATCCCTGGCGAGCACGAACATCTCACCAACGAAGGGGACGGGCATTCCATTGGCGAAGAGCTGTGGGTTCAAAGCCATCTCTCTGCCCCTCCCTTTCTCTCTAACCGCTGTGATCCCTTTTCTCGCTTATTCTTGCTTCGCCTCTTCTTGCCGACTCGGGAAGCGCTTAATATAGAAATAGGGGGTATTGAGTGGATGATTCCAGATGAGTACCGAGTTGGGTACAACGCGTGACCGTCAAAATGCTTGGTCGACCGGGTGATGTGGGTCGGTTTCGGAACCCCACGCATCCGCTCCAATAGGCATCACCGCGTGTAACTCTTGCATGACATCAACCGTAGGAACACATTAAGATTGGTGAAAAGTTGGCCGGCGCTTTCTTTTCTTTTTTACTTTCTTCTTTTTATCTTTTTTTCCAAGGCAGAAAATTAGAGCGAAAATATGCGCAATTGTTCTATCGGAGGGAACCAAAAAAGTCAAGAAGAAGTGCATTGGGAGTTGCCGGTAATGATAAGTCTAGCGAAAGTAACGATAAAATGATTTTTTTTTTCCACATGATCAAGGACATCATGCTATCTGAAAATTTTTAAAAAGTAAAAAAAAAAAAATCGAGAATTCATGCATCAATCAATTCACAACAATATTTACTTTTCTAAATACATGAGAAATTTTATTTTCAGTAAAAAAAAATAATTATTGAATGTTCTGAACCAACGTGACTTTTGGAATCGATCTCCATATGCACCATGGGGCGCATTCCTGCACAATAGCAGATAATGCTCTAAAAATAGCAATCGCCTCACACCGTAGGTTGTCATGCCAAACCAAATACTGCAACCAAGAAGAACGATGGAAGCATCGCATCCTCTTGCAACAAGATCACCATTATTATTTGATCCAAGATCTCAAACATCATCATAATTAATCTCGGCCCAACTATCTTTAGGTCTCTCCAATCCGAAACTTTCCGATCTCCACCTCAAAGACAATGCAATTTTTACTATAGGGAGACACTATCTAATTAATAAAAAGGCAGCTAGCTTTTAAAAGAACCCCATTAGAATTCTTGCCACAAGATCCAGAAAACTAACGACAATGATGATATGTGGACATTTGTAAATGAGCCTAATCCAAGATGCATCGTGCCATTGCTTAAAGTAATCAAATTTCATTTGCAAGTGATAATTCAAGTAGTTCTAAGCGTGCTTTAAATTATATGATCATATTGTATATTATAAATATGATTGAACTTTAAATATGATTATCAAAGAAAATCTAATTAAGGTAGAATTTCTTAGAAAATTTTCTTAATGAGAAAAACTCTCTTAATTACTTATCGTAGATCCTCTGCTCTCACCTATAAAATGACAGGACCTCCTAAAGACTCACAAATAAGAGGAGATAGGGATACGTGATATTATTGGGAGACTATAGATCTCCTCTCATTTGTCATTAGTCATATGAACTAATCGATAAGAAATTATACATCTTCTCTCATCTCCTTTTGTCCCTAATCCATCGCTCATGGTAGTCTAGTTCTCCTTGAAGATTATTCTCACTATTTTTTTAGATCGAACGACAGTGCACTTGCATATCAAATAAAGATTTTTTGAATAGCATCAAAAGAAACACAATCATGATCTTGATCTATCTTTATTTGATTTTGATTTTAACGTTAAAGATTTTTCATATAATAGAAACATGATTATAGTCTTTATACTTATAATAGGTATCATAGACATGTTTTGAAATTAAATATCTTAGATTATAAAAGTATTTCTAATATATTTTGCATTTAGATATATTTGTTAACACCTTTCGCTTGCAAAATGGTGTTATATGATTTTGATTGTATGATACTTGAATAATTTGTTTGTGTTATCGATATGTTTTCCTATCTCGTTTTTATTATCTAATCTCTAAATATATTCCTCCATGCTCCTTGCCTACTCATGGACATTATAATGCAATGGAACAACAACAATTACTCATATTTGTTCGATGGGCTATCGTCGACAACTTATTATCGGGAGAAGCACTGTTAAAGGCGGTAATCTCTATTGGTTGGTCCTATCATAGGCAATGGCTGCCCAGATGGTAGCATTGTCATATGTAGTGAGGAGAACTCTATTCGGTAACCCAGGCAACATAAGTGCTACGACGATGCCTCTTTGTGCATCGGTTGCCACTATGGGCAACGACTGCCTTAGGTGGCATTATTGCTGCTTGCAATAGTAGGATTTAGCTATGGTGTGGCAATGTTGGCTACATGTAGCGGGTACTACTAAGTAAAGCGGTGGTATTGCTTATGGCAATTGTCACCATGGGCGACAATTGTATTGGGTGTCGTCATTGCTGTGTGCAGCAAGCTATGGTGTGCGACGATAATAGCTATTGGTTGTATGCATAGTAGTCATTGCTTCTGACTAGGGTTTGTCATCGTGTGTTTAACAACTATTATGGACATAGCATCGGGATACGACGACGACCAAATTAACGGCCAGGTGATGATCGTGAGCTAATGGCATTACCGGGGGTCGGTAGATGATGTCGACTATAGATTGCATAATGCAGCTCGTGATTGTACTATTAGTTATAGGCGTCCTACAAATCAATCACATGAGTGATGATACTTGTAACATATTGTGACAATGTATTTGTTTATCATTATTGGTATTATCTCATATTATATATTATCTAGATGTATATTATCATGCCTTTGGATCTATGCACTAAGAATTGGATCATGATAAGATCACGATAATAAGATCAATTCGTCTTTAAACATAAACCCTAAATCATCCCGATCATATGTTACTCAAGAGGAAGATCAAGATAATCGAACAGATTGATGTACTGTATACTTGTTCATATGATGAAGGCGACTGGTCTCATAGCCGCTTGTATGGGGACACTAGAGGTATAGTGTAGGTGCTTATTGGAGAATGAGTTTACTAATTGATCCACTTACGGAATGTTGGATGTTAATGATACATAACGTCAGACAACGTTTTCATAGTCCTAATTATGTGTTTGATCCTTAGGCTTGAGATACCAAAGATGTCTTGTATGAGTACTCTATTCTTTGGCATGAGACTTACAAACCTAGAAGCTTCAAATTTGGTATAGTCGGTTATCAGGAATGACAACCAACCTTACGAAGGCAATTGAGTATCGACAAAGGATCATCCACCCTTGGTATCACAAGAGAAATATCATGTGTGTTCTCGCTCAAGCAAATCTCTTGTCAGGGTCATTCTGATTAAGAGAGAATGAGTTCTTCGGGATAATCTGATTAGAGCGAGACTCGGACAGGATCTAGTATGGGTCTGACGATACAATGCTAGAATACAGTCTTTGGGATATTAGATAGATGATAGACTATAGATACACGACAACTATACACATATAGGTTTGATGGATTAGATCTCTCATACCATATAGGAACTATGGCGTAGTGGCCTAATATATCCATAATCAATTAGTCAAGTGAATTATTATAGAGATAATAATTCACTATATCAAATGGAGTCATGACATGAGCAACTCACGACCAGGTTGATATAAAGCTTAGAGAGTCACACACATATGGTAAATGTTAAGATGAGTAGAGATACGGATATGAGATAGTCGTAGAGCCCCTATTTTATTGGATATCCAATAAGCTCCTATACTATTAGATCTTATAAATGAGATCCAATAAAAGTCATGAGAGATTATTGGATAAAGATCCATTAATCTCATAGACTTAAGTAATTGGATAGAGATCCAACACCCAATACGACATGATCCATTAAGGTTAAGCTACATACACCTCTATAAATATAAGGTACCTTAGTGTTCATAGGCTAGAGCTAATGGTGGCTGCCCCTCCCATTCTCCTCAACCTCCTCTCCTCCTTAGGTGATAGCTCTTGTATGTTGTGCATGGAGAGGGAGATCATGTAGCGATCTGAGGAGCGTTGTCGCCGCATTTACCGTGTGGATTGACGCTAGAGAGGAGCATGCGAGTTCTCCTTCATGCTCTCCATCGGATTTAAAAATTTCAAAGATATACGATATCCCTAGGTAACACATCTTTGTTAGGAGCTCACCGAAAGGATGCCAGGAGTTTGTCGGAAGTTCGCCGAAAGGAGATCGGGAGCTCGTCGGGGTTTCACCACATGGATGTCGGGAGTTCACTAAAAGATCGATTAATGTGTCGGATAACAAAGATTGCATCTTGTAATTATTTGTCTTAAGTATCATAATTAGCATCTTGATTAGAGTTAGTTTTACTAACTCAATTAAGGGCCAACCAGGTCCAATTTGGATTTGATTTGAGCTCATTTCATTGACCTAGAAAGGGATTAACAAAAGGAACAACTCAAGTATGAAATAGTACTTTTTAGTACTATTTTTAGGATCTGGGCAATAATAGTACCATCAACGCCTAGATTCTGGGGTTGCTTTCGGTGATGGTACCACCAGTGTCAACGATGGTACTGCCCATACTTCAAAAATTTAAGGTGTTTGATTTTTTGCTCCAATTTTTTAACTTAATTGGGGTCTATAAATACCCCTACTATTCGTGCTTGGAATAGTAAGAAACGAGCAAGAACATGCAGGAAAAACTTGGTAAAATTCTGTTGAATTTGATTAAGATTCTTTCAAGTGAAATGTGTGTTAAGGGAAGGGTTGAAAGAGTTGTAAAGGTTGATCTCCTGAGCTTGAGAAAATGAGAGTTGTAAAGATTGTTATCCTAAGTCTATGAAAAGGAGAAAGGTGTATAAGGGGTAGTTAATCTTCGCCATTGAAAGAAGATCGTTAGTAGACACCGGTGGACCTCGACGAAGAAGGACTTGGGAGTGGATGTAAGTTAGTTTGACCGAACCACTATAAAAACATTATGGACGTAAGTTAGTTGCTATTAACTAGTTCTAAGAAAAGCTCGAGCTTCTCCTTTTGGTTTCATCTTTAATATCACTCTCTAATTTGTTTGCTCTTAATGAGTTCCAACAAAAGTGCTTTGGATTTTGGTTTTACTTCAAGCGAAATTTTTCCAACCAAATTTTTATCACTTGCATAATTCACCACCCCCCCCGCCCTCTCTCTCTCTCTCTCTCTCTCTCTCTCTTAATACTAACTCGATCCTAACAATTGGTATCAAAGCCACATTCGACTCAATTGGACTAACACCCAAGTGAGTTTAATAGTTGTTTTTAGCATTAGTGAGGGTCATTTCATCACACGTCCTCCTATGTTCAATGGGATGGACTACACCTATTAAAAAACTAGAATGCAGATTTTCTTGATTTCGATGAATTTTGAATTATAAAATATTATCGAAAATGGATTTCAGAAGTTATCAAATCCTATAAATGATTGGAATGATCATAAAAGAAAGATATTTTCTTTAAATGTCAAAGCTATGAATATTTTATTTTGTGCTTTAGACATAGACAAATTTAATCGGGTTTCTACTTGTGGTTCTGCTTTTGATATATGAAACTCGTTAGAAGTCATACATGAAAGTACAAGTAAATGAATCAAACATGAATCTCTTAGTACATAATCCTAAAAAGACTTGCAAAAATGAACATTAGAATAACCATCTAAAGAACATTAAGGATTTGAAACTAAGAATAAAAGATGAACACCTTCCAAAGAATAGGAAGGACATCGAACTGAGAACAAAAGAAGACTCCTCGAGTGAAACCTCGAGAGTCGAGGACTATGACATTGAACTTATGACAAAAGAACAAAAAAAAAATCATGAAAAGTAACAAAACAAATTAAGATATTAAGAATAAAAATGAAATCAAAGAAGACAACCTCTTGTTATGAACGCAAGAAGCCGGAGCACACCGAAGATTAAGAGGACAATCAAGAAGAACTAGCAAACCACACACTCATGACCATCAATGATGAGGTAAATAACTCACCCGAAGCCTCTTTTACATTTGATAAGTTGCTAAATGCCTTTCATGAATTATTTGATGAATTTAGAAAGATTAGTAAAAATTATAAATTACTCAAAAATGATCATGCATTACTTATTAGTAAACTTGAAACATTGCATGAAGCATCAACACTATACATTTATTGCTCTAAATGTGGGACACTAGATGCAATTAAAAAGAAAAATGTCATGCTGCAACAAACCTTATGAAAGTTTAAAATAGGTAATAAATCTCTAAACATGATCCTTTCTAATAAGGGTCATGTTAATAGAAAGGAAGGTATTGGCTTTATGGGTAATACTTAACAAAAGCTAACTATCTTTGTTAAATGACCCACATTACATTCTTCATCCCAAAGCAAATATACCTTTTGTGATAGACTTGGACATTTTGTCTATAGATGCTCATTTAGAAGGTATAGTCCACATAAGTTAGTTTGAGTTCCTAAAGGAATCATAAACAATCAAATGCCATTAGTAAAATTAAGAAGAGCCTTTCATGAGGGACCCAAAGCCAAATGGGTACCTAAATAAAAATCTTTTTTATTGTAGGTTTGTCTCCAAACAAAAACACTTTTTAAGCTTGCTAGCCTAAACAACAATAATAAGAAAAATTATTAAAATTATAATTATTAGCAACAAATCTTTTGATAGGTTATGATTATATAATTAATCTTGATTGCTTTTCGATGATGCATGGCTTATGCATAACTAGCGCATGCTAGTACAAAAATGAATTAGAACTAAAGAACCTTAGCTATTTTTAATGAAAAATTACTACGTTGAAATTTTCTAAAAAAGGGATTTTGATGATGATTGAATGTTAGATGGATTATATGTTGACTTTAGATAGGATTTATAGTTTGAATGTTAGGTTAAAAATTATTAGCTTATAAAGGTTGAATGATGATTGATTTAAATATTATGATGGTTGAATGTTAAATGGGTTGAAATAGGATTAAATGTTGTATGATGAATGAGAGATTGTTATTGAATTGGGGCTTGAAATAAAATAAAAAATTCATGCTTCTCTTTCTAATGTTTTTAAAAATTAATAAAAAATTGAAATGAGAAGGAAAATGTATTATCATTAAATGTATTAATAACAATTGCATGTTAACTCCTTGCACTAAGTGCAAAGAGCTAGACTCACATAAGAAGGAAAATGTATTATCATTAAATCAGATCTTTTATTTGAAGATGTTTTATTGTTTTAAATGTGTTATATTAATGATGTTGATGATTTTTTTGAAATAAAACTTAGTTTTTGGTTTTAAACAATAATACATAGATTTAGCATAAAAGATAAAGAAATTTTTGTATGAGACAAATCACATAAATTGAAACAAAAAATGGAATGCATTCTTCCTAAAAATGTCTCTATCCTATCAAGCTTTCAGTAAGAGAAAAAGTGATGAATCTATTATATCATTATTGTTGAATCTCTTGAACTACAAAAGTGATTTTGATTATTTAAATTTAAATGAGGTTTTTTTAAAAACCGAATCATAAACTTTTTCTTGATTTCTTGACTTAAGTTATCTTTTATGGGAATCAATTTAGCCTCTATAATTTCTTCTTTTTACTAAAAAGGAGATTTATGATCTTGACAATTATAACTTGAGATTTTTATATAAATCAAGATCCTTCACTTCTTATGTTTTATTAAAAAAATTATCTAAATGAATCTTTTTTTAGATCTCTCTTGTATGAATTAAGATTATTTACTATTTGATCTCCTAAGACTCATTTTCTTTATTTATTTAAAAAAATACTTATTAAAATAAATCATATTTTTTGGTACTTACGAATTGATCTTTTATATTATATCTTTAATGACATGATTTCATCATATAATCCCTTTGTTCTTATGGTTATAATTTAAAAATTAATGTAAAAGAAAAGATTTTATACCATTATATTCTTTCCTTATTTTTGACAATGACCAAGGGAGAGATTAAATATCTTAACAACAAAGCAATTAAATAAGGAACAATTTGATTAGAAGAAAATTATGAATGTTAAAACTTTAGAATACATAAGTTGCTCTCATATCTTTCAGATTTCTCGAAATTTATATGAGATGATTTAAAATCTTCCAAATGCATGAGTTGCTATCATATTTTTCAGATTTCTCGCTTTTGCAAATTGAGCTTATTCTTAAAATTTACATGAGATCATTTCAAATTTTCCGAATGCATGAGATGATTTCACATCATGTGATTCATAAACTTTTTGTGTACTTAATCTTTGATGTGATGCTTTCAATGAATCCTTCCTCTTGATATTTACTAAAGAAGATATATGATTCTTAGATTTTTGGGGTTACTCATCTTTTATGTGATACTTGATATGTGATTCATAAGCTCTCTTTCAAATCCTCCTTCTTAATCTTTGATTTTTGGATTCATGATTTTTTAATGCAATGCTTTCATATTTGAATTTTTTTTGGATACTTGATTTTTTTATTCTTGAACTCTTTTATATACTTGACTCCTCCCTTCTTCTTCTATTTCTATATTTTTTACAAAGGGGGAGAAAGAAATTTGATATGATACTTATGCTTTGATGAATATTTATGATAAATGTTCAAATATATGGTGAATATATCTCCTTTTTGTTGATAACAAAGAGGGAGAAATGACATGATTGATGACATAATGTTAAATGTTCTATTTGAAATTTTTATCATGTGATGAATATTTGTTTTAAACATTTGTTTAGAAATGATAAATTAAATATTTCACCTTTTTGTTAATAACAAAGGGGGAGAAATGATATATTTGATGATAAATAATGAATATTTATGATAAATGTTCATATATGAGTTGAACACTTCTCTTTTTTGTTAATGATAAAGAGGAAGAAATAGTATATTGATGACAAATGATGAATATATTGATGAATATATATTGAACATTTCTCTTTTTTATTGATGACAAATGAGGAGAAACGGTATATTGATGATGCTTGGTTTGAAATGTTTATCATGTGAAACATATTTTGCTTGAAATTTTTATTATGTGATACCAAAATAATGAATGAATGGTATCATGGAGATGAATGGTTAAATGGTTAAAAATTCTAATATTTTAGTTTCATGCATGTAATACTTAAAGCAATGTTGACTTGTTGTTGGTATCATGCATGAGGTAATGTTGAAATAAATTGTGCATGTTATGATTTGAAATGATATGTTGCACATGGTCAAAAATAATATCTTGAATTCAAAGGTGATTGTTTTCTTTTGAATTCAAATTTACTCCTTTTCAAATATGGCATATAGATAGGGGGAGTTAAGATTAACTTCATCATCAATTGGTTGTCATCATCAAAAAGGGAGAGATTGTTGAATCTCGGATTTTGATCATGTAACTAATTGGTGAGTTTATTATATAATCAATGTGTTGGAGCTAAGTGATGCAAGATTAACTATGATTATAAAAGGTAAAACAATTAAGGAAGAATCTATCATTGGGCCAGAGTCAAGATCGAGCATCGAGCTAGGGTTCGGACGATGCGGTGGGTGCTCATCGGGAGTTCTGTCACGAACGGTCGTCGCTCAACGCAACATCTTCGCTCCGCGAACTGTTCGTCACTTTTTCTTGTTTGTACATATGCTTGGTAGCTTGTTTTGCCTTGAGTTTATGTGTTTTTACCTAAGAAATGTGAGCGAAAGTAGTGTAGAAGGCTGCAAAATGATCGCTCGCTGCGCGGAGCCAAGACAGCCCCATTTTTTGCTCTTTTTCATGTGCTGCGGCGACCACTCTGGGCGGTGCGAAATGTCAGCCATTTCAGCACCTTGGAACTCCTCAGGTGGCACCGGGCTGGATGGGATTTCGGGTATATGTCGGGCGTAGGCTTTCATCAATAATTGAACTTGTCTTGCGTCCAATACCTTGGGAACCATCTTTGTGGACTTATGACAGTTCTTACAACCCTATAAAGTCTTGTTTCGCTCTCTTTCTCTCTTTTCTCTACTGCACTCAAGGTGTTCAACGAATTGCTTGTATAGCTTCCTGGTTTGCGAGACATCGGGACTTGTCTGTTGCTTGTTTCTAAGCTAATCAACTTCTTCTTTGTAGGTCCTACGGGACCACAAGAGGTTGTAAGAGGGTTGACCCTTTGCGGACATATAACAACGCTTTGGGCGTTTCATGACTTAGGCAATCCTAGCTAAGTCTGGAACAGTGGGCAAGGTTGCTTCACGACATAGGCAATTTCAGCTAAGTCTTTGAGAGTGCCGCTAGGGTGCCGCATGGCTTAGGCAAATTCAGTTAAATCCGTGATAGTGTGGTATCAGAGCAGGCAAGCAATTCAAATGAATAGCGAAGAAGATTAGCAAACTCGCCATAGTGAAACATCACGGTGAATCGAACAAGACGAGTGTGAAGTTGGTGCTGGTTACAGGTGCCCTGCAAGCCAATCACGTGAGTGATGACACGTGTGACATGCTGTGTGATCTTTTTGCTTATGATTAATATTGGCATATTCTCATAATTTATTATTTATTATATATATATTGTGATGTCCATAGTTCTGTGCAATGGGAATCGAATCGTGATGAGATCATGATAATGAGATCGATTCACCTTTAAACACATATCCTAAATAATCCCGGTCATAGGTTCTCAAGAAGGACATTGAGATAACTAGATAGATCGGTGTACTATATACCCGTCCATATGATGGAGGCGGCTGGTCTCATAGCCACTTGTGTGGAGACACTAAGGATATAGTACAGGTGCTCATTGGAGAATGAGTTCACTGATTGATCCGCTTATGGAATGTCGTATGGTTAATGATACCTAATGTCAGACAGCGATTCCATAGTCCCAGTTGTGTATCTGGTCCTTAGACTTGAGACACCAAGGATGCCTTGTATGAGTGCTCCTTTATTTGACGCCAGACTTATAGGTTTGGAAAGCCCAGATCTGTTACAGTTTGTTATCGGGGTTGGTAGCCAACCTTACGAAGGCAATTGAGTGTCAATAGAGGATCATCCACTCTCGGTATCACGAGAGGAATATCTCATATGTGCTTGCTTAGACAAATCCCTAACCATGGTCATTCGGATTGAGAGAGAAGGAGTTCTCCGGTAGAATCTGATTAGAGCAAGACAAACTGATTCCGTATGTGACCTGACAGTACTATGTCCAATATACGATCTCTGGGATATTATTTGGATGAGAAATTATAGATACATGATAATTATGGACAGACAGGTCTGATAGATTTGATCTCCCCTGTACCGTCTGGGGACTATGGCATAGTAGCCTAGTACGTCCATAGTCGATGAGTCGAGTGAATTATTGTGGGGATAATAATTCACTATATCAGAAGGAGTTCTGATGGGAGTGACTCACGGCCAGCTCGGTATTGGGCCTAGAGGGTCACACGCATATGGTGGATGCTTCAGCGAATAGAGGATTGGATGAAGATCCAATTAGCCCTTATTCTCATTAGATGAGACCCTATGTTAATGGGCTCCTTGATTAAGGACCAATTATTGGCCTAATGAGATTATTGGATAGAGATCCAATAATGCAAGGTTAGTGGGTTGGATGAAGATCCAATACCCACTAAGGAAGGAGCCCTAGGGTTTTTTGGTGGCTCTCTATAAATAGGATGGGAGACTCATGGTTGATAGGCTGCAGCTTTAGCCACCACCTCCTATTCTCCTCCCTCCCTCTGAGCAAGAGTTACAAGATCATATTAGAGGAGTCTCGCTGCAGAGATCCATCGTGTGGATACCGCTAGAGAGGAGGACGCTTGACCTCCATCCGGATCTGGAATACAGGGATATACGATCTCCCTAGTAAAATCAATCTCTCACACATCGCGGCTTTATCGATTTTTGTGTTTTTCTCGTGACCCCAATCTTTTGCACGATGATTTGATCTGCGTGGGAAATTGATTTTTGTTTCGATTTCCGCTGCGCATATAATGCACCCGCTGTAGGTTTCCCAACAATGGTATCAGAGCCAAGGTTTTCGTGCGAAAGATTGGTTTTAAACTGCGTGTGATGAGATTGAATCGCATAGAATCGTTCTACGCATTCTTGCTACGTTTTCGCAGCGAAGGAAGCCCTTGCAAGGGGCAGCCGGGCATGGCCATGACCAGCCCCCTTGCAAGGGCGGTCGACCACCTGCAAGGGGGCGACCGACTGCAGCTAAGGCCCCCATACAGGGGGGCGGCCGACTGCGACCAGGCCCCATGCAAGGGGCGGCCAACTGTAGCCAAGGCCCCGATGCAAAGGGGCGGCCTGCTGTGGCACAGCCCCCTTCAAAGGGGCGGCCGACTGTGGCCAGTGCTAGCCCGCAAGGGGGGCGACGCTCGCCCGCGACCAGATTGCAAGGGCAGTTGCCCGAGGGTGGCCGGCTGCAGGGCGGCACCCGCAAGGGGCGGTAGCCGCCCGCGGCCACGTCGCAGGGGCTTCTGCCAACGGTCTGCAGACGGCCGCCCGCGGCCAGCCCACAAGGGGCGATCGACTGCGGGTCGACGCCAGTAGGAAGGCAGCCTGCGGGCAGAGGCACCGCCTGCAAGGGCGGTCGCCAGCAATGGCAGCGCCTGCAGGGGCGGCGCCCGTGGAGGTGTCGGCCGCAGGGGTGGCCGCCCCTTAGCAGAGTGGCTACCGGCGGGCAAGGGTAGCCGCCGCCTGCACAGGGGCAGCGGCAGCGGTGGCGCAGTGAGGGTGAAGGAGGGCTAGGGCAACTTTTTAAAAAAAGATAGTTTTGCCCCTCAACATTTGGGAAATTCCAGCTCTGTCCTTGTATACAGAATTCTGAAAATACCCTCAACAATTCTAAAAATTTCGAGAACTATCCTCTCATCCAGAATTATGAAAATGCCCTTGATAATTCTGGAAATTTCGAGCATGTCCTGATTTTCAGAAAAATAATTAATTAAATAGTTTAATTAATTATTATATATATCTAGTAATCCTACATATGATGTGATGTACATGTGATGTATGATATGGATGGATGATCATGAGCCATGTGTTGTGATGTATGTAATTATGATTATTATTATTGTTGGGGCCTGCGAGCCTACGTTTTTCTCATTTATTGTTGGGCCTATGTGCTTGATATTATTTGTAATTACATGGAGAGGCACAACGGGAACGTGGATGTTACAACGGGATCCACGATGTCGTGGCGGGAGATCACGACGCATGGTGATGCGATGATCCGACGGAACCGATGATGACAAGATCAACAATCACAGGGCATGGAGATGCGCTAATGCACACATAGATCCTATTATGAATGATTAGGCCTATTGGCTCGGGCTTAATCATATTAGGTCATGGCTCATGATCATCCGGTGTGGCTTGCATATGTGATGTATTATACACCTACTAGATATATATATATATATATATATATATATATATATATATATATTTACATACGATGTAGATATATATTATATATATATATATATATATATATATATATATTTACATACGATGTAGATATATATATTAAATATGTATGTGTGTGACACGACATATTAGGAGATTGATACGAAACAAAAACCCCTCCTACGATAATATTAAGTCGGTAAGCGTGAGGCAATAAGATTGACCCACGTGACCTTCCATCGTTATAGGAAGAAATTGAATCATGACATAGGTCGAGTTAGTCGAGTCCCTCAAGGCTCACTTATCTACGTGATCGAGTTCTTGCCTATGACATAGAGATGTCACCGGTGACCTGAGGACATGGTATGCTTGGTCGAGTCCCTCGAGGGCATATCATCGAATCAGACTCATCTTGTAACGATGGTGATGACTTAACTGAACGTCATGGTTGGTCGAGTCCTCGAGACCATGATGATTCGGAGGCCGAACGTGACGGGAATCATAAGGAGTTGTGATTGGCAAGAGTTGCCTACCTTTTGGGCTTAGTGCAATTGGTCGAGTCCCTCGAGGTTGCACTAAGATGCAATTGGATCTCGATCCCCATTAGGAGTCTGCCGGAGACTTCCGTCTCACGTGTTGAGGGTATTGCGTGATTCGCTAAGAAAATAGTGGGAGTACATTAAGATAGAAGTTCATATCTTAATTAGTATTTTCTATGAAATATGCATGTTATTTATTTTTGCTATATCTTGTTTTGTCATAAACATGTCACTAACAAATCCCCTACGTGACATACTTGATACCAACCGTCTCACTGGTCCAAACTATACAGATTGGCTCCGTAATTTGAGAATTATTCTCATGACGGAGAAAATCGCATACGTCCTTCATACAATCGTGCCCACACTGGAAGAAGGGGCAAGCGAGGATGAGATCACTCGCTATGTGAAGTACATAGATGATTCCACGTTAGCAAAATGTTACATGTTGGCCTCCATGACTCCTGAGTTACAAAGGCAACATGAGAGCATGAATGCAGATTCTATTCTTCTTCATCTCTGCCAGTTGTTTGAGAAACAGGGAAGAACTCAAAGATATGAGATATCTAAGAAACTCTTACAAGCTAGGATGACAGAAGGGACATCAGTTGATAACCATGTCCTAAAGATGATAGAGTGGATCGAGAAACTCACAGGTCTGGGAATAATCCTAGAGGATAACCTATGCGTTGATCTTATACTTCAGTCCCTATCAGATTCCTTTTCTCACTTCATCATGAATTTTAACATGAGCAAGTTTGAGGTAGCTCTCCCTGAGCTCCTCAATATGTTGAGGGAAGCTGAGAGTGCCATCAAAAAGGAGAAGTCAGTTCTCTATATTGGTGAGACAAAAAAGAAAAGGAAGGCCAGCAAGACCCTTAAGAAGGGCAAGGGCAAAGAAAGACCAGGTAAGGCAAAAGTTGCCAAGAAATACCCGACAAAGGACAAAGGACAAAGGACAATGCTTCCACTATGGCCAAGACGGACATTGGAAGAGGAACTATAAGAACTACCTTACAGAGAAGGTGAGACAGAAGCTTGGAGAAGCTTCAAGTATATTCATGATCAGTCTCCACTTGTCAAATTTTCATGATAACACATGAGTATTGGATACCGAGAGTGTTTATCATATCTGCAATTCGTTGCAGGTTCTGGCAAGACCTAGGAGATTGGCTAGAGGCGAGATGGACCTCAAGATGGGCAATGGAGCAAGAGTTGCTACAGTTGCTGTTGGAGAGGTCACCCTATATTTGCATGGTGGAGCTATTATTGCATTATATGCATGCTATTTTGTTACCTCGATCATCAAAAATATTATTTATATCTCTTATTTGATAATTAATGGATATAAATTAGTTTTTGAGAATAATAATTATTCAATAATAATGGATGATATGATCATCACTAGAGGGACCCTAATAAATGACTTATATGTGTTAAACACTTCTCCGCATATCATAAATATAAATATGTCTAAGAGGAAAAGAGATGAGGTGAATAATGCATACTTATGGCATTGTAGGCTAGGTCATATATATATATGAGGGAATGATTCAAAAATTATTGAAAGATGGATACTTAGATCCATTTGACTATGAGATATATGCAACTTGCGAACCTTGCCTTCTGGGAAGATGACCAACTCTCCTTTTAGTGGAACTGGAGAGAGAGTCACCGAGTTATTGGAACTCATACATAGTGATGTATGTGGTCCCATGTCGACTCAAGCTATAGTTGGTTACTCATACTTCATTACATTCACTGATGATTTCTCTAGGTATGGACACGTGTACTTAATGAAGTATAAATCTGAGGCCTTCGAGAAATTCAGGGAATATAAGAATGAGGTAGAGAACCAAATTGGAAAGAGTACTAAGACTCTTCGATCAGATCGAGGAGGAGAGTACTTGAATACGGAGTTCACCCATTTCCTCAGGGACAATGGGATTCTATCCCCGTAGACACCTCCTTATACACCTCAGCTCAATGGTGTATCAGAAAGGAGGAATCACACGCTGTTAGACATGGTGCGATCCATGATGAGTTTCACTTACCTACCCATCTCATTCTGGGGTACGCCCTAGAGACTATAGCTTACCTTCTGAACAGAGTTCCATCAAAGTCGGTAGTGTCTATACCATATGAGATATGAAAATGAAAGAAGCCCGATCTTAAAATTGTTAAGATTTGGGGCTGTCCTACCCACGTTAGAAGACATAACCCCGATAAGTTGGAATCAAGGACAGAATGGTGCACATTCGTGGGTTACCCAAAGGAAACTTGTGGGTATTATTTCTATTATCCCGAGGACTGAAAGGTCTTTATTGCCAAGAGAGCTGTGTTCCTTGAGAAGGAACATATTCTTGGTGGAAACAGTGGGAGTGAGATAGAATTGAGCGAGGTTGGAGAACCTATCTCAAACACCATTCCAGAGCCCGAGTCTATTCAGGTACCTAACACACAAATTTCAAATTTATGTAGGTCTAGTAGAGTATCTCACCCTCCTGAAAGATATGTGGGACATATCAATGGAGACGACTCTTAGGATGTTAATCCTCAGACCTACGAGGAGGCTATTATGAGTATAGACTTCGAGAAGTGGCAAGAAGTCATGAATTCTGAGATGGATTTCATGTACTCTAATAAGGTTTGGAACCTTGTGGATGCACTTGAGGGTATTGTACTCATCGGCTTCAAATGGATCTTCGAGAAGAAGATCGGAGTGGATGGAAAGGTAGAGACCTATAAAGCAAGGCTGGTAGCTAAATGATATCGTCAAGACAAGGAGTTGACTATAACGAAACCTTTTCACCTATAGCCATGCTTAAGTCCATTAGAATTATTTTGGCTATTGCAACACACTATGACTATGAGATCCGGCAGATGGATATCAAAACGACATTCCTCAATTGTAACCTCGAGGAAGAGTGTATATGATACAACCAAAGGGATTCGTATCTAAAGAGAGTCCAGATAAAATATGCAAGTTGCTTAGATCCATTTATGGATTGAAGCAAGCTTCCCAAAGTTGAACATAAGATTTGATGAGCTAATCAGATCTTATGACTTCGTTAAGAATGAAGATGAGCCTTATGTGTACAGGAAAGTAAGTGGAAACGTTATCACCTTCTTGGTGCTATATGTGGATGACATCTTAATCATTGGGAATGATATAGGAATGCTCTCCACAGTAAAGACTTGGCTATCTAGAATCTTCTCCATGAAAGACTTAGGGGAAGCATCCTATATTTTGGGGATCTGGATCTATAGAGATAGATCCAAAAGGATGCTTGGCTTGTCCCAGTCTAGGTACATAGACTCCATTGTCAAAAGATTTGGCACGGAAAATTCCAAGAGATGTCTCATACCGATGAGACATGGAATATCACTTTCTAGGAGTATGTCCCCAAAGACTCCTGAAGAAAGGACAGACATGGATAAGATACCTTATGCCTCAACGATAGGATCTATCATGTATGCGATGCTATGTACTAGACCTGATATAGCACATGGTCCGAGTGTCACGAGCAGGTATCAGGCAGATCCAGGTTTAGAACACTGGAAGACAGTAAAGTGTATGTATCCTTAAGTACTTGAGAAGGACTAAGGATCTTTTACTAGTATATGGAGGAGGTAGCCTGCAGGTTGAGGGCTACACAGACTCAAGTTTTCAATCTGACATTGATGATAGCAAGTCAAATTCAGGGTATGTTTTCACCATGAATGGAGGAGCAGTAAGCTGGAAGAGTTCCAAGCAAGATACTATGCTGACTCGACCATAGAGGCGAAATACATTATTGTAGTAGAAGCAGCAAGACGAAGGGATGTGGATGAAGAAGTTCATCAAGGATTTGGGAGTCGTACCAAGCAACGTAGAGCTGACTCCCATATATTGTGACAGCGACAGAGCGATAACTCTAGCAAGGGAACCCAGCTCTCATCAGAATTGTTCTGAAGAGGTTCCATCTGATTAGAGCGATCATGACCCGAAAAGATATAGCAATGGAAATAGTTTCATCCGAAGATAAAATTGCAGATCCACTGACGAAGCCGTTGGCTCAGATTATATTTGAGCGTCACAGGGGTCTGATGGGGATTAGACACATAGGTGATTGGCTTTTGGTCAAGTGGGAGATTGCTGGTTACAGGTGCCCAGCAAGCCAATCACGTGAGTGATGGCACGTGTGACATGCTGTGTGATCTTTTTGCTTATGATTAATATTGGTATATTCTCATATTATATTATTTGTTACATATATATTGTGATATCCTTAGTTCTGTGTAATGGGAATCAGATCATGATGAGATCACGATAATGAGATCGATTCATCTTTAAACATAGATCCTAAATAATCATGGTCATAGGTTACTCAAGAGGGACATATGAGATAACGGGATAGATCGGTGTATTATATACCCATCCATTTGATGGAGGCGGTTAGTCTCATAGCCACTTATGTGGAGACACTAAGGATATAGTACAGGTGCTCATTAGAGAATGAGTTCACTGATTGATCCGCTTATGGAATATTGTATGGCTAATGATATCTAATATCAAACAGCGATTCCATAGTCCCAGTTGCGTATCTGGTCCTTAGACTTGAGACACCAATGATGTCTTGTATGAGTACTCCTTTCTTTGACGCCAGACTTACAGGTTTGGAAAGCTCCAGATCTGGTACAACTGGTTATCGGGATTGATAGCCAACCTTACAAAGGCAATTGAGTGTCAATAGAGGATCATCCACTCTCGGTATCACGAGAGGAATATCTCATATGTGCTTGCTTAGACAAATCCCTGGCCAAGGTCATTCAGATTGAGAGAGAAGGAGTTCTCCGGTAGAATCCGATTAGAGCAAGACAAACTGATTTCGTATGTGACCTGACAGTACCATGTCCAATATACAGTCTCTAGGATATTATTTGGATGAGGGATTATAGATACATGGTAATTATGGACAGACAGGTCTGATGGATTTAATCCCCCCTGTATCGTCTAGGGACTATGGCGTAGTGGCCTAGTACATCCATAGTCGATGAGTCGAGTGAATTATTATGGGGATAATAATTCACTATATCAGAAGGAGTTCTGATGGGAGTGACTCACGGCCAGCACGGTATCAGGCCTAGAGGGTCACACACATATGGTGGATGCTTCAGCGAATAGAGGATGGATGAAGATCCAATTAGCCCTTATTCTCATTAGATAAGACCATATGTTGATGGGCTCCTTGATTAAGGCCCAATTATAGGCCTAAAGAGATTATTTGATAGAGATCCAATAATGCAAGGTGAGTGAATTATTGGATGGAGATCTAATACCCACTAAAGAAGGAGCCCTAGGGTTTTGGTGGCTCTCTATAAATAGGAGGGGAGACTTAGGGTTGATAATCCTTCATCTTCTCCATCCGGATCTGGAATATAAGGATATACAATCTCCCTATGTAAAATCAATCTCTCACACATCGCAGCTTTATCAGTTTTTACGTTTTTCTCGCGACCGCAATCTTTTGCACGATGATTTGATCTGCATAGGAAACCAATTTTTGTTTTGATTTCCGCTGCGAATGTGATGCACCTGCTATAGGTTTCCCAATAGTTGGGTATTCTCCACGAGTGGAGGCGCCATCTGGAGCGCCAACCTAGAAAAAAAAGCCACAAGGAGAGACAACGGTGGAAACCCACCTTGATGTTCTTGAAGCTAGCTTGGAGAAACTCTACCAAGGCCAGCGAAGGCTACTTGGGGTAGAGAGCTCGCTAGAAGAAGCTGAATCTTGGATCGAGAAAGTTGAATCCCTGATCGATCAACTGATAGAGGACACCAAAGATTTCGTATGACATCTACACGAAGTTGTGGCGGAACTCATGACTAAGGTGATGGTGTTAACAAGGACTCTTGATGCGAGAGGGAATAATACTCACGCTGCACCACCATAAAACTTCAGGGCACCAGAGCTGTATAGCTACGGGGGTACTAGGGATGCCAAAGAGCTTGAAAATTTATTGTTCGACATGGAACAGTATTTTCACGCTACAAGGCTCGATTCTGAAGAGACCAAAGTTGTTATAGCAACAATGTATCTGAATGGGGATGTAAAGCTTTGGTAGCGAGCCTCTGACGAACTATCACGGACTTAGCTGAATTTGCCTAAGCCGTGCGGCACCCTAGCGGCACTCTCGAAAACTTAGCTGAAATTGCCTAAGTCATGAAGCAACCTTGCCCACTATTCCGGACTTAGCTGGGATTGCCTAAGTCATGAAAAGCTCAAAGCGTTATCTGTCTACAAAGGGTCAGCCCTCTTACAACCTCTTACGATCCCATAGGACCTACAAATGAGAAGTTGATTAGCTTAGAAATGAGCGACGGATAAGTCCCGACGTCTCGCAAAGCGGAAAGCTATACAAGCAATTCGTCGAACACCTTGAGTGCAGCAGAGAAAAGAGAGAAAGAGAGCGAAACAGGACTTTAGAGGATTGTAAGAACGGTCGCAAGTCCACAAACGACAGTTCCCAAGGTATCAGACATAAGACAAGTACAATTGTTGATGAAAGCCTACGCCCGACATATACCCGGAACCCCATCCAGCCCGGTGCCACCTGGGGGGTTTCAAGGTGCTGAAATGGTTGACATTTCGCACCGCTCAGCGTGGTCACCGTAGCACATGAAAAGGACCTAAAAATGGGGCTGTTTTGGGTTGTTTTGGCTCCGCGCAGCGAGCAATCATTTTGCAGCCTTCTACACTACTTTTGCTCACATTTCTTAGGTAAAAACACATAAAATCAAGGCAAAAAAGTTGCCAAACATATGTACAGATAAGAAAAAGCGACGAACGGTTTGCAGAGCGAAGATGTTGTGGTTGAGCGACGATCGTTCGTGACAGTTTGAAAGAGATCCAGCAAGGCCGATGTTGAGTGGATACATGAGGAGACTTAAAGCGAGAGTTGAGAACTTAGTTCTTGCCCGAGAACACAGAGTTTATCGTAAGAAGAAAACTGAGACAACTCTACCAAAGTACAACAATCTGAGACTATGTGAAATAATTTTTAGCACTGATGCTGGATATACAGGACATGTTTAAAAAAGATAAGCTATTCAGCTTTTCGATGGCTTGAAGCCATGGGCACAACAAGAACTACATCGGAGGATTCGAGAAAGAAGCACTCAATGCTTTAACTGCATCGATTCAGCCCCGTAAGTCAGACAAAGACAAAGCTATCGCCCTTAGTTCAAGCAGTTATGAATCCAGTAGCAACAGTGAGGCGTCGCAAGGACTCACGATGGGAGCAATGCGTTTGTTGAATGCGTTACGGGGTCAAGTGGGAGAGAACACAAAGGCAAAGCCACCGAAGGCAGGAAGTAGTGAGTTGATGTATGTGGACATCAAGCTTAATGGTTGTACAACCCATGCAATGGTGGACACGGGCGCGACCCATAATTTTATTACCGATCATGAAGCTAAGCAACTTGGATTAATCTTGGAGAAGAGCCCAAGTCGTATGAAGGTTGTGAACTCGGAGGCCAAGCGGATCTCCGGACGAGCAAAGGAGGTCCCCATCAAGATCGGAACATGGAGCGGGAGCACAAACTTGATGGCGGTGCCATTGGATGACTTCCAAGTGATTCTCGGAGTGGAGTTTATGCACACGATGAAGTTGGTGCCAATGGCATTCCTGAACTTCCTATGTCTAATGGGAGGCGACGATCCCTGCGTGGTTCTAGTTTCTCGAGGAGGAACCAAGGACCCACAACAAATATCGGCTTTACAATTGAAGAAAGGGGTACGAAAAGGTGAATCAACCTTTGTAGCTGCTTTGAAGCTAGAGACACTTGACGGGGAAGCCATTCAGGAACCTACCGTTGTGGCGAACATCCTGAAGGAGTTCTCAGATGTGATGAAAATAGAGTTGCCGAGAACTCTACCACCACGCAGAGGTGTGGATCATCGGATTGAGCTGGAGCCGGGAGTTAAGCCTCCAGTGAGACCACCATACCGCATGGCCCCTCCATAGTTGGCAGAATTAAGGAAGCAGTTAGATGAACTGCTAAACGGTGGTCTCATCCGCAGTTCAAAAGCACCTTTCGGAGCTCCAGTCTTCCTCTAGAAGAAACAAGATGGGAGCCTCTGATTATGCATTGATTATCGAGCCCTCAACAAAATGACGGTGAAGAACAAGTACCCTATCCATTGCAGACTTGTTCGATCAATTGGGCAAGGCAAAGTACTTCTCCAAACTCGACCTTCGGTCGGAGTATTGGAAGGTGTGCACTGCAGAAAGTGATGAGGCAAAGACTACTTGTGTGACCAGGTATAGAGCATTCGAGTTCTTAGTGATGCCTTTCGGCTTAACCAATGCTCCAGCCACATTCTGTACTCTCATGAACCAACTGTTCAAGGAGTATCTAGATAAGTTTGTGGTCATTTACTTAGACGATATCGTCGTCTATAGTCAAACACTTGAGGAGCATGTTAGACACCTCCGAACAATTTTCAAAGTTCTCAGGGAGAACACCTTGTTCGTGAAGAGGGAAAAGTACTACTTCGCCCAAATGGAGATTTTATTCTTGGGGCATCGAATCAGTAATGGTTTCATTCGAATGGACAAGTCTAAGGTGCAAGCGATGACGGACTGACGAACACCAAAGAAGGTGCCAGAGTTGAGATCCTTCCTTGGGTTCGTCAACTATTATCAGCGCTTCATAGCTGGATATTCGAAGTGCGCAGCTCCGTTGACGGAGTTGCTAAAGGAGCAGTCCTGGAGATGGTCAGACAAATGTGAGGTGACATTTCAAGACCTAAATATTACTATGTTGGAGGAACCTGTACTCAGATTACCAGACTATGAAAAGTCTTTTAAAGTCCATACAGATGCTTCTGACTTTGCTATTGGGGGAGTTCTTATGCAGGAAGGTCATCCAGTGGCCTGCGAGAGTCACAAGCTCAATGAGACCAAGCGACGATATCCTATGCATGAGAAGGAGATGACAAGGGTGATCCACTGTCTACGAGTGTGACGACACTACCTTCTAGGAGCACCATTTATGCTAAGGACAGATAATGTTACATTGAGTTATTTCCAAACTCAAAAGAAACTCTCCCTAAAGCAGGCACAATGGCAAGACTTCTTGGGTGAGTTCAACATGGTAATGGAGTATAAGCCCGAAAAAGCAAATATCGTGGTTGATGCATTGAGTCAGAAAATGGAGCTAGTAAATGCTATACAGTTGGAGGGCGAAGGCCAAGCAAGTCAATTGCACTCCAACTTCCTTTCCAGGATCAGGGATGGACTGTACCAAGATCCTCAGACAGTAACTCTTATGCAACTCATCAAAGAGGGCAAGACACGACGATTTTGGGTCCAGGAGGGACTCATCTACACCAAGGGGAACAGATTTTATGTTCTGCAAGTAGATAACTTGAGGCGCGAACTCTTGAAAGAGTGTCACGACTCCCTTTGGGCTGGACATTCAAGCATCCACCAAACAATGGCTCTCGTGGAGAGGGACTTCTATTCGCCGAAGATGGGGACAAATGTGGAGGAATATGTTCGAACATGTCTTACTTGTCAACAGGACAAGGTAGAGCAGTAGAAGCCAGTGAGACTTTGGAGTCGTTGCCCGTACCAGAAAGGCCATGGGAGAGCATTTCCTTGGACTTCATATCAAGCTTGCCCGCGGTAGGGGGACTTGGATCGATACTCGTGATAGTTGATCGATTTTTGAAGTATGCAACATTCATTGTTGCACCCCTACATTGTTCAGCGAAGGAGACGGCTAAGTTGATGTTGAAGAATATGGTGAAGTATTGGGGAGTCCCACACAACATCATTTATGATCGAGATTCTCGGTTCTTGGAACGATTCTGGACCGAGTTGCTTAAGTTGTTGGGATCTAAATTATACTTCTCCATAAGCCTCCACCCCCAAACGGATGGCTAAACAGAAAGAATCAACTCGCTCTTGGAGCAATATCTCCAGCATTAGGTGAGTGCCAACCAACGAGATTGGGTGAAGCTGTTGGACATAGCCCAATTCTCCTACAACTTGCAACGGAGCTCTGCATCTAACAAAAGCCCCTTCGAGATTATTACAGGACAACAGTCATCAACTCCTCACACCTTAGTTATTAGTTATACAGGGAGTAGCCCATCAGCCTATCACTTCGCAAAGGAATGACATCGCAATGCAGATATTGCACGGGCTTACTTGAAGAAGGCGGCCAAAAAGATGAAGAAGTGGGCAGACTTGGGAAGGCGACCATAAGAGTTTAAAGTTGGTGACATGGTGTTGGTGAAGCTCCAACCAGTATCACTCCAGTTCTTTAGGCATAAAGTGCACAAAGGATTGGTACGCAAGTATGAAGGGTCTTTCCCAATCATCAGCAGGGTAGGCAATATCTCCTACAAGTTACAACTACCAGCATGGTTCAGAATTCATAACGTCTTCCATGTGAGCAACTTGAAAGTCTACCACTCATATCCGCGAGATGATTCTTGAAATGTTCCAACTCGACTACCCCCTACCAGAGCCTCTTATGAGAAGCGAGTTGAAACTATTCTAGTGGATCACAAAATAAAGCTACCTAATGGAGCGCGGCAAATTGAGTACTTGGTGAAGTGGCAAAAGCTTCCTCGAACAAATGCCAGTTGGGAGCCAGAAGACACCCTACGACATGAAGAAGCTCGCGTCAAAGCCTACTAATAAGCATCGACGAGGGCGTCGACAGTTTAAGTGGGGCAGAATGTCACGAACTATCATCGCTCAACCGCAACATCTTCACTCCACAAACTATTTGTCACTTTTTCTTATTTATACATATGTTTAGCAGCTTGTTTTGTCTTGAGTTTATGTGTTTCTACCTAAGAAATGTGAGCGAAAGTAGTGTAAAAGGTTGTAGAACGATTGCTCGCTGTGTGGAGCCAAAACAGCCTCATTTTTTGCTCTTTTTCGTGTGCTGCAGTGACCACTCTGAGCGGTGCGAAATATCAACCATTTCAGCACCTTGGAACCCCCCGAGTGCCACCGGGCTGGATGGGGTTTCAGGTATATGTCGAGTGTAGGCTTTCATCAACAATTATACTTGTCTTATGTCTGATACCTTGGGAACCATCATTTGTGGACTTGCGACCGTTCTTACAACCCTCTAAAGTCTTATTTCACTCTCTTTCTCTCTTTTCTCTACTGCACTCAAGATGTTCGACGAATTGCTTGTATAACTTTCCGCTTTACGAGACGTCGGGACTTGTCCGTCGCTCGTTTCTAAGCTAATCAACTTCTTCTTTACAGGTCCTACGAGACCACAAGAGGTTGTAAGAGGGCTGACCCTTTGCGGACAGATAACGCTTTGAGTGTTTCATGACTTAGGCAATCCCAGCTAAGTTTGGAACAGTGGGCAAGGTTACTTCACGACTTAGGCAATTTCAGCTAAGTCTTCGAGAGTACCGCTAGGGTGCCGCACGACTTAGGCAAATTCAGCTAAGTCCATGATAGTTCATCAGAGGTTTATCGGGAGTTCGTCAACAAGTTATCGGGAGCTCGCCGGAAGGATGCTGGGAGTTCACCGAAAGGATATTGGGAGCTGGTCGGGGGTTCATCAAAAGGATACCGGGAGTTCATCAAAAGATCGATTGATATGTCAGACTGCGAAGATTATATGTTGTAATTGTTTGTGTTTAAGTGTCATAGTTATCATCTTTTTTAGCGTTAGTTTTACTAACTCAAATAAGGGCCATCCTGGTCCAATTTGGTTTTGATTTGAGCTTATGATAGAGCTCATTTCATTGACCTAGAAAGGGGTCGACAAAAGGTACAGCTCAGGTATGAAACAATATTTTTCAGTACTCTTTTTATGATCTGGGTGGTAGTACCATCGATGGGCAATGATAGTACCATCGTCGCCCAGAATCCCATGGTGCTTTCGATGGTGGTACTATCCGTACCTCAAAATTTTTGTGTATTTAATTTTTTTAGCTCCAATTTCTAAAGCCAATTTGGGTCTATAAATACCCAAGTATTCTTGCTTGGAATAGTAAGAAAAGAATAAGAAAGTGAAGGAAAATTTTGGTAATATTTTGTTGAATTTGATTGAGGGCTTCCCTTTTCTTTCAAGTGTAAAGTATGTTAAGGGAATGGTTGAAAGAGTTGTAAAGGTTGATCTCCTAAGCCTGAGAAAAGAAGCATTGTGAAGGTTGTTCTCCTAAACCTGTGAAAAGGAGAAAGGTGTATAAGGGGGAGTTGATCTTTGTCCTTGAAAGAAGATTGTCAGTGGACACTGGTGGGCCTCGACGAATGAGGACTCAGGAGTGGACGTAGGTCAGTTTGACTGAACCACTATAAAAATAATATGAACATATCTATCTTAACTTACTTTAATTTTGCTCTTGAACTTAGTTGTTATTAACTAGTTCTAAGAAAAGCTTGAGCTTCTCCTTTCAGTTTCATTATTAAAATCGCTCTCTAACTTATTTGCTCTTAACGAGTTCCAACAAAAACGCTTTTAATTTCGGTTTTACTTCAAGCAAAATTTTTTGTACCTAGTTTTTATCACTTGACCACCCCCACCACAACCACTCCCCCACCCCCCCCCCCCCCCCCCTCTCCCTCTTAGTGCCAACTCGATCCTAAGACTACATATTTTTATTTCTTGGGTAAGGATTATTTAGAAGTAGATTCATCCAAGTTACTTGGAAGAGGAGAACTTCTATGCAAATCTAAAATATCAAAATCAAAATCATCATCAAAATCATTTTTCTTAAATTCGAGAAACTCATTAAAAACAACATGGATGGATTCCTCAATAACTAAAGTTCTTTTATTAAAGACATGATAAGCTTTTGAAATAGAAGAATATCCAAGAAATGTGCCTTCATCGGATTTTACATCAATCTTTCTAAGGCATATTTTTTATTTAAAATAAAATATTTACAATCGAAAATTTTAAAATATGAAATTTTTGGTCTTTTGTTGTTTCACAATTCATAGGAAGTTTTAGAACATAGTGATCTTACAAGAATACTGTTCATAACATAACATGTCATGTGAACAACTTTGGCCCAAAAGTATTTGGGTAGGCTATATTCATTTAGTATGGTTCTTGCCATCTCTTGTAAACTCTTAAACATTTTCTCTCAATAACTCCATTTTGTTGTAGATTTTTTGGAGTGGAGAAATTATGGTCATACTCATTTAACTCACAAAAATCTTAAAAATTATGATTTTTAGATTCACTATGATCACTACGAATAGACAAAATCATAAAACCCTTTTTATTTTGAAATAGTTTTTAAATTTTAAAAAATATTTAAAGTAATTACTTTTATGTGTCAAGAGTATGTCCAAGTCAATTGATTATAGTCATCAATGATTACTAAGGCATATTTACTATCTCCTAGACTTATGGTATCAATTGGTCCAAATAAATCCATATGGATTAATTGTAGTGATCTAGAGGTGCTTACTTGATTTTTAGATTTAAAATTATTTTTTGTTTGTTTACCTAATTGGCATGCATCATAAACTTTGTATTTGACAAACTTAATTCTAGGCATACCTCTTACAAGTTCTTTAGTTATAATTTATGAAATTAGTTTAATGCTTGCATAACCTAATATTCTATGTCAAAGCCATGCATCATAGTTTAAAGCCAAAAAAATAAGTTTCATCACAAAAGTTATTAAGATCAATAGTGTACATATTATTAGTTCTTAAGGCAATCATTGATCTATTTTTGTTAAGTATCTTTGTAATGCAAGCATTAGATTCAAATTTGATGCTATAACCCTTATCACACAATTGACTAATGCTTAGTAGGTTGTGTTTTAAACCATCTACTAATAAAATATCTTCAATCAAAATGTTTGACTTGTTACCTATGTTTTCTTTGCCAATAATTTTTCCTTTATTATTATCTCCAAAGGTAACATGCCCTTTGTCTCGGCTAGTAAGCTTTAAAAATTATGTTAGATCTCTAATTATGTGTCTTGAGTATTCACTATCAAAATATCATTTTTTTTGCTCCTAGCTCTTGTTTGGAGATATTCCTATAAAAAAAAGGGTTAGATACCCATTTAACTTTGAGTCCTTCATGGTTAGATCCACCTCTCTTGACCTTTAGTATTAAGTCATTAATTGTTCCTTTATGAACCTAAACTAGTTTATAAGAGCTATATTTTTTGAATAAACATGTATAGGCATAATGATCAAATTTCCTACAAAAATTATATTTATCTTTCGGGAGAATATATGGTGTGGAAATTTTTACAAATTTTGTTGGCTTTGGTTGAGTATTACTACCTACAAAACCGATTCCTTTCTTTTTATGACACAACCTTGGTTGGCAAGAATCATATTTAATAATTTATTTCTAATTTTAAACTTTTTTAGGGTTTATTGTAATAATATATTTTCCTTTTTTTAGTGCATCTTACTCTTCACATTTAGAGTAAGGAGTGCATTATGTTAATATTTCATGTAAAGTTTCAAATTTATTAGTAAGTAATGCATGATCCTTTTTTAGTGATTTATATTTATTACTAACCTTTTTAAGCTTATCATATAAATCATGAAATGCATTAAACAATTCATCATAGAAAAAATGATGAGGTATAAATAAGAGTCATATACCTCATCATTAAATGCCATCAGTGCGTAGTTTATCATTTCATCTTTGTTATTTTGTTCTTCATCTTCTGATGCACTTGAATCATCCTAAGTTGTCTTGAATACTTTCTACTTCTTTAGAGTCGATAACTTTTTCTTCAATTATAAACACTTATTTTTAAAGTGCCCTAGCTTCTTATATTCATAATAAATTATAACATCATTTATTTATTTATTTTTATTCTTCTGATTTTTGTTCCTTTTTATGAACTTTTCAAGTCTTCTTGTTAGAAGTGCAATATCATTATCCTCATCACTTGAGCTTTTACTCGAGAAATCTTCTTTTATTCTCAGTGCAATATCCTTATTGTTCTTTAAAAGGTTTTTCTCTTGTTTGTCGTATGTTTTACAAGTCATTTCATATGTCACTAATGACCCTATAAGTTCTTCAAAAGAAAATTTATTCAAATTCTTTGCCTCTTGAACGACAGTTACTTTTGGACCTAGCATTTAGGAAGAGATCTTAAAATTTTATTTACAAGTTCAAGATTATTATAATATTTATCAAAATATTTCAAACCATTGACAACATCTATAAAACGGGTGTATATGTCACCATTGGTTTCGCTTAGCTTCATTTTAAACAGTTCATAACATTGTACTAAGAGATTAATTTTTAACTTTTTTACTCTACTTGTGCCTTTATGTGTGACTTCTAGTGTGTGTCATATATCATATACAATGTCGTACAAACTTGGTTAAATTCATTTTTATCCAAGGCACAAAACAATGCATTTATAGCTTTAGCATTCAAAGAAAATATTTTCTTTTCAAAATCATTCCAATTATTCATTATATTAGAAGAATTTTAAAAGTCATTTTTAATGATGTTCCACAGCTTGAAATATATAGAAATCAGAAAAATTCTCATTTGTGTTTTCTAGTAAGCGTAGTCTGTCCCATTGAATATAGGAGAACGAGTGATAGAGTGACCCTCATTAATGCTAGAAAAAGTTATTAAAACTCACTTAGGTGTTAATCCAATTAAGTGAATATGGCTCTAATATCAACTATTAGGATCGTATCAGCACTAAGAAGGGGGGGGTGAATTAGTGCTTACGTAAAAACTTCGGTTTGAAATTTTCGTTCGATGAGAACTGATATTGAAAGTATGCTTTGACGAGGAAAGTGTTATAAGCAGTTAAATCACAAAGCAATAGTAATGAAGACCATAAAAGGAAATGCACACCAAGTTTATAGTAGTTCAGTCATCGTGACCTACGTCCGCTCTCGATTCCTCTTCCTTCGAGGCCACCGACTTTCACTAATGATCTTCCTTGAATGGGTGAAAAGCAACTATCCTTTTACAACTTTTTCTCCTTTTCACAGGTCCAGGAGAGAATCTTTACAAGTCTCACACCTCCCTTAGAATGAAACCTAAACTTTAGGATGAGGGAAACTCTCAAGAGATTTTAATAGATTTTGCATACTTAGAATCATAATTCTTTGATCTAAGTTCTTGCATTCTCAAGCAAGAATGAGTGGGGTATTTATAGGTCCCAAATGGCTTCAAAAAATGAAGCCAAAATTTAAATTTTTGGGGTTTCCAATGTGCTAGAGGTACCACTCCCATTAATGGGCGGTACTATTGTCGTACGAAGTCTAAAACCTCGGGCTTTGACGGTACTACCGCTAGCTTGGTCTATACCATCGCCCTATTTGGGTAGTACCATTGCTTGGCAATATGGGAAATCGTATTGCTAGTCTGACTATGCCACCGTCTGACCTATCATTGGGTCACTAAATGGGCCTCACAATGGGACCAAATCAGTTACAATTAAGGCCCAATTGGCTCTTAATTGATTTAGCATGGTAACACCCAAAACTAACTCAATTACGATCTAAACTATGACAATCATGACATAAATTATTATGAAATATAAATCTTGTGTTGTTTGTCATGTCATTGGTTCATCCAAACTCTCGGTGCATCATGCTCTTCTTCGGCGTATTGCTCGATCTATCAACATGTTGACTCCCGCAACATTTGATCTTGACGCAATGTCTGATTCTTCCAACCCAATGCCTGATCTCTGACCCTGACCCAACATCTAATTTTATTGCTTTAATCGTTTTATATTTTCATGATCATAACTTCATCAATTGATTTCATCATCAAAATTCAAGATTCAACAAAGTGTATCATAATAAAATGAGATTATTGAAAGATAAAATTATACTCTTATGGATATGCTCAGGAGCATAACGAGTTATTCTTTTATATCTAAATCAATGTGAATATATGCAGTAAGGATAGTTATATACATCTTGAATAGGATTTCTAGTAAATCAATTTCATCAACTCTTTTAAATTATGGACTAATAAGAAACTTATCTTGAGATATTTACATATTTAAAATTATCCTACAAAGATAAAAATCTTCAAATCACATTAAAAAATTATATTCCATGACTATTTATTGGTATTTTATTATTTATCCAAACAAATTCAAAGAAATATAAATTTTATTACTCTAATCATAATATAAGAATAATTAAATCTGATAATGCAAGAATCCTATAAAATAGTAAATCTTAATATTGATAAGATACATGTTAATAACAGTAGTGTACTCTCATTGATATTGCTATTAATGATTTTGTAAAACAAACAATCGATAGTTTTGAAAAGATCTCGAAGATAAAATAAATTTATTATTTTTTATGATTATGTAGTATATCTATAAGAATAAAATTATGATATAAGAATCAAAATGATTTCTCATTATTTTCATAAGTTATGAAAAGTGACGAATGTAAAATATTGTATAATGTAATAAAGAAAAAGTTGACATCAAGGAATACTGTTAAATTGCTAAAAATATAAAAAAGTATGTTATAGATGAGTCTTTAAGACTAAACATAAAATATAATATTTTATTGTTTAAGGTTTTACTTATAAAGAATGCAACTACAATAACAATACATTTTACATTTTAACTGGCATTTTAAATTAGCTCGTTAATAATCATCATGCTATTACTATCTCATTTTAATCTTGAGTTACACCATAAGGATGTGAAAATAAATTTTTTTGAATGAAACAATCCAAACGATTCATAAAGAAAGAAAAGAAATATAAATTTTATCATGCAAATTTAGAAAATTCATTTATGACTATATAATATAAAGTTTTATAATGTTATTACTTTCTTCATATTTGAAAAAATATTATTGATCATAATTTATTTATGAAGATTAGTGGGAGTAAGATTACTATGTTTGTCTTGTATGTGGATGATATTTCACTTGCCAATAGTGCTCTTGATCTATTACACAAAAGTAATGTATTTTTTACTAAAAATTTTAAAATTATTGATATAAATGAGATGTCTTATATTATTAAAATTAAGATATTCAGAGATAAATCTCAAGAATTTCTAAGACTATCTCAAAAAGGATATATTAACTAAGTCTTGGAGAGATTTAGTATACACCTTTGTTCAGCAAATGATAAAGGGAACATTTTTAATCAAGGCAGCGATTCATAAATTGACTTAGACAATAATCAAATGAAAGAAAAATATTCTTTATATATGCATAATTAGAAGTCTATTATAAGTTCTAGCATATACTAGACCAAATATCAGTTTTGTAGTTAAAATAGTACACAGATATTAAAGTTATCCACAAATAAAATATTAGAAAATTATAAAAGATTTAAATAATATTTCTAAAAAGAATAAAGGATTATATGCTCACATATGTGAAAAAAGACTAACTTGAAATGATGATATTTTTCATGTGTTGATTCTATAAATTTTACATAATATATTAGTTAGAGGAGCAATTTATAGGAAAAAATATAAAATAATGTATTAATATATTATCAACAATAGAAGTTGATTTTGTAGCATACTTGGAGACTACTAATCAAGCTTCATGGCTATAAAATCTGATCTTAAGACTTGACTTAATTACTAAATCGTTGAAGATACTTTGTGATATATCATAGTATTTTATTTCTCTAAGAATAGTAAGTACTCTGGTAATTTTATGTATAATCTTATAAAGTACTTGATGATCAAAGAAAATTTTAAAATTAATTAATATCAATTAGGAACTTTAGTTTCATTGTATTGATTATTGATATACTCACTAAGGCCTTATAGCCTAAAATATTTTAAGGAATATATTCTTATGATTAGGTTTCTTAGCAACCTATAAAATATATGATTATGTATATTAAAGTGAATATTATAATTAACATTCTTTACATAATTAAAATTATTTATGTTATTATTTTATGTATGTATATATTATGATTGAATGTAATAATTATCTTGGCAAGATAATTTATAGGGGTTATTTTGGACTACATTAGAAAGGGCCAACATTATTGTGGTATATAAAAAAAATGACATTGTTGATATACAATTGCTATAACCCGTATTGGTAGTTAGACTTAATATAATATTATTATATTTATTAAACACATTGGCCTATTTTATAAAATTCATTCATATATATATAATATTTTTAATTATTTTTGAATAACCTTTTGTTTTATTTGTTTTAATTTTGAATAGTTTTACACCTTGCCAATTTATAACCAAGTGAGAAAATATTAGATTATGTAGTCTTTCTGGGCAACATATATTATAAATCTAACCAATTATGATTACAATTATGGACTAATAAAAAGAAGCTTTAATTACAATAGGATTTCTTATGAGATAACTTTAATGAGAGAAACTCAACCTAGACCCTCTACTCTCGCTTATATATGGACAGGGCCTCTAAAGGACTCAACACGATACGTGATGTTAAATTATATGCTAAGAGATTATACTTCTTTTTTTATCTCATCTTAGTCCCTATTCCATCACTTATAGTGATCCTATAAATGATAGAAAGGGAAATACGAGTCTAGTTCTCCTTGCAGATCGGTATTGCTACTTTCTTCAAATCAGACAATGGTGCGCTTGCAGCTTAGATAAAGATTTTCTAAATAACATCAAAAGGTATATAATCTTGATCTTTATTCATCATTATTTGATTTTAATTTTACGTTAAAATTATTTCATGAGTTAAGATCTATTTTAGCCCTTATGATTTTAGTCATGGACTACTTAAGCCTTTATGTTTTTCTCGTATCTGAAATAATCCTTATACTTCCAAAAACATAGTACATAAGTCCCTCCCGTCATGTCTAAGTTAACAGACGTTAGAGTCAGCTTACGTGGCATGTGACTCATATAAAAAACTATTAATATAATAACACGTATAATTTAAGTTTAAGAAAATCTATTATAGCCCTTGTGATTTTGGTCATGGACCACTTAAGCTCTTATGATTCTACTCGTATCTAAAATAACGCTTGTATTTTTAAAAACATAACATATAAGCCCCTCTTGTCAAGTCTGAGTTAACAAATGTTAAAATCTATTTACGTGGCATGTTGACTCATAATAAATTAATTAATATAATAATACATATAATCTAAGTTAAAAAATTGATATTAGCACGATGATGCATCGTCATGAAAGCGACCATCAGCAGCAGCATCGAGCCACTACTGCCTAGCAGGGTGTCATAGACATGCAACCTCTCCTGCATTGGCGATAAGCTCATGAGCTTTGGTCCTACCTCAGGTGGATGTGGGTGGATATGCGTCGACCAGTCCGATGCTAGGCACGTAATCTCTCCTAGTCCCTCTTCCTCCTAGGTATTTTTATCTCCATTGCCTCCCACTTTATCCTCCCCTACACCCCCACCCATCATTATGCCCCCACCCATCATTATGCTCCCACCCATCGTGCTTATGACTTCGTGGTCTAGCTCTCCCTCATCTCTGCCCTCGGCCTCTTCTACCTCTACCTCTCTGTCTTTGTCTACCACTACGACATCCGTCACTTTCTCTTACTCGATAAGATAGACCCTTTTTAAAACTTAAATTATATATATTATTATATTAATAATTTATTATGAGTCAATATGCAACGTAAGTATATTCTAATGTTTATCAACTCATACTTTTTAAAAAAAAATCTTGAATTACATATGTTATTATATTAATAATTTATTATGAGGAAACATGCCACATAACCAAATATCTGTTAACTCAGATTTGATTGGAGGAACTTATATACTATATTTTTTAAAATATAGGGGTTATTTTAGATATGAGTAAACCTTAATAGCTTAAATGGTTCATGGTCAAAATCACATGGGTTAAAATGAAACTTAACTTTTTTTTTTTTCGTGTAATAGAAGTATGATTATAATTTGTATGCTTATAGCAATACTGACAACTAGCTAAAATACAAGAGTCTATCATCTCTTCTAAGAATAAACCCGATGACAACATCACAAGAATGATTTGAAAAACTGTCGCAGTTTCATTTAACCCAGCCCGCTTGACCCGATTAATAGAAATATAACATATCTCATGGTTGCTTTTAAGGGTGTGAATAGGAGGATTAGGGCTTGTTATAGAGGCTAAGTTAATTTGACAAACAAATAAGTCATTAGACAACCACTGAAAAATAGAAAAAATTTGGTTTATATGTTATTTGAATAAATTTTATTAGTTTAAAGATATTTTGCATAAGTTGACATATGTCAACATCACTGATGATGAAGAAAAGGAAAACAATTGCAAAAAAGAAAGGAAGATATAAAGTTTCGTTATTGATTGAAGATTGAAAATCCTAATTGAAGATCTTAGGATCCAAAGATGAAAGTATATCAATCAGTAATATCATAAACAAAAATTATTTTCAAATCAAATCAAAAATATTATATTGTTCAAAGAAAGTATATTTGATTTGATGTGCTTATAATTTTTTACTTCTATATTTTTTTATTCTTGTATTTGAGTCTATAAAAAAGGGGTATAAAACAAATTGAGTTTTATTCTCACGATGTGTTTGTGTGGTGCGAGGCTACAAATTATTTTCTCGATGGAATAATTATATCGTCCACATACGAAATGTGCGGAGGTATGAGAGTTCACTTCTTGAGCTAGAGTAAATTTGATAGTTATCCGAGTCTTTTTTTTTTTCTTATTATATTTTAATTATTATCTTCTTTTTTTTTTCTCTTTCTATTTCTCTATCATTAAAAAAAATTGTTATTACTCATTCTGTAAAAAAAATTGTCGATCTAAATCTCAATTATATGAATTCGACAAGTTTTAACATAAAGAAGCATATATTACAAGAGAATTTAGCTCATATGTTATTTAAACAAATTTTATTAGTTTAGAGATATTTCGCATAAGTAGTCAGTCACATGACAACATCTACTCAGACTGAAGAAAAAAAAAACAAAATACAGTAAAGAATGGAAGAAACAAAGTTCATTATTGGTTGAAGATTGTAAATCTTGATTGAAGATCTTTAAAAGTCTATCAATCAATAATATCATTGAGAAAACATTATCTTTCAAATCAAATCAAGAATATTATATTTTTTTTAAAAAAAAAATAGTTGTATATTTGATTTGATATGATTTTAATTTTTTTGTTTTTATATTTTTTTTTATTTTGCTTGAGTCTATAAAAATGGGCAAGAATGTTAAAATGTATCGACTACAAATGGATCAATCAATTGAGTTATATTGTCACCTTGTGTATGAGTGATGCAAAACCATAAGTTATTTTTCCGATAGAATGATTTCATAGTCCACATACGGAGAGGTGAGAGACCTTCATCCTACATTGTATAAAATAAATTCTACCACCTAATTCTTAATTATCGGAACTCGTGGTGAGAGACCTTCATCCTACATTGTATAAAATAAATTCTACCATCATGGTCGATCTAATTCTTAATAATATGAACTCGTGATGTGTTTCAACGTAGGGAAAGTGTAAGATAATATATATATATATATATATATATATATATATATATATATATATATATATATATATATATATATATATATATATATAAATTTTATTAATTTATAGATATTATTAAGTTATCACATGACAATATCCACTCAAGACTAAGAGAAAGGAAACAAACACAGAAAAGAGTGAAAGAAATAACGTTCGTTATTGATTGAAGATATTAAAGATTCGTCTCTTTGTGGAGACGAAAATCTATCAATTAATAATATCACAAAAAAAAATTATTCTTTAAATCAAGTTAAGAATATTATATTCTTCAAAGGAAGAAACAGATTATATATTTGACTTGATATTATTATAAAAAAATTTATTTTTTTATTCTTATATTTGAGCCTACAAAAAAAAAGGAATATTTTTATAATACATACATCAATAAGAATAAAATTGGTGCGAAGCCACAAGTTATTTCCTCAATTGGAAAATGGTGTAAGGCCATAAGTTATTTTAGTGATAGACAAATTTCTTCATCCACATGCAAATGGTGCGATGCCTTTCATCATGGGAGTTCCACCTCTTGAGCCAGAGGGAATATTTTTATATTATCTTTCAATTATTATTATTATTATTTTTCTTTCTGTCTCTCTATAATTAGAGAAGAAAAAAAATCCGTTGTTACTTGTCCTATTTATACATACATGAACTAGGTCCATGATAAATGATGGATGCCATAGCTAGTTTGCAATAATGGACTAAAATTATCAATGTGGAGGAACCATAACAACAAAATTGTAGTACAGCAGCTTTATTATTTGATCTTTGGGGAAGATGGATCTCACATGCTCAACCAAAATAAATATTATTCTTGTTGGTATTCATCAGATATGAGCTGACTACAAGATTGCTTGATGCTGAGGCAACAGAAAATTTTCTCCTCCTACAGCGACTTATTCTCTGTACTCTCATCCTCGTGATACAGATACAAGCCAAAACCAAATCGCGCACAGGCTTTGCAGAAGGCCAATTCTTCAGCTGCTGCAACCGGGTCTTTAAACTGGCCATCGCTCATAGACACTGTTCCAGTGGACTCACGGTGAGCCTGCAAGCATGCAGCACTAATCACAAAACAAAACAAAGGAATCAAAACTTCACTTGGTCTCAACAAGCAGCTTGTTTTTGGCACCAGGCTGGTTGGTTTCCCACATAGATTAAAGATGCAGATTTTTATGATAATGTTGGATGTCCTTAGTGGGGAAAGCCTCTATTGACGCATAACTCTATTCCCTCTCCCTAGAATCAAGCAAAAGTCTTAATTTCTTCCACATTGGCATAAGGATTACATGTGAGTACATTGGTGTACTTATTGGCGGACATCCATTATTTGGGTCTACATGATAATGGGTATAAGAAAATTTGCAAGGCATATATGAGAAATTATTGGGTGCATGTACTGCTGGGGGTGTTAAAAAATGAATGTGCTTGACAAAATAGAGACCTTAAGAGGAAAGTTAAGTGAGTGCCGCCGGGTCCTATTGATGGGGAAATCACAAGTTGTCTAACTTGGCATGTTTACCACCTTCAGTTCAAAACTAAGCCTGGTTGCTATGTGGACACTGCTTAAGATTCACTGAATGATCAACCAGAATCATGCCAGATGTGATAGACTTGCTTAAGATTGGTGATCATCAAACCAAGTGTAGTGTGGGTCTAATTGAGCTCATATGCAACATTTGTCAGAATCAAAAATTAAACAGGATGTGGCCTTGGTTCAGATGAAACGGCACAAGAAGTCATAATCCCGTGCAGCAAATAACAAAGGAAAAAAAATGTCATGAACAATAGATCGCTTCAGGTTTATTGGGTTGTGTTGGATCACTGATACTTCCAGAGCTTATTCTATGTTACCGATTGACATGCTTATATTCTTTTCTTAAGAAACATCCCACTCACAAAGACCAAAGAGATAAATGAAATGAACCATGAAAAATAAAAATACAAAATTGAACTGAGGGAAATACCACTCCATCTGATCCTCTTATGGTGACACGATACACCACTGTCACGTTTCCGTTGTCCGAGAATATAACATCACGTACTTCTCCACACCAACCTAGAAACAGGAAAGAGATAAGAAATTAAAAATCTAAACCAGGACCCCTAATCAAAGGATTTATGGAGCACTACCATAAACCATTTTAGTGGAAAAAATGGGCTAATTTAAGATCCATGATGTTCTACAATTGTGCCAATGATACAAAATTATCTATGTTCCATCATCAACTTTCAGATAAGAATAAAAAAACAGTTTAAATATATTTTTTGGAGCAAACGTAATAATAACTTTAAAAGATAAATACCACATGCAGTCAGATATTTCTCTCAAGCTATCAGAGACAAAGTTATTTGTCAATGACAAATCAACAACTGAATAAAGCAAGCTACACTGTGTAACAGACTTTTCTGGCCGGTTGGTCAATTAGTTTCTTGAAAATTAAGTTTAACCTGGTGCGGCTTTACTATGATATATTTCCTTGGAATAATGCAAAACTTGCCTCAAACCAGCAAAACAATCCAACCCAATTAAAAAGATATATATGTCAGTTTTTGGTCAAGAGTTATTGACTTGCTATTTATATATCTTTAGTACCCATTCAACCTAACCTGACCAATTTGCAGCCCCAGTAGACTGACCGACTTGGAGGGCTAACCTTTCTATTATATCACTTTAGTTGATGGAATTCATCAGAAAAAGTAAAATCGGATACAACTCTTGAGTTTGAAAAATCAAATCTGCAAAAATGGAATGTGTAATAACACAATGCAGAATAAGTGCACCATCATACTGAAAATGAGCAATGTATTCCTATAGTTGCATTAGTTGAGATAAAAACTAAAGCAATGTGAAACCCATGCAAATAAAATAGAGTCCATAGGAATTGCTCCAATTTATATGATGATAGGAAAAAGTTATCTCCTGGTAGCTAATTAAGATACACAAAGGAAGAGTTTTAATTACCTGGGGCAAAAAAGCTCAGCATTCTGTTGGTGTGATACCTATATAAAAGTAAAACAACTACCAAATTAGCCCAGCAAAGGAACAACGCTTATGTCGCATTTAAGCCAAGAAAGTAGCCACAAACTGCACAAAGGATCGGCAGCAGCATGTTCTCCATCTATCAACATCTATGATTAGGATCCCGCAGGAAGTAAATGATTAAAAAACAATCATTAAGTGTCCTCAATAATGAGGATAAAAATGATGGAAAAAATATGTCTCTACTGAAGGTCCAATGTGCGCGGAACCAAGTCAGTGCATGGTGTATAAGTGGGTTGCAAGGTACCAAGAAATTTAGGATGCTCCATGGTCAATTAAATCATTTCAATTAAAATTACAGTTCAGTATCATTCAAGAACTTCCACGACAATAAAAATGAAGTCATTGCTCTCCGAGTATTTGATAGGTAAACCAATGCTCCTTTAACATTGAAAAATGAATCCAGAAACAATAAGCTTCAATGGAACTTGTCAACCCCAATAGAGATTTATGACACTGTTACCGACAAAGAATGAGGTGATCCTAATCAGACGAAGTCCATCCTCAATGACCACATGCATTGCATCCCAAAAGCAATATGATCAAAATATTCCAGATCAAGCTTCCACAGATGCTATGCTAATATAATAACAAGAACCCTAACACCCAATTCAATAAGGAAAAAGGAAGATATTTCGACTGTGGATCAACAAATCTGTGTTTCATGATCCTTAGGCTTGAACCAAATTGCGACGCCTATGTGGCCTCACACATGATTTCTATGGTCCATCACAACGTAAGATGCGGACAACGAGTAGGAATATCGAGGTAAAATGAGAAAGGAGAAGAGCAGAGATACCAAGGGATGGAATTGTCGGCGGCATCGATGATCTGGTCCGGTACTCTCTTATTCAGATCTCGGAGGATCTCATTGAGGGGGCGAGTGAGGGACGAGGTCGTGTCGAGCGGCACCACGTAGTTAGAGTTGGTCATTCCGGCACCGCCACGGCCGCCGTTTCCCGACCCCACGCCCTTCTCCAGCGCCGCGGCCACCACACTCCGCCGGGCCATCCTAGCCACGCAGAGGGGCCGTACCACCAGTCCAGTTGCGGCGGCGTTGGGGAGGACCGATCGGGACAATAAGGCACCGGCGCCGGCGGTCTCCATGCCACAACACCCCACCACTTCACGGAATCAAGAAGCGTCCTACGGCAGGGGAGGAGATGCAAAGGGAGGAGGAGGAGAGCAACACGTTTTGTACTCGCCAACCTACCAACCCAACCGCCCACCTACCATCAAAATCTCACCAACCTCCGCCATTAGACCGCTTGTTAGAAAAGGCTGTATCCACTGTATGACCAAGCTAACCAAAGAAATAGTGACCATTAAAAGGGTCCCCTTATAGACGATCTTATATAAAAGTTATAAGACCCAACCTTAGGACCAAGGGTGAGGGTCGGACTTTTAACACTCAAAATCCCTTCAATTATTTCACATATTGATTAGATCGTGGGAGAGACTATGTCGAGCACACATCACCTTAACATAGGCCTTTGTGTAGGACTAAGCCTAAGGAGTGGAGGGAACTCTCACATGACGACCTAATGACCAGACCAAGTGCCAACCACCCTGCCCCCCTTATCGATCCATGCGAACAACCTTGTACACTCGGACGACGATCAAACCACGGCACGACATACAATTTACCAACAACATCCAATATAAGATTATAATACTCATTTATAAATTTATTTTTCTAATTTTAGAGGACACCCATTTAGATATTATATTTTGATTTTTAGAAGACTTTAAAGTTATATGATACATTTTTAATGAGGATTCTATGATCAGCTATATTTTGATAAACTTTGTCCAAGACATCTTAAACTTTTTATAACCATACCTTAAATTTGTATATTCACACCCACAAATGATTATAATAATTATTCATATTTTTAATTTTTATATAATTCTAATTTTTTTTTATAAAATTTATAAGATATGTTTAGACAAGAAAGTATATGAAAAAGAGGGGAAGAAGCTAAGTTAGGGATTTAAGAATTTTGATGTGAACCGGACAACTCAGTTTAACCCAAAAAAAAGAAAAAAAAATCACTAAACATGTAAAGGAGGATGCTTTCTTATTAAAAAAATATTTTATAAATTTTTTTTTGATAAATATGGCAGTCTTCCTCCACCATTTTTAATTATAAATATGGTAGTCTTCCTCCCATCAAAATCTCCCCAACCTCAGCCGTTCGACCAAAGGCGGCTGTCAATTCCTCAAAAATAGAGATTTTTTGCTTACTCAAGTAACTTCTAATTCCAGTTTTACATATATTTCCCTGCCCAAATATTAACAAAAGAAATGCATTAGATACCATTAAGAAAAGGTTTTGAATTCATGACATGGCCAAACACATACTTGCATATCCTATAATCGTCTTATTATAAACAATTAAAATATTTATCTATTAATTTAACTGACATTTCTACAGTATAATTAGTGTCTGAAGGTATAATTGTCATCGTGTTGGATCATCTGCAACAACCATAGCGTATGATTCGTACCACCAGCCTTTAGCTGTCGTGCGTCGCCACTATGTGCTCGTTAATCCCAACAAAAGCCTCATGGCAGAGTACTGTTTGATCTCTCTCTCTCTCCCTCTCTCCCGATGCCTACCACCATAGCAAACAGGGGATGATCAATTTTCTGCACGTGGTTTTTTATGATTGGGGATGAAGCTGTTTTGTGTTTGAAAATGGCGCATTTTTCTGGCTGCCAGCAGTCTAATTATTCTAGTGAAAACGATCCGCTCACCTCCAGTGACGTTGCTTCTCGTGTGACCTCCGACCCGCCTTTCACGCGTCGTTTGCGAGAGAAGCCTAACGTCGACGTCTCGCTCTCTTCTTCTGCCGTTTAGACCGGCGGCGGCGGCGGCGGAGCACCCGATCCCGCTTCAGTTCTCGCACCCTGATTGATGGCTGGGACGGCCGAGAACCTGTTGAAGTCCGGCGAGGTCTCCGCTATGATCCGCCAAGGCTTCATCTCTTCCCCTCGCCTCTCCCCCACGTCCTCCCCTCCGCCGCCTGCCACTGCGGCGGCGGTCCACCCTTCCCCTCCGCGCCCTTCGGTCCCGTCTCCCAAGTCTCCTACCCTCTTCGAGATGATCACGCAGGAGGACCTCGCCCGCCGAGCCTCCTCTCGGCCTCACCCCTCCGGCGACCAGAAGCGGCTCCGTCTGCTGGAGAGGGTCGCCGCGATGATCGCCAAGGAGGGCCCCGGTGACGTGGAACTTTCCGTCAGCTCCGGCGACGGGTTTCGAGTTTCCATGGCAGTACACCGCCGGGTATTGGCGGCGGGGAGCCGGTTCTTCGCGGAGAAGCTGGCGGGGATCGGAGGCGGGCCGGGGTGCCCGGTGATGGTGGAGATCTGCGACTGCGATGACGCGGAGGTGTACGTGGAGGTGGTGGGACTGATGTACTCCGCCGATCTGAGGCGGAACCTCGCCGGTGAGGACGTCGAGAAGGTTCTAGGACTGCTCAAGGTAACCTCACCTCTTTCTCCGAATCTTTCTTCTCCACCCAAATCGTTTAGCCACAAAGACTGATGGAAGAATGAGGGTTTCTCATGGGAAAAGTTAGCTGTTTGAGATTTAAAGAAAGCATACCCAAACACCCAGCACTCTTTCGCTTCATTCCCTTCAAAGTTCAACCATAAAAGTTGTTCTTTTAGGATTCTGTAGCTGCTTTTTCGAGTAGTAAAATGATCTTGAGCTGCGTATATTGACATGCACTATAATTTATACAGTGATTAAAGATGTGCGATTGGTGTCATAGAATTGAAAATAAATAAAAAAATTAAGTGTTTTGTTGCTGTGACATTGTGAATCTACTGTTGTGGAATCAAAGATTCAGATGCTGCTATGCATAAATCTGGTTTTGGGATTTAGAATCATTTTAATGGAGGACGCTTATTGCTGTTTTGAACTTAAGGAACCTGTAATGGAAGAACAAGAGGCTTACTTCTGTTCCTCCCATCTTACAAATTATCTCAAATTTTATCCTTTTTTTTTTTTTCTTTCAATGCAATAAGTAGTATGCTTTTTGGCAGAAACATCTCCTTGAGCATGGCAAAAAAAAAAAAAAAAGTAAAACAACTTGCGAATTCGTGGTGCAGGTGTCTGTGGATATAAAATTCGACGATGGAATTTCGGCATGCCTTGACCAGTTGGAAGCCATACCTTGGTCCGAGGATGAGGAGGGCAAGGTAATGTCTACCCTCCCCAAACTTCAGATTCAGCAATTACATGAGTCGATCGAACGAGTCCTACAAAGGGTTTCAGTGGAGCCTTCGACTTCTGCAAATGCCGACTCCATTGTGGTAAATGTTCTGCATGGTGTTTTGCAAGCTAAGGACAAAAAAGCTCGTCGAGATATGAAAGCCTTAGTAGCTCGCTTGATTAGGGGTGACCTAAATCAAAGCGATATCCACTACAAGAATCTTGAAGTCCCGAGGGAAACCCTTTACCAATTGTGCCACAAACGTATGGATTGCCTTGTGCTGCTGTTATCCGAGGCTGCAAATATAGTTGAAGGTCAGGGGGATCGTGCTGCCTTGATGGGCGAGGTCGCTCGAGAAGCTGATAACGTGCAATGGCTTGTTGACATTCTGATAGATAAGAGGATCGCTGATGAGTTTGTGGGTTTGTGGGCTAATCAGAGTGGGCTTGCCACTTGCCATTCCAAGATACCATGCATGTATAGATTTGAGATCAGCATGATCACCACTCAGCTTTGTGTTGCAATCGGCAAAGGACAAATTTTAGTGTCAAAAGATGCAAAAGTTTCTCTTTTGAGGACATGGCTGGAAGCTCTTTTCGAAGACTTTAGTTGGATGAAGAGAACTTCCAGGACTTTCAACAAGAAGATGGTAGAGGATGGGCTCTCTGCGACTATCTTGACATTGCCCATGGCAGAACAACAAGCAATTCTGTTGAGATGGTTTGATTGTTTTCTGAATAAAGGTGATGACTGTCCCAACATCCAAAGAGCCTTTGAGATCTGGTGGAGGAGAGCTTTCATTAGACAGTATGCAGATGCTTGATACCGATAACCATATATAAAGGTACTCTCACCAAGGATACCTGTATCAATCCAATGGTGTCAATAGTCGCCATGCAAACATGTGGATAGAAGCATTCTTTTCTTTGTCCATCCATTTTGATTTCTGCTCATGATTGTGTTGCGGAGTCATTCTTTTGAATTCCATTGGATGAATACTTCCCATGAACCGTCATACGAATGAGAAATGCAAAGTTTTGAATGAAGCATTATTTTGGTCTTACTATGATACTTTTGGTAGTTGATCCATTGTGCATTTTCAATCTTTCACACTGTCATGTTGAAAGTATGAATGCATATTGCAATATAAGCGCATCTGTCATTACATATTTGGCTTGTGTATTCATTGCTAGACAATAATAAAATGTGAGCCACTGCGAGACAGCAGTATACAGCAGTTTAGAAATGTCACATTAAGGAATTGAAATATAATTTTCAGGAAGATGGCATCATTTAGAGAAAAAGAGGTATTAATTTGCATTTCTGTTAATCACAAGATTAGACAAAGTAACCATTGAAAGAAGATGAGAAACCTCTTTTTTCTGAAAATCCATGATGTTTTAACTACTTAATATCATAGCAATATATTTGATGATTAATGAACTTGTCTGCTGTAAGAGGATTCTTTCCTATCCACCCAACTCCTTTTTCTAAACATCGAGTGTGATATGTTCTTCAGCCAAAGCTTTTCCAACTCTTAACTGTAAGATGACCAGTTTTCTCTTCTTCCTTTATACATTATGTTCAAATCTTTTACATGTAAAAAAAAAAAAAAATTTGTGTGAGCTGTGTTGCCTGATGACTACTTTGGTAATACCATCTACCCTTCTTGACAACTTTATATATCAACAAAGTAAATGCCCCTCACCTCTGCGCTATTATTTTGGTCGATCACTTTATAACCTCTTTCTCTACTGCTTATTGTCATACAAATCTTCTTTCTTTGTGCTACCAAGCTTACACTGCACTGCTGCAAGCAAATTTTAACTCCACAGATTTGAGTCTATTATTGCATAAATAATCAAGTTGGAAGTGTCTTGTGTGTCACAAAGAAAACCAAATATGCTTGTGTGTGAGTTTCTTTTATTGTTTTATTTCTTACAAGTATGTGAATTTCTTTTATTGTATTATTTCTTAGAAGTATTTGAATTAGATCAGTCATCAATTTTCTTTTTCTAATCATCAAAATGGTTTTTTTTAGAATTATTAAATTCGAAACTTGAATTAATATTAATATTGTTTAGAAGAAAAAAAAAAAAAGCTAACTCAACTCAAGTTCATGCTATTGAAATTTTAGATCGACTTTTGACTATAAAATATATTGACTAAGTTGGAAGGTCGAGAAAGCGTCTCTCTCTCTCTCTCTCTCTCTCTCTCTCTCTCTCTCTTGATGTATCAATTATATTTGACTTCAAAATCACAAGAGAAGAAGGAGGCTACTGCTGAAATTTTTATTTAACTGACTTGGGCATGGAAGAGCATATCATAGAAAAAAATTAAACACTCATAAATCCAGAGTATATCTTCCATAACAGAGAAAATAATAATTCTAGTATTTATGTGGTTAAAGAAAAAAAAAGATCATTCAAGTAATGTGAATATACTGTGCTACTTAAAAATGTTAGACGTGATGATTTATATTCAATTACCTTCAGCAAATTCACATGTGTATATATATATATATATAAGTTGGATCAAAATGGCAGAACCAAATCAAGTCTGACTCGGTCAAGATTTCCTAATCTGAACTCAACTCATAGAGCTAATAAATCGTGTTGAATTAGATCTAATTACATCACAAGCAATCTGATTCAAATGGATTATTTAAGCCGGGTCGAGTACTTCGTGTGGATCCATCCGTAGCAAAATGGGCCGGCTCGGTCCGTTTAAGATTTTTAGGGCAGTGTTCCATTACCTAGATTTACCGTTTGATCACGATCCAACGGATAGGAAAAATACCAAATGAACGTGAGGAGAAGTTTCGCATATAAAGCCGGCCGCCACACCCGGCTTCTCCCCTGCTGTTGTTGTTCTTGTCGAGCTAGGGTTTCGGTTGGTTCTTTTCTCGCCGAGTTCGCCACTGTAAAGGTGCAATCTTATTTTTTGGTTTCATCTTCGCTTTCTCTTCATGTATCCCTGTTCGTTCTTTGAATCAGATTGATCTGCTTAGAGATGGAACTTTGGTACCTTCTATTGTAACATTCACTAGACCTGGAGGTTTTTTATATCATCTGTACTGTTGATCTTTGTTTACTCATATGATTTTTTGTTCTTCCGATCAAAATTGTTGCTTGTCTATCGGATAGGTGTTATTCTATTTCTAAAAACCAAAACATCTATGACGCAGTATTGCTGCCTTTTGCAAGTCTCTGATGCATTCGATATGGCCTGATGTCTATTGATAGTTACAAACCGTGAAAGAACTCCTCTTTGATGTGCGGCACAAGCAAATAGAGAGAACGACTCGAAAACTGTGATTTTTTTCGCGGATGTGTCCATCAAAATATTGAAATTGCATCTCTTCACATATCCACTATTGACATTTCGAGTGTTGTCAGATCTGTTTGTGACGTGGATTATTTAATTTTTCTTTTGGTCAAGTTTGTTGCTAGCCATCGTTGACCATATGTTAATTGTACATAATGAGCACCTCCTGTTTTTGATTATTTTACATTTTTCTCGTCGACATGTCGTTGTTACACTTTTGGTATCCTTTGCTTGGTGTATCAGCACAAATTGTCAAATCTCTAACTTCTGTTATGATTTAGTTAATTTTTGTACCATATTGTTTTTTTTTCAACATTTTATGCTTCTTGAAATTATCCAGCAGACGGATAAGATGATCCACTCATGTTTCAAAAAATTTGATCTCAATGTTCTATTTTGTTTGGATGTGTTAGTCTGCTGCCTGGTTTGAGAAACATGGGTAGTCGGCGTCAGAATAAAACTGGGCTGTGGCATGGTTGTATTGATTGTAAAGAAAGTAGGTGTTACAATTGGGTGAGTTTTGGATTTGATTGTCCAAGTCTCTTGTACCTGATCAACGATAAATTAGCTGATACTTATGGACCTAAACATAGCTAGGGTGAGCATAATATGTAGGCACAAATTGTGCCAATCTGCATGTATCAGTTCAGACAAGTTAGAATTTGAAGTTATTATTGGTGCATGTAAGAAAATTTTCATGCTTAGGTTAGTAATCTGACTTGATAAGCAAGTGGGGGTTTTGCTTAAAAGTTATTCTAACCATGGTTGCAGCCCTAGCTAATAAGTCATGGAAAGCACTCACCTACCTTTTATCATGGACCGTTGGATTATGATTCTGAGTATCTGCCTTTCAGTGAAATATGCATAGTCATTTGTCCTTTTGCAGATTTGATAAGGATGGTGAGAGTCAGTGTTTTGAATGATGCTCTCAAGAGCATGTACAATGCTGAGAAGCGAGGAAAGCGGCAGGTCATGATTAGACCATCCTCTAAAGTGATAATCAAGTTCCTCCTCGTCATGCAGAAGCATGGTTAGTGCTTTTGTAATGTTTTGGCAGCGGCACTGCAGGAATTCCTTTTAATGATTCCAGTGCATGTTTATTTTCACAGGATATATTGGTGAGTTTGAATACGTAGATGACCACCGAGCTGGCAAGATAGTTGTTGAGCTGAATGGGAGATTGAATAAATGTGGTGTCATTAGCCCACGATTTGATGTTGGTGTCAAAGAGATTGAGCCATGGACTGCCAGACTGCTTCCATCACGTCAGGTAAGTAGCTCCAATGAGTTGTTGATATCTATTGAACTCTTACCGACCTGGTAATGGGATATGATGCTTTTTCGATAATTTCCTGTGTGTTTTTTATTTTATTTTGATAACTCAATGCACAGTTTGGTTACATTGTGCTGACAACATCTGCCGGAATCATGGATCACGAAGAAGCTAGGAGGAAGAATGTTGGTGGAAAAGTACTCGGATTCTTCTACTAGTGGCAGATCAGAAATAGAATTCATGATTTATTTATTTATTTTGGTCTGTTGAAGAACATTGGTGTTTCATGTCCCATTTCAGAGGCATCATTAATTTTGTTTTCGGTAGTAGAGAATGTTTTGGTGAAATCCACATCAAAGCCAATGAATGCATCTTAAGATTTGAATCAGTAGAATTGCTGAAAGTTTGGATTTTTCATCTGATTTATATTATGTGTGTTGTGTGCTGGAGATAAATGCTGTGAATAGATTAATGCCCTTCTATCGGTGGTAAAAAAAAAAAAAAAAAAATGCTGCTGGCAAATAAAAGACGACCTGAGAGATCAATCATTCATTCTCTTGTACGAGTCATAAAGAGTAAATGGGACAAACAGATTCATTCTCTGTCACATGTGTTTGAGAATGAGAGCGACAGTGACACAGCCACCCCCATGTCGGTCGGTAAAAGCGTTAAAGCTGAGGGGGGGACTGCCAAAGACTCGAGAGAGTCCGCCGCACTCACTGTATATACTGGTGGAAGCCATCACAGGATGGGGCGTGTCGAAGAAGAAGAAGAAGAAGAAGAAGAGAGCGTCCATGTGAAGGAGACGCAGGAGAGAGGAGTCACACACACGGTCTTTTTTAGAACGAAGAAAGGAAAGGGCATCACGGGGTATATTTATTCTTCGTGCATGATTGATTGATTGATTGATAGCCTTTTGCTTTTGGTGATTTCATATGTCAACAAAAAATATGGAGACACTGATGACAGGACAAAGGTTCTCTTTACAGTTCAGCATTGACACTGATTTCATGGAAATGGAACCTTTAGTCTTTGATGATTGATTTTTAAGTACAGGAAAGAGCATTAGCAAGTGTTCATCCAATCCCAAAGCGATATTTGATTTAGATAGAGAGATTAAAAATTGGACTGGCACTGACAGTAAGAGCATCCCAATTTCTTGCTTCTAATTTGGCAGGCACACACATTGCTTTTGATTTGATACGAGAAGAATGCTCCGATCATTGGCAAACTATGGATCTCATCTACTTCTGTGGCTTCCGTTCTTTTCTTGTCTTGGCATGCATCTGACACGTTCGTCTTCCACCTCTTTTGCCAGATTCATCTTCGAGCCCCCCCTGGTCATGGAAGAAGCTGTTACTACCAAGTATATGAATCAACAATTCCATTCACTAAAAAAAATAAAAAAGAGTTGTAAGATGAAGCTTACCCATCGGCATTGTAAGATGAGGATTTCTTCAAGACTGGTGGAAGCTCTCCATCGTCACCTTCACCACCCACCCATCTTGTTGGTGAAGTCCTCCTCCTTCTCCTCCAAACTCATGGACCGGAAGCTCGGCATGTGCCCCATCGACTCGGCACCATCAAGTCTTCTTCCGCTGTACTGCGGCATCAACGACAACCCGTTCGCCTTCGCTGACATCGAACCGCACGAGATGAGATGCATCAGCACCGCGGATGCCTTCACTCTCCCGCTGAAGCAGCCGCCGACCGACCAGCCCTTCTCTTCCGGCCTGACTGCCATAATGCAGCGGCCGTCGGCCTTGATCAGCGTCTCCGGGCTGGACGACGAAGGTGGCGGCGAGACCTCGTCTCTGCTGAGCTCGGTCGCGACGTGCTTCACGGCCACCGTCACAGACTTGCTATTCTCCCGTCGCTTCACTTCGGCCACGGGAGCTCGCCGTTGTTGCTTGTTATGCTCCTCCGTCTGAGTAGACGCGTCGGTGGAGCTGGCAGTGGTTTCGGCGCTCGTGTTGCTCTTGTAGAAAGAGCTCATGGTGGCCTGCTTCCTTCTCGAAAAGGAGGCAGCAGAATCCTCTTGCACGCATTTGGAGCTGGTAGAAGAAGAGAGAGATAGTTGCTGGGAACCACAGGAGGAAGAGGAGGAGTTGAGGTGGAGAAGCTCCGTTCCTTTGAGCACATACTCATTGCCATGAACAGGGTGGATGAAGTCATCTTCCGAGAGATCTTGCCACACATACCCGTTCCTGTAGCTCCTGATGCGCAGAAAGGCAAAGCTTTAGCACGAAAGGCAAGCGCAAGAGCAGTAAGATCAGCAGCGAGCCCCGTCTGCAATCTTAGCTCTTCTTTACCTTTTGGACGACCAGGAGTACATACCCACCATGGCTCGTCCTCTGAGGACATGGAGACGGTTGACGACATCTGTAGAAGGAGCACACACAAGAGTTCAGGAACTAAATACCAAAGAGATGAATGTTCATTTGCTCCCACACACACACACACACACACACCTCTGAGGTAGAGTCCTGATGATGATGAGGAGAGAGGGACCTCCATGAAGTGAGGGTGCTCCAGGTGTCCATTTCTCGATAGGTAGTAAACCACCGCAGCTCTCGCAGGACTGGTCTCCCTCTCCTTCCGAGAATGCTCAGCTCTCCCTCCGTAAGCAGCTGCCATTGTTGAATCCTTGCAAGGTTTAACGGGTAGAGAGCGCGGTGTTTGTGGACAAGAGGGAAGCAACAAAATGGGCTGCTGTGATTACTGCACATAAAACGTCAGGCGAAGAACACAGATGAAATGATCAACCATATGAGTAGTGTGTATGTATCTCAGGTGGATAATATAGGGAAGAAGATGTAGAGGAGGAGGACAAAGGACTGTGTAATTACACCAAAGTCAACCAGTACCAAGTAAAGAATCAAAATTCTCTGTAACGCTGCAGCACTTTCCTTTTCCTGTCCATCTTGCAGAGTGACAGGGAGGAAGGGGGGAATCAGGAGGACCAGCTGCCTCTGCCATTGCTGATCTCAAAAAAAAAATTAAAAAAAAAAAAAACAAAGAAAGAAGATGGCTCTTGAGCCCGTTTGATATGAAATTTGACTCGATGTTCTTCCTTCTCTGTAATCTAATGTTTTTGAACTTGGAAAACAGAGATAAGAGAATCAATTGCCTGCATTATTTACTCATAATTAAGACGGCTCACTGGATAGAGTGTTTTGGGGTTATCTTTTGGATTTTTGCATCAATTCTTTACTATTGTTTTCCCCCATTACCTGTCTGGATAAGCATGATAACAAATGGATAAGTAAATTCTTCTAAAATTTCAACATTTTCATAATTCTTTAGATGATTATTATGTATATAATGAGGGAAATTGATTACTTCACTAACCAATAAAATTTCATATTCCTTTCAAAATTAAAGAACAATGTTGGATGAATTTAAGAAGAAAAAAAAACTTTTTCTTTTTTGGCAGTCTCTGAGAAGTACTCCCATTTTTAGAATTTCCTAATAATATTTTTTTTTTTGTCTAATACCTGAAATACTTCCCATCAGTTATCTCATTTCCTATTTTTTTTTTTTTTATAGCGCAGTTTATATGATGACTTGGTCAAATTATAATATTTGTAAATTATGTTATAGTATTTTCAATAATATAAAAAAATATATTATAACATAGTACAAAAACATTGTGACACAGTGTACGTACAAAATGCTTTCATAATATCTTGAAAACATTGTAACAGAGCATAAAAACACTATGATTCTATAAAATTTATATAAAAAAAATATTACGTTATAGTATTTTAATACTATGTTATAATGTTTTCCAAGTGTTACTAAAAAGATTATAGTAGTGTAAAAAACATCATAATCATAATTGGACAGGTATATTAAAAAAAAAAAAGGAAAAGAGAACATAAAGAAAGGTATTATAAGTTTTAGACAAAAAGAAAAAAAAGGATGGTGTTAGGGAATTGTAAAGAAGTTTAAGATTTATAAGTCCTTATGAATAATCTATTAAAAAATAATAAAATATTATTTTATGATTTATAGTCCTAGTATTATTGATTTTTTGTTTTCTTTCTTTCTCATTGTGGATGTCATTATCTTCCAATGTTGTCATTGCGATCTTTTTTTATTGCAAATATCATTTGTCATCTTCTCAGACATCTTTTCGCTCATTGTTAATGTCATGGATGCATATGCGATAAACACTTGATACTTGTCGCCTCTTAATTCACTATCAGACATTGTTTGTAGTCAAACATATAGTAACGTCCTCGGAGAAAAAGAAATATAGAATAAGAGGGGGAAAACTAAGAAGTGAGGATGGTGATGACTTAGGAGGAAGAACAAAAAGAAGAAAAATGAGAGAGAGAGAGAAAAAAAAATAAATTAGTTTCATAATTTTTTTTTTCTAAAAATATTAATGAATTGATGAAAGAACAAGAACGCTGTGAACAGGAATCTGACAAACAATAGAAATCTTCTTCATTCTTCATTCTTCATTCTTCTTCTTCCCCGTTCACAAACTCCCATAAGAAAAATTAGCCGCAAGAATCTTCATTGCTGCAGGGGCAGCGAAGACGAGTAAGGCTGGGGATCAAAGTCGGAAAAAGGAGAAGCTGTTGCATCAATTCTCGTGCGCACAGGATACGAAATGAACCCAACCAAACAAAAAAATAATAATACACAGGATACTTACACCTCCACGGAAATGAAATGATACCCTCCCCCTACTCTTTAAAAAAAAGTACCGCAAGTCAAGTCCTTCGTCATATCAATCTCATCATGTGATGAGCATGGGGAGACGCAGCACTTGCTGTGTCTCCGGGATGGACGAATGAATGGCTCTAAGAAGCATGGCCACCAACAGTAACCTTTGTTTACTTGGAACACCGAGGAAGCAACAGCCATACCTCTCGCCTTCCGTCCATATCCAAATCGAATCGATCCAAAAGTTATAATAGAATCAGGTCAATGATCCAACATAAGCTTTATATAAGCTCAAACCTTCTATCTCATATTTTTAAGGTCATCTTTCCTCTCTCTCTCTCTTTATATATATATATATATATATATATATATATATATATATATATATATATATATAATCCAAGTTGTCAATTTTAAATATTCAATATATATGGCCACAGGAAGTCGTTTTTATCGTCTTGGTGATTCCCTGGCAAAAGGACTATCAACAGGAATTCATTTTGAAAGGTCGACTGAGTCTGCTATAATGGTCATAATTGTTCTTATTTTTATTTCGAGGTTGCAAATATTCCCTCCTTTAATAAGCACTGAAAAGTGAGGTACAGAAATACTTTCATAATTATTCATCATATTGTCCCAATTATCCTAATTTTTTTTGTTCTACAATAATACAATGATGAAAATAAAACAGGAATAAACTTTATATACGAACCGTCACACACAACGGAATCAAACAGAAATCACAATAAGATGAACACCAAGATTTACGTGAAAAACTCCTTCAACTCGAAGGGTAAAAATCACGGGACAAGCCAGAGAAAATCCACTATCAAAATAATGAATATACAGATCTCAAGGCTTCTTGCTAAAGCCCAAAGCAATAGCCACAAGAGAATCACAGGGATACAAGGACTATAATCCTAATCACAATATCCAAAACATTCCCAAGAGATCCCAGTAATAATCAATAGCAAATTGATCTAACCTGAGATTTGAATGATTGAGAATAGTCTTTTCTTGCCCTTGTCTTCTTCCCTTTCCTGGATCTCTTATTTTCTGGCATCTACTATCAATCTGCAGTCTTCTTTCTCTCTCCCACGTTTCCAGTCGCCGCTGCTCTCTTAATCTCAACCCTAGCCACCTAATCTAGGTTTTAGGTTAATATAAGTGAGGTTCTGGGCTGTGGGCTTTACTAAAGCCCATTATGGGCTGAATCTAGGTCATCTGCCCAATAACCTCTCCCTTCAGCTCATAAGGGAGGGTGTCTCATGACTCCTCAATGTGAAGTCATGCCGACCAACTGTCGGCACATCTCCTGTCTCTTTTTCGGTAAAGCCTTTGTCAACATATCTGCTTCATTATCATCTGTGTGAATTTTCTAAAGCTGTAACTACTTCTCTTCAAGCACATTTCTGATCCAGTTATATCTGACATCTATATGCTTTGACTTGGAATGAAATGTTGAGTTTTTGCACAAATGGATGGCACTCTGGCTGTCACAATACACCACATAGTTTTCCTGTTTCAGCCCCAATTCTTGTAAGAATCATTTCATCCATAACATTTCTTTGCAAACCTCTATAGCAGCAATATATTCTGCCTCTATGGTAGAGAGAGTAATACACCTTTACAATCTGGACTGTCATGACACAGCTCCCCCTGCAAAAGTAAGTACAAAACCTGATGTGAACTTCCTTGTGTCAATATCTCTTGTCATATCTGCATCTGTGTAACCTGTCAATACAGGTGGTCCACCTCCAAAGCTTAAACAAACTTTAGAACTTCCTCTGAGATATCTAAAAGTCCACTTCACTGTTGCCCAATGCTCTTTACCTGGATTTGCAAGAAATATACTAGTAACACCCACTGCATATGCGATGTCCGGCCTCGTACATACCATTACGTACATTAAACTTCCAACTGCTGAAGCATAAGAAACCTTTTGCATTTTCTCCTTCTCCTCATCACTTGACGGACTCTGATCTGAGCACAACTTAAAGTGACATGCAAGAGGAGAACCAATTGGCTTTACATTACTCATACTGAACCTATCCAATACCTTCTCAATGTATTTCTCCTATGACAACCAAATCTTTCTCTTTCTTCTGTCACGAGAAATCTGCATGCCCAGTATTTGCTTTGCTGGCCCCATGTCCTTCATTGCAAAAGATTCACTCAGATCCTTCTTCAACCTGTCAATCATAGACATATCTTTTTCGAGGATAAGCATATCATCAACATAAAGTAAGAGAATAATAAAATCCTCACCAAACCGTTTGATGTACACACAATAATCTGAAGTTGTTCTTTTATATTCATTTTCAATCATAAATTAATCAAACTTTTTATACCACTGTCTTAGAGCTTGCTTCAGCCCATACAAGCTCTTCTTCAACTTGCAGACAAGATTTTCTTTACCTTTGACTTTGAAGCCTTCTGGTTGCTCCATATAAATTTCCTCCTGCAAATCACCATGAAGGAAAGCTGTTTTCACATCTAACTATTCAATATCCAAGTCTAGGTTAGCAGCAATACCAAGAGCAACACGGATAGAAGACATTTTAACAATAGGAGAAAAAAATTCTTCAAAGTCAATATTTTTCTTTTGACCAAAGCCTTTCACAACCAATCTAGCTTTATACTTTGGTTGAGAACAATATTCTTGAGTCTTCAACCTGAAAACCCACTTGTTCTTCAAGGCCTCACTTCTCTCTGTTAGTTGCACCAAATCATATGTGTGGTTCTTTTACAGAGAATCTATCTCTTCTTGTATAGTAATAAATCACTTCTTTTTCTGCTCACTTTCAACTGCTTCCTGGTAACTCTCTAGTTCACCTGTATCAGTAAGCATCACATACTCATCTGTAGAGTGTCTTCTGGAAGGTTGACGTGGTCTAGAAGATCTTCTTAACTGAGGTTCTGTAGGAACTTGCTCTTTTTCTTCTTCTTGCTCAATATGTCCTGTAGGTAGATCAACATCTGGCTCTGCGCCATCTTCCTGCACATCTCCCCCATCACCATGATATACTGGAGGAATAACTATGTCACAATCTACAAATCCCTCTGCAGAAGTCTTAGCTGGTGCCTCCTTCTTCAAATCCTCAATGGTTTGATCCTCAAAGAAGACAACATCTCTGCTTCTGAACACCTTCTGCTTTTCTGGATCCCAAAGCCTGTAATCAAACTGATCATGTGAGTAACCAAGAAAAATACACTCTTTTATCTTACCATCCAGCTTGGACCTTTCATTGTTTGGAACATATGCAAATGCACGACAACCAAATACTCTTAAATGCCTATAGGAGACATCTTTCCCTGACCATATATGCTCTACAACATCACCATCTAGAGCTGTACATGGTGATAAGTTGATTACATCAACTGCAGTCCTCAAAGCCTCATCCCAAAACCTTTTGGGTAGCTTGGCCTATGAAAGCATACATCTGATCTTTTCTATGATGGTGCGGTTCATCCTCTCTGCAATTGCATTATGCTGAGACGTACCAGGGACTGTCAACTCATGCTGGATGTCATGTGATCTGCAATAGTCATTAAACAATCATGTGTACTCACCACCATTATATGATCTTATACATTTCAATTGTCTTTCTGTCTCCCTTTCAACTCTGGCATGAAACTCTTTGAAGACATTAATAACCTGATCTTTAGTCTTCAAAGCATAGGCCCAAACTTTTCTGGAAAATTCATCTATAAAAGTAACAAAATAAAGTGCACCATTGACACTAGGAACATTAACAGATCCACCAGGAGTTTTTGTCCTTAAAGGACCACACACATCTCTATAGACACGGTCCAAGGCATGCATTTTTCTAGATAAGGCAAGATTAACAAAGGAAACTCTATGTTGTTTACCAGCCAAACAATTAATATAAGAGTTCAAATGTGTACCTCTGAGGTATGGCAATACCTCTCTTTTGGAAAGTTTTTACACCCCCTTCTCGCTCATGTGTCCTAGTCGCCTATGTCATAACTCCATGCTGAAGTCTTTCTCTGTAGTATTCAATTGCTCACCATAAGCTTTAGCCTGCAATCTATACAATGTATGATATTTCTTCCCATTAGCTATAATAAGAGAACCCTTACTGAGCTTCCACTGCCTTCTATGAAATCTGACATCAAAGTCTTCATCGTTCAGCCTTCCAATTAAAATTAAATTCAGTCTTAAGTCAATCACATGCCTCTTGCAGCCAAGGTTGGTCTTTATATGGATATCTCTCATGCCAATGATGTTTGCTATGCTATAGTTGCCCATCTTGACAATACCAAAATTTCCAGACCTGTAAGTAGCAAAGAACTCCCTCCGTGGTGTAGCATGATAAGAAGCACATGTGTCAATTATCCACTCGAGATCCTGACACACACAAGAAAAAATATCATCAGAAGTAGACAAAATCAAATAATCACTACCTTGTACTGTAGCTGTGATATTCTCTTTTGACTCTATTGCTTCACTTCTTTCCCCCTTTTCTTGTTCTTCTTAGGTTGCTTGCACTGATTCTTGTAATGTCCTTTCTCACCACAATTATAGCAAACAATATCTTTCCTTGATCTTGACTTGCTTCTACCCACACGTGAACCACTTCTATCATTTGACTTTGACCTTCCTCTATTATCTAAGACAAGTGCTTATGAATCAATCTGAGAAGTTGCTGAATTCTTTCTCCTTAGCTCCTTATTCAACAAACTGCTTGTTACTTGACTCATGGTGACAATACCATCTGGTGCCGAATTACTGAGGGAAACCACTAGTGTCTCCCAACTTTCTGGCAAAGAACTGAGAAGTAACAATGCTTGCAACTCATCATCAAGAGACATTTTCATAGAGGATAACTGGTTAGTAATACTCTGCATTTCATTCAAATGCTCAGAAATAGAAGTACCCTTTTTATATTTCAAGTTCACAAGTTTTTTTATCAGAAAAGCTTTGTTGCCAGCCGTTTTTCTTTCATAAAGACCTTCTAACTTTTTCCAAAGAGAGTAAGCAGAACATTCGGTAGAAACATGGTGAAAGACACTATCATCTAGCCATTGTCGAATAAAGCCAACTATTTTTCAATCTAACCTCTTCCACTCATCATCTGTCATATATGTGGGCTTTGCACTGTCCCATTGCAAAGGTCCATACAAATCTTTGCAATATAAGAGATATTTCATTCTTGGTTTCCATATCATCCAATTGTTTCCGTTTAAACTAATCATGCGAGAAACATTAGCGGCCTCCATGTTCGGATACAAAAGATTAAATACCACCAAAATCCTATTCTGATACCAGTTGATGGGAATAAAATAGGAATAAACTTTGTATACGAACAAATACTAGCAGACCGTCATACACAGCGGAATCAAACAGAAATCACAATCAAATGAACACCAAGATTTACGTGGAAAATCCCTTCAACTAGAAGGGTAAAAACCACAGGACAAGCGAGAGAAAATCCACTATCAAAATAATGAATATACAGATCTCAAGGCTTCTTGCCCAAGCCCAAAGTAATAGCCACAAGAGAATCACATGGATACAAGGACTATAATCCTAATCACAATATTCAAAACCTTCCCAAGAGATCATAGTAAGAATCCATAGCAAACTGATCTAACCTGAGATTTGAATGAGTGAGAATAGTCTTTTCCTGCCCTTGTCTTCTTCCCTTTCCTGGATCTCTTGTTTTCTGACTTCTACTGTCAATCTGCAGTCTTCTTTCTCTCTCCCACGTTTTCAACCACCACTCCTCTCTTAATCTCAACCCCACCCACCTAACTTAGGTTTTAGGTTAATATATGTGAGGTTTTGGGCTGTGGGCTTCACTAAAGCCCATTATGGGTTGAATCTAGGCCATCTGCCCAACATGCAAAACTCATAAACATTTTAGAGGCCCACCAATGATGAGCCTCCTCCTCCTCCTACCCACTTCCCATCCTCCAAGAGCAGCCCAACCATTCCCATAATTATTTGAGGACACCAAACTCTTTAACTACTCATGCATGCCAAATTTTGTATAGAAATCTTGTCTTATGATTGCTGATGTAGAAGAAACACATTTCTTAGTGTCAAATCTGGTGTCTGCCTCCGTATCCGTTGAGTGAGCACTGTTGGTTCAGGCCCTTGTGCGTTAGTTCGCCCGCTGTCGTCTTGGGACGGAGTTGGAGCTCGGCCAGATGGATGGATCCCCCATGTTCTACCTTGGGGATCGGCTTCTAGAGTGGTGGAGTTCGGGTCGGGAGGAGACGCCTCAGCTCGGGTCGGGCACCGACTTATGCAAGGAGGTCAGGTCGGGTAAGTTCCCGACGTGACCCCTCCGATAGTTAAGTTAGTTCCGTGGTCGATTTTACGATCCTCCTGCATCATAGAAGTGTAGGAGTTTTTATAGTGAGTGTTGTAGGTCATTTGTATCTGGTAACTTTATTACCCTTATGGCTTACCATGTCATCGTACCTTTCCACCACCCCGTCGTCCTTGCGGTGAGACGTGCGTCTACAGATAAGAGGTGTCGATCTTACCTGTGTCAGGTCAGGTGTACGACCACTGACGCCCCCATACTTATATCCGACTGATTGCCCGCGTCGGGTCAACCACGTCGGTGGCCAATTGTCCGAGGTGGCGGCCAGATGAACATCTGCTATATTAACACTGAACTGTAAAATCAAATTTCTGTAATATAAGCTTCTCCAAGAAACTACTTACTTCTTGGCATCTGCCCACATGGAAATCACTATCACAATTAAGTTATCAAAGAAGCAGTTCATCTAAATCTTTTAATTAGTCCTAAAAGTTGCCAAAGTAGTTTAGTTCTATTTTTGTGATGGAAAACATGCGCTCAGATAAAAACATGATCACGCTTGCCTCCATTAGAATTCACTGGGACTATAGAGTTTAGCAGAAGTAACCTATGGGACTGATGCTGCTGCTTATCATCAGAAACTGAAACATTTTTCTGATAACACCAATACTGGTCAACAATATCATCATAGAGACTGGTGCCATGACCATGGATTACAATGGACCACTGCAAGCTTCTAAGCAATAGCAATTCATCCTCTGAAGCCCTGAAGCCCTGAAGCCATGGTCCAAAATGGCATATTATAATAGATGGTGAATTTATTTCGGTTTTTCTAGAAAAGTGCCTCCCATTTTTTTAATTCTCAATTAGTGTCTTATTTTTTATTTAATACCTAGGATTTTTCCTTTTTCCTTTCCTATGAACCAGTCTATAAGGTGAATTGATCTAGTTATAGTATATTAGAACACTTTTAGTGATACCAAATATATATATTGACATAGAACGATAAAATTATTACTAGAAAATATTCTAACAGACTCCGAAAAATAACTCCTTATGGTGAAGAAATCTTCATAATCATTAAAAATATTATTTTTTAATAATTTCATAAGCTTAGTTAGAGGAGATATTTATTTATACTAATTCTAGGCCTTAAAAACTAACTAACAAACAATGTGGGCCGTTGAAAGAAACATAAAACATAAGATTAATAATATGGCAACTTTAGGCTCCTTGAGAATAGCCTTGTTTTACTTCTTCTGCATTATATATTTATAGTATAAAAGTACTATAGTATATTATTTTTGTATAAATTTTATAAAAATATTATATGTATAATGTTTTTTTTTTTACATTGCAGTATAATAATTTTTGGTATTGCTAAAAATATTGTAATGTAACGTCAAAATATTATAACTTGACTAGTTATCCTATGGATCAGTTCATAGAAAAAAAAAAAAAAAAAGATAGGTGGTTAGAGATATTATAAGTATTAGAAAAAAAAAAAAAAAAAACTCCATTTGAAAATGGAGGACTTGAGAAAAACGTGGTTATTGTTTTTTAAGAAATCCGCCCATAATAGATTCATCAATCTATTGATCCAAAAATCTAATTCCAACTCCTTACAAGGAGGACTAAACTACGATGTCAGGGTTGATGTTGTACCTCCATCTGCTGCCGAGAGACTCTGACCTCCCCGGCTTCTTGATCGAGACAAGTGAGATATACCCTCAAGAGGCTTTTCGCCATCGCCATGATTGGCCTTTGACGCAGGAAAAGCCAAGTCCTGAGCAAGACATTATATAGTGCAACCTGCCACAGCACCAACAAAGCTGCAAACCCCTCTCTTTCGGCTCATGTTCTTCCTCAACCCCATCGAGAGATCTCAGACAACTTGAGGGGATCAATCAAACAATGCATCCCAACAAACAGAAGAGAAAAAAAAAAAAGTGAGTCAATGGGATGGTACAGCAGCATCTAGAAAGGATCAAGACGGCTATTTCCTATTCATTCTTCTTCTTTCGTGTGAAGACAATTAGAGATAAAGAGAGAGAGAGAGAGAGAGCGAGAGAGAGGTGAGTGGGCTGCCCACAAACGAACTGGTCGCCTCCACCTCGGGATGGCTTAGCTTTCGCTACCATGGTGTTTGATTTTGAACCCCATAAAAGACTAAGCACCGAAGCCTTGTGTTGCTTCAACGAGCAGCGTGCGTGCCGCCCTCCACATCAACATCACGGTGACAACATCTGCCATTTACTGCTGGGTTTGTGCGCACCCATCACAGATTAAAGTCGCGCCACTTCACGAAGATGATGAAGCCTTGGACAAAAAGAAGGGGAACAGGACAAAACATTGATGTCGCTCAATACGCAAAAGAGAGCTTTACATTACATTATCATTTGGGAAGAAGCGAGTCATATAGGAAAAGAACTGATAGGCAGGTCGTCCTACAAATGTATGCCATCCCAGGAACATGGAAATCAGACTCCGAAGCAACCCAACTGTTGCTTCCAATGTGTGGATGATGCTTACTTACGACCCCCAATTAACACGTCTCTGCAATCACAGGGACCACTCGAGAGAATTCAGCTGGTATCTGTGAGAAGACGGATCCACTTGCTTCGTGAATGGCTGTGACATCACTGAGCCACGACAAGCACTGCATGCCTATAAATAAGAGAGGTGGTGCAGCCAAAGCTTTCAAACTATGTAGAAAGGAGTAGTGCGGTAGCTGCAGCAGTTCATCAAGAGAAGCGAAGTGGTGGGCCGAGCTGTGGAGGAGCTACGAGAGAAGCAGCAAGAGATCGATAAGATGGCGATGCGGAAGGGACCGTGGGGCGAGCAGGAGGACCTGCAACTGGTACGCATTGTGGGCTTATTCGGTGACCGTCGTTGGGATTTCATAGCCAAAGTCTCAGGTTTGAGGGGGGAGGATAGGTAGGCTTACTTCGGTGACTGTTGGAGGACGAAGCTCACCTTTGGTTTGACGTGTTGTAGGTCTTAATAGAACAGGCAAAAGTTGCAGGTTAAGGTGGGTAAACTACCTCCATCCTGATCTCAAACGCGGCCGCATCACCCCGCAGGAGGAGCGCCTCATCCTCGAGCTCCACTCTCGCTGGGGCAATAGGTCGGACACATCCTCCGAACGCTCCATTAAGCTTCCGTCGCTCCCCATGCATCATATGCATAACGTGCTTATATTATACAGGTGGTCTCGGATCGCCCGTAAGCTCCCAGGCCGCACTGATAACGAGATCAAGAACTACTGGAGGACTCATATGAGAAAGAAGGCTCAAGAGCGGAAGAGGAAGCCGTGCCCGTCGTCGTCTTCGTCGTCGCTCACCTGTATCTCCGCCGCTCAGAGCGAGCTCCCGACGGAAGTTGTGGCGGAGAGTAGCAGTACTTCGGCACTCGGAGAGATAAGTGATGATGCTGTCGAGGGCTACTCCATGGATCAGATCTGGAACGAGATTGCGATGCCTGACATGATCAGTGGGCTGAGCTTTGGGGAGTGCAAGGATGAAGTCTATGACAGTTTGTGTTCCGCAATCCCTTCTCCTATGTGGGAGTATTGCTCTTACCCTCTGTGGAAGATGGATGACGAGGACTTCCAGGCATATCACTAGCTACTGTACTACTTACTCATCATCTAATTGAATCTATCAGGCTAATTTCTCTTCATATTATTTATATATATATATATATATATATATATATATATATATATAGATGTGAAATGAGTATGAGGGAGACCACTGTGATCATTGAGCAAATCTGCAGTGGAATTGTTGGTCATGGATAGAAACCTATTTGTGTGTGTGATTGAAAGCTTATGTTGTTGCAGGGCTTACTGTATAAACTCCTACAAGTACTTTGGCTGTAAAGAAGAAATAAACAGTCATTCTGCTGTGAACAGTATGTGTGGCATCTGTAAGACCTCTTGCTATAGTTCAGAAACTTTCTTCCTTTTCTACTCTGAGATCAAGATATGTTGCAACCAAGTCCTCTCAAGGCCAAACTTCTTCAAAGACCCAACATGGATCCATGGCTTGATGGCAATGTTTTCTTGTGCACCCCAATAAATAAATATCCCAATTCTGAGTTAGAAAATTGTAATCGAGGCACATTATTTCACAAAAAAGAACTTTATTTTCAAATGGGAGAACTGATTCGAATGGAAGAAGCAGGAGCACCTGTCAATATGAGGTTGATATGTGTATTTTATCCTGTAGATATATATATATATTTCACATCAAACTAAATTATCTAGATCATAAAAAAATAATCTTATTGTGATACTAAGGTCTGTCGTCTAAGAATACAAACCATAAATATATATTAAAAAAAAAAATGATGACTCCTCAATGTTAATAATAGAGGGCATAAATCCAACCATCCATAAGTATTTGTGCGGATCATAAAGACACCGATCTACCTATCATAGATTTAACTAATTTTATTTAAGTCATATGACGTGCTTACCATATCTAATCATAAAGATACCGATCTACCTATCTTGTGAAAAAAATAAAATACGAAACAAAACAATAAATATGCTCCTCTTGTGCATTCACTTGGAGCTATCAAATGCCAATCTTCTTATTTTCTAAAAAAAAGTTTTATTTAAATTTTATTAATCACAAATAATATACATAATGCTGACTCCAAGTTAAGATGTGTCAATTAGGTAACAATGTACTAACCAATTTAAATATCCGAATAGAGACAATATATAAAAATATTAGACGATTCCTTAGATTAGAGAGATCACACCCAGAAAAAAAAAAAAAAAAAAGTTAAACCAGAGGTTGTGCAAGTGATAACATTAACTAGTGGTGGTGATAGGGCAATTAAAAGATGGTGGGTGATAAGGTGTAGTGCTCCTCAACTTTTTTTTCATTCCTTTTGGTGCTGATGATCTTTCCTCAACACTGTTCTTATTCCATAGTAGCTCTTTGTTGCCTTTCTTCAAGTTAGTGCTCCGCCATTACAGCCCACTGATCCATACGAGATGATTCTTTTTATGTTGCCGATGAACACATGGCAATGACTTCTTAAAGTCTTTTTTGTAGTGCGACAGACTTTGATAACGAGACTTCCTATTACAATAACAGCTTATTACCGCTTTTCTCTCAAGTCTTTGCTTATCAAACACTAGCTTTTTGTGTATCTTTCATAGTGGCAGCTCCATTAAAGGAATGCACATCACTTCCTATAAGGAAAAAGAGACAAGTAGTAAGCAAAGGTGAGTGTTGCGTACAATATTTGTCTTTGATCGTCATGTGAAATTGACATGCTTACAATTTTTTTTTTAATCATTTGAGAACAGCGATAGAGTCGGTGTCTCTAGTTTAACGATAGATAATAACCGGAAGCTACGAATCAAAATAAAGAAGAAAAAAAAAAACAATGAGAGTATTATATATATAAATATATATATCTTCTCTCTAAAGGACGTATGATCTATGGGGTATTATTTAGGCATAGCCTAGTTTGGAAACTGATGGTACCGGTTTCAAGTTTTTGGGGATCAGAATTGAATCAGATCCGGATAATTTCGGATTTGATTTTGGAATCGATGATTACAGTTTTAGTTTTGACGGCTCTGATTCTTATTTTTTTATTTTTTATTTTAATTAAAAATAATTTAATAATAGTAAATAGTTTCAACAACATGAAATGAAAATTGAATAATAAAAAAAAAACCAAAAGTTGGTTAACATACTTCTTATAATTCAGGAATAGAAGCATACAAATTATCAAAATCAATTAAAAATTTTAAATAAAATAGTACTTTAAAATAATTTTTATTGGTAGTATTTCATCCATCCAAAACTCTAAATGTTTTTTTTTTTTTTTTTTTTTGCACGATCCATTCAATGTCAATACATTGATATGTGATTCCCGCATAAGAGTGCATTTATTGATGATCATTTCAAATATCAGAGTAAATATAAACATGACCATCAAAAAATTAAATAAATTTTACAAATATGTTTTTTTTTTTTAATAAAGTTTATGAACAATGCATGTAAGAGTAGATCAAAGAACACATTTAGTGGCAAAATTTAAAGCATTTTGATAATCATACATAAAATCTAATTTTTCACCAAAATTGAAAAAAAGGTGTTACAAATTTAGCTAATTCTTTATTTTTTATAAAATAATAAAAAAAGGATTAGTAGGGTACGTGAAATCTTTCTTCTACAATATTGTTTTTAAATATTAAAATATCAGTCTCTTTCTTTAAAGTTAAAAATTATAGAATAGTAGTTGCAAATCACAAGAAACAAGCCATCGATATTTTTGGATCTTCTTGAAATAAAACTTGAAAAAAAAAACATTTATTTTATTGATTTGATCATTTTATCGACTTCCTGTGCATCAAGTGTTGGCTTTCTTGAGTAAGGCACATATGAGGCATGAATATTGAGGTTGGGGGCATTGAGCTTCCAGTTAGTTGCCATTTGGAATTTGAAAGAGAGAGAGAGAGAATGCTGTTGTAAAAGAAAAAAAAATATATATTATAATTAGGGAGCTTATGAGAGCAGTATGTTTGGTTGATGAATTAGTGTGAGAAAGAATTAGAAGCTTAGGAGGTATTTATAGGGTTTATATTTTCCAAAATATCATCCTCATTAAGTTTATGGAAAGGATAAATTTATCTATTTTATTTTGTTTTATTTTATATTTTCAACAATCATAATACCTTGAAGAATTGGACTTCGGTGGGAGCAAATTGGAGATTTGTCAGCCATTGGGCCCAATGGTCGTGGGCCAAATGGGGGCTCAAGTTAATAATGGTTAATTTTTTTTTATTCTGGTCTATTTAAGTCGGTTCAAACTCAAACCAAAATCGAATTGAAACCCTTCTATTCCGATTATAGCGAGTCGGAATCTAAATCCTAACTGTCGATAGGCACAAAGCTGGTTGGAACAGATTTGTAACATTTTTGGTTTTGACCTGTTTCAATTCGAATTCGAACTGAGCTGGGGTTGTGCCTACTACTATTGTCACGCAAATGTAATAAACTTTTGAGATAATAATAATAATAATAATTATTATTATTATTATTATTTTGGTAATAATAATAAACACTTTGTTTGGTAAAATTTTCCTAGTTGTTGTTAATGTGTGAGCGACTTGCGCGCACGTCATCTGCCACGCACGCATGACTCGATATATGCAAAACAATAGCTTCTGTTGTGCATCGCACATGGTCGACGTGGCATCCTTATGCTTGCGAAGAAGAAACTATATGAATCGTTGTTCCTGCTATGGTCAGACAAGAATCGGAAAAATCTCCTCCTCTTTTTTTTTTCTTTTTGTTTATTTCTTCTAGATTTCTTTTTTCAAGATGTTTGTGTTGCATAATCTTCAAAATTCTTCAGAATCACTGTTTTTTTTTTTATCAAACCTTTACAATGATCGAAAAATACCAACGATTGAGATCTTCATATCCTATTTCATCTATTTTATTTTTAATTTTGATTATATTATTTGACAAGTTTTCTTAATTATAATATTTTTAACATAAATTATATATTTTTTTATTCCACCATGAAGGACACACTAACACTTTCCCATCGGTCGGTACAATCTAAATTAAAAGAAAGATGAGAAGCAAGGTGGTAGAGTAGGATGTCTTGCTTCTGTCATGTATTTTAATATCAATATTTTAAATCAAATAATAATATATTAAATTTATACTGAGTTTCTTTTCATGTAGTTAAAAAAGTTTTATCAGATCTTTAAGCGCATCTTAATCAAATCTAAAAGCTATAATGGTATTATTCTATAATGAGAATTAAACTTATTATCTTTTTCTATCATTCACAAGAGTATCATAATCAATAAATTAAATAAATTAGTGACAAATGAGAGATGAGATAAGATATGTAATTTTTAATGATTAATTCACATGATTAAAGAAGATGAGAGAATATATATAACCTCTATCACATATCTATGTCTCCTCTTATCTTATATCTACTTATCCATCTATATTGTGTTCATAAGATGTTTTATCTTTATATAGATAGTGTAAAGGATATAAGATAAATAATTATAAGAGTCTCTTCGATCGAGATTATCTTATAAGGATTATCATTATAATTGGACTTCTTTTCTATTGATCGATAATTATGATTAAAATATATTTATAATATATATTACATAATTAGGTAGAACCCTATAATCTAACATTCTCTCACTTATTAATTGATAAGATATAGAAGAAATTAAAAAATAAAATAAAGATTAATTTAAAAATAATTTTTGTTATGTAGATTCTAAAACTTAAAAAAATATCTTACACATGCGCATAAATTTTATAAAATAGGTTAATAAGTCTAATAAACATAATATCATATTAAGTTTTGTTAAAATTAATTAGCACTAACAAGGGGTGCGGAGGGGGTGAATTAGTGCAAGTATATAAAAAAAATACTCGATTTGAAAATTTTGGTTGAATTAAAGAAGGAAATCAAAACCGTTTCTTAGACTTTGTTGAAATAGAATAATCAAATAATTTAAAGGAAAGTCGAAAAATGATGCACGTGCCTTTCTTCAAATTAATTAAGAATAATTAAATATAATAAATAAGACAAGAGTAGAGAGCTCATAGATTTATAGTGGTTCGGCCACAACTTGACCTACATCCACTCCCCGAGTCCTCTTCGCTCAGGTCCACTAGTGTCCACTACTGATCTTCTTCGGATGAAGTTCAAACCCTTACACTTCTCAATCTCCTTTTCACATGCTTAGAAGAGTAACCTTATAAACTTTATATTTACAACGAGACTTTTAAAAAGATTATAATTTTTTTTCACTCCCTTGCCCCCTTTCTTTTTCTTGCATAATTTTAGCACATAATTTTTCATAGAATTTTTAGCCCAATTATTGTACTCAATGCAAGAAGACTTATGTATTTATAAATCCCAATTGGCTTCAAAAACTGGAGCCAAAAATTCAAATATATCTGAAAAATCTGGGCATGAACAGTACAACCATTGGTGCTGGCGGTACTACCGTCGAAAGCTGTCCAAAAAATAGGATGGTAGTGGTACAACCACCGACCTAGGCGGTACGATCGTCGTCCACTGGGAATTTCGAAAAAGTGTTTCATCCATTTTTACACTCCTGACTTGCACCTTCAGTTGACTTCTTTCCATGTCAACTAATTGAGCTCAAGCTGAGCTCAATCCAAACCCAAGTGTATGTTAGGATCAATTGGCACTAAGGGGTGGGGTGGGTGCTGAATTAGTGCAGATATAAAATTCTCGTTTTAAATAATAAAAAAATTATTTATAGCAAAATCATAAATAGGAAGCGTCACTTGATAATTTATAGATAACAATTAAAATTCGAATCAAAATCGTAAGGAATAACATCGTATTTCTCAATGAACTAATTTGGAACACTATCAAGAAGTAAACAAGATAAACAAAGGGAAACACTTACAATTTATAGTGGTTCAGCACCAACGACCTACATCCACTCCTATGTCCTCCTCCTTAAGGCACGCCAGTGTCCACTATCGATCTTCTTTGGGTGAAGACCAAACCCTTACACTTGAGCTTACAAGGGAGACAAAATTATAACTCTTTGATCACTCCCTTACCCCTTTTCTCCCTAAAGTGTTGTGTGGAATGCAAGAAAACTTGGGGTATTTATAGCCCCAAACGGTTTCAGAATTTTGGAGCCAAAATTCAAACTCACCTGAAAAATCTGGGTATGAATGGTTCACCCATCGTCTTATGTGGGTCAATAGCCTAAAGTGCCCAAATTCCTGGGTACGCGCGGTTCAGCCACCCATCCTGGGCAGTTCAACCATTAACGGTTCCCAAAATCCTGGCAGTGCCGGTTAAACTGCCGCTCATTGATGATTTACCTACCGAAATCTCTAGAAAAGTGGTTTCCTCCACTTTTTGAATTCCAGCTTGACCTGATATTAACCAACTCTTTGGTCAATCAATTAAGCTTAACCTGAGCTCAATCAAACCCCATAGTGGACCCGGTTGCCTCTTTGAGTTGATTTCCAAATCACACTCAAATCAAACTCACACTTAACCTACGACCTAAAGATTACAATCAAACATGACCACCAAGCTTAATAACCTCACTCCCACATTTCGGTAACTTACGGAATCTCTAGCTGTGAGTCTCATGGTCTTCCTCCGGTGATCTCCCGGCATGTTCTTAGCGAGCTTCCCGATCCCTTTGGCGAATCTCCTAGTGAACTCTCGGCGAGCTCCCACCGCATCGTCCAATCCTTGGCCCGATACCTAAGCTTGATCTTAGGTCCATATATGATCTGTAACTCCTTCTCCCGTCATGGTTAAACTTGTATGATGCTAACTATGACTTAATTAATTATAATCATAATGGCCAACACATCCATGTTATGACCTTCCCAACTCCCGGTAAGCGCTTCGGCTACCCCTGACAATCTTTCGGTGAGTCTCAGTCTTCTTCTAGTGAACTCCCTTGCTGTCACGGGCTTAGTTGATTATGCTTAAGCCATTCGGCACCCATGTGTGTCCGTCCGCAAAGGTCAACATTCTCCGAGATCTCAGAGGGTCCCTTAGGACTTAAAAAAGAGAAAATAGGCCAAAAGAAGCAATTCCAATAGGATCCATAAGCAATTGTCAAACAAACACTTTATAAAGCCAATACAAATTACACCCATGGATATTACAAATTCAAAAAGGTTACACACAAAGGATAATGGTCCATTACAGACTGAAATCCCCATAAGTGCTTACAAGACACACTTACAAGCCAAAATTGACCACAAAGTAAACCAAACTAGGGCTGCCAAGCTTATTGCAAGCCTGCTACTTGCTGTATAAGGTATGTACACAAACTGAAGGACACAGACAAATATGAGCAATTCATCAAACACCTTATTTATACATTCTCTCCCACTTATTCCTTCGACGTCCTCGTTGAAGCCATTGTAGACATTGCATCTCCTCGCATTTTGCTGAATCTTTAATCTTCTGCTTTGGCTGCAACACGCCCATTTGGCTCTCAACCGTTCTCCATCGCTGTTGTTGAGTAGTTGAACTCTGATCCGCCATTGTGCTACAACTCACCAATGATTGACTCTGGTGTGGGATTGGCTGAGTTGTGTTGATCCTTGTTGACTCTCGTGGATCCTTTTGATGAAGGAAAAGACCTGTCTTATTATGCGTCAGTATCATAGTATACTCATGTTGCTTGAACTGGATGGATGCTTGTTAGAACTTTAATGAGCATTGCCTCATAGACTTTGAAGTTTTTGAGGTCCTTCCTCCATAATATTTGCCCATTGATCATTCTTCCACTTTTAGTTATCACTTCCAAGTAAGTTCGCATCACTCATGCTTTCGATTGGCATTCAATTGGAAAATGAAGCGGACAATCTACTCTTAGTAGTACTGATCACCAATAGTGAGGATTTGACAACTATTACCTTCCATAAGCTTTCTTCGAAGGGTCACTAAACTTATGCAAAGCTCCTCTGCTGGATAAATAAGAGAAATAAGATACTCGACTTCACACATTCTCTTAGGAGTTGAGAATGCAAGGTTACTTGGCTTCGCTCGCCTTCTCGAGTTAAGAGAATTGAGGTACTCAGTTTTGCCCATTTTCTTGAGTTGAGAAGGCAAAGGTTACTCGATTTTGCCTACTTCCTCGAGTTTGTACTTCATGCATTGAGTTGGTTACTAATATTCGTCTGCTCTTTGCTCATACTTCTGAAGCACTTGAAGTGTTTGTACTCCTTGTGTTAAGTTAGCTATTGTGATTTACCTTCTCACTACCATTGAACTTCTGGAATGCAAGAAGTTTTGCCCAAAAAGAGCAAAAAGTTTACCCCAACTTGGAGTAAGTCTTTGATAGTCCTGGTCACCTATATGATTGTACCGTCTTCTCCATCACCTTTGTCGCCTACTTCTCTGAGTAGAAAAGGTACAGTACCGCATACTGCCTACTTCATTCCTTGGTCAAGCACTCCTACATCAACCCAAAGTCCCTCACTTTCGGCTATCTTGATGAAAAGCCCATCGACACCGGTGTTATGAAGTTCCTTGGCCTTTGCCCTTCCGCCCTGTCTTGGTACTTTGAGTTTACCTTTACATTCTCTACCTCCTCAGCCTCTTTTACGAATAATGCTCTCCCTCCATGAGAGCAAGGGATCGATGGCTCCATAGAAGTCCCACCTCTGCGGTACCATGACACTGCTAAGCCTATGACCCTACTATCCGTTACCTTACATCTGCGTCCCCTTCTTCGTGATCGGTAGATCTGTCTCTGCGATATTGTGGCGCTCCTTCGAGTCTATCTCCTTTCTAATCGATACTATTGCTTTTGGATAGCTGAGCCCCTTCGGACTCATCATCACTTTCTCGCCCCTTTCTATCACCTGCTTCAACACCACTGTGTCCTCCTAGCAGTTCTCCTTGGTCGATGGAAAGACAAACTATAACTCTCATGTATGACCTCCACCATCTTGTTGTAGGGCTCGTGCGGATTCTGTTCTCCTTAGCTTTCTTGGTAGCAACGTTCGCTTACTTGGCCTTGTCCTCTGACTTGCCGGGCTCGCTTAAACGAATATGAGCACTGAAGCAGTCCAACTCTCCAACCGCTTTAACCATACCTTTGTATGATCAAGTCTCCTCTATGGGACTCATTGGTACTTGCAATCTGACTTCTCCCTCGGTGGTACACAACGCCCATATGCTGATGACCAAGGCTTTCATCTGATGCATGTTTCGATGCGCACATATGGAAGACCCACCTCTGCGGTACCATGACATTCACTCATTGAATCCATAGCCCTTCTTCTTGTTATGTCGTACACCAAAGTGAATTTCCTAGTAGCTCCTGATCATACCTCCGCATGATCATGTCCCTCATAGGACATGTCTGCATGTATTGCATTGCCATGAACTATTCCATCATAATCTGCTGCACCATTTTACCTCCTGGTGACATCCCCATTGCATACAGATTCTCGTGTAATGAACTCGGACTATGACTTCTCCATGTGTGGCCTCTGCCAACACATCATAGGGCCTCCGGCATCTCTGATTTTTTGTTCGCTTCCTTGGTAATTCACCTTCATCCACCCACACTTGGGTCATACCCGAACGAAGCATAGCTCTAGGATATTTCGTCGCCTAGTAGCTCTTGAAGTCCTCTGACTTCTCCAGAATTGATGCGCCATTGTTTGGATCCTGAGCCTCTGTCCCATACCAGTACAATCTCAGCTATGCACCACTTATTCCTGACAACTCGAATGACAACATTGTGACATATTCTTCAATAGTACACACCTCTGCATCCTCTTGCCACATGCTAAGGTCTTTTGAACCCAACTTTGTCGCTGTAAGTTAAGTCACCTTAGTTCTTCCGTCAAATGCATCTCTGAGATAAGGTGCGTGTGCCTCGAAGCTCCATTCGTCTTTGGCACCATGCAAGATGAGTCCGCTCCATCAGATTGAAGAACCCATAGAACAACATGATCCTCCTCTTGCTTTGTGCCTCTGCTTCATGTTTTATCTTCTATATTAACTCTCTTCATGCGGCTTGGATACTGCACCAAGTTCCACCGAAGTTGCTTCACCTCTCAATTTGCATTGAGTTAATGGTGGCCCTCGTGCCTACCATTCCACGAGTTAGCCCTCTGTTGAGTTTGATTTCCATATCGACTCTAAGTGTGCCTTCGTATGATGTTGTCACGGTCGCTCCCCCACATGATCTTGAAATGCATCCGTTAATGTATTACCTCATTTGAGATCATGTGACGACTCATCATCACTTGCTCGGTCCGTTGAGCTTTGTGGAGATATTGTCTTGAGGAACTCTTCCTCAATATCTGTGGTATGTTGCACATGATTCTTTCTCTGGAGAACTAGAACTTATCCCTCCCGATATCTATCCGGTTGGAGCAACTTTCCACTTTACATTCTTCCAACTGGAAGTTTTGAAGACCATCATCCCCTTTGGACTACTCTGTCTTACTGAATAATTTATGCCTTGTTCTGCCCCCGCAAATGAACTTGCTAGATTGTGACTCTTCGCCAATATAGTCCCCACCGTACCCTTCAAGGTTTAGCAACGTGCTGAACTTGTTGCATACTTCAGCTACCTACGGATGTATCCTTTTCATGCTGAAGAGAAAGTTTTGATGCTCCATGATGCTAGTTCCGATCGCGCCTTGGGATGGCCACGAATACTTCGTCGTCCGTGTACAAGCCCTTGCATGAGTACTGAATCCTTCGAGTTAGTAATTCCCCTCACCTCTGTAAGCTTTACACAATTCTTTCGGTTATTGCGCAACACCTTCCATTTTGCACGGTCTCATCTTTCATCAAGCACCCCACTTGCCTTGAGCACCCTCAAGTTTGGTTGCCAACGTCGAGCCGTAGCTTGAACTCAGTCATCCCAATCTTTATGTGCTACATATTCTTCTTCGCTTGCTTGTCCTTGTGGTGCCTCTCATGCAAAGGGCTGACCATTCCTCTGAATGCCAAACCTGGATGCCCGCTCCTCTGAGCGACTCCTTTCCCTACATCTCAATGTCCGTTTCCCCCCCAAATGATTGCGCATGCTGGCTATCCTCCACATAGGCCTACTAGGTCCCTCACGTTTGTATGGCGAGTATTTCTGTGTGTGCTTGTCCCGCTCTGATACCACAATGTCACGGGCTTAGCTGATTTTACCTACGTCGTGCAACACCCATGCGTGTCCGTCTGCAAAGGTCAGCCTTCCCCGAGATCTCCTAGGGTCCCTTAGGACTTACAAAAGAGAAAACGGGCCAGAAGAAGCAATTCTAACAGGATCCACAAGCAACTGCTCAAACAAACACTTTATAAAACCAATACAAATTATACCCATGGACATTACAAGTTCAGAAAGTTTGTACACAAAGGATAATGATCCATTACAGACCGAAGTCCCCACAAGTGCTTACAAGACACACTCGTATTTATAAGCCAAAATTGGTCATAAAATAAACCAAACTAGGTCTGTCAAGCTTACTGCAAGCCCGCTACTTGTTGTACAAGGTATGTACACAAATTGAAGGACACGAACAAACATGAGCATTTCATCGAACATCTTGTTTATATTTTTGTCCGTGACATTGCATCATCCTAGCAAACTCCCGATACCCTCGGCGAGCTCCTGATACACTCCTAGCAAGTTCTCAACCACATCATTTGAACCTCAGCCCGATGCATGGACTTGACTTTGGCCAATCCTGATTGTCATATTCTCTCTGTCGTAGTTAATTCTGCATCAATCAACTTCTAATAACCCATGTTAGATCAATAACCCATCAATTACTTTCATCATCAAAATTCGAGATTCAATAATCTTCCCTTTTTTTATGATGATAATCAATTGATGCATGAGTTAATTCTAACTCCCTCTAAATCTATGTCACTTAAATTTAAGAGAATCACACACTCTTAAATTTAAGCAATCAAATATTCTACGTAAATTTCAACACAAATTTGCATCAAGTCATCGAATCATTAGTTTCAGAAAGATTATGCATCAATATCCAAGATATCCATGTATATCATCAATATCATGTGTCATTAATGTATATCATTTATATCATATGTCATCAATGTATATCATCAATATCATGTGTCATCAATGTATATTTCTCCCCCTTTGTCATCAACAAAAAAGTGAAATCTAGGGCTAACAATTCTTAAGGCAGGTTTTTGCAAAACATCATTTAGAAGAGCTCTTAATAAATTTCAAAAAGAATATTAAGATGAGCTCAAAAGTCCTAGTTGAAACTATTTTAATCACACCATTATATCATTATAATAAAATCATGATTATTATTTCAAATCATCATATGTATTTTCAAAAATCAACATATATTATCATCATACATTATTTCTCATGATCATATCTTCTCCCCCTTTGTTATCAACAAAAAGGAGAAGTGCAATTAGCAAGTTTTTGATATATAAAAGCTTAGCAATTTAGCAAATTTTTCGTCACTTTAGAACATGCAAGCTAGTGAGTTCTTTCTTCTCTTTTGAGAAGTGTAAGCTAACAAATTTTGATTCCCTTGTAATGTTTAAGCTAGTAATTTTACATCAAGCAAGCTCACAAGTTTTGCTCCCCTTTGTCATTGTCAAAAAGAAGGAATGGTTACAATAGTGCAAAATTTTTCCCATTATATCATTTTTTAAATCATTACATAAAATATATCAAGAAAAATTAACATGATGATGAGATATACAATTCATGAAGATAAATTTTGAATATCAAGAGACAAATCATAGGAGAATAAAATATTTTGATTCATGCATAAAAAATCTCAAGTTGTCAAGATAGTGATGTATATAAAAATCTTCTTTTAAATAATATGAGAACACATAAAATGAGATTTTCATTTTAAGTTATAATTTCGAGGAATCAAAATCATGATATAGGTAAAGAACTCATTCAATTTTAAAATCATCACAATCACTTTCAAGAGATTCAAAATAAAATTGATAGACTTATCGATCTCTTGAAATGTTAGTGATTTTCTTTCTCTACTTTGTGTGCATAAGAAGGTAGAATCAAGGTAGAGAAGTGAAAAACATCACAAAAATACTTAATTTTATATATGTAAATTTTATAGATGTAGATTCCAAAATCCAAGAGAAAATCAAGAGCTACCCATGCAATTTAATTTATCTTATGCAAATTTAAAGCAAGGTAGCAAATCAAGCAAATCATATCTCATGTAGATTTTGATAATAATCATCAAGAATTCCAAAAGAAAATATGATAGTAGATTAAGCTCAAATTGTGAATCCAATATTTTGCATACATATTTTGATAAGAAGTGTAATTTATAAAGTCCAAGAAATCTAAAGGAAAATATGATAATACATCAAGCTCAAATTGTGAATTATTCATTTCACAAATTATTTCTCATTCAAGGTTATCATATTCAATTTGCTTCTAATCATATTAATAATTTTATCTCTTATTTTGTTTTTATCATTGTCAAGAAAGAAATATTGTGACATAATTTCTTCTTAACCATGTTCAATTTATGCCTAAAAGTATAGGATGTATCATGTCATTAAAAATAAAAATTCAAATCTAAAAGACGTGATTTAATAAATTTGCTTCACATTTTGATTGTGAATACAAGTAATCAAGACATCTTATGTATTTCCAAGTAAAATTATCAAATCTTTGTGCATATTTCATTTAATTTTTAACTTATCATATTCATGAGTTATAAAATAAATCATGTAAAAAAGATACTCATGAATATCAAAAGATATAATTTAATTTAATAAATCTCCTCTTAGATAATAAAAAATTTTTAGGAGATCAATTTTGTAAGAAAAATCTTAATTCATGAAAATTGTCAAGTTACAAGTATGATTATGCAAAATGAGATATGGAAATATAGGATCTCAACTTATTTATGTGATTTCAAATCATCAAGATCATTGTTTAGATTCATGTTGTAGTTCCAAATAGATAAACTTATGATTTATTTATAAAATTATTCAAATAAACTTGATTTATGTAAAGATTTCAAGTTACAATTTTTTAACTTGTCAAGATCATGATAAAATCATCAAAAATATCAATGACGTTGGATAGATTCATCAATCTCTTTTTAAAATAAAATCAAAAATTTATCCAAAATCATAATAAAAAATTACTTTTCAAAAAATTTCAATAAAGTCAACATAGATTGTTTTTCAAATGAAGATAGCTAAAGTTATCTAATTCATTTTTGTAGTAAAGAGATTCAACAATAAATGTATCATTTTATCTTGTTGAAGGATTTCAAAGGATAAATATACTTTTAAGAATAATTATCTTTTTTTAAATTTATTTCAAGAATGCAATGTTATTTAAAGTCAAAAATAAAATTTCATCAAGATCATTGTAATAAAATATTTTTAAATAAAATTTTTGATTTATTCAATTCCAATGATTTTTAGACTTAGTGTAGTGAGTTATCATGCTCATTTCATTCTTATTAAATATAATTTTAATTTACAAAATACTAGACAATGAAGCATGATTTTTCTCTCCCTTCTCTATATTATTCTATGTTAAAATTCTATCATTCAACATAATCATTTAGCATTTCAATTAATGTAACATTTACACCAATCATTTCATTGATTTTGTCAATATTTGAACCATTTAGCAATCATTATTAAAATCTCATTTTTCATAAATTTGATTGTATATATTTTTCATTAAAAATAGCTAAATTTTCTTGGTTCTAATTCTAGTATTCTCTAGCTAACACAAATATTATGCATTACTGAGATCAATCAAGATTAATTATAATAACGAATTATCCTTAAGATTTATTACCATTAATTTTATTTTTAATAATTTTTCTTGTTATTTACTTAGGCTAGTGAGCTTGAAAGATTGTTAGATCTCAAGTCATGTGTCTTGAGCATCTGCTTTCAAAACATTACTCGCTGCTCCTAGCCTTGTTAGGAGGTAATTTTATATTATGCGATGTTTTTATTTATGTACCCATTTAAGTTTGGGTCTTTCATGATATGTTCTTCTCATGTTCTCTAATGACTTAAGGTTGTTTATAATTTCATGAAGAACTCAAATTAATTTATGTGGATAATAATTTCTAAATAAACACTTATAAGCAAAGTGTCCATATCTACCATAAAAATTACATCTATTTTTGGGCAAAGAGTATAATATGAGGATAGTTGGCTTTTGATGAGTCTCACACACAATGCTAATACTTTCCTTATGAACATGACCCTTATCAAGATGGATCATATTTCGAGATTAATTGTCTATATTAAGCCCTTTTTGAGTTTTTTTGTAGTATGTCATTTTCTTGTTTAATTATCTCTAATGACTCATAATTAGAACAAGAAAATCATCATATTAATGCATCATTCAAGGTTTTATATTTAGTACATGAATTGTATGATGGTGATCTATTATGCATTTATTCAAATTTACTAACTAAATAATCATGCTCTTTCTTAAGTAATTTATAAGATTTGGTAATTATTCTAAATTCATTATAAAGCTCATGAAAAACATTTAATAAGATAGGGTTTCAGGCAGTGGAATCGCCAACTGAGCAGTCCAACCGCATTTGGACAGTGTGTTCTGGCGGTCCCACCACTAGTGCACTATTTTTGAAAAAATATTTTTTTATATATGTGCAATAAGCAACTTATTTCAATCATCATAGCATTGCAAATCAATGTTACATCCAAACTAATATTCAATCATCAAAATCCCTTTTTTATAAATTTTAATAATTTTTCATTGAAAACAACTAAGGTTCTATAGTTTTAATATACTCTACTCATGCATCATTGAAAATCAATCAAGATTCATTATATGATAATCAACCATTAGAAGATTTATTATCAATAATTTTAACTTAATATATATTTTAATTATCATTGTTTAGGCTAGTGAGCTTGAAGAAGTGTTAGATGTCAATCCACTTTTGAAACATTATTTAGTGCTCCTAGCTTTAGTTTGGAGATAATCCTACAAGAAAGATGGTTTTAATTTAGGTACCCATTTTACTTTGGGTCCCTCGTGAAGAGCTTTACCAAATTTATTTAGAGGTTTTTGGTTGTTTATGGTTCCTTTAGAAACCCAAATTAATTTATATGGATTATACTTTCCAAATGAGCCTTTGTAGGCTTTATATCCTAATCTATCACAAAAGTTATATTTAATTTTTGGTGGTAAGTTTAGAGTGGGCCTTTTAATGAAGATAGTTGGCTTTTGTTAAGTATTGCCAATAAAGCCTATACCTTCTTTCCTATGAAGATGACCCTTATTTACAAAGATCATATTTAGGGATTTATTTCCTATTTCAAAAATTTCTAACGTTTATTACAATACAATTTTTTTTTTCTAAGTTCCTCTAAAGTTTCATATTTGGTGCATGAACTAAGTGATGGTGATGCCATGTATTTGATCATTCTACTAACTAGTGAATCATGGTCTTTCTTAAGTAATTTATAAGACTTACTAATTTTTCTAAACTCATCATAAATCTCATGAAAAATATTTAATAATTCAGTAAAGGAGATATTGGAAGACTCACTTACCTCGTTATGGATGGCCATGAGACTATAGTTGGCAACTCATCCTTGATGTGATTTTCTTCATCTGATGAGCTTGAGTCATCTCAAGTCGCCGAGAGAGCCTTATTCTTGTGTGGTGCCTTCTTCTTTAATTGAGGGCACTCATTTTTTAAATGTCCTAGCTTCTTACATTCAAAGCATATAACATTATCTTTTATTTTTATAATTTTTATTCTTTTTCATAAATTTTTTAATTTTTCTGGTTAATAGTGCAATGTCATTGTCATCATCACTCGAAGTTTCACTCGAGGAGTCATCTGTAGCTTTCAGTGTCAAATCTTTCTTATTCTTTGGAAGGAGTTTCTTTAAGTTCGTCATGAGTTTTATAGCTCAGTTCATAAGTCATAAGTGATCCAATAAGTTAAAAAAAAAAGAGGAAGATTATTTAGATCTTTAGCCTCTTGAATTGTAATAACTTTAGGTTCCCAACTTTTTAGAAGAGATCTTAATATTTTGCTAACAAGTTCAAAATTAGAAAAATATTTACTAAGAGCTTTTAGACCATTGACGACATCCATGAACCATGTATACATGTCTTAAATGGTCTCATTTGGTTTCATTCTAAACAATTAATAACTATAAACTAAAATATTAATCTTAGGCTCTTTAACTCTACTAGTGTCTTTGTGTATGATTTCAAGTGTATGCCAAATATCATAAGTAATTTTATAAACAAAAACCCGATTAAATTCATTCTTATCAAGTACATAGAATAAAACATTCATTGCTTTTGCATTTAATGAAATAGCCTTATTTTTTATATCATTCCATTCGTTTATTGGTTTGGAAGACTTTTCAAAATCATTTTCAATTATGTGCCATAAATCAAAATCGATAGAAATAAAAAAAATATGTATTCTTTTTTTCCAATATGTGTAATCCATCCCATTGAACATGGGAGGATGTATAATAGAATATCTTTTATTCATGCCAAACGAAGTCGTTTACTCAGTTGGATGTTTAGTCTAATGAGTAGAACCTCACTTTGATACCAATTGTTAGGATCAATTGGCACTAAGAAGGTGGGGTTGGGGGGTTTGAATTGGTGCAAGTAAATAAAATAATTGATTTAAAAAACTTGCTTGAAGTAAAGAAAAAGATCAAAAGCATTTCCTGGACTTCGTTGAAAGTGAAAAAGCAAAAAAAAATGATGCACGTGCCTTTCTTCAAACTAATTAATAATAATTAAATGTAATAAACAAGACAAGAGTAGAGAGCTCATAGATTTGTAGTGGTTCGACCATAACTTGGCCTACGTCCACTCCCCAAGTCCTTTTCCTCGAGGTCCACCGGTGTCCACTACCGATCTTTTTAGGTGAAGACGAAACCGTTACACTTCCTACTCTCATTTTCATAAGCTTAGGAGAGAAACCTTACAAGCTTTATACTTACAACTCACAAGGGAGACTTTTATAATCATTATATTTTTTTTTCACTCCCTTGCCTCTTTTCTTTTTCTTGCACAATTTTAGCACATAATTTTTATAGAATTTTTAGCTTGATTGTTATACTAAATGCAAGAAGACTTGAGGTATTTATAGACCCCAATTGGCTTCAGAAATTAGAGCCAAAAATTTAAACGTATCAAAAAAAAAAAATCTAGTATGGGCGTACAACCATTGGCACCGGTGATACTATAACCGAAAGCTGTCGAAAAATAGGGCGATGACCGTACGACCGTCGACCACCGGTGGTACAACTGTCGAAAATCTCAAAAATATGTTTCCTCCACTTTTTCAATCCCAACTTATATCTTCAGTTGATCCCTTTCTAGGTCAACTAATTGAGCTCAACCTGAGCTCAATCCAAACCTAAGTGTGGACCTGGTTTGCCTCACTTAAGTTAATTTAGATTCCTTCCAAATTTAACTCAAGTAGGACTCAAATTTAACTAATACTAATTATGACTAATTAATTATAATCATTTTGACCATCAAGTCCAACAAGACCCTCGTAACTCTTGGCAAGCTTTTTGGCAACCTCCGATGATCTTTCGTGAGTCTCTTAGTCTTCTTCTGACAAACTCCTGACGCCTTCCTAGCAATCTCCCGATCACCTTCAACGAGCCTCTGATACCTTCGACGAGCTTACATGAGCTCCCGGCAAGCTTCCGATACCTTCAGCGAGCTTCCGGCGAGTCTCATGGTAAGCTCCCACTGCATCGTATGAACCCTGGCCCGATGCCCAGACTTAACTCTGGCCCAACATCTGATTGTAATTTTATTTCTCTATTATAGCTAATCCTACATCAATCATCTCTAACACACATGTTAGATCAACAAACCATAAATTGATTTCATTATCAAAATCGGAGATTCAACAAGTTTGACTAATCAATACGAATCACAGTGTTGTACATCATCAATATCATACTTTACTCTATATACCATAACACTATTAGTCCTTCCTAATATAGCCCAAAATGGCATTTACAATTTGTATTATCAAAACAATCTTATTTACACATTACACACACACACACACACATATATATATATATATATATATATATATATATATATATATATATCAAAATTTGAGAGTCAATAATTTGCCCCTTAGTTGATGATGACAATCGATGATAGAGTCTAAACTCCCCCTGTCTATATGCCATAATGAACTTAAATTTTTAAAACACATGATAAATTTTTAACTCTTTGAATTCAAGTTAAAATAACTTTAATCATAAATCATAGTAGCTTTCATTAGTGATTATTACAAAAATCATATACATAATTTCACATCATATCTATATATCTTAAATAAATATTATAAGTTGATGTTATTATAATTCAATATGCATTTGAGTGCTACGTCATCAAAAAAAAAAAATATTATTTCTATCCCTTTGTCAACAAAAAAAGAAAAAAGAAATAAATTACCCGCTACTTTTCTCTCCTCGTTTATTATTATCAAAAGGAAAAAAATAAATATCATTTTATCATGATATTATTTCTTCGTTTATATCAACGTGCTAATGAAGGATACTAAAACAAAAAAGTCATATGGCATAAATCTCACATTCATGTATTTGAAATCATGATACTGATTAATGAGATGAAACTCCTCTTTAGTAAAAGGAAGGAAAAAAACTATAGGAGAATAAATAGTAGTAAATCTAAAGTTAAATATCTACTCAGAGAAGTTTAGGAGATAGCTTAAGGCCCATAAAGGAATCAGCCTTCTGGATAGACCACCAAATAGATAGGTAGATAGCATCATCAACCACCCCCCTATATGAATCAATCACTATTATAGTAAGTTAAGATCATGATTTGTTTGAACAAATCTAGTTCTTAAATAGAAAAAGGAATTATAGGAGAACAAATTATAAAAGATATTGATTCGTATGAAATAGATCTTAAATCAGGAATATCAAGAAGTCAAGTGAAAGATTATAATTCTTTTCAAAAAAATTAATTAAATTTAAAATTATCATCAAAATCATTTTTCTTTCAAAAAATTCATTGAAAACAATATGGCAAGAAAATAACTAAACTTTTTTAGTTTTAATTTGTGAGATTAATTTCATACTTGCATGTTCTAATCTCCTATGTCAAAGCCATGCATCATAGTTTAAAACTGAAAATAAGTTATATCATGAAAATCATTGAGATCGATAATATAAACATTATTACTTTTTAAGGCAATCAAAGATTTATTCTTATGTGGTATATCTATGATGTAAGCATTAGACTCAAATTTAATATTATATCACTTGTCACATAATTGACTAATGGTTAATAAGTTATGTTTCAAATCGTCTACTAAAGGAGCATATTTAATCATAAGATTCGATTTGTTATCAATTTTAATTTTTTCTAAAGTTTGTTGTAATAACATATTTTTTTTAGTGAATCTAACTCATTACATTTAGTGTAAGATGTTAATATACAATTATCATACTTATTTTTTAATTTATCAAATTCATTAGAGATATATGCATGATCCTTTTTTTTAGTAATTTATATTTCTTACTAACCTTTTTTATCAAACAAATCATGAAATACATTAAGTAATTCATCATAAGAAAAAGATGTCTTGGGTGAGTTATATATCTCATTGTTAAAGGCCATTAATGCATAGTTTGTCATGTCGTCTTCCTTAATTTGCTCTTCATCTTCAAATACACTTGATTTATCTAATGTTGCCTTGAATGCTTTCTTCTTTTAGGTTGACAATTTTTTCTTTAGTTGTGGATACTTATTTTTGAAGTACCTAGGCTTCTTACATTCTTAATATATTATAGTATCCTTTTTATGTTCATTTTTATTCTTATGAGTTTTATTTATTTTCATGAATTCTTTAGGTCTTCTTATAAGGAGTTCTATGTTATTATCATCATCACTTGAACTTTCACTTAAAGAATCTTATTTGGTTCTTAGTGCAATATCCTTCATGTTCTTTAGAAGATTTTTCTCTTGTTCGTCATGTGCTTTACGAGTCAATTCATAGGTCATTAAAGACCCTATGGGTTCTTCAAGAGGACAATTATTTAAGTCCTTTACCTCTTAGATAGTTGTTACTTTTGGATCCCAACATTTCGGAAGTGATCTTAAAATTTTATTTATAAATTCAAGGTTAGTATAGCATTTACCTAGAGCTTTTGAACTATTGACAAACGTAAAACGGGTGTCACTAATGGTTTCGCTTGGTTTCATTTTAAATAATTCATAACTATATACCAATAGATTAATTTTTGACTATTTTACTCTAATTTTGTCTTCATAAGTAATTTCTAGTGTGTCAAATGTCATGTGTAGTGTCATAAGTAGAAACACGATTAAAATTATTTTTATCCAAAGCACAAAATAAAGCATTCATAGCTTTAGTGTTCAAAGAAAATATTTTCTTTTCAAAATCATTTCATACATTCATTAGATTGGAATATTTTTTAAAATTATTTTCAATGATGTTCCATAAATTGAAATTAATAGAAATCAAAAAAATTCTCATTCATTTTTTTCAGTAAGTGTAGTCCATCCTATTGAACATAGGAGGACGAGTGATAAAGTAACCCTCGTGATTATAAAAAAAATATTAAAGTTCACTTGGGTGTTAATCCAATTGAGAAAACTTGGCTCTGATACTAATTGTTATGATGACACTAAGAGGGGGGGGGGGGTGGGGGGGGGGGGGGGAGGGGGGGGGGCGTAAAGTTCAAACGGGAATATCAATCGAAAATCCATTTAACTTGAAATATGAGTAGAAATAGTGAGTAAAGTAAATCGGTAAGCAAATGATAAGGAAAAGTAAGAAGAAAATGCAAACTGATTTGTAGTGGTTCAGTCGTCCCGACCTACGTCTACTCTTAATTTCTCTTCTCTTGAGGTCACCGGTTTTCACTATCGATCTTTTTTCCAATGGGTGAAGATCAACTATCCTTACAACCCTTTCTCCTTTACCAAGCTTAAGAGAGAACCTTTACAAACTCTTTCACATAAGACCTGACACCTTTCTTAGAATAACAACTTAACTCAAGGATAAAGAGACTCAAGAGCTTACAACACTTTATCCTCAAGGATTCTTTATATTTTTCACCTCTTATCTATGCTTTATTAAGCTAAAACAGGTGAGGTATTTATAGAACCCGAATGGATTCAAAAGTGGAACAAAATTTTAAATCCCTGATTTTTCAGGATACTAACAGTACTACCACTATTACTAGATGGTACTACCATCGAACAGAGCTTGAGAATTTGGACTATGGCAGTACTACCGTCGGCTAGGCCATACTACCATCGCCTGATAGTACCACCACTGCCTGAAATTCTAGAAAAGCATAAAATAATGCTTTTTGCAGTCTAGGCAGTACCACCACCCAGGTCAAACTTAGATTGTTAATTTGGTCTTTTATCAGGCCTAACTCAGCCCTAGTTTAGGCCCAATACCAGCTTAATTCGACTCTAAATGACCATAACTAATACTTAACCACTAAATCATATATCTAACATAATTCTTAAGCAATCAGCACGTTGTCCATCATTCTGGCATGTCATCTGATTATCTGACATTTCGTTTGAACCTTCGGCGTATCACCCGACCTATTGGCATGTTAACTTCCCACAACATCCAAGCTTTTGGCACAATACCCGATCTTTTCAACCCTGATGCCCGAACTCATGGCATGAAGTCCATCCTTCGGCACGTCGACCAATCCTCTGGCCCACATCCAATCTCTGACATGATACTCTGTTGGCCCAATGTCTGATTCTTCTACTTCGATAATTTACCCTATGATGGTTCGTATCCATGTCGAAGTCTTTCCTATGTCACTTATCTTGAAAGTATATTAGTTCATAAATTTATCAATTTATTTCATCATCAAAATTCGAGATTCAACAACTATAGTAATTATCAATTATATAAGACTTAGGAATATGAGTTACAAATAATATTTATTAAAATTTCTTCAATCTGTTTACACTAAAATAGTTTAATAATAATAAAAATAATAATCTTAATAATTATTGAATATCAATCGGTATAAAAAAACTCATATGATAACAATAATCAAAATATAAATCATACTTTTATATAAACAATAAATATTATTTTACAATTTTAAACATATACATATGAATAACTAAATAAATATTTAAGAATAATAATTATATTTTTATTTATCACATGTAAAATTTTATCAATATGACATATGAGAAAACTATAAATAATCATAAAGTATATTTTTTTAATTTCATATAGAACCCTTAGACTAATAAATTCTATTTAATTGGGTAAGCTCAAAATTGGACTACCCATGCTCATATCTTTTAGTTAATTAGGCCCATCAAAATTAAAGTTGATCAAGATTAAAAATTAATCAAAATTTAACTTTTCTCTGAATTTGATCAAAATTTAATTGATTGAACTAGATCCGGTCAAGTAGTCAAAATGCAATAATGATCAAGTCCAATCAAAATATTTTATTAAAATAAATTTAATTAATATTTTATAATTAAGGACATAAGTAAAAAATTAATTTTTGGAGGGTAAAACTATAATTTTAATTAGGATATGTAATGAAAAAAATTCTAATTTTTAAGGGTCTAATTGGAAAGTAAACATAGGGATACAAATTAAAATTATTTGATTTATAAGGGATAAAATTATCCTTTTATCAAAAACCCAAATTTTTACTCTACAAGCTCTGTGCGAGGTGTCGTAGTCATCGTCTACGATGGCTATGTGATGTGCGATCGCTGCCATCGTATGCAGTTATCGTCTGTGCGCGTACATTTGCTCGGCGACCCCCACGATCATTACGACATGGTTATGCACACACACATCGCCAGATGACCTCGCTGGCCTTTAGCGACTAGCAGATTTTGAATTGCTATAGTGATTTTGAATTGCAAGGAGGATTAAACTTGCATTCTTCTCTCTTTCTATCCCTCATAGAACCACTATAAGCAATGAATAGATATAAAGGGAAAATGAAATAAGATTTATAATCTCTCAATGACTAGTTCATGTGACGAGGAAAGATGAGAAAAGATTTTATCTCAATAATGTAACATATCTACATCTCCTCTTATATGTATATCTACATATTTATGTATTGGTATTGAGTCTCTAGGAGATCTTATCCTCTTATAGGTAAGAGCAAAGGATTCATAATAAATAATTAGAAGTCTCTCTCTCATCAAGATCATTTCTTAAAGAATATTATCATAATTAAACTTTCTTTCTATTAATCGATAACTATAATCAGAATTTAATTATATTTATAATATATCTTATTAGATAGAATCATATAATATTAATATAAGATTAAGAAAATAGAGTAAAGAGGAGCCCATGATAGAGGAAGAGGAAGAGAATGAGAATAGAGGAAATGCATTAAAAGACAAAGCAAGGTCTATTAAGTGAGACTAATGTTGAATCTTAGAGTTGATTGATGTAGGATTAACTATGATAGACCACAATGAGAGGTTTGGCAAAAGCCAAGTCTAGGCATCAGGCCGGAGTGAAGACGATGCGGTTAGGAACTTGCCTGGTGTGCATCGGGAGCTCGCCGAGGGTATCGGGAGCTCGTCGAGGGTATCAGGAGTTTGCTAGGATGGCGCAAGGGAGTTCACCGAAAGAAGATCGAGACTCGTCGGAAGATTGTTGGGGGTAGCCGAAAGGCTTGTCGAGAGTTGAGAAGGTTTTCAAGTGGATTTGTTGGTCATGAATGTAATTAATTAAGTCATAGTTAGCATCGTGCAGGTTTAACCATGATTGTGAAAAGGAGTTGCAGACTAGATATGGACCCAGGATCAAGCTTAGGCATCGGGCCAAGGTTTGGATGATGCGGTGAGAGCTCGCCGGGAGTTCGCTAAAGGTATCAGGAAGATCGTTAGAAACATGTCGAGAGATCGTTGGAGGAGAACCGTGAGACTTACAGCAGGGAATGCCGGAGGTTGTCGAATTGCGAGAGTGAGGTTGTTAAGCTTGATGGTCATGTATGGTTATAATCTTTAAGTCATAAGTTAAGTTTGAGTCCAAATTGAGTGTGATTTAGAAGGAATCTAAATCAACTCAAAGAGGCAACTGAGTCTACTAAAGGGGATTAATTGAGCTCAGGTTGGGCTAAGTTGGTTGACCAGAGGATTGGTCAACATAAGGTTCAAGTCGGAATTCAAAAAGTGGAGAGAACCACTTTTCCAAAAATTTCAGCAGTCGAACCATTGATAAGCGACGATTATACCACCGCCACCCAGGTTTTCGGGCGACTGACGGTGGTTGAACCACCCAGGATAGTGGCTGAACCACTTGTACCCTGGATTAAAGGATGCTTTTGGTGACTGCATTGTCGGTGCCAGTGAGTGAACCACCCGTACACGGAATTTTTGGATACATTTGAATTTTGGCTTCAAATTCTGGAGCCATTTGGGGCCTATAAATACCCCAAATTTTCTTGCATTCCATATAATAATTTTGGGCTAGAACTTCTGTGATAAATTATGTGTGAAAATTGTACGAAAAAGAAAAAGGGTAAGGGAGTATTCTAAGCGTTGTAATCTTGTCTCCCTTGTAAGTTGAAAGGTTGTAAGTGTTTGATCTTCACCCAAAGAAGATCGATAATGGACACCGATGGGCCTCGGAGAAGAAGACTTAGGGAGTGGACGTAGGTTGGTTAAGGCCGAAGCACTATAACTGTGAGTGTGCTTTAATTACTTTCATATACTCTTAATTGCTCTTAAACTCTTGATAGTTGGATTCGAAGTTTCAATCTCTCAACTTCCTTAAATCAATTTACAATCGGTTTTATTAAGAGAAGCTTATGTTGTTCACTTTTTAATTTACTAAAACAAAGGTTTTTAATCAAGCACTATCATTCTTGCACTAATTCATCCCCCAACCCCCTCCTCCTCTTAGTGCCAATTGATCCTAATAATTAGTATCAGAGCAAGGTCATACTTTTTGGACTAAACACCCACTAGAGTAAATGACTTTGCTTAGCATGAATGAGGGTCAATGTATCACAAGTCCTCCTATGTTCAATGGGACGGACTACACATCTTGAAAAATTCGTATGCATATCTTTTTTATTTTGATAGATTTTGATTTGTGGTGTATTGTTGAAAAATATTTTCAAAAGTCATCGAAACCAATAAATGATCGGAATGATTATGAAAAATAAATATTTTCTTTAAATGTTAAGGCTATGAATGTCTTATATTGTGCTCTCGATAAAAATGAATTTGATCAGATTTCTTATTTTGATTCGACTTTCGATATATGGCATACATTAGAAATGACATGTGAAAACGTAACTAAATCAAGTGAATCATTAAATAAAATGATCTATATAAATGAACTTCAATAACAACTTTCAAAGATCCCGAAGAAATTGGAACTAAAGAGAACACATGACTCCTCGAGTGAAATCTCTAGTGATATGAACTTTGAACCTTTGACACATGAACCGGATAAATTAATCAACATAAACTATAAAAATGATCTAAAGATGGATAAAACCTCTTGAAATGAATGCAAGAAGTCAAGGAGCTCCAAATATAAAGTGCACAACTAAGAAGTGGAGAATCTCGCGCTTATGACGATCCAAGACGAGGTTAGTAATTCATTAAGTATTTTCTTTTCCGAGTTATTAAATATGCTTCATGATCTGTTTGATAAATTTAGAAAAATAAGTAATTCTTATAAGTCACTTAAAAATGAATATGTGTTAGTTGGTAGATTTGATAAAAATGCATTACCCATTAGTATCACTTAACCTTTGTTTTAAATGTGAAATGCTATAAAATGTTAAAGAAAAAATATCATTCTTAAGACAATATTAAAAAAATTTAAAATTGGAAACAAATCCCTAAATATGATCCTCACCAACAATGGTCATATTAATAGAAGAAATGACATAGGGTTTGTTGGTAACATTGAACAAAAGCCAACCAATTTGGTTAAAGGACCTACCTTAAATTTGCTACCGAAAATCAAATATATTTTTTATGAAAAAATTAGAACATAAGGTAAACAAATGTCTATTTAGAAAATGTAGTTCACACCAATTATTTTGGGTTCCCAAGAGAATAACAAACAACCAAAAACCATTAAAAAGGAAAGATAAAGTTTTGCACGAAGGACCCAATATTAAATGGGTACCTAAATTTCTTTTATAAATTTGTCTCCTATGTTTTAGATGCTCAAGACATATAACTTGAGATCTATCAAGCTCATTAGCTTAAATACTAACAATATAAATTATTAAAAATAAAAATAAATCTTCATTATGATGGTGCGTAACCTTTTCGTTGCATGCTAAAATTAGAAAGAAGAAAGATTAGCTAGCTTTAATGAAAAAATATGAATATGAAAGGGAGATTGTTAGGACCCTAGCTAAGTCGGGTCCATCCATTCATGATTAAATCGAGTCGAGTCATGTTAGTTTATCCAATCGGAATTAGTTATGAGACGAGTAAGCTAAATCGAGTCAGTTATGAGTTGGTTGGAGTTGGTTTTTATCTTCGGTTAGGATGAAGTCAATTATTATTTTCAGTTAGGAGTTTATCATGTTAGTTAAGAGTCGAAGATTAGCAAGATTCTTGGCAAAGCCCTATAAATAAGACTATAAACTCTTTCATGAAAATCAATCAATGAAGAAGTATTAGTTTTAGCTAAAAGGTAAAACTCTAGGAGGTAGATCCCCTCGAAGTGATATAGGAGGCCCGATCCTTTCGAAGAGATCGTTTATCCTCCTTTCTACCCTCTTCCTCCATGATAGAACCATATGGTTCTATCATTTGGTATCAGAGCAATAATTCTCATCGTTCCTTTGTGATTCCACAACCATTCCTCTTGTCATCATTGTCGCTGTTGCCATCATCGTCAACATCATCATCGTTACCATCATCGTCGCTGTCGCCATTATCATCAACATCGTCATTGCTACTATCATCGTTATATTTGTCACCTTGCTACAAAAAAAAAGTGAGAGAGAGAGAAGAAAAAGAAGCGTGAGTCACCCCTCCTTTCTCCTCATCAAGCAAAAAGAGAGAGAGAGAGAGAAAAGAGAGAGAGAGAGAGAGAGAAGAAGAAAGGAGGAGGAGGAGGAGGAGGGGCCCTGCACCTCCCCCTTCTTCCTTCCCCACCTACCTGCTACCAGCCCCTCTCCATCCCTACCCACACCTCCTTTTCTACCATAGCAACCGTACATCACTACTACCCTCTCCCTCAACCGCCTCTTCCTCCGCCAGCCACCTCTATTCCTCTCCTCCCTACCACCATAGCTGGCCATCCCTACCATCTCCCTTCCTTCTCTCGCTGCCTGCACCAAGTCGCGTCGCCGCTCCCCTACTGCACCAATCTTCTACTCCCAGTCTCTGCCACCCACTGTGGTAACCGCTGCCCTTGTCCCCTTCTCTAAAAAAAATTGCAGTGGCAGCCCTCATCGACCATGGCCACTGCCTTCTCCCCTCGCTTCCAGCCACGTCCTCACCACGGCCACCTACTGCTTCCTCCTATGCCTCTTCCCCACGACCTGCCACCGCGGCTAAGCCCTCCTCTAATGCACTTGCTCCACCGTCGGCTAGCCCCTTTCTTTCTGCTCAATCGCAGCCAAAGCCCTCGCCCCTGCCATCGTTGCTTCTTCTTCCTCGACTTCATTCGAAACCTGCGGCTGCAGCCCGCTCCCGCACAGCAACGTCACCGCTACCTGCCACCTGCGGTTGTGGTTGTTGTCCTCAATCCACTTCAGCACCCATCTATCACCCGCTGCTTCCAACCATGTCGCCTTTGTTTCCCGCTACCGCAGTCTGTCCACAACTGCAGCCAACCGCTGCCACCCGCCACTGCCAACCGTCGACAACTGCCGCTGCCCTCTTCCTTCCTCCTCTGCCAGCTGCAGCCTTCACAGCCCCTTTTCTTCCTTCCCTGTAGCAGCAACCGCCCCAAACGCAGATGCTACCCTTCCTACCATTGCTACCGGCCACCTCTGTTCCTCCCCTCCACTTCTCACGATGACGCTATCTCCTCCTTAATCGCTGCTTGCTACTGCCGATGCTCCTCATGACACTACTGCCTCCTCCCTTACCGTTGTTGTCTTCACTGTTGTTGTCACTTTTAACCACACCCCTGTCGCTGCACCTCCTTGATGCCACCGTTTCATCCTGTAGCTGCCACCTTGCCAAGTTCCAGCAGTGGTATCCATCTTTCTCTCCTCTCATTGCTTGTCTACACCGACAATCTTGTTGCGACACATCTACGATGCAAATTCATGCCTTGACTCGATAGTAGAAAAAAAATAAAGAACTAAACATTATTGATCTATAATCATACACGATGACTACAGATGATGCACTTGATGCAAGGTTTAAAGCCTTCGAGGCTCGCATGGAAGATAGATTTCAAGAGCTCCTCCACGAAATTAGAAGAAGCCGATCAAAGAGTCCCAAGAAAACTCAATATGGTGAAAGTTTCAAAGGGAGTCAATCTGAAAAGTATGATCAGGGGCAAGACACAGGATACACACGTATAAGGGTGGAGTTTCCCAGATGGGAAGGTGGAAACCCGATTGGTTGGATTTCACGTGCTGAAAATTATTTTCATTTTCATTGGACTCTGGAGGAATTCAATGTGGAGATCGCCTCCATTCAACTTGAAGGAGATGTGATATAATAGTATGATTTGTACAAGACATATCACGAAGTCTCTTCGTGGGGACAATTCAAGAGAGAACTCCTGATTTGCTTCGGACCATTGGAGTACAAGAACATTAATGGACAACTCGCTAAAATCCTTCAGACTTCTACAGTACAGGAGTACCAGAGCAGATTTAAGCACATGTTGAACCAAACCTGAGATTGGTCCGAGATACAATTGGTGAGAAAATTTATTGAGGGACTTAATCTTGAGATTCGATGTGAAGTTAAAGCTCATCATCCCTGGACCATGATAGCAGCCATATCATTCACTGACGGTGCAATCGTCAAAAGCATCCTTGAATCTCAATATTTAAGCACCTATCGAACCAAACACGAGATTGTTTTAAGAATGATATTTTTTTCTTTAACATTTTCTAGCATTTCACATTTAGAACAAAGGTTATGTGATACTAATGAGTAATGCATTTTTATCAAATATACCAACTAACACATATTCATTTTTAAGCGACTTATAAGAATTATTTATTTTTCTAAATTCATCAAACAGATCATGAAGCATATTTAATAACTCAGTAAAAGAAATAATTAATAAATTATTAATCTCGTCTTGGATCTTCATAAGTGCGAGATTCTTCACTTCTTGGTTGTGCATTTTATATTTGGAGCTCCTTGACTTATTACATTCATTTCAAGAGGTTTTATCTATCTTTAGATCATTTTTTTATAGTTTATATTGATTAATAATTTTGGGCTAGAAATTATATGATAAATTGTGTGTGAAAATTATAAAAAAGAGAAAAGGGATAAGAGAGTGATCCAAGTGTTGTAATCTTATCTCTCTTGTATGTTGAAAGGTTGCAAGGGTTTGATATTCACATAAAGAAGATCGATAGTGGACGTTGGTGGGCCTCGGAGAAGAGGACTCAGGAAGTGGACGTAGGTCGGTTAAGGCTGAACTACTATAACTGTGAGTGTACTTTAATTACTTTCATTTTACTCTTAATTGCTCTTAAACACTTGATAGTTGGATTCGAAGTTTCAATCTCTCAACTTCCTTAAATCAGTTTCCAATCGGTTTTATTAAGAGAAGCTTCTGTTGTTCACTCTTTAATTTACGAAAGTAAAAAATTTTAATCGAGTAATATCATTTTTGCACTAATTCACTCCGCTTTCACCTTAGTGTCAATTGATCCTACCAACTGAGAGGCCGATAGGTGAGAGATAAGATAAACAAATACAGAAAGCTTAAAAAAATAATAATTATTATAAAAAAATAAAAATAAGAAATACCAAATGATAAATTTATTGTATTAACAATTGAATAAGGTATACTTGTTTGACCAAATAAGTGATAAGTCTAATTTGATAAGGTATAATGTTGTAAATCTTATTCATCGGAACATGGTTAAATCTCTCGGTTCAGATTTAGTTTCCTAATTGGGATTAGTATTTATCAAGTTAATTATTTTTTAATCACTAGTTAATATGATCCATATTATATTGATACTATATGATAAACTTTTTGCTTCATATACTAAAAATATTTTAAATATATATATAATAAAATAAAATAAAAACTCTTTGTCCTTATCACCGGATGAGATAATTGGCTTGTTAACTTTATTGAGCATAAATCATTATTTCAAAATATTTAGATCTAAAAAGTATCCTCATTAGACTATTAATAATATTAGTCTTTCTCATGCAAAATTAATTAAGGTATTACGGAATTCATTACTTAAGAGCTTGATATCCTCGTTAAGGTCTAGTATAACTTAGATCAAGTCCTAATTAAATGCATATAAAGTATAGTCTTAATACCAGGTCGATTCTAGTACTAATTGTCATGATCGAGTCTAATGAAATAATTGACCTATCAAATTTTATTGAGCCTAAATCACTAATTTAAAATGATTAAATTAAAGTTGAGAATAATATTGTTATCATATCCTTATAAATAAATTTTAGCATCTTAGTTTTAATATGGAACTCTCTCTCAAATTTTCAATGAAGAAGATAGCATAAATCTACAGTCGTATTAATCATAGCATATTTAAGAGAAAACGACACATCAATAACCAGTTATCATGTAAAACCTTCTTAATATTACCATTGCCACCCAAAACCACATTTAAGATGTTCTATAGATTTTTTTAAAAAAAATCTCTAATTCCAACTAATTTTGCATGTGTTAACAGCTACATAAGGTCATATTTAACAATAACAATCTTAAACCACAAGATTCAAATACAAGGATCCCTAAACCCCCTTCACATTAATCTTTGCTAAGCTAGAAGGAAGAGCCTAACCAATTCTTTTTTATTTATATATGAACGAACATATATAAATATTTCTTCATGATTCAATAAGAATTATCCTACAATCCACTAATTATTATACCTTCAACTGCACTTATATTTCATTCAAACATATGCAAACATACATAAATATTTAATAATGATTCAATCGTGACATAATAATAACCTACATACATGGCCAATCGGATCCAGACCTCTTGGACTCTAATCCAGTCAGATCTACATTACTCTATCAGAGTGGTGAAAGAAACCTTACAAGTCAAACTGAAATGGATTCCTTCAATTTTATACATTTCACTTGGAATTATCTAAATTATAACAATCGATTTGTTGAAAATATTTATATATATGAGATGAAAAAAGATGGAGTGAGAAGATAGTTTCATATCGTTAAGGATTGGTGCATGCAATTGTATTTTATAATGAAAGGAGCAATATTTGTATTGTTTTCATACTATAAGATCTTATTCTTCTTACTTTTGGTATTTATGTTTTTGAGGCAATACTACTCCGTTACCGGTTGATAAATATTGTATTTATAAATGAAGTCTCTCTTTATATTTACATAGTATTAAAGCCACAAGGAATGCGATTTATACTTTTAAGATTTTTTTAAGGAACACCAACACTTATTTCTTTTTCCCGACTATGAAATATAATATAAAAGTTAGTAGGGTTGGTATAAAATTCTCAATCAATTCAATCATAAATTGTAAAAAGATTTATTTGGAGTTATATCTCATAGATAAAAATCTACGGAAAAAGATTAATGGCAATATAACAAAATCATCAGAGGGACATAAAATACAAAAGTCAAATTTATGTTTAAGAGATGTATCTATTGTCCAAGGTGATCACCCTTTTTTTTTTTTTTTTCCTGTCTTTTGCAAGATTGATAATTTATACTATCTATGTTACTATTTGAGAAATAGAAAGATCACCTTATTAAATAAAAATAAAATAGAGAGATCTCGAAAAAATATTAAGAAATATAGGGATCACATTGGATAATATTAGTTAACTCGTTCTCCACATACTAAAATAGAGTTATATTTTTCATCTTAAACAATACATCAAGAGTGACTCAAGTCTTTGAAATCGGCTTATAACTAAAAAAATGTGTAAAAAAATATCTTTAACATAAACTCCTTCCTCTACCTCATCTTGACATCTTCAACCATCGATCACCTCTGACACATGAAGATCTTCACTAACAAAATAGGACACTATGCGAGTCTTTCAAGTCTTATTGTCGAACTGATTAAAAAATTTTATACCAAACTCCCTAACTTGACAATAATAATATATATAATTTTATTTTATAATCTATGATTGAAAATATGCTAATTATCTTTTTATCAAGAAGATCTTCAAGGTACAAATCACCATTCCTATGGCTTTAAATAGTATAACATAGTGCTAACAGTTCAAAATCTAACATAAGACAAAAAAAAGAAAAAAAAACAAAAATCTAGGCGAAATAGAAATCTTTATTGAACTTCTAAAAATATTTATAAGAATCCACACAGTTAATTGTTGTATCTATTTAAGGACATAAGATGACACTTGATAAGGTAAGTAATGGGCCATCTCGATCCACCAAGACTCGCTCCAACTCGTCGGCCACGTTGACACCAAAATCGAAGTGGGAACAACCATGGCAGAGGCAAACCAAAGTGTCACCAGCGCCAGGTGGACGACATGTCGGCAGAACCCCACCTGCATGCCATTAATGCGGGACAGCATGCCGTACCTCCGCGCCATGCCTCTGCTCCCACTGATCAACCGTACGTGTCGGCGGCCTTGCTTGGCACGTCGACAGAGGTAGGGCCGAACGTACGGTAGTCCCACTTGGGGGGGGGGGCACTAATTTGGTCATCGAATAGGTCGTGTCGGACACCCCCATCCCGATTTGACCTTCTTGCAGGTTGACCGTCATGGATCCTGAGGAAAAGGAAATATGAGCCGCCTACCCGAGATGGAGCCCCCGAGACACTAGACTGACCTCATCATGACACTTCGCTTCTCGATGGCACTGACGAACTCGCACACATGGAAGGGACCGAGCCATGTTAGCTCTTTGGCCACTACATCAAAGACACTAACAACAATTTAAACTAAGATAATCTTATTTGATTCACCTGTATTTGATCTTATTAAGACTCTACTATCTCATTTAACCAACTCCATCTTAATTGATGCTTTCAATTTCTTAGCCTTGAGTTACTGTAATCATAACACACTTCACATTATGGTTGTGTAAGATGGTCTACGAATCCTTGACGTGATATCATCATCACTACTTGTCTCTTCTTCTTCTTCCACCGACGACTGTTCGACCATCAGTTGCACCGGTGGATGTAGCAACATTATCCTCTCTTCTGCGCACCCTCTATCATCATTTCATTCAGCCATTCGATTGGATATCAGGATAGAGTACCACGCGATCCCACAGGTACTGGAAACACAAGCTTGCACTCGTAAAGGCATATCTAGAATTCAAGACAGTGGTAAGTTGTTGTGCTTATATCGTCGTCTCAATCTTGTTTCCGCTCCATCTTCCTTGGCGGCCACAGACTTCTGTGGTCGTACGGTGAAATTTGTGATCCAGAATTGAAGGTCGGACAAGGTGGAAGAGGGTGAAGAGAGAAGAGATAGGAAGGTCAAGCGAGGGCACACATGCATCTTCCAAATCGAAATCACACTATAAATATCTCACAGTACGTGTTCCTTGCTTTTGTTTGGAAGCCCATGATGGGAATAACACAAGAATCAACTTTGTATATGAACAAATACTAGCAGACCGTCACGCACAGCGGAATGAAACAGAAATCACAATCAGATGAACACCAAGATTTACGTGGAAAACCCCTTTAACTAGAAGGGTAAAAACCACGGGACAAGCCAGAGAAAATCCACTATCAAAATAATGAATATACAGATCTCAGGCTTTTTGCCCAAGCCCAAAGCAATAGCCACAAGAGAATCTCAGGGATACAAGGACTATAATCTTAAACACAATATCTAAAACCTTCCCAAGAGATCACAGTAAGAATCCACTGCAAACTGATCTAACCTGAGATTTGAATGATTGAGAATAGTCTTTTTCTGCCCTTGTCTTCTTCCCTTGTCTGGATCTCTTGTTTTCTGGCCTCTACTGTCAATCTGCAGATTTCAGGCTTCTGAGATTTGAATGATTGAGAATAGTCTTTTTCTGCCCTTGTCTTCTTCCCTTGTCTGGATCTCTTGTTTTCTGGCCTCTACTGTCAATCTGCAGTCTACTTTTTCTCCCCCACGTTTTCAGTCGCCTCTACTCTCTTAATCTCAACCCTAGCCACCTAATCTAGGTTTTAGGTTCATATATATGGTGTTCTGGGCTGTGGGCTTCACTAAAGCCCATTATGGGCTAAATCTGGGTCATCTGCCCAACAACCTCCCCCTTCAGCCCATAAGGGAGGCTGTCTCATGACTCCTCAATGTGAAGCCATGCCGACCAACTGTCGGCACATCTCCTGTCTCTCTTTTGGTAAAGCCTTTGTCAACATGTCTGCCCCATTATCATCTGTGTGAATTTTCTGAAGCTGTAACTGCTTCTCTTCAAGCACATTTCTGATCCAATGATATCTGACATCTATATGCTTTGATTTAGAATGAAATGTTGGGTTCTTGCATAAATGGATGGCACTCTGGCTGTCACAATACACCACATAGTTTTCCTGTTTCAGCCCCAATTCTTGTAAGAATTCTTTCATCCATAACATTTCTTTGCAAACCTCTGTAGCAGCAATATATTCTGCCTCTGTGGTGGAGAGAGCAATACACCTTTGCAATCTGGACTGCCATGACACAGCTCCCCCTGCAAAAGTAAGTACAAAACCTGATGTGGACTTCCTTGTGTCAATATCTCTTGCCATATCTGCATCTGTGTAACCTGTCAATACAGGTGGTCCACCTCCAAAGCTTAAACAAACTTTAGAACTTCCTCTGAGATATCTAAAAATCCACTTCACTGCTGCCCAATGCTCTTTACCTGGATTTGCAAGAAATCTACTAGTAACACCCACTACATATGCGATGTCCGACCTCGTACATACCATTGCGTACATTAAACTTCCAACTGCTGAAGCATAAGGAACCTTTTGCATTTTCTCCTTCTCCTCATCACTTGACGGACTCTGATCTGAGCACAACTTGAAGTGACCTACAAGAGGAGAACCAACTGGCTTTGCATTACTCATACTGAACCTATCCAATACCTTCTCAATGTATTTCTCCTGTGACAACCAAATCTTTCTCTTTCTTCTGTCACGAGAAATCTGCATGCCCAGTATTTGCTTTGCTGGCCCCATATCCTTCATTGCAAAAGACTCACTTAGGTCCTTCTTCAACCTATCAATCATAGATATATCTTTTCCGATGATAAGCATATCATCAACATAAAGTAAGAGAATAATAAAATCCTCACCAAACCGTTTGATGTACACACAATGATCTGAAGCTGTTCTTTTATATTCATTTTCAATCATAAATGAATCAAACTTTTTATACCACTGTCTTGGAGCTTGCTTCAGCCCATACAAGCTCTTCTTCAACTTGCAGACAAGATTTTCTTTACCTTTGACTTTGAAGCCTTCTGGTTGCTCCATATAAATTTTCTCCTCCAAATCACCATGAAGGAAAGCTGTTTTCACATCTAACTGTTCAATCTCCAAGTCTAGGTTAGCAGCAATACCAAGAGCAATACGGATAGAAGACATTTTAACAATAGGAGAAAAAATTTCTTCAAAGTCAATACCTTTCTTTTGACCAAAGCCTTTCACAACCAATTTAGCTTTATACTTTGGTTGAGAACAATATTCTTGAGTCTTCAACCTGAAAACCCACTTGTTCTTCAACCAGATCATATGTGTGGTTCTTCTGCAGAGAATCCATCTCTTCCTGCATAGCAATAAACCACTTCTTTTTCTGCTCACTTTCAATTGCTTCCTGGTAACTCTCTGGTTCACCTGCATCAGTAAGCATCACATACTCATCTGTAGAGTATCTTCTGGAAGGTTGACGTGGTCTAGAAGATCTTCTTAACTGAGGTTCTGTGGGAACTTGTTCTCTTTCTTCTTCTTGCTCAACATGTCCTGCAGGTAGATCAACATCTGGCTCTGCACCATCTTCCTGCACATCTCCCCCATCACCCTGATATACTGGAGGAATAACTGGGTCACAGTCTACAAATCCCTCTGCAGAAATCTTAGCCGGTGTCTCCTTCTTCAAATCCTCAATGGTTTGATCCTCAAAGAAAACAACATCTCTGCTTCTGAACACCTTCTGCTTTTCTGGATCCCAAAGCCTGTAACCAAACTGATCATGTGAGTAACCAAGAAAAATACACTCTTTTGTCTTACCATCCAGCTTGGACCTTTCATTATTTGGAACATGTGCAAATGTACGACAACCAAACACTCTTAAATGCCTATAGGAGACATCTTTCCCTGACCATACATGCTCTGCAACATCACCATCTAGAGCTGTACATGGTGATAAGTTGATTACATCAACTGCAGTCCTCAAAGCCTCATCCCAAAACCTTTTGGGTAGCTTGGCCTGTGAAAGCATACATCTGATCTTTTCCATGATGGTGCGGTTCAACCTCTCTGCAATTGCATTATGCTGAGGCGTACCAGGGACTGTCAACTCATGCTGGATGCCATGTGCCTGCAATAATCATTAAACAATCCTGTGTACTCACCACCATTATCTGATCTTATACATTTCAATTGTCTTTCTGTCTCCCTTTCAACTCTAGCATGAAACTCTTTGAAGACATTAATAATCTGATCTTTAGTCTTCAAAGCATAGGCCCAAACTTTCCTGGAAAAGTCATCTATAAAAGTAACAAAATAAAGTGCACCACTGATACTAGAAACATTAACAGATCCACTAGGAGTTTTTGTCCTCAAAGGACCACACACATCTGTATAGACACGGTCCAAGGCATGCATTTTTTTAGATAAGGCAGGACTAATAAAGGAAACTCTATGTTGTTTACCAGCCAAACAATCAATACAAGGGTTCAAACGTGTACCTCTGAGGTATGACAATACCTCTCTTTTGGAAAGTTCTTGCAACCCCTTCTCGCTCATGTGTCCTAGTCGCCTATGCCACAACTCCATGCTGGAGTCTTTCTCTGTAGCATTCAACTGCCCACCACAAGCTTTAGGCTGCAATCTATACAATGTATGACATTTCTTCCCATTAGCTACAATTAGAGAACCCTTACTGAGCTTCCACTGCCCTTTATGAAATCTGACATCAAAGTCTTCATCATCCAGCCTTCCAACTGAAATTAAATTCAGTCTTAAGTCAACCACATGTCTCACATCCTTAAGTACCAACTTGCAATCAAGGTTGGTCTTTATATGGATATCTCTCATGCCAATGATGTTTGCTGTGCCATAGTTGCCCATCTTGACAACACCAAAATTTACAGACCTGTAAGTAGCAAAGAACTCCCTCCGTGGTGTAGCATGATAAGAAGCACCTGTGTCAATTATCCACTCGAGATCCTGGCACACACAAGAAAAAATATCATCAGAAGTAGACAAAATCAAATAATCACTACCTTGTACTGTAGCTGTGATATTATCTTTTGACTCTGTATGCTCCACTTCTTTCCCTCTTTTCTTGTTCTTCTTAGGTTGCTTGCACTGATTCTTGTAATGTCCTTTCTCACCACAATTGTAGCAAATAATATCTTTCCTTGACCTTGACTTGCTTCTACCCACACGTGAACCACTTCTATCCTTTGACTTTGACCTTCCTCTGTTCTCTGAGACAAGTGCTTGTGAATCAATCTGAGAAGTTGCTGAATTCTTTCTCCTTAACTCCTCATTCAACAAACTGCTTGTTACTTGACTCATGGTGACAATTCCATCTGGTGCCGAATTTCTGAGAGAAACCACCAGTGTCTCCCAACTTTCTGGCAAAGAACTGAGAAGTAACAATGCCTGCAACTCATCATCAATAGACATTTTCATAGAGGATAACTGGTTAGTAATACTCTGCATTTCATTCAAATGCTCAGGAATAGAAGTACCCTCTTTATATTTCAAGTTCACAAGTTTTCTGATCAGAAAAGCTTTGTTGTCAGCCGTTTTTCTTTCATAAAGACCTTCTAACTTTTTCCAAAGAGAGTATGCAAAACATTCAGTAGAAACATGGTGAAAGACACTATCATCTAGCCATTGTCGAATAAAGCCAACTGTTTTTCGATCTAACCTCTTCCACTCATTATCTGTCATAGATGTGGGCTTTGCACTATCTCCTTGCAAAGGTCTATACAAATCTTTGCAATACAAGAGATCTTCCATTCTTGGTTTCCATATCATCCAATTGTTTCCGTTTAAACTAATTATGCGAGAAATGTTACCGGCCTCCATGTTCAGATACAAAAGATTAAATACCACCAAAACCCTGCTCTGATACCAGTTGATGGGAATAACACAAGAATCAACTTTGTATACGAACAAATACTAGCAGACCGTCACGCACAGCGGAATGAAACAGAAATCACAATCAGATGAACACCAAGATTTATGTGGAAAACCCCTTTAACTAGAAGGGTAAAAACCACGGGACAAGCCAGAGAAAATCCACTATCAAAATAATGAATATACAGATCTCAGGCTTCTTGCCCAAGCCCAAAGCAATAGCCACAAGAGAATCTCAGGGATACAAGGACTATAATCTTAAACACAATATCCAAAACGTTCCCAAGAGATCACAGTAAGAATCCACTGCAAACTGATCTAACCTGAGATTTGAATGATTGAGAATAGTCTTTTTCTGCCCTTGTCTTCTTCCCTTGTCTGGATCTCTTGTTTTCTGGCCTCTACTGTCAATCTGCATATCTCAGGCTTCTGAGATTTGAATGATTGAGAATAGTCTTTTTCTGCCCTTGTCTTCTTCCCTTGTCTGGATCTCTTATTTTCTGGCCTTTACTGTCAATCTGTAGTCTACTTTTTCTTCCCCACGTTTTCAGCCGCCGCTGCTCTCTTAATCTCAACCCTAGCCACCTAATCTAGATTTTAGGTTAATATATATGATGTTCTGGGTTGTGGGCTTTACTAAAGCTCATTATGGGCTGAATCTGGGCCATCTGCCCAACAGCCCATTCCTTGTTGTTTGTCTCTTGCACAGGTGAAGTCCCTCGAAACCGGTGGCTGGCGGATGATGTCAGTGCGCTGAGAAAAGCTAACAATTGCCCACGGATAACGTGGAATATTTTGCCTTGTTTTAGTGGTGGGCACGGCACGTCCAAGGTACGAAGGTCGGAGGCATTTCAATCGAGTTACAGACAGGCGTGAGCCGCTGCAGCATGTGGATGGATGGATGCACGGTAAGAAGATGAGGAGTTGGGCAACGAATTCGCGTCAAGGCTTTGTTTGTGCAAAGCCTTTGTTTGTGCAATCACGATCAGATCATTCTCCAGTGAGCACCGGCGGAAGAGGAGCACAGCGGCCTTCCTTGGTTCCTTCGTTGCTGCCATGGGGTCCTGCAGGCCTATGTGGCCGCTTCTTGGACTCTTGCCCGTTGTCTCAACCTGAGGGCCAGACATCACTTGCAACCTCGCCTCGCTGACGACAAAAAACAAGACGTCTTTTACAACAACAATTGCTGATGGGACGAGGCGGCGTCGACAGGGGCCGCTGTTCTAACGGGTCGGCTCACAAGACATGATCCAATTTGCTGGTTTGCGGATTCTTTTTCTTTCTCTCTTCTTCTGTGATTTGTCTCAGCCCTGATAGAGAAGTTTGGGTTGGTAGCAGCATCATGGAATCAAGCATTCTGCAAGTAGCTTTCGGGTGCTCATGCAAATTTCACGAGGCGCGACCATCCTCGATCACACGCTGCGGAAGGGGAAGCACTGTTCGGAGACGGCAGCTGTTTCCGCCGTGTGTGGCGAGCTCGCCGATCGTTCCACGCCAGCGTCTCTCTGATGAGGATCAAGTTCGGCTAGAGGCCTAGAGTTCATCGTGACCGTCCGTGCCGGATCGATGGAAGAAGACCGCCTTCGGGGGATCGGTGAAGGAGATGATGATGTGTCTTGTTACTACTGGATCAGGTTTGATGACAGAGCGAATCTAATACAGGAACCTACGTCCGTTGCGAGATCTCCCTTATCGTCACACCACCAATGATCTCTCATCTCCCACGTGATCGCCTGGCCCACCTCGCTTCTTTAAAGCTCCCACGTCTCTTCCACCGAGCTGAAAGCTTGTGGTGACGCCGGGAAGACTCGCTGAGGCTGTCAGAAGTTGCTGTTTCGCCCATAATGGGTGAGTCTTCATCAGCTTCCTACATCCGAATGGTAAGACAAACATGTTCGTCGTCATTCTTTTCTCCCCGCTGGAGTAGATTGATGCTTCACGATCACCACGGTGGTGCCTGTGCGTGTGGCTCTTCAGGTGCAACACTTGATCGAGCAATGCCTCGTCTTCCACATGAACAAGGACGAGTGCATGGAGGCTCTCGCTAAGCACGCCAACATCCAACCCGTCATCACCTCCACCGGTCTCTCTCTCTCTCTCTCTCTCTCTCTCTCTCTCTCTCTCTCTCTCATGCATGTAAAAAAGTTTTGTTTGCGTAGCAGTTGATCTTTGAGCATTACCAGCAAACGATAGCAGTTGCAAGAGCATGAAACCATCACCGGATCGCACAAGAATATTTTGTACATCTGCACATATATACATAAAGGAGAATGCATAGCAAAATAGTGGAAAATTTTCAAGTAACCATATATATTTCGTTTGATTGTGTTTTTGGTGTGTCATTATGTGTGTGTTAGTATGGAAGGAGTTAGAGAAGGAGAACAAGGAGTTCTTCCAGGCGTACATGAAGGACCAAGAGGAGAAGGCTTCGGAGATGGAGGCTGTGGAGAGGAGGATACAGAAGATGCTCGCTGAGACGGCTGCAAAAGATTCGGACAAGGAAGATTAGATCAAACTGTCCATTAAATTACCTTTTGTCCATCAGTCATCTGATATATGTATAGTCTCCTTAGATTCCAATACCACTTCATCTCTTCTTATTTCTCCAAATCAAGTTTGAATGCTGCAATATATAGGCTACAAAATGGAGGATTAAAACTACGGTGGTATTTGCATGGAATTTAGGGTGTGTGGTTGTGTGCGCACGTAAAAGTGTGCATGGGGTTTTTGATCGGTGATAAAAGAGTAGAACTTGGCGAGGTTTTGTGAGCTTGTATGTTATCATCATCATATATGTCACGCTTTTAGTTGATTAGGACTTCAACCGTAGTTCTTCCTTCTCTCTCTATCTCTCTCATATACAAAAGTGACATTCCATCCCTGGGTTAAAAGTCAAAGAAACTCTGATGAGACAAACATTAGTGTTTGTCTACATATGGTTGAAATATATACTTAGAGTTTAAGGTGCTACATATGTAAACATATTTTTACTTACGTTCACAAAGAAAAAAAAAATTAACTTTATTATGAGAATAATAAAATAAAATAAATAAAACTCTTCACCGAGTTAACACAAACTCAAAGTCCCTATGCACTCTTTCACATAAATCCTGAAGAAGAAAAAAGTTTTTTTTTTTTTTTATGCCTCCCTTCATCAAAATACTCAGATATATATGATATTTATTACAACAAATAATACAATTTTTCAAGCAATTTAGTTTATATTAAAAATATCCAATAGTACTTACCTATTCTAACGATATTGTCTCCACACTCTTGTTCTTTTTTCTTTTTTCTTTTTTTGCAGGCAAGGGTAAATATTTTGTAGAAGAAAAATAGTTAATCCAAATGTTATATAATCTAATGAAAGTTAACTTATTATTTTTAGAATCACTATATACTTCAACATGAATAACTAAGTTTACGATTCAGGAATAGCTACCGATATACTTGGACATTGCACAGTAATGTCATATATATGCAGCCATTGCGGGATCTGAACTGTTTCTAATATACGTGCTAACTGAGGACATAAAACTTAAGTTGGGAGTCATGATCCAGTTCAACCAAATGTGCAATCTCGCTCACGAGGTGGTAGGTAGTTCACATTCAATACATCATATGCAAGTGTGGTTAGTAGTGAGCGTTTTCGATGGCTTCTCTCTCTCTCTCTCTCTCTCTCTCTCTTTCTCTCTCAATCGGTTGGTTTGGCAGTAAATAAGATCTGCGCCAAGTCGAAGGCCACCTCTCTCTACTTGTGATCGCAATAGAGATAGGAAAGGAGTGGTTTTCCATCGGTGTGGCCAATCCACATAGCTGTAAAGATTCTTCTTGCCTGCATGCACATTGATTCAGCTGATGCTGCAAAAAATTCCAACCCTGCACTGTTGCAGAAAGCCTCGTCGGCCAATGGCCACTCGGTGCTTTGGGTCACACGTACCTCTCTCTCTCTCTCTAAGCAGAAACTTTATCTTCGCTGACAGTAAACAGTCGCCTGCTTCTCCCTTGTACGAGCAGTTAAATATCTTCGTCTTTCGATCTCTTTGTTTTCCTCCCCTCACACTTACTTATCTTTACAACACAAAGAACAAAAAGTTTGTACCTAATTGCGTCGTAGTCATTATTCTTCCAATTACGAGTATATTTCGACGCTCAAGTCAAAGAGTGTTCATCGTCCGATGCGGTGAACATTATTAAAGGCAGAAGTTTCAGTCACTGTGATATCATCTTTTCAATCTCAAAAGGCAGGCAGCAATCACGAGGCTGGAGAAGGGCCAAAAGAGAAGTTGGATGCATACCAGAGTCATACGTTGAAGACTTGCAATTAACTCCAAGAAAAAATATATATATATATGTGTCGCTCAGGTAATCATGGATGAGCTTTCTATAAGTTAAGACTGGCAGAGGGAGCAAAACTTGGAATCAGTAACATCTTGGAGACAGTTTTGAAGCTAATCATGGAATGCAAACAGTTCAATTGACCTTTAATCTATATAGCCATTTAAATGGCTGTAAGAAACAAGTCCAAACATGTTAAGGGGATATTTCTTCTCAAAGACTCCAAATGTAATAATACCTTTTTCATAACCCCTCTTCAGATGTATCATCTAACAATCAAAACTCGGAACCAAACATTTATTTTGAAGACGAGAGTAGAGCATCGGCCACAACTTCATGTCGAAACATGGCATCACAGGGTCATGCTTTCTTGTGCACTCCGAGCCGCTGCCTGAAATCCTCCTCCATTAGGGGTAGACCTTGTCGGAGGGTGATCTTGGGCTCCCATCCTAGAAGTTGCTTTGCTTTTGAGATGTCAGGTTTTCTTTGACGTGGATCATCAGGGGTATTCTCAACGACTTCAATTGATACCGAGGGTTCAATTAACTGCAAAAAACATGGTTAACTTCAAAAGGAGGTACAAATTTATAATATTTAGTTATCTTGATGTCTCCATTGCTACTCTAGCCAGTATAATTTGAAGTCAAAATGAATGGTGTCATACCAAACTCTGCTTTATCTTCCTCCCTACAACTAAAACATGATTCACCAAAAAGACAAAAAAAGAGAGCCAATGTTCATCTTTTTTCTAACAGCAAAAAGAAAAGGTAAAAAGGCCAACTTTCTGGCAGCAAGGATAAGAGAACTTACTTCCTTCACAATCTCAGCAAGTTCCATCATTGTAAATTCACCTTCAAATAATGAATAACCAATTAGAGATTCTGATCAAGGCTGACAATTAGCAAATGCTAGTGTATGGAATCATGATAACAATCAGGCAGTCATGCTTTAGAATATCTACAATGCACAGAAAAGACACACAGACAGGAACAGAGACACACACACACAGAGCATTGCAGATAGGTTTCTAAAGAAACAATATCAAATGCACCTCCTGTTTAAAACTCAAAAATCCATTTCTCCTAGCATGTTAAGGTTCCGAAAAATCAAGATCAGTATTATCCCCATTTGGCTAGTAATATAGAAAGACATGGCAAACTGAAGCAGCATGTGTAATAAACAAGTAAACTACAACAGCCAACCATGAAATTACAAGGTAATCATGGAAATTACCAGGGTTCCCTATGTTAATAGGTCCCGTATTATCTCCTTCCATCAGCCGAATAAGTCCATCTACCTGATGGTACATCAGAGAGATGTGTAACAAAACAGATAATACCTGAAAACTCAGTGCTCGGTTAAAAAGGCAATCAATGACATTTACCATGTCAGAGACATAACAAAAACTTCGAGTCTGTGTTCCAGGGGATTGAACTGTTAAGGATTCACCACTGCATGCAATTATAACTAGATTAAGTAATCATGGTCAAAGAAATATGCCATATATGCGTTAATGAAAGCACAGAGATTACCGAAGTGCTTGAGCTATAAAGTTACTGACGACACGACCATCATCAATGTTCATGCGAGGCCCATAAGTGTTGAAGATTCTAGCAATTCGGATCTCTGATAAAAAATAACAATCCCAGGTGTAAAAGCAGATGGTGAGAAATGGCCTACTCTATGTTGTCAGTAATGAAACTAAAAATCAAACATGCGACTTAGATAACAACACTGCACCTAGGCCATGCTGTCTATGATAGTCAAACATTAATGTCTCTGCCACACGCTTCCCCTCATCATAGCAACTCCTCACTCCTAAAAAATATTAAAATTTCAAAAATGATAATTATAGAAAAAAAATACTTCATTGCTTAGACATAAAGTTAATGGCTACTTGCAATAAAGAAACAAAAGTACCAATTGGGTTAACATTTCCCCAATACTCCTCCTTCTGAGGATGCTCCAGAGGATCACCATACACCTCTGAGGTAGATGTCAATAAAATCCTGCAACATAGGTTAAAAGATATTATGCACATACCATATGCTTCTAGTATTCATAACTACACAAAAAGCAATTAGGCTATACCTTGCTCCAACCCTCTTTGCAAGCCCCAACATATTCATTGTGCCCATAACATTTGTCTTAATCGTCTATTAAAGACATTAATTACGAGTTATTTTTCATTCCAGTTAAAATTTAATATATCAAATGCACACAGCAAAGCAAGATGAACTAAAAGTTTAGCACAATATATGAAATGGTAGACCCATGGAACAGTAATAAAATCTACTACAGCTAATAGGAAAATTAATTCCATGATTGAAGTTTCCTACCAACTTGAAATAAAATGGAGTATAAAGCAGAAGACGTGCAAGCCAGCTAAAGAGGCAACAAAGAATAAAATGGAGTATAAAGCAGAAGACGTGCAAGCCAGCTAAAGAGGCAACAAAGGGTCACATATGTGCAGATATGATGACTTGGAAAATATACTGAAGAAATTTGGCGAAAAAAATAACTTAATCTCTTCAGAAAAGCCAGGTATTTGAATTTCTAGGATGAAGCACCATATATTAGTTTATATTCTTCAGCTAAAATCGGCAAATAGAAGTTCTTACAGTTAACCTAAATACTAGTCTCTTTAAAAATGTCGAATTTACATAAATGGATTATTAGTGTTATGCAGGTATGAAAGACCAAAGAAACCAACCCTTCTTCCAATGAAGAATATGAAACGAGCTATAATAAATAAATGAAAAAGCCATACTATCAAGAGAGACAATTTTTATCATTGAAGTCAACTTTGGCATATTCATGAAATCTCATCTATGAAATCTTCCTAAAATTTTCATATAGAAGACTTACCTTGACAGGATTGTGTTTATAGAAAATTGGTGAAGCAGGGCAAGCTAAGTGGTAGATCTGATCAACCTCCACCAATAGTGGTTCTGTGATATCTGACAGTATGGAAAAACAGGTTTATGGATATGAAGACAAGCTGTAAAAGTCTTTGGAGACCAAGTAAATTTTTAATATACTAGCAGACTTATATTTCTTCCACTAAAAATACAAAATTTAAACACATCGACCTAATAAACCATGCTCTACTCGAAAACTGCAGGAAAATGTGATGCAAGTCAACTTGAACAAGAGTTCGGTAAGTAAAAAGGCTACAAAAAGGGAATAGTATTACAGCATGCCTCAATTCTTTTTCATGTATGGGAAAATACCATGTCGAATCAGCTCAAATCTTGGATGACCAATCCATTTCTTGAGATTGTCTTTTGAACCAGTGAAAAAGTTGTCAACAACAATTACCTGGAAAAAAAGAAGGAAAAGCTCATTATTTGAGTACATGAAGTAAATAATTCAGAAAGTTTGTGCAAAATAGTCAAAGGAAATACAGAAATATTTTTTGACAAGGAAACAATTGAATGTTTAATAAATATTCAACAATTTTATTATATAATAATGGATGAAATAGATAGAGCGGTATATCAAAAGGGTCCAAGCTTCTGTTTTTTTATCAATTTATGTAAGAAATAACTTGAGTGTTCTTATGTTGTAACCAAAATTCAAGGTTCGTAAATCTATGTATCATCTTATGTTTAGGTTTTAATTATCTCCCAACATAATTTTGGCTATGATACAACACAGAATCTTCTCTTCAGCTTTCCAGATATGGAAGTGAACAAAAGAAGTAGAGATATAACCAATACATGAAAAAAAAACATGGGATGATATTATTCAATTTTTTTTCTTTTCTACAGCAACAAATTTGACTAACAAAAAACTAGGGTATTAGGATAGTTAATCCATATATAAGTAACTTCTGATGTTCTTCTTTGCTCATCCAAAACAATGCAATTTTTTCAATTTTGTTACATGTATTCTCATAATGTTGTATCTCACTTTACTTAAATTCCACAGTACACATAAACGCTCCCATTGGATGAGTCAATTATTTGTGTACTATAATGACATGTATTCATGTGTCTATCTCTGTTAAGAACAGTAATTGTGCTATTCACATACTTCAATTAACAAGAACAATCATACTAACAAACCTCAGGAGGCTGCCATTACAGGAAAAGCGGTGCTAGTAATAAAGCAGAAAATAAAATAAAATTCAGCACCTTTACACTATTATGCTGAAGTTATTTCTAGGTCAAAATAACCTTTGATCTGTAGTTATATTATAATACTCAATACACAATGAATTTCTATTAATATGTGCAGTTTGAGATAGATGTAATAGTCCAGTGAAAGGAAAAGAAGACAAATTGTGTAGAAGGTTTTAGTAATGTGAGTTCTTCAAGAAAAACCAAGATTAGGATTGCTGTGAACTTGAAAATCTCTTTTATTGTCTTCAAGCACAACCACAAACCCAAATATTGCAAAAGAAATGGCTAAAAGTAATCCAACAACATACCTCATTCTTCTCATTTTCCATCAACTTGTCCACCAAATGAGATCCAATGAAACCAGCTCCCCCAGTCACCAAGATTCGCAGATTGGACTATCAAGAAGAAAGGTCAAAGTCAACTTAGAATGTCTTCTACCATGGGAAAACAACACCACCACACCAAAAAACCAAAGAACATTAGATCTCAGAAATGAATCTCAATTTTAAAAAATGAATCAAAGTAAGAAATTTGATTATCCAATTTTGTACAGTGGATTAGACTGCAGAAAGCTGAATTCTTTGTTACAAAACTCTGATCTGTTGACAAATGCTCTATAAAATTCACTGGTGTGATTTCACTAAACATGGAAGAACTCTTTTACTAAAAAACTACCAAACATTAAGATACCGAGATAACTTTCTTATCTGAGATCTAGCTATCTAGAATCCTCAGTGTCTAAAATTAAAACAAAAAAAAATGGTTCCAGCCAGTAATGCAAAATGAAACAAACCAAAGCCAGATTTTTCTTAAAATGAAAAGTAAAACAACCTGAAAGAATTTGGAATTTCGCAGAGGTGAAGGGGTCGGAGGCTTCTTCACCACCACATCATTGTTGCCGTTGGCTGCTTCCGTGGCCATTCTTTAGATCCCTTATAGCCTGCACCGCAGGCATCCAGATCTCATTGAACATAGATGTGCAAAATCAAAAAGAGATAAACCAAACGAAGCAGTTAACATCAATGTTAACAACCATAATATCAGAGTAATTTGAACACAATGTAGATCTTTCAACAAAAAGGAGAAAAAAGAGAAACCTTTTTCTTCTCCCTTCAAGTAACCAGATCAAATTCGTTGCTTCCCTTTAATTCACGTCACCTCGAGGAAGAAACCCTCGAGATCCAAAGACCTTATATAGATCCGAATCGCCACCGCCACCAACTGATGCAATCAAGCACATAAATCTCCATCACTAAAAAGCAACGCAGTCAACAACCATGATCACAAAACCTGCTTAGAATACACGCAAAGGAAGGATCCGAAGGACCTCTCGACAGCGAAATCCCTCCCATACACCAACCAAACTATCCCGATTCTAATCCATTATTATACTACAACAACATCAAAAAAAGAACCACTACAACACTATTTCACTAAAGGATCAAACTTTCGTGGTCATGATGCCCTCAAGGGGATTACCGTAGAGGTATCCGAAGAATTGATCTGAAAACTTCGAGTTGGAGTAGGGAATTGGACGGGGGGTTTCGGGGAAATTAGGCGAGCTTTAAGGAGTGCTCGTCTCCGAGCTCGGGATTTGGGGGATTCCTCCGTGTCGAGTGGCCTGCGACGATGGTGGATGTAATGATCTTTGATCCCAGCCGTACGATGAGTAGGTCCCGCGAAATCATACGGTTCATTGGCATCAATTTCCTCTGTCTTTTAAAGTATATCTTAAGAGATATATATGTTTAAAATAATAATATCAAAACATAGTCATTCTCTCTGCTTTTCATTTTTAAAGATAAAATTTCGGCCTTAAAAAAAAAAAAATTCATTTTTTTTAAAAGATCTAGTTGGATTACAATTTCACTTAGTAGTTTTTGATATGAAACTATATATCACTAACGCGTTGTTCATTATAAATAGGGAATTATTATTTGTAATTTTTATTTACAACTGCAGATTAAATATTTTAAGTATTTTAAATTATATCTTTGTAAATAGACATATATATATATATATATATATATATATATATATATATATATATATATATATATATATATATATATATATATATATATACCTTCAATTTATAATTTAATTCTAATAAATCTTTTTGCTCCTTATCTATACCTTTTTTTTCTTTTGTTTTTTTTATTCTTCTTCTCTTCTTAACAGTTGGAGGTGGTGTAAAATGATGAAATAAAATAAATAATTAAATAAAATATCATAAATATATAAAAAATATTTCTTAAATATTTATTATAATAATTAATATTTTTAAGATCATGTACATTCTATAATAATCTAAAAGATATTAACTCAAAATATGTCAGCTTTTGCAAATTATCCAATAGAATATGTGGACGGTGACAAGAGCTGATGATAATAGTGTGCACAAGTGGATCTAGGGGGAAGAAAAAAAAAATAAAGATAAAAGAAATTAAAGGGGTTATGAATATTAAAATATTTTTTTATTAATTTTTTAAGAGTATAAATAATAAAAAGAGATTCTAAATAATAAATTCCTTATAAAAAGGATCTGGTGCTACCTTTACCCCCTTAAATATTTCTTATGTTATTAATTAAATATAAAAGGGATTGTCATTGGAATCTTTTTTTAGATAAGGGAGCATAGCAAAGAGGATAAAAAAATAAAAATCATATGCAATCGCAGCGTTTAAATTAAAACTATCCAACTAATCACAGGCATTCATTTCAATCATCTTTTTATTTTATAAATATTATAAATTGATTATGATAGATGATATTAAAGTATATAGGTAAGTGTTATTCATCCTTATGTAAAATGATAATAATATATTGAAATATTCTATAGCTATCTTTTTCTTTTATCATTAGGATATATAAAAAGATAATATTTTTAATTAAAATCACTATCATAAAAAAATCTTTTAATAAAATCTTCATGGATCGTTACCTTTTTATATACCAACTAATGAGGATAAATTTTATCTCTTCCAACTCATATATTATGAAGATTGACACGTAAGTAGAGCTTCATATCATCAATTCCAAAATAACTCAGCACTAACTTATCAAAAGCTAGAACGATCATATTGTTAAGTTGATCTCATCTTAAGCCAATCAATAAGAAAATCTCACAAACCAATTATAAAAGGAATCTCATAGCTCACGCTAAAAGAGGAAAAACGAACACACACTACACCACTATATATATATACTTAAGCTAATATCGTTGTATTTTCTCCTTTGTTAACTTAAGCATTGGAGGGGTCGTGCTGGAGAACCCCAACGTCAGCCTGGTATGTAGGATCTCTCTTTTGTCACCTGGGGGCATCGGGATGATCCAACCTTTGGAGGAGAAACCCTATAGCTCGGAGGATCTTTATCTATTTACTCAAGCTACTTTGAGTTAGAACCCCCACCATGGAGCAACCTCCACTGGCACTTGCCAAACCTTTATGTCAGTCAGGAAGGGGCACAAGGGTGAGTCTGCACCTTCGATAGAGAATCAATCGAGTTGACTCATCAGTCGAAGGTACTCATGACACCATTATTTTAGCGTTAGAAGAAGAGTCTAATGTCACAAGCACCACCTTTTCTTAGGCCTTCCAAAGCAAAGAAAGGCTCTTAATCCTCGGCATTAGGGACTGAGCATCCATGGCTCTGCAGTTCTACAAGATAGCAAGATGATAGGCCCCTGGATATTCCTCATGCATCATTTATGCTAAGATCGACCATGCATTTGGAATGAGATCTTTATTGACTTGAATTAAACTTATGATAAAAATAGAGGCCATCCGGAGGGGAAGCCATAAAAAGAAGCAAGACAAGAGGACAAAAGGGAGGGTCCACAAAACCCAAGGATACTAGGACAAAGGAGGCAAAGCTTGAGGCATAGCAATCATTGAAGGGGACTTCCACAAGGTTAGGCACTTTCGCATCCAAGGAAAGCTTTGTGAACGGATCCTCTTCAACCTCGAGTTCAGGATACCACGCCTTGAAGCGTCTAAGGGCAATCTGGTACCTGAACTTGTATGCAACCTGGTTGGCGTGCTTGAGGCTTTAGCAGAACCCCTAGGATTCTTTGTAAGAGATCATGCCCTCCTCTCTTGCTTAGCAACGTAGCTCCTCTCTTTCCCCCACGCCTTCTTGGCCTCCTCGTCAGCTAGTCATGCAGTGGCTAGCCCGTCGGAGCTAGCCGATAGCTATTCCTTAAGCTGCCTGCTCTCCTCAATAATGTTGCCCAACTGTTAATGGGTGTCTTTCAGTTCACAACGGAGAATCTCAATCTTCTACTCACTCCCCATGACGCTTTCGGTAGTCATGTCCTTAGCTATGGCCACCTCATCACATGCCTCCTCTGCCCGTGCCTCGACCTCCATGACACGACAGAGGGCCAGGTTTAGCTCTAAGTTCAGCTCGCCAAACCGGGAGTCTACATCCCCATGCACCTCTATAAGGTGTTGCTCCAGTTCTTAGGCTTGGAGATGGGCTTGTGCTAGTTGTGAGGATAGCTTAGCGACCTAGGCCTTTGCCACCCACTTCTTCTCCTCAGGTCGCGTCGCCTAAGCTCGCAGGACAGTGTTATGCTTGGAAAGTCAACTGTCCAGCATCCCGCGTCTCATAGACGGTCAGCCAACAACATCATATTATAGTGGTGCTACATGAGGACGGGAGTAAGGTGTTCACGAAGATATAGAAATAGTAAAAGGTGCTTACAAGAACCTTACCAGGACTTCGTGGCGAGAGCAAAGATCCGCCAACGTATCCGAGGAACAGTAGTGCACTAGCCCAGCCAAGGCAGGGCTAAGTGACCCTTTATAGTAAGTAACGGTCGCCTCAGCCTCCTCCCACAACCGTTGGCCAACTGTCAGTCTTTCCCAACGGAGCCTTAGTGGAACGTCCGGGGATGTGGTCAGGTGACCAGGGCCAATAAGGGCAGATGCCCCAGAGGCGAAAGGGTCCTAATCAACTAGAACATCGTTAGATGAAGGAGGGAGAACCATTGGTAGACCCTCTAGGGTACCCGTCCCCCAAGGGGTAGAAGACTCACCAATCTCCTCACACAATGGCGTTACGATGCGTAGACCTCGAGTAGGGTCCAGAAAATCTACACACAGGCCCACCCATGCCGAAGATTGTGGTGGGTGAGGACCCTCTTCAGTAGATGGCTCCACGTGTAGAATCGCAACTATTAGAAAACCAAGCGGGAGCATCACATGCACAGCAGAAGATCAAAACAAAACATGTTTCCCACGCAGATCAAATAGTTGTACAAAAGATTAGGTCACAAAAAAGTCGTAATATCAAAAAATTGTATCATGTGAGAGATTGTTTAGGTAGGAAGATCGTATATACCTATTTTTCCAGATCCGGATGGAGAGGATGAAGGAGGTCAAGCGTCCTCTCTAGCGATATTCACACAATGGATCGCTGCAGCGATACTCCTCCAATCGCAATCTTAGGTCACACAACTCTTGTGCAGAGAGCGGGAGGGAGGAGAATAGGAGAGGGTGGCCAAAGATACAGTCTATCAACTATGTGTCTGTCCTCCTATTTATAGAGAGCCACTAAAAACCCTACGGTCCTGCCTTGGTGGGTATTGGATCTTTATCCAATTACCGATTAACCTTGTATTATTGGATCTCTATATAATAATTCCCTTTGGCCTCTAATTGGGCCTCATGTAGGGAGTCCATCAATGCAGGGTCTCATCTAATGAGAATAAGGGCTAATTGAAACTTTATCCAATCTTTTATTTGCTGAAGCATCTACCATATATGTGTGACTCTCTAGGCTTGATACCAAGTTGTACATGAGTCGATCTCATCAGAACTCCTACTGATATAGTTAATTATTATCCTCGTAATAATTCACTCGACTCATTGACTATAGATGTACTAGACCATTACGCCACAGTCCCTAGACGATACAAGGGGATCAAATCTATCTGACATGTCTGTCCACAGTTACCGTGTATCTAAAGTCTCTTATCCAACTAATATCGCAGAGACCATATATTGGACATGGTAGTATCAGACCATATACGTAATCCATCTGAGTCTCGCTCTGATCGGATTATATTGAAGAACTTATTCTCCCTCAATCCGAATGACCATGACTAGAGATTTGTTTGAGCAAACACATATGGGATATTCCTCTCACGATACCGAGAGTGGATGATCCTTTATTGATACTCAATTGTCTTCATAAGATTGGCTACTAATCCCGACAACCGATTGTACAATATATGAAACTTTCTAAACTTATAAGTCTAGCGTCAAAGAAAGGAGTATTCAAATAATGCATTCTTGGGGACTCAAGTCTAAGGATCAGATGCACAACTGAGACATTAAGTATCATTAATCATACAATATTTCATAAGTGGATCAATCATTGAACTCATTATCTAATGAGCACATGTACTATATCCTTAATGTCTCCATATAAGTAGCTATGAGATCAATCGCCTCCATTATATAGACAGGTATATAATAAACCGATCTGTCCGGTTATCTCGATGTCCCTCTTGAGTAACCTATGATCCGGATTATTTGAGATATGTGCTTAAAGCCGAATCGATCTTATTATTGTGATCTCATCACGATCTGATTCTCATTGCACAGAACACCAAGTACATCACAATATATATATATATATATATATATATATATATATATATATATATATATATATATATATATATATATATATATATATATATATATAACAAAAAAATATATTATGAGAATATATCAATATATATAATTTATTTTATATTTAAAAAATATTGAGAATAATATTAGTTTATAATGATTAGGTGTACTTACATTAACTTAAATTTAAATATTTTGAATCAATAAAATTTAAAAATAAATAAAATAAATAATCAGGTATCCTATCCGAATTATGACATATATATTTGCATTGACTTTCATCAAAAGGGCCATTGATAGAAGGAGATGCATGCATACATGTAGCATGGAAACAAAACGAGTGAAGTATTCGAAGGTACACTTCTTCTCCTCTCATGAAAGCTGGGCCACACCAACCCATTACTTTTTCCCAACAGCAGTGTGGTGTGGCGCACCAAACGCGGTTAACGAAGCTGTCGTTTTAAGACAGCTCTCTCCGCCTGCTTTGCATCATTTTCCCATGCAAATTTCAACACAAAAGTAAAATAGTTTGTTTCTTTCCATGTTTTTGTTGTTGTGGTTTGACTAACATAAATAAATGTCTATATCAACCACTTACAACAAACACATCATCGACAGTCGTTAAATTTAAACTAATTATAATTTTTTTTTATAATTAATTATTTTTATTATCTTGATTTTTATATTTTTAAAAATTGTAGTAAAATTCTTATATTTAGAAAAATAAAATATTTAATCTCGTTGCTTCAATATTTTTTCTTTTTCTTTTTGATTTTTATATTCTTTAAAAATTGTAGTAAAATTCTTATATTTAGAAAAATAAAGTAGGAATTGATGTCACTCAAACAACGAACCAAAAGAATGAAATTGTTGTAGGTTTTTGACGAAGAACATAGTGTCTCTTTTTATTAATCAAAATATTAATTTATACTTTAATTGTTTTCAAAATATATCTGGAGTCATGTATTTGTTTGTCGAAGCAATTTGATCTCCTTAGAAAATGTAAGAAACGAGGGACATTATATAGGAAAAATCCGAAACCTGAGATTTAAAAAAAAAAAAAAACGAAATTGCTCTTTTTTTTTTTGTTTTATAAGGATAGGTGATGAAGAAGGGATTCAAACCTAAAATTTTATGATAAACTGTTAATAATCTTTACCCGATATTTTACTTGAGATTTGGAACCCTCAATTTTTGGTCGGAGCGTCTCCCTTAATCTTTTGACAGGAGCGTTTGATAAATTTTTCTGTTCTAAATTAAATTAAATTAATTTTTTTATTAAAATTAAACAAATAAATAAGAAATATGTTTTAAAAAAATAAAAAAGGGTTCCTTTATTAGAATGTTAATTTCGACTTCAATTGTTCTCCGAACATCTTAGGAGACACGTGTTTGTTTGTCGAAGAGATTTGCTCTCTCTCTCTCTCTCTCTCTCTCTCTCTCTCATTCAATAACTCCAACCCACCCACCAGAAGCTACCTTCCTTACCTCATCTTCAGGTGTCGGCATGTTTCTGTCACTCCTTTTCCTTTCCCTCACAACAATAACACAAACCTTGCTTTTATGTCATTCTGAAACACTTTTTGGGCTTTTAAGATGATGCTATCAGCAATCTTCATTGCCTAAAATTTGGTTTAATCATATTATTTTTCTGGAATATAACTTTTAGTGACCTAAAAATAACATAATAAAAAAATAATCACAATCTCATCAAAAAAACTATATATCAGATCCTCCTTAATTATTGGACAAACCTAAATACTTTGACTAAACCTATCGGTAGTCGTCCTTCCATTTGGCGGTATCAAATCATTAAGGTTGGCATTTCGTTCAAAACACTCACCTAATCAAATTTTGAGGCCCACATTTGAAGCACTTTCATGTCGATTCCATCCATTCTTCTTCTCGAAAGGGGTGTTTGTCGATTGATTCCATCGATGTTTGTCGAAAAATATGTTTTCCTAATTAATTATGACTAAATTGTGAGTGTTGCCCATCCCACAATTGAATCGGTTTGGAAGATAAAAAAAAAACAGTTATTATGAGTCTTTTACGAGATTTTTATGTGTTTTGGTGCTCTATAAATATAATTTTAATTATATCAAGGATCGACAATATAAATAGGTGTTTGTCTGAGAGAGAGAGAGAGAGAGCACAAATATTTTGACATATATTATTCTTTATGCTGCTAATTATGTAATTAAAATTAAATTTCTACCAGATGTGGATACCGGCGCCGACGATGAAGTAGCAGGCGAGACGGAACCCCGACACGAGCGACGCGAGCGCCAGAAACGCGAACCCCGCGAACCCCAGCGCCACCGCCACGTCCGCCAGCACGCAGAAGCTGCTCTCCGCCGCGCACGCTCCCCCCGCCCTCAGCCGCCGCGCGTCCGCAGCTCCTGCTGCTCCGGCCGCCACCACCATGTACGCGAACACCTGAAGCCGACAGCCTTAAACTAGCTGATCCCAAGAAGAACATATGGTGGCGAAGTGGCAGTTTCAGAAGCAGGCCTGGTCGTGGGTGAAGTCGAAGCAGAGTTGCATGGGCTCGGGGAAGAGAGTGGTGCCCTTGAGGATCTCGTGGACTGTGGCGCACATCTCGAAGAGGGAGTAGGCGGCCACGATCACGTTCGCGGCGAAGACGAACCTGCATGTTCGTACGTGAGGCTTCCATGGTCAACCTCTCTCCGCTGAGGGTTAGAGTGGGGAGAGGGGATTACCGGAAGGATTGGAAGCGGACCCAGGAGGGGGAGGAGTTGGTGGCGATGGAGATGGCCGCGGCCAGGGAAAAGCCGAAGGTGACGAGGCGGAGGAGCAAGATGAGGTGGCGGCGGCGTTGCGGAGGATGGGCGTCACCGCCGCCGTTCTGTGGTGGAGATGGCATGGCAGATGGAGGAGGAGGTGACGAGTACTCATGAGAACAAATAGGTGGGTGGGTGGGTGGTGCCGTAGTTGTAGTTGTTCTCATTGAAGGAGTGCGGTTGGAGGATCACGAGAGGAGGAAGGGGTTTCGACGTTGGCCTTCACCTTCTCTTCGGTGGAGGACGAGTGTGTGGGGCGAGGTTCGATGGAGACTGGCCGAGTGGGTCAGGTCAACACCAAATCCGTCCGATCGAAACGTGGCTGTGCAATCTTGGGGTTTTCCTCCTACTAGAATTCAACAACACGAGGAACACACACCAATGGTTGAAATAGTTAGTCCTTAAAACGCAGCAAAAAGTAAGGCTTTTGATTGGAAAATGTAAGGTAAAAAGTGCCTGCAAACATTACACAGTATCTAACAACGGAGAAAACATCACACTTGACCTCGGCACTCTCTCCCTCACCGCCCGTTCATCTCTGCCGATGGCCACTGCCGACATCCACACTGCTCAAGAAACTTGCTCAAGCGCATATGCTTTGAAGCCCACTGCTCTGCAAGCTTCTGCTCCTTTGCTTCAGCATCCCTCCTCAGCCCCAAGATCTGCTCCCTGTACTCTGCTTCGATTCGATCAAGCGCCGCCTGCTGCTCCTCCCTCAGCGCGCGAATCTTGGCCTCCGTCTCCTCCATCTTCTCCCTCCTCTTGTTGGCCTTCTCCGCCTCCAGCTGCAGCTCGACCCTCTGCAGCCTCCAGGCCGCTTCTTTCTTGTGTGACATCCACGCTCGATGCCCTTCTTCTATTTCTTTGCAGCACTCGACAAGGTCGGAGACCATGCGGCCATCCACCGCGGTGAAGCCGGGTGCCATGCCATGCTGCAAGCGTGACGAGCCCAAGCTGTGGTCGGCTGCTCGCTCACTTGGAGGCCAACGTGCAGGAGCAGGGGGCATGGTGGAAGGCGAGAGAGTGAGGGCAACCGATGGAGATGGCGGTCTATGGGCACCATTGTTGTTCGAAAGCCATGGAGGAAGTAGCGGCGTGGCCATCAGCAACGGGGTGATGTGGTGGTGATCTTTGACCAGCTTCTCGGCAAAGTTCTCAAGAATCTGGTCGTACTTGCTGGGCTCAATGGAGCACACCGCCGATCTGCTGCTGCTTTCTCTTTGTCGCCTCTGTTGCTTCTCCTTGAAGACCTCCCACCACTTGCCGAGCCGTTTGGCCGTGCGACCTGGGACCTCGGCGGCGATCCTTTTCCACTTGTTGCCGTACTTGGCCTGGAGCCTGATCACAACGCGCTGCTCCTCCTCGGTGAGCGACCCCTTCTTGATCCCGGGCTTGAGGTAGTTCTTCCACCTCTCCAAGCAAGACTTGGCATCCCTGTGCAGCGGCGCATTCATGCGCTGGGACACCAGGTGCCACTCCCGCGGCCCATACTGCGTCACGTATGCACACAAGATGGCGTCCTCTTCAGATCTCCACCGCTGCCTCTCCTTCATTGGCAGAGGCCAACCTCCATCCCACAAGATCCCTCATAACTATCTGAAACCAAAGCCAAACCGAGACTTCTTTTCACGATGCTTTTGCAGAATTCAACTCAGCAAAGGAGATTTATTTACCTCTTATATTAGACGAGTTAACCTTCCCTGATCATGGCAGAAAGTAGTGAAAGCAATTACAGCAAAATTGGATGCTACAGGACATAAATTTACTGGACACCTAAACACCGGCAACCTTCAGAGACTCGATCTCTGCAAGCCGCAAGGATAAGAGAACATCCTTGAGAGTTGTGCAACATTTGGGTTGTCTTGATGAAGAATTCTATAACATTTAATTGTTATTTAGAGTGCAGCATGAACTATACAAGTTAGGTTGTCTCTGATGAAACATAAGCATAGATCACAGCCTCTTCCTTGACATAACTACAGAGAAATCCGACTATGAAATACGAAATCCTTTGTAATCTGGTGATGATCCAACTCAAGGAAGAAAGAAGATTGAACGCTGGAGACAAGAAGGAACGTAGTGCAGCCATCATAAATAACGCCTTTTTCCAAGTTAAAACCCAACGAAAACAAGAAGCATCAATCTGAAGATTTAAGCCACACCGCTAACAAGCATATGACATGAACAACAAGCAATGCCAACCATACAGTCAAAGATAAGAAAGAGCATGGCGTCAAGGCTGAGATATGAAGAAGAAGGAACAATGACTCACAGCGGCTTGCAAGTTTTTGGTTATGACACCGGGCTGCTGTTTAGACCCGACCAAGCAAACAAGCTTAAGAGCAGAGAGACACGAGCAGAAAAGATAAGAGGAGGAGGAGGAGGAAGAGGGAAATGAAAAGAAAGAGAATAAATAGAGGCGGAGGGGGATGACAGCAGCGTAAAAGAAGGGCATGCGAAGAGTGGGCAAAGAGAGAGAGAGAGAGAGAGAGAGAGAGAGAGAGAGCGTGTGTGGTTAAAAGAGGAGAGATCGGTGAAGGAGGACAAAAGGTGAGACGGAATTCTTTTGTTTGTCTCAGGCTCCGCCGTGTCGTTCAAGACAGGGAGCAGGTGAAGGCACCAGGTGCTTGCGGGTCCCGCCACCGTACTAAGAGAAACGTGTTGGTTGCCTCGGCCACACAGTCGCTCCGAGGAGCAACGTTTGACCGACAAGAGTGGAAATATGAGAAGAATTCTTTTGTTTTGCTTCGCTGTTCGGACCAAGTGGGGATACAGCGGCGGGAGCCTTCACCACTGGCTACGTCGGCACCGCGGAAGGAAACTATTGGCCAGGAACCGTGTACCCTGTCTTGGAAACACAGGAGGAAGAGTCACGGAGAGAGAGGTGGCTTGGGGACAACAGGGGGGGAATGTGATGACGCCATGCGAGTCTACGAACGGAAGGAAGGATCCCATCCATCACCAACAAATGAAGCCCCGCTTGACTCGATCTCTCTCCTCCTCCTCCTTCTGTGAACAGTGAAAAAATACAGGAAGAAAGAAGACAAGAAAGAGTTGGCATCGTCGATGTACGAGGGGCGGATCTCAGTTACGTCTTCTCGTGATACCCATCTGAGGGACAGACAAGACGTGATAGAAAGCCAAAAGAAAGAGAGAGAGAGAGGAGCAGCAGGTTACGATCTTTAGCCCTCCAGTCTGAAACACCCGCCCTTCAACCCCACAAGCTTTTTTTCCCTTAAGCTTTCTCTCTCTGCAATCGTCGCAGCGTTGTTTGTCCATTCACGCGGAATGGCTGTGGCGGAGATGTACGCACAAAGGATATCAGGAACCATGTGGAGGGCCAAAAGAGAACGAGATAAGAAGAAGGAAGACTCTCCCCGTTGCAGAATGCAGAAGGGACTCGTCAAAAACCGTTCATACTTTTTCTACAACTATTAGTCTCAATCCTCTGTTCACATAAAACTTCATACAACGACGGGAGAAAGGGATGAGTCGTTGAGCCTTCTGTTTCTCTGTCATAGACCTTCGTATTACCCCCTTCTCTTTCTACTAACAACAATAATAAAAGGAGAGAGAGAGAGCGAGAGAGAATGTGAGGCTGAGGACCACGTAAGGAGCTGCATGCAGTGAAAGCATTAAATCACTACAGTGGGAATCGTACAGAGAGTCCCCCTTGTCTTCCTTAAAACTCTCGATAACCACCGGCCTCCCCTTGTCATTACTAGCTCATTATCATGTGTCGTCTCCATCTCTTCTCTTTGCTTAGAGAGTGGGCCAGTTGATCTCCCGTGCCGTTCCCACGCGCGCATGCTACTGCAGTACGAAGGCCTGAATAATTGTGCTCATTATCATGTGCAAAGCTGGGGTTTGGGAGCGTGGGTCTCCTCCGCCCCGGTACGACCGGGAACTCTCGCTCTCTCTCTCTCTCTCTTTGCATTTAGCCGAAGGCATCATTAGAGTGGGAGCGACGGGGATGGAGGAGAGGAGCGGTGGGGTTACCGAGGGGAAGGTGGCAACTGGGAAGCAGTCGATGGCGGGACCTGCTTCGGGGAAGCAGCGGGTGGAAGAGCATGGGTGGCAGCAGCAACAGTACGCGGGGGAGAGGAGGAGGAGGTTGGGGGGACTGCACTCCGCGTTTCGCGGCACCATGTGAGACCAGGCGATGGCGACTCGACCTCTTCTCTCTCCCTCCCTCCCTATCTCTCTCTCTCTCTCTCTCTCTCTCTATCAGTATTGGTGTCAGTGTCTCGTTACGTCTCTCTCTTTCCCTCTGTCATACATCTCTCTCTCCTCTGCATGAACAGCTGCCACCGCCACCGCCACCGCCTCCGGCCTTTTTGCTTTGGATTCTGTGGTGGCGCTGGAATCATATAAGAAGAACCGGCGTCCTTTTGCCTCACGGTCACCTCCTCCCTCGCTACGCTGCGCTTGCTGCTCCAAGAGTGCGTCAGAGATCTTAATCCTCCTTTTCCTGACGTGTGACGAATACCAGCATGCCACGTCGTCTATCCCCTTGCTATTTTGCCATCCACTTCAATAATAATAATAATAATAATAATAATAATAATAATAATAATAATACCCTATGATCATCGTCCTCATCATTGCCCCTTTGATTGCTTTGATTGATGACTGCGATAATTTACTCTCGAGGCTTGTTGTTGTAGTTGGAGCTAATGGAGTTTGGACCAAAGTATTATTCTCTCATAGTTTGATAGTAAGAAGAATGAATGAGAGAGATGTGATTGGGCACGCACGCAGGACTACTCCCCCATTCATTTGGTTGTAGTTGTCACCGATGATGACCGTCATGAAAGAAAGAAAAAAAAAAAGAAAAAAAAAAGAAAGAATGGTCACCTGAATCAGCAACGAACACATGATCCAATATAACAATCACCTGAATAAGGTTATCAATATCTATGTTATATCACAATCAAATTAATGAATAATTTATTGATCATCCTAATTTGGTTCGGATTCGATCCACACCCTATAAGAACAAGAACAAAAAAAAAAAAAAAATAAACATCTGATGATGTTACTGATACGAGTTAGATTCCCGAGACTTATTATTGGAAATATTCCTACACCCGAATATTTTTTTATACTCGAGGTGGGCTGATGTGGCATATCTAGTGCTTTGATTTTTTTTTTTTTTGTTCTTTTTTATGATTTGAATATCATATGTCAAATCAAAAGTGAATATTATTATCCTATCAAAGAATCACATCAGACCATCATCATCTATATTACTAGGTTTGTAAACATATATATATGCATGTTGTCAAATCTAACCCAAAAAAGAACAAAAATTATTATTATTATGGTACCAAAATAGTTTTTTTATTATAAATATTATATAATAAAATTATGTGAGAAGAAGAAAAGTCGATTGAAAAATGCCTCTCTATTGATTTAGAAACTGAGCCACTCCTTTACAAACCAAGGATGCATTTCAGATATGCATCCAGAGTTCAATATATATTTTAAAAATATAAATTAATATTTATTATTTTTTATAAAAAAATATATTTGACTTTGATGTTGTTATATTAGTAATACTCAAATGCTGATGATAGCACTACCATTTTAACATTTGCATGATGTTACTGTGTGTTTTTTTTTTTTTTAATTTCGAAAGTATCATGTGATTTTATCTAAAATTATAAGATTGCCAAAATTATTTATTTTAAAAATTTACCTTTTATATTTGTTTATGATTATTATATATATATATATATATATATATATATATATATATATATATATATATATATATATATATAGATAATATAGTTTATTTTGTAGATATTGCATGCATTCATATATTTTTTTTATTTTATTTGATAAATTATTAATTTAAATAAAAAATATGTACACACTTTTATCAAACAGTACTTATATTTAAAACTATTCAAAATAGTTTATAATTATATATATTCACTTAAAAATATAATTAAACTTAAATATATTCTCAAAACACAGCTTAAAACGGCAATGGTTAGAATGAGCTGATGTGAACTGACAGGAGAAATTATATACATTATATTTTTTTTTTAAAACAAATATATATTCACTTTTAAGTAAATATTAAAATAGTCAAAAATGTAAAAAAAATTTAATAGATTTGTAAAATATAATTTTATTTTTAAAAAATTATAAAAAAATATATTTAATATATAATTTATTTATCAAGCATTCTAAGCATTTCAGAAGTGTATATTCATCCAAATCTTTTATTTTATTTGCATACTAAAAAAAATGTAAGTGACACAAGTTAAAACATTAGAATAAGATGTGAGGCATGATGTGAACTCACAGGACAACACCCATGGAACTTGTAACCCTTGTTGGAAATAGGAAGAAATAATAAATGCCCAATTGATTCATTGATCCATCGTCAAGGTGAAGATAGGAGGATTTCCCTCAACTAACCTACGTGATTTCCTCATTCAGTTAGAAAAATCATATCTAAATCCTAATTTAATCTTATTTAAATCAGATCTAAATCCTAACTTAATCCTATCTTCTCATGCCCCCGCAAGATTGAAGGAATTCGATCTTGAACTAAGGATGCTGATCTTGAACCGATGACAATGAATCTGAAGAAAGGAGCAAATGATTCTGCTAGAGCCAAATTCGACAATCCGATTAGATCGGACTATCATGCCCCCCCGCAAGATTAAGCTCCTATGAAGGACGCAGATCTTGACCCGATATCAAGGAGACCGCTGTGTTGTCAACCGTGGTGAAGGTTTGACAGCGGTTGACTTCGGCGGAGGAGATACTGCTATGGTTGGGGCGATCGGTAGATCTGAAGGGCAACGAGAGAACCGCTGCGATCGTAGATTTACTATCGTTTGATAGCGAGAAAAAACTTATTGTGCCCTCTCTACAGACACTGAGAGACGATAAGCGATGGCTCGTACAGGTACTCTCGGTAAAGAGAACAAAGCAACAGAGGCTGCAAGAGGGATGGCGCCGACGAGCAGGTGTAGAAGTCATTGTCTGTTGCAAATAGGGTAGGGAAGGTGTCGCTGCTTGTTAGAGCTGATGTGACAGTGGTGGTGCACAAGGAAGATGACCTCGTGCAGAAGAACGCCTCGATAGAGGAATTGAGAAAGCCAACGAGGTCCAACGGAGGAAGAGAAAGCCGACGCACTAGAAGTCTCCAGCTTTGACGTCAACAAGAGACTGTTGTTTGATAGCAAAAAGAAATAGATCTGCACCGATAAGGAAAGAGTTACCTTCAAAACAAAGAAAGCAGAGGATGCCCGAGAGGATGGCGATGGATGACCCCTGGGTATCTGCAGTTTCGCAGCGGAGTTATTCACGGACAAATGATGATAGAAGCTGTCGTTTGACAGGAAAAAAAAAAGTAATCTCTCTTATAGAGAGAGGAACTCTGATACTACGTCAATTTATACAGAAAAATCATATCTAAATCCTAATTTAATCTTATTTAAATCAGATCTAAATCCTAACTTAATCATATCTTCTATCACCCCCGACTTCTTTACGAGACTCAGGCAGCACAACGCCGGTAAGGGTTAAGTGTAACGACATAGTTGATCGATCTGCCAAAACCCAAAACCCTTTCCAGCTTTTGGGTTAAATGCAGCCTGACTTAGGGCCTCCAATCTTATTACATGTGCTTGGTTCTATTTAATCTAGTTTCTATTTAGTTAAAACAATATCAACTTATCAACAATCCTTGGGCTTGAAGTTGAATAGCCTATTTAAAAGTAAAATTGGTAAGTGAACTAAAGGTGTATAACCATTATTTGTGCTTATCAATATTTTCGACGATAGGGTCGCCTATGACGATGATAGTATCATCTAAGGCGATGATAGTACTATTATCTAGGGTGACGATCATACCATCCAAAATTTAAATTTTATGATAATAGTACCATTAGGGTCTATAATTATAGCATCAAAAGTTACGATGATAGTACCGCCCAATGTCAATGGTACTATCGTCCATACCTCGAAATTTCAATGATTTAAATTTTTTGACTCTACTTTTGAATTTTTTTTCTATAAATATCTCGCTTAGGTTTTAATCAATGAAACATATATTATTTGAGTTTATGAATTATTATAGCTCTCTCTTTGAGTATTATTTAAGTATATTATATTCTTTTGAGATTCTAAGTTGTAGGAGATAAGAGATCACCTTATAAAAAAATGATTATAAATGTCCTCTCTTAAACCTATAAAAGAAAAATAAATTGTAATGAGAATATTTAAATTTCGTCCATTAGAAAAAATCGATAATGAGAACTAATAATGAAAGAAAAACAAATAAAAATATTATGAGTTATGGAGGACCTAAATATTTTATTTTGTAAATCAAACCAATTCATAAGAAACGAAGTAAAAAAAAAAAAATCAGCCGATTTTTGCACCGTTTGACAATGCTCGTCTGGCAATCAAACTCTTTTTGTCCTCCCAACTCTTTAATAACTATTGTCGGCAAACCTAATGAATGCAAACTTGCGTCTGCTTGCTCTAATCATACGCAAGCTGGGCTTTATGCTTTCTTTGTCACCACAAGAGTCTGGGCTTTATGCTTTCTTTGTCTGCTCGAGATGAATGCACATCTCGAGCAGTATATTCTTCTTTTTTTTACATATTAAGATTATTTATTTGCTTTCAATTAATCCTAAAGCTGTATATTCTTCTTTTTTTTTTTTATTGCCTGCAACATTGGATTTTGATTTTTTTTCTACATTTTTTTTACAAATTTTCATATACTTTAAAATTATCTAAAATTTTATCATTGACTTTTTTATTTATTTATGTCTTTGTTATTAATATTTTTGTTATTTTTATTTATTTGTAGCTTTATTTATTTTCTTTTTTTTTCTTTTCATTCACATACGATTTTGTCCTCTGTGTTAGCTCATTTCCTACTTTTATGGTTCATTTTTTGAATTTTATTATTATTTTAATTTAAGTATGAATTGTTTGATTTTTAAAATATCTAATGATTAGCTTTTTCACTTTTTCTTATATCATTTTTGTTTAGTTTTTAATTTCTTACATATGACTTTTAATTGGATATAAGAATCTAGATATGATAACATAAATAAAATATGAAATCATAATCCATTTTGCTATCTCGAAATGACTTAACAGTTAAATTACCATTCATCACCAAATAAATGGATAAGGGTTGAACACAAATAGATAAACCTTAACAGTCAAGGAGCACCTGATGTTCCAAGTTCATAACTCGCACCCAAATCAAACGCCATTTATTTATGATTCTAAGGTTAATCCTTCTTCAATAACCACACATACGCATGAAGCTTTGCCCACCGGCGAAGGTGAACGAACCCTCCCTCCCTCAGCAATACACATTCATGATGCTCTGCAAGAGTCAACTTTACACGAACAACAAATGGACAAAACTTTTGGGCTCATACTCTACAATAGCAGCCCACCATAGTAGCAGCAGGCAGAACTGTAGGTGATCCACCTAACGACTAGTCTACTGCTCTACCAACCATGAAACAAATGAAAGAGCTCAGTCTACTGAGTTCTCCCAAATGCCACTGTGATTTAAAAGATGTCATACATACACCACAAACACCATATAGATAATAACATCAGATTATTTAGATAATTATAGGCTGCTGCGGGCTACAACACACTCTTCTGTTCTGCAGCCACTTCAGCTGTTGCTACTGCTGCTAAACCACATCATGTACTACTTACTATATTATACGATTCTATTCCCCCACACAAACACACTCTGTTTTACCTTCTCAGCAGCATCAATCAATCACCTACTTTTTTAACTTTCCCAAGTAACAACAAATGCGCTAGCCACACATCACCACCGATATCAAAGAGCCAGGAGGCAAAATCACCAACACATGCCGCCACCGAGGTCAGACACGGAAGTTCTTGCCCTGGAAGGTCTGTCCGAACTGCCAGTTGGAAGGGACGATGTTCCAGGAGGTGGAGGTGCGGCGGTCGCTGCCGGTGACGCGGAAGGAGAGGGACTGGCCGACGAGGACGGAGTTGGACTGCCAGTTCTGGCCCCAGTTGCGGGACATGGGCATCCACCCGGTGCGGGAGCCCTTGACGCTGGCGCGGATGATGTCACCAGCGCCTGCCACGTTGGTGATCAGCACCAGGTTGAAGTACTTGAACCCGTTGATGGTGAACCGGATCCCTCCGGATTTCCTGCACGGGACCCTGTGACCCCACCCCACCAATCGATCAAACACATAGACGACACAAATAGGTTTCCGATTCTACCACAAGAAATAAAGAAAGGAGGAATAAATGCGTGAAGCAGCAGTCAGGGGAGTCGTGTTAGTAGCACATAGGGGCGAAGGCGTACCTTCGGTAGGAGACGGGAACGATGCCGGCGCGGTATTCGGCGATCTTGAGGAACATGGGCATGGAGAGGTCGAAGTGGGGGCGGGGCGGGTTGCACCACCCGCCGTTGTCGGAGGGGAGAGCGTAGTTGGGCGGGCAGAAGTTGGTGGCGGTGATGAAGATGGAGGGGCTCCCGCCGTGACACCAACGGAGGTCGTCCGCGCACTTGATCTCGAAGCACGCCCCGCAGGTCTGCCCCTCGTTAAACAGCGCCGTGCTCAGAGCTGCCGTCTCCACCCCGTACCCCTGGCTGTACAGATTCCCGTACCCGCACGCCCCGCCTACGCATCCATATGCCACCAAATAGATCTCATCAGATTCTCAAAAGGCGAAAAGCAAGAGACAGGCAAAGAATTAGGCGAATGTGGCATACCCATGGTGCCGGACGCGTCGCTGCCGCCGTAGAAGGTGGCATGGGCACTCTGCCACGGACTACCCGTGTAGACGCCGGGAATGCGCCCTAGCGCCGGGGGAAGAAGAGCCAGAAGGGCTGCGAAAGAGACGAGGGAGACCAACGCCATTGCTTGCTCGTTCCGTCCTGCACGTCCAGGGTTTGGGGGATGGGGGTGCCCGGGGAGGGGAAGTGGGGGGAATTTATGGACACGAGGCGAGGGAGTGTGAGAGGGACCAAATAATGGCAGTGGGAGTAATTAATGCCGTTTTGCGCAAATGGAAAAAAGGCGAAAAGAGCGCGCGTGACACGCGAAATAGAGATGGGGGGAGGCCGTTTATGTTAAGCTTAAGGGGATTGGCGAACAATTGAGTAGGAACGACGCGTGGGGGGGCTACGGCTGTACCAGTTCATCATCACACATCCGGCTGCGATGTAGCCCGTCCGATGGTAAATCGTCGGCTTTGATTGGCTTGTAACAAAAGAGTGTGTCTCGGAAGAGTCGCGTCCCGATAACGTGGGAAAAGAAATCACGGTCCATCTTCGATTTCGCTTCCTTGGCAAGTCGAGCCAGCTGCACAACACCCTGATTCCACGACGCTGTTGACCACGCCGACGCTTCGAGTTACCGCTGTCTTCTACGTGACGAGCGTTTCTTTCACCCACGGTCGCGCTTTATTTACCTCGTCCCTGCCCTCGCGGTTGCGCCACCGAACTGTCCACGTTCCGGTGGGTCATGTGGTCCGCTCCGTATTCATCGGCCGAGATTTCGCGGCCCGCCCAACCGCGAGGGGGGGGGTGGGGAAGGAACCCACATCGAGCTCGTCCCCCCACCATCTCTTCCGGCACCAACCTGTACCGGACCCTCCCGGTTGACACCAGCCTACCCTTTTGACTTGTGAGCCAGCTAACACCTGCCGAGGTAATCAAGTCAAGCGGGTTGTGTGCAAATGAGGAGGATGGACCAAAACCAAAAACAGAAACGAAAAGAAAAAAAGACAGCACAATTACTTACCTAGCTCGTGATTGGAAAGAAACTGTAGGTCCACGGCAGGTACGTGAGCGGGTGGAGAGTGCAGCAGAGGAGAGAACCAACATTTTGGGGGGGGGAAAAGGAGCGAGAGCAGCGGCGTGACTGAACCCCGCCGGAGAGCGTGATAGGTGGGGGAAGGCGGGCAGTCGCCATCAGCTGGGACGGGGTGGTGGTTGGGTGAACGAAACATATGGGAAGCCGGTAGTTTCCCAGAGCAGACCGCCCTTGGTTGACCGTTGCAAAAAAAGAAAGAAAGAAAAAAAAGTGGAACGAAGCACCTTGCCCACCGCGTGGACATTTAGATTCGTGTCGCTGCTTTCGATGTCAAAGTCACAATCATATCATCCCGTTGATTCGTTCGCCTTAATGAAATCCACACCACCATATCTTACGAAACATGAATGGTTATGAATTCTACGACCATGACTTTATCTACTTTCCTATTTACGGGTAATATTAAAATTGTCGTAATCCTACGGCTTCAATCCTTCTCCAAAGGGAGAGGTTTTATTGACATATCAGACTGCTTGCTACTTTGACATCCAACACATAATGATATTCTCATAACGATAAGATTTTATCAAACACGGCGAATCATCATCATCTTTGTTATGATGAAAAACCAATAAGTTAATTTTATGGTTTCTACATATTTTTTATTTTTTTTTTCTAATATCATATATCATCCTATTTATTTATTTATTTATTTTTTTTTAAAAAAAAATAATTAAAATTGTAATCCGATCAATTTATTTATTGGTTCAATCGGTACCATGGTCAATTGATTTTGAAGAGTTTATATTGTATTTGAATAAATTTGATTAGCTTAGGGATATTTTTATTGGCACATGATAACATGTCAATCAAGAACTGATGATTGATGAAAGAAAAAAAAGACGAAATAACAGAAAGCATATTAATAAAATATATAATAGATTAAAATAAAAAATAATTAAAAAATATTGTTTATAAATATGAAAGTCTATCAACCAAAAATATCATGAAAGAAAGAAAAAAAAAAGCATTTTTGATGATATAATTTCTATCATAATAAAAGCTACGAGGCATAAATATTCCTTGAATTGCTTCTTACTTTCATTAGCCACAATAGATGACACGAGCGGGTTTATAAAATTTTATTTTATTTTGTTATTATTATATTTGGTTATTATGTTTTTATTCTTCTGCTGTTTAAAAAAAGAAAAAGAAAAATACATTAATTACTATGTGTCCTACCTACATCACCAACTCTGGCTTAAATAAGTCTAACGTGTCATTAATTTGGGATCCAATAGAAGGATAATGCCGTACGGCATGCGCAAGCGTTGTACCTACACGCACGGACGTGTACGTGGGAGCACGGCACCGAAGCTTCCCTCGTTCACTCTTCTTTCCCCGTGCAATGAATGAATGCTATCTATGGCATCTGCTGCTGTCTTCTTCCAACATTCCCCCCATATGTAATCCACATTAGAAGAGTAAAGTTAATACAACATATAATATATTTTTAAAACCATAGTATAGTTTATAAATGTAGTTTTTTTTCTTCTTCAGAAAACCATAGTAAAAGAGCAAAAGTTAATACAACATATATCAAAACTGTAGCAATAATATATTTTAAACTGTAATAAATAAAAATTGCAACTAATGTAGATGTTTATTATTATTATTATTATTATTGGGGTATGTGAGACTCTATTTTTCTCGTTTATTGCCGGGCCCGCATGTTTGTGCTTATTTGTAATACATAGAGAGACACAACGGGAGTATAGAGATGACAGTGGGACCCACGATGCCGTGGTGGGAGATTACGACGTATGGTGATACGACGATCCGACGGAATCGATGATGACGAGATCAACAATCACGGGGTATGAAGATGCGTCGATGCACAGATAGATCCTATTGTGAGTGATTAGGCTCATTGGCTCAGGCTTAAACATATTAGGTGACGGCTCATGATCATCCGGTGTGGCTTGCATATGTGATGTGTTATGCACCTACTAGATATGTATATATATATATATATATATATATATATATATATATATATATATATGCGATATAGATATATATTAATCATGTATGTGTGTGACACGACATATTAGGAGACCGATACGAAACAAAAATCTCTCCTACGATAATATTAAGTCGGTAAGTGTGAGACAATAAGATTGACCCACGTGGCCTTCCATCGTTATAGGAAGAAATTGAATCACGACATAGGTTGAGTTGGTCGAGTCCCTCAAGGCTCATCTATCTATGTGATCGAGTTCTTGCCTATGACATAGAGATGTCATTAGTGACCTGAGGACATAGTATGCTTGGTCGAGTCCCTCGAGGGCATATCATCAAATCAGACTCATCTTGTAACGATGATGATGACATAACTGAATATCATGGTTGGTCGAGTCTCTCAAGGTTGCACTAAGACGCCAATTAGATCCCGATCCCCACTAGGAGTTTGCCAGAGACTTTCGTCTCACGTGTCGAGGGTGTCGTGTGATTCGCTAGGAAAATAATGGGAGTACATTAAGATAAAAGTCCATATCTTAATTAGTATATTCTACAAAATCTGTATGTTATTTATTTATTGCTATATCTTGTGTTGTCAGAAATATGTCCCTACATGGCATACTTGATGCCAACTGCCTCATTGGTCCAAACTATACAGATTGACTCCGTAATTTGAGAATTGTTCTCACGGTGGAAAAAATCACATATGTCCTTGATACAATTATGTCCACGCCGGAAGAAGGGGCAAGCGAGGATGAGATCGCTCGCTATGTGAAGTACATAGATGATTCCACATTGGCAAAATATTACATGTTGGCCTCTATAACTCCTGAGTTACAAAGGCAACATGAGAGCATAGATGCAAATTCTATTCTTCTTTATCTTCGCCAGCTGTTTGAGAAACAGGGAAGAACTCAAAGATATGAGATATCTAAGAGACTCTTCCAAGCCAGGATAACATAAGGGATATCGGTTGAGAACCATGTCCTAAAGATAATAGAGTGGATCGAGAAACTCACAAGTCTAGGAATAGTCCTAGAGGATAACCTGTGCGTTGATCTTATACTTCAGTCCCTACCAGATTTCTTTTCTCACTTCATCATGAATTTTAACATGAGCAAGTTTGAGGTGACTCTCCCTGAGCTCCTCAATATGTTGAGGGAAGTTAAGAGTGCCATCAAGAAGGAGAAGCCAGTTCTTTATATTAGTAAGACCAAAAAGAAAAAGGACAACAAGACCCTTAAAAAGGGCAAGGGCAAAAAAAGACCACGTAATACAAAGGTTGCCAAGAAATACCCGGGAAATGATAAAGGACAGTGCTCCGACTCTAACCAAGACGGGCATTGGAAGAGGAACTGTAAGGACTACCTTATAGAGAAGGCGAGATAGAAGCTTGGAGAAGCTTTAGGTATATTCATGATCAGTCTCTACTTATCAAATTTTCATGATAACACATGGATATTGGATACCGAGAGTGTTTATCATATCTGCAATTCGTTGTAGGTTCTAGCAAGACCTAGGAGATTGGCTAGACGCGAGATAGATCTCAATATGGGCAATGGAGCAAGAGTTGTTGCAGTTGCTATTGGAGAGGTCACCCTACATCTGCTTGGTAGAGCTATTATTACATTAGATGCATGCTATTTTGTTCCCTCTATTATCAAAAATATTATTTCTATCTCTTGTTTGACAATTAGTGGATATAAATTAGTTTTTGAGAATAATAGTTGTTCAATAATTATAGATGATAAGATCATCACTAGAAGGACCTTTATAAATGGCTTATATGTGTTAGACAATTCTTCACATATCATGAATATAAATATGTCTAAGAGAAAAAGAGATGAGGTGAATAATGCATACCTATGGCACTATAGGCTAGGTCATATATACATGAGGGAAGGATTCAAAAGTTGCTGAAAGATGGATACTTAGATCTATTTGACTATGAGACATATGTAACTTGCGAACCTTATCTTCGTGGGAAGATGACCAACTCTCCTTTTAGTGGAACTGGAGAGAAAGCCACCGAGTTATTGGAACTTATACATAGTGATGTATGTGGTTCCATATCGACTCAGGCTGTAGGTGGTTACTCATACTTCATTACATTCACTGATGATTTCTCTAGGTATGGACACATGTACTTAATGAAGTACAAATCTGAGACTTCGAGGAATTCATGAAATATAAGAATGAGGTAGAGAACCAAATTGGAAAGAGTATTAAGACTCTTCGATCAGATCGAGGAGGAGAGTACTTGAGTACGGAGTTCACCAATTTCCTTATGGACAATGAGATTCTATCCCAGTGGACACCTCCTTATACACCTCAGCTCAATGATGTATCAGAAAGGAGGAATCACACGCTGTTAGACATGGTGCGGTCCATGATGAGTTTCGTTGACCTACCCGTCTCATTATAGGGGTACACCCTAGAGACTGCAGCTTACCTTCTAAACAGAGTTCCACCAAAGGTGGTAGTGTTTGCACCATATGAGATATGGAAAGGAAAGAAACCTAATCTTAAGATTGTTAAGATTTAGGGCTGTCCTACCTACGTTAGAAGACAAAACCTCGATAAGTTGGAATCAATGACAGAATGGGATACCCGAAGGAAGCTTGTGGGTATTTTTTCTATTACCCCGAGGACCGAAAGGTCTTTGTTGCCAAGAGAGCTGTGTTCCTTGAGAAGGAACACATTCTTAGTGGAAACAGTAGAAGCGAGATAGAATTTAGCGAGGTTGGAGAACATAGCTTAAGCACCATTCCAGAGCCCGAGTCTGTTCATATACCTAACACCCAAATTTTAATTTTATGTAGGTCTAGTAGAGTATCTCACCCTCCTGAAAGATATGTGAGACATATCAGTGGAGATGACTCTCAGGATGTTGATCCTCAGACCTACGAGGAGGCTATTATGAGTATAAACTCCGGGAAGTGACAAGGAGCCATGAATTTTGAGATGGATTCCATGTACTCTAACAAGGTTTGGAATCTTGTGGATGCACCTGAGAGTATTGTACCCATCGACTGCAAATGAATCTTCAAGAAGAAGATCAGAGTGGATGGAAAGGTAGAGACCTATAAAGCAAGGCTAGTAGCTAAAGGATATCATCAAAGATAAGGAGTTGATTATGATGAAACATTTTCACATGTAACCATGCTTAAGTCTATTAGAATTGATTTAACCATTACATCACACTATAACTATGAGATCTGGCAGATGGATGTCAAAACGACATTCCTCAATGACAACCTCGAGGAGGAGGTGTATATGATACATCCAGAGGGATTCGTATCCAAAGAGAGTCCATATAAAGTGTGCAGGTTGCTTAGATCTATTTATGGATTGAAGCAAGCTTCCCGAAGTTGGAACATAAGATTTGATGAGGTGATCAGATCTTATGACTTCGTTAAGAACGAAGATGAGCCTTGTGTGTACAGGAAGGTAAGTGGAAGCGCTATTACCTTCTTGGTGCTATATGTGGATGACATCATAATCATTGGAAATGATGTAGGAATGCTCTCCATAATAAAGGCTTGGCTATCCAGAAATTTCTCCATGAAAGACTTAAGGGAAGCATCACATATTTTGGGGATCCGGATCTATAGAGATAGATCCAAAAGGATGCTTGGCTTATCCTAGTCTAGGTACATTTCCATTATCAAAAGGTTTTGTATGGAGAATTCCAAGAGAGGTCTCATACCGATGAGACATGAAATATACTTTTTAGGAGTATGTCCCTAAAGACTCCTGTAGAAAGGGCAGACATGGATAAGATACCTTATGCCTCAGCGATAGGATCTATCATGTATGCGATGTTATGTACCAGGCCTGATATAGCACATGCTCTGAGTGTCACGAGTAGGTATTATGTAGATCTAGGTTTAGAACACTGGAAGACAGTAAAGTGTATCCTTAAGTACTTGAGAATGACTAAGAATCTTTTACTAGTATATGGAGGAGGTAGCCTCTAGGTTGAGGGCTACACGAACTCATGTTTTTAGTCTGATATTGATGATAGCAAGTCGAATTCAGGGTTTATTTTCACCCTGAATGGAGGAGCAGTAAGCTGGAAGAGTTATATACAAAATACTACTGCTGACTCGACCATAGAGGCAGAATACATTACTACAGCAAAAGCAGCAAAGGAAGGGGTTTGGATGAAGAAGTTCATCAAGAAGTTCAGCAACATGGAGCTGACTCCCATATATTGTGACAGCGACAGGGCGATAACTCTAACAAAGGAACTCAGGTCTTAACAGAATTGTTCTGAGGAGGTTCCATCTTATTAGAGTGATCATGACCTGAAAAGATATATCAAAGGAAAGAGTTCCATCCGAAGATAACATTACAGATCCACTAACGAATCCGCTGGCTCATATTGTATTTGAGCGTCACAGGGCTTTGATTGAGATCATAGACATAGGTGATTGGCTTTTGGTCAAGTGGGAGATTGCTAGATACATGTGCTCTGTAAGCTAATCACGTGAGTGATGACATGTATGACACACTGTGTGATCTTTTTGCTTATGATTAATATTGGTATATTCTCACATTATCTATTACATATATATTGTGATGTCCTTGGTTCTGTGTAATGGGAGTCGGATCGTGATGAGATCATGATAATGAGATCGATTCACCTTTAAACACAGATCCTAAATAATCTCGGTCGTAGGTTACTCAATAGGGACATTGAGATAACCGGACAGATCAGTGTACTATATTCCCATCCATATGATGGAGGTGGTTGGTCTCATAGCCACTTGTGTGGAGACACTAAGGTATAGTACAGGTGCTCATTCGAGAATGAGTTTACTGATTGATCCGCTTATGAAATGTTGTATGGTTAATGATACCTAATGTCAGACGGTGATTCCATAGTCCTAGTTGTGTATCTGGTCCTTAGACTTGAGACATCAAGGATGCCTTGTATGAGTACTCACTTCTTTGATACCAGACAAATCCCTAGCCAGGGTCATTCGGATTGAGAGAGAAAGAGTTCTTCGGGAGAATCTTATTAGAGCGAGACTATGACGGATTCCGTATGTGACCCGACAGTACCATATCCAATATACATTCTCTGAGATATTAGTTGGATGAGGGATTATAGATACACGGTAACTGTGGACAGATAGGTCCGATGGATTTGATCCCCCTTGTACCGTCTAGGGACTATGGCGTAATGGCATATTAGAAGGAGTTCTAATGGAAGTGACTCACGGCCAGCTCGGTATCAGCCTAGAAGGTCACACATATATGGTGGATACTTCAGCGAATAGAGGATTAGATGGAGATCCAATTAGCCCATATTATCATTAGATGATATCCTAAGCTGATGGGCTCCTTGATTAAGGCTTAGTTAGAAGCCTAAGGAGATTATTGTATAGAGATCCAATACTGCAAGGTTAGTGGGTTATTGGATGAAGATCTAATACCCACTAATGCAAGAGCCCTAGGGTTTTGATGGCTCTCTATAAATAGGAGGGGAGACTCATGGTTGATAGGCTGCAGTTTTAGCCACCACCTCTTATTCTCCTCCCTCACTCTGCGCAAAAGTTGTGAGATCAGATTGGAGGAGTTTCGTCGTAGAGATCCATCGTGTGGATACCGCTAGAAAGGAGGACGCTTGACCTCCTTCATCTTCTCCATCCGGATCTGGAATACAGGGATATATGATCTCCCTAGGTAAAATCAATCTCTCACACATCACGATTTTATCAATTTTTTACGTTTTTCTCGCGATCCCAATATTTTACACGATGATTTGATTTGTGTGGGAAAACAGTTTTTATTTTTATTTTTGCTGTGCATGTGATGCACCCGTTGAGGTTTTCCAACAATAATTGGAGGATCAATTATATTTTTAAATGGATGTACTGATCTGATCCATAAGTCACGGCTCAATTGTATTCCCAATTTTGCAAGGGCCAAAGTAGCAAGGGAACCACTTCCTTGAGGCTTGAATTTTCTGCTGGTAGGGCTGGAGATGAAGGGAAACTCGATATTCAATAGCAAACTTTTTTTTGCTTCGGTATTTGACAGGGGGTTGTTTCTTTCTTGCATGGGCTACCACTTGGTTATTTTTTAATAGTAACCGAACCTTCTTTTGGAATAATTGCTCCCCTTTGATAAGGTCCCTGGTGGTGTGAGCCTATTATGAGTCGGAGGAGGGTAGCATTTATAATTTTACCGAGCCTATTTTCATCTCTCCTTTGTGTTGTTGACCTGTATCATGCCAAACTTCAAATTAAGTAGTAATTAGTATCCCTTTACATATCAAAAGCATCATGTGAAATGTAGGGAAAGCCTCAGTGCATATTAGGAGTCGGCCATCTTACATGAGGTTGGTGCCGATCCTAATTCTTGATATGTCTGCTCCAATTATGAACACATTGTCACGATCCGGTAATGCTAGCACTAATGTAGCTGGCATCATGACTATGAGGATCTTCTAGATGGTGGATGTGTGGATGTCTTCCTCTTGTTCCTTTAGAATTTTGAGCTCTATCTAGTAAGGTTTGGTGTCACAAATTCCATGCTGGTACTGTCGCTGGAGGGACCCAATCTTCTTGCAGTCTTGGGTCGTGGATCAGTGGTCATCATCAGGGAAGACTTTGAGCATTATGGTCCGCTCCTTGGAGAAATCATAGAGGTAACTTGAGATATGGGAGCACTGCTTTGGAAGCCATAGCTGGTTCAGCTGGATGTGACACTTCAGGAAGAGTTTATACCTATAGACAGAGAGGCAAAACTTTTGGAGATAAAGTGTCATTGCAAGGAAAGATCGTGATTGAATGATTTGTGTTTCCTGCGTCTCCTAGACGATCCTTTTAGCTTCGGCCCTATGAAGATGTGGACAACAATATGGCTGAATATGTGCTAGTGGTTCCTCCTGCAAGATCAGCATATGAAGATCGTATGGCCTGGTAGGAAGTAGTCGGCTCGGTTCGACGGAGGCACCTGAAATTTCAGCAAGCTTTTACAAGCGCTGTGTCGAGATTGTCATTACTTCTTTCCCATGTTTCTCACATAAGGTCACTTGTTCTCCCTTGCCATTCATAAGATTGTTGGTGAGGATGGTGACAGGTTGCTGCTTAAAGGGTTCCTCAACTTTTGCTACTTGCGGGTTCGTATGGCCAGCTAAAGCGTGAGTCATGCAATCGGCCGACAGCGGGTCCTCCTTCATGTTCTCCTTCTCAGGTTCCTAGACCACTTCTTCAGATTATTTAGTATATTTCATCATGGAAAGCTCCCCTTTTTTGAAGCGATGGTTGCGGCTCCAAAGTTCATTGCAATGCCAACAAAGGCCCTTCACTGATCTATCACGTAGCTCTTCTCTCGTCAATTTTTTTGGCAGCGAAGAATGGTTGGGAGCAGAGGGAGGTTTATATAATGTTGGTTTATGAGTGGTTCTCATCCTCCGAGCATCTTGGTTCAGTCGTTCCTCTTGGATTCGGACAAAAGATATTGCAGCCTTCACGGTGGGGGGCTACCGTGCTTTAACCTCTTCTTTAATTTTTGGCTTGAGTCATTCGATGAATGTCCATAATAATTATTTATCAGACCAATCATGAGTAAAGTAAGATAATTCCTCAAACCTGATCTGGTATTCTTTGATCGTGGAGGTTTGTCGGATCTTGGCAAGTTGTCCATTGATATTCTCGTACTTGGTTGGCCCAAAGTTGTTCAACATCACGTTCTTGAATTGTATCCATGTTAGAGTCCCATGGGTGTATTCAAGATGATTATACCATTGCATTACATCTCCTTCAAGGTGGATGATAGCAGTGTCCACCATGGAATCCTCCGGTGTTCGATAATAGCGAAAGTAATGTTCGACGCGTGAAATCCATCCCATCGGGTCTCCTTCTTCCCATCGAGGGAAATCCACCCTCATGCATGGATGCATCATATCAGTGACTCGTACTTCCTTTTTAGGAGGTCTCTCTAAACTTGCACCTTGCTGGAATTTTGTTGGGCTCGCAAATCGGCCTAATCTGAATTCGATGAATAAGGCGTGCAATCTATCATCCATGCATGATTCAAACGCCTCAAACTTGGCATCGATTGAACCTTGAGATGCCATTGCATATGCTTCCAGATTTGAGATATTAATATCCTTCTCCTGCTGTTGGGTCAGTGGTATGAAACGGTTAGGCGGATTGGTGGCTGAAAGGGATGGTGGATCATGGGTAGATGGTTGCAGTTTAGGGCTGACAGGTTGTTATTTTTTGGTTGCTATTGGGGCTATGATTTAGGGCTACTGTAGGGGTCATATAGGGGGTCTGATTACTGAGGTATAAGGTTAGAGGAATGATTTAGGGTTGTTGTTGATGACAATAACAGATTTGGTAGGAATCGGGTGTGGATGTAGCAAGTACTACTGAAGGTAGTGCAACAGAATTTTTTTTATTGAAGGGGGTGCTAGTGATACTGTTGTTTAAGGCTATTGTAGAGGCTGTAAGGGGGGTTTGGTGATAGAGGTTTAGGGTTAGAGGGGTGCCCTAAAGATGACGTGGGTGGCAGTAACAATTTTGGTAAGGATCAGATATGGGCGAAGTAAAAAAACATCGAAAGGTAGTGCTGCAGAATTATACATCGGTAGGTCGCTATTTTGGGTGCTGTTTGGATTCTGGAAATAGGTTATGATGATAGCATCATAAGGCTAGAGGGGTGCCCTAAAGACGTAGCAGTTGGTGGCAGCAAGATGGTTAGGGTTTGTTGGGTTTAGAGAAGAAGAAAGACAAAGGCATAACAACATATTTTTTCAGCAAAAAATATTCAGTAGTATAGAAGTGATTTTTTCTAGCAATTCAAAATAAGGATTCAAGTAAAACTCAAGGAAAATTCACTAGTAAGGGAGAGGTAATGCTGTAAAAAACTTCATGGAAAATTATAACAGTAAAAAATTCTGCAAGATCAAAGATTACAAGAAGGTATTATGGTAGAATTTTTTAGTCGAAAGATTTCAGTAGTATAGATGAGATTTTTTTCCAGTAGTTTAAAATAAGGATTTGAGTAAAACTCAAGGAGAATCTGTTGGTAAGGGAAGGTAATGCTGACAAAAAATTTGTGGAAGAAAATGGTAGCAAAAGGTTTGGCAAAATCAAAGATCACGAGTATGAATTGTGATAGAATTTTACGTCCAAAGTGTAGCAGCTTGGATGTAAAAGATCATCAGTTTATATTGATAATTTTTCAACAAAACCAAAAGGAAATCTGCTAATAGGAAGTGCCAAAGCCATCATGAAAATTTCATAGAGATTTGGACAGAAAAAATGCAACAGCAAGATCAAATAAGCAGTGCTATGCGGCTGAAATTCTGCAATGCAATTTTTGTCATAGAGATGGAAACTTTGTGATGAAAAGTTTGTGCAGCAAGATAGAAACAATTTTTTTTAGGAATTTTGAATAAGGATAACTAAATTGTAGTAGCAGTAAGGTAAGAAACCAAAACCTGTTGCAATTCACAGGGAGATCAAAGGATGATCTACGATAGTGAAGATGACGGCGGGATTCGACGACGATCTTTAAGCAATTGGGGGGATTGCTTGGGCGGCTGCGGAGGGATGATGGATGGTTGTGGAAGGGCAGTGAGATGCCAATGCTACTTTGATACCAAGTGCCAGAACCCTTGCGGATTCTAAGCTTGGGGTGATCTATATTGGGGATTGACCTCCTTCAAACTCTATAGGGGTTCCTCCCTCCTTGGTTTTTCTGCACGATGGTTGAAATATAATTGTTCTATTGATGATGAAAAGAGGGGAGAATATAAGGTATTTATAGGGCTTCAAAACCCTAACTCCTAATAGGACTCTTACTCAAAACTCCTACTTCAAACAACTCCAACTCAAACTCTAAGAAGCAACTCCTACTTCCAGCAACTCCAACTCCAACTCTAAGAAGCAACTCATACTGCAAGTAAACTAGGACTCCAACTCCTAATTTAATTTCTGATCAGCCCTTAAGAGAGACTTAACTGAATGGAGCTCTTCCCCTCATCAAAGTGGATAGCCATTTGGGTTGGTTACATGCTTGACTTAGTTAACTCCAACCCATATCCAACTCTGACTCCTAAACAAACTCCAGTTCAGTCAAATCCTAATCCTACTAGGATTTGGGCTGATTTATTACAATAAACTTAAATATCTTCATAGTCGACCTAATATCAGGTCTAGATTGGCCAAAAAGGCTCAATCTAAGGACTCGACTCAATCGACTATAACCCAACTCAGCTAGGGTCCTAACAGTTCATCGGGAGTTCGCCGAGAGATCAGTTGATAGTCGGACAATGAAGATTATGTTTTAAGGGTCATGGTTAGCATCATAATGAGAGTTATTTTATTAACTCAATTAAGAGGTCATTAAGCCATAATTGGGGCTGATTTGGACTTATTATAAAAGTCATTTAAGTAATCTAGCATTAGAAAAGACACAGTCTTTGAAGACACGATCTTCAAGATAACACAATCTTCGAAGATGTGTCAGGCAGTTGAACAGCCTAGACTGGGTAGTTGAACCACCCAGACATATTCTCCTAAACTGTGTCAGGCGATCGTACCGCCCTTCTTTGAGACGAGCACCTCGAAAACTCTTAAAATTTGAATTTTGGTTCCAATATTGAAGTCATTTGGGGCCTATAAATACTCCCCCATCCTTCTTTGAAGTATGTGAGTATTAAGAGCAAAAACCTTATGAAAATACTATTGTAATTCTTTAAGAGCTTCTCCTCATTTCGTCTTGTATAGTTTTATGTCTAAGGGAGAGCTTAGAGACTTGTAAATGTTATCTCCTAAACCTGTCAAAGGAGAATAGCGTTGTCAGAGGATAGTTGATCTTCACCCATTGAAGGAAGATTAATAGTGGAAGCTGATGACCTCAAAGGAGGAGAAATCTGGAGTGGACGTAGGTCACGAGACCAAACCACTATAAAATCAGTTTACTTCATCTTCTTTGCTCTTTATCTTCATTGCTTTCTTATTTAACTATCTACTATCTTTGCTTGCACTCTTACAAACAACTCTACGCTTAAATGCATTTCCGATATAATTTTTATTGAGCAAAAACTTAAATCAATGTAAATTTTTCATAAGCACTAATTCACCCCCTCACCCAGTGCTACTTTGATCCTAACAATTGGTATCAGAGCCACATTTCTCTCCATTTGGCTTAAAATCCAAGAGAGATGGCTTTTGTTGGTAATCAAAAGGGATTTTCTATCACTCTTCCTCCCATGTTCAATGGGACGAATTACACATATTGAAAAACTCGATGAGAATTGTTCTACTTTCTATGGATTTTGTATTATGCATACTGTTGAAAGTGATTTTGAAAAGTCTTCCAGACCGATGAACGAATGAAATGATTTAGAAAAGAAGACTTTCTCTTTGAATGCTAAAGCAATGAACATTTTATTTTATGCTCATGATGAAAACGAATTTAATCGGGTTTTTATATGCGAAACTGTGCACGAGATTTGGCACACATTCGAAGTCACACACGAAGGCACTAGTCAAGTCGAAGAATAAAAAATTCTTTTGATGCATAACTATGAGTTGTTTCGCATGAAACTAAGTGAGACCATAGGAAACATGCACATCCATTTTACAGATGTCGTCAATGGTCTAAAAGCACTTAGTAAAAGTTTTTCTAATTTTGAACTTGTTAACAAAATAATAAGATCCCTTCCAAAAAGTTGAGATCCCAAAGTAACGACAATACAAGAAGCAAATGACCTAAATAATTTTCCGCTTGAAGAACTAATCGGGTCTTTGATACTTACGAAATGACATGTATAGCACATGATGAACTCAAGAATAACCTTCCAAAGAATAGGAAGGACATAGCACTTAGAACCAAGGAAGATCACTTGGGAGAAAACTCAAGTGACAATGATGATAATAAGGACTTCGCACTTATTACAAGAAAATTTAAGAAATTTTTAAAAATAATTAAAACAAAACAAGATGCTAAGAACAAAAGGAAACTAAAAAAAGACTCAATAATATGTTATGAATATAAGAAGTCAGGACACTTCAAAATGAATATACCCAAGTGAAGAAGAAGCAACCAAAGAAGAAGAAAACACTCAAAGCTACTTGGGATGACTGAAGTTCATTTGAAGACAATGAGCCAACCAACAAGGAAGAAATTACAAATTACGCTTTAATGATATTTAGCAACGAGGTAAGTAATATAAACGAGTCTTCTTTAATTTATGGTGAATTATTTAATATATTTAATGACTTGTTTGATGATTTTAAATTAGTTAGTAAAAAGTATAAATTGTTGAAGAAGATCATGCTTCACTTGCTAGTGAATTTGAAATTTTTAAAAAGGAGTATAATGAACATATGATAGCTCCTTGCACTAAGTGTGATGAATTAGATATACTTAAGAAATAAATGTTTCATTACAAGAAATATTAGAAAAATTTAAAATAGGTAACAAATCATTAAACATGATCCTTGCTAATAAGAGTTATGTTCATATCAAGGAAGGAATTGCCTTTGTGAGTAACACTCAACAAAAGTCAACCATCTTTATTAAATGACCTATATTATATGTTTCACCTAAAAAGAAATGTAATTTTTGTGGAAGAATCAGACATTATGCTTATAAATGTTCATTTAAAAGACATAGTCCACACAAATTAATTTGGGTTCCTAAAGGAACCATAAATAACTCAAGGCCATTAGTAAAATTAGGTAGACTTTTTCTTGAAGAACCCAAAGGCAAATGAGTTCCTAAACCAAAAACTCATTTCTTGTAGGTATGTCTTCAAAGGCTAGAATAACAAAATGGTACTTTGATAGTAGATGCTCAAGGCACATGACCAGAGATCCAACTTACTCATCTAAACTTACCAGCCTAAATGAATGATTTGTCACATTCGAAGACAACAATAAGAAAAAAATCATTAGGAAATGAACCATAGGTAACATCAAACCTCTTGATTAAAGATGTGTTATTAGTTGATAATTTGAAATATATTCTACTAAGCATTAAAAAATTATGTGATAAAGGATACATTATCAAATTTGAATCTAATGCTTGCATAATTGAAATACCACAAAAAATAGTTCTATGATTGCCTTAAGAAGTAATAATGTGTATATTATTGACATTAATAATTTTTGTGATGAAATATGTTTTTCGGCCTTAAATGATGATGCATGAATTTGGCATAGGAGACTAGGACATGCTAGCATGAAAGTATTAAATCAAATCTCAACTAAAAATCTAGTAAGAGGAATGCCTAGCATCAAGTTTGTAAAAGATAAAGTGTGTGATGCATGCCAACTAGGAAAATAAATAAAAAGTAGTTTCAAATCAAACAATCAAATAAGCACCTCTATGCCACTACAATTGATCTATATAAATTTATTTGGACCAATTGATACTACAACCTTATGAGGTATCAAATATGCATTTGTTATTGTAGACGATTATAGTAGATATACTTGGACCTATTTCTTGATACACAAAAGTGATTCTTTTAAATGTTTTTCAAAATTTTACAAACTTGTTCAAAATGAAAAGGGTTTTATGAATTCATCTATACATAGTGATCATGATGGTGAGTTTTAAAATCATGATTTTCAAAATTTTTGTGAGTCAAATGGGCATAATTATAATTTCTCTACTCCTAGAAATCCACAACAAAATGGAGTAGTGAAAAGAAAAAATATGAGCTTACAAGAAATGGATAGAACTATGTTAAACAAGTATAACCTGCCCAAATATTTTTAGGTTGAAGCCGTTAACATGACTGCTATGTCATGAATAGGGTTCTCGTAGACCATTACTCTTAAAACTCCTTATGAATTATGAAATAATAAAAACATAATATTTTATATTTCAAAAATATTTGGTTGTAAATATTTTATTTTAAATGAAAAAGATGTCTTAGGAAAGTTTGATGTAAAATCCGATGAAGGTATATTTCTTGGTTATTCGTCAATTTTATAATCGTGTCTTTAATAAAAGAACTCTAGTTATGAAGAAATCCATCTAGATTGTTTTTAATGAGGTTCCCAAATTGAATTGATTTTGATGATGATTTTGATTTTGATACTTTAAATTTGAATGATAAACCTCCTCTCCAAAATAACTTGGATGCATCTACTTCCAAGGAATCCTTACCCAAGGAATGAAAGTATATATATGCTCATCCTAAGAAATTAATAATAGGAGATACATTAAAAGATGTTTTTACTCGTTCATCATTTAAGAATTTCTATGCTAACGCTGCATTTTTATCTCAAATTGAACCAAAATATATTGAGGAAGCCCTAAAAGATGATTCTTGGGTTATTTCAATGCATAAAAGAGTTAAATCAATTTGAGAGAAATGAGGTGTGTGAGCTTGTTCTTAGACCTAATGACCGTTTAGTGATTGATACTAAATGGGTCTTTAGAAACAAACAAGATGAAAATGGTATCGTGGTTAGAAACAAAGCTAGATTAGTAGCCAAGGGTTTCAACCAAGAAGAAGGGATCGATTATGGAGATATTCGCTCTTGTGGCTAGACTTGAAGCTATAAAGATACTTATTGCCTGTGTTTTTCTTAATTTTAAGTTATTTTAAATGGATGTCAAAAGTGTTTTTCTTAATACTTTCATTTCCGAAGAAGTTTATGTTGAACAACCCCCTGTTTTGAATCATGTTTTCAAATTATCCAAAGCTCTTTATGGATTGAAACGAGCCCCTAGGGTTTGGTATAAAAGACTTAGTTATTTTCTTATTTTAAATAATTATTTAAAATAAAAGGTTGATACCATATTATTTTTTAAGCATTTTAAAAATAATTTTCTAATTATTTAAATTTATGTTGATGATATTATTTTTGGTTCAACAAATGAATCGTTATGTGAATCTTTTGTCAAGAGTATGAGCCAAGAATTTGAAATGAGCCTAATGGGTGAATTAACTTTTTTCTTAGGATTATAAATAAAATAATTAAATGATGGTATCTTTATAAGTCAAATAAAGTATACCTTAGATTTGTTAAAACACTTTAGTATAGACATTGCTAAGGCCATAAACACACTCATGAGCACTTCTACAAAATTAGACTTAGATAATGAAGGTAAAAATTTTGATCAAAAAACATATAGAGGAATGATAGGTAGTTTATTGTACTTAGCTGCTACTAGACCAGACATAATGTTTAGTGTTAGATTATGTACAAGGTTTCAATCAAATCCTAAATATTCTCATTTTAAGATAGTTAAATGAATATTTAGATATTTAAAAGGAACTTCTAATTAGGATTATGGTATCCTAAGTCTAAAAACTTTGATTTGTTTACCTATGCGGATGCCGATTTTGGAGGTTGTAAAATAGATAGAAAGAGTACAATCGGGACATACCAATTCTTAGGGCATGCTCTTGTTTCTTGGTCTTCCAAGAAATAAAATTTGGTTGCATTATCTACAGCTGAAGCTGAGTACATAGTAGATGGTGCATGCTGTGCACAAGTTATTTGGATGAAAAATACCTTAAAAGATTATGGAATTCACTTGAAAAATATTCCTAGCAAATGCCATAATAATAGTGCAATATGTTTAACTAAAAATCTCATTCAACACTAAAAAACTAAACCTATTGATATTAGACATCACTTTATAAGAGATCATATATATAATCATGATATATCCTTGTAATTTATTGATACTAAGCATCAATTGTCTGATATCTTCACCAAGGCATTAAAAGAATAATTTGACTTTATTAGAAGAGAGTTAGGAATGTTAAACCATCTAAATGCATGATTTACTATTTTTTAGATTTCTTGAGCTTTTGCTTGAAATTTACATGAGATGATTTTGAATACATGAGTAGCTCTTATAGTCTTCTTGAACTTCTCAACTTTTTGAGCTCTCTTTCAAATGATTCTATTTGTAATTGATATTTACATAGAGTGAGAAAATAAATTTGATGTGGCATTTGTGATGCATGAAATTCTATATTTATCTTTCCTTTTATTTTACAAAGAAAGAAATGAATTAAATTCTAATTTTAGTCTTCTTATTATTCTACTAGGGGGAGCAATGGACTAACTTCATCTCATTTATGTGCTAAATGTTATGATAAATATTTAAAAATATTATTCAAATATAATTGAGCATTTTTCTTTTTTGTTGATGACAAAGGGGGAGAAATGACATAATTGATGACATAAGAAAGATATTTATTTTAAGATCTTCCAAATGATTGAAATGAATGTTGTATCATAATTAATGACATAGTTATCTTGTGAACATAATAATTGATGTTGTATCATAATTGATGATATTTTTATTTTGTGAAAATTATCAAAATGCTTGAATTTAAAAGTGATGGTGCTTTTGAATTCAAGTTTGTTTTATTTATCCTATGGCATATAAATTGGGAGAGTTACAGTTAACTCCCATCATCAATTGATTGTCATCATCAAAAAGGGAGAAATTATTAAATTTTAGATTTTGATGATAAAATAGGGAGAGTTACAGTTAACTCCCATCATCAATTGGTTGTCATCATCAAAAAGGGGAAAATTATTGAATCTCGGATTTTGATGATGAAATCAATTAATGAGTTTATTATCTAACTTGTGTGTTAAAGAAAGTGATGCATGATTAACTACGACAGTAAAGGCCATTACAATCAGATGTTGGGCCGGAGTCAAGTTCGAGCATCGGGCCGAGGTTCAGACGACTCAATGGGAGCTCGCTGAGAGTTCGTCGGAGGTCGATCGAGGTTCGAACAATGTTGTCAGGAGTTCAATGAGAACTCACCAGAAGTTTGTTGGGAGTTCGCCGATAGGTTGTCGGAAGCTCGTTGGGAGAAATGCTGGGAGTTCGTCGAAAGAAATCAGGAGCTCGCCGAGGGTTCACCGGAAGGATACTGGGAGTTCACTGAGAGATCAGTTGATGGTCAAATAATAAAGATTATGTTATAAGTGTCGTAGTTAGCATCATAATGTAAGTTAGTTTATTAACTCAATTAAGAGGTCATTAGGCCTTAATTGGGATTGATTTGGACTTATTATAAAAGTCATTTCAATAACCTAGCTTTAGAAAAGACACGATCTTCGAAGACACGGTCTCCAAGATGACACAGTCTTCGAAGTGTGTCAAGCGGTTGAACCGCCTGGGTAGTTGAATTGCCCAAACACAGTCTCCCAGACTGTGTCAAGTAATCGTACCGCCTAGACTGGCGGTACAACCGCTAGAACATAGTTTTCGAGATCAGCACCTCAGAAACTCTTAAAATTTAAATTTTGGCTCTAATATTGAAGCTATTTGGGGCCTATAAATACACCCCATCCTTGCTTGAGGTATGTAAGCATTAAGAGCAAAAATCTTGTGAAAATACTATTGTAATTCTTTTAGAGCTTCTCCTCATTTCGTCTTATGTAGTATTTTGTTTAAGGGAGAGCTTAGAGACTTGTAAATGTTATATCCTAAACCTGTAAAAGGATAATAGAGTTGTAAGAGGGTAGTTGATCCTCACCCATTGAAGGAAGATCGATCGTGGAAGTCGGTGACCTCAATGGAGGAGGACTCGACAGTGGACGTATATTATGATACCGAACCACTATAAAATCGGTTTGCTTCCTCTTCTTTGCTCTTTATCTTCATTACTTTCTTATTTAACTAGATATTATCTTACTTGCACTCTTACAAACATCTTTATGGTTACCCAAACCTCCCTCCCCTCCCCCTCCTCCTCCTCCTCTCTTAGTGTTGCTCTAATCCTACAGTAAGACCCTAGACATGTGGTGTCAAGATCCTTTTCTTATTATTGGGTTAATGATGTGAATTGGTTGGCTAGATTGGTGGCCGAAAGAGTGATGGATCAAGGGTAGATGACTGTAGTTTGGGGCTGATAAGTTACTATTGGGTTGTGGTTTGGAGCTATTGTAGGGGTCATATATAGGGTTTGATGGCTGAGGGTTAAGGCTAGAGGGATGACTTAGGGTTACTGTTGATGACAGCAAGAGATTTGGTAGGGATCGGGTGTGGATGCAACAAGTGGTACTGAATATAGTATAATATAATTTTTCATTAAAGGGGGTGCTACTGATGATGTTGTTTGGGGCTATCATAGAGGCTGTAAGAGGGGTTTAGGGTTAGAGGGGTGGCTTAAGATTATTGTTGATGACAACAACCAGTTTGGTAGGGATTTAAGGCTGAAAGGGTGATGGATCAAGGTTGCGATTTATGGTTGATAGTTTACGATTTAGGTTACTTATTGGTGTTGCGGTTTAAGGGTGTTGTGGAGGCTGAAAAGGATTTTGGTGGTAGTGGTTTGAGGCTGGGAAGGGAGGTTTGGGGTTGCTGTTGGGGCCAGCAATCGGTTTGGTGTCGTTGCGATAAGAAGTGCCTAGGAACAAGGCTGCGATAGGCTGTTGTTTGGGCTACAATTTGTGCCACTATTTGGGCCAACTGTAGAGATTAAAAGTGGGCTATGATGACTGCATCTTAAGGCTAGAGGGATGCCTTAGGGTTGATATGGGTGGCAGCAACAAATTCGGCAGAGATCAGACGTGTATGCAACGAGAAACACCAAAAAGTATGGCAGCAAAAGTTGTACGATAAAAGTTTCAACAATATTATAGCAGTATTTTAAGGAATATGATAGCATGAAATCAACAAGGATAGCAGCAATATATATGATAAGCGATATGGCAGCAATAAATTCTATAAGATTGGTAGTGTATGCGGTGGGAAAGACCGAAAGGATGCAGCGACAGAATTTTACAATAGTTCGATGAAAAGTTTTCAGTGGTTCATCAAAGATTAAAAGAAAAATTTAGGGAGAATCCACTAGTAAGGAAAACCAAGCCGACATAAAATACAAATATGAATATGGCAGAAAGATATCGACAGCAAGATCAAAGATGTGATAGCAAATACGTGGTTGAAATTTTGCAGCGTAACTTTCGTCAAAAAGATGATAACTTTGTGACGAAATTTTTTTGCAGCGACCAATTTTTTGCAGCAAGACAAAGTGGATGCAACGTATTACAATAATGAATAGATAATGCTGAAAGCCAAGATGATGCAAATACAGAGAAGAATACAACATCAAGATATCGACAAGAAGATAGTATTGAGCTGAAAATTGTGTCAACGATAGAGATCATTACAGCGTTCTTTTTTTTTTTTTTGCAGCAAGCATAACAAGATAAACATAGCAAATTTTGTAGCAACATAAGGAGGATGCAATGAATTATAGCAAGTAGATGTAGTTATTTTTTTTGGATAGAAAATTATAGCAGTAGTAAGATAGATACCAAAACCTGATGCAATTTTGGTGGAGGCTACAGATGATGTTTCTATGGTAATGGTGATGACGATAGAGTCGGCGATGATCACAGCAATTGTGAAAATTGCTTGGTAGTGATGAAGGTGGAAGAGCAGCGAGGTGCCAAGAACGCGGCTTTGATATCAAGTGTTAGAACCCTTATGGATTCTAAGCTTGGGATTGATCTCTATAGGGGATCGGCCCTCCTTAGTACTCTATAGGGATTCTTCCTTCCTTGGTAGTCAACAACAATGACTGAAAATAATTGATCTATTACTTGACAAAAGAGATGGTAGCTACATTCTTTATATAGGGTCATCAAACCCTAATTCCTAATATGACTCCTACTTCAACTAAATGAAGACTCATATTAAACCAAGACTCAAACTCCTAATCTAAGTCTTAACCAATTCTAGAGAGAGTCTCATCTAAGTGAAACTCCTCCTCTCTTTAACCTTAGCCGACTTTCACTCATCAAAGTGAGTGGCCCAATGGGTTGATTATAAGCTTGAATTGGTTGACTCTAACCTGAATCCAACTCTAACTTCAGTTCAGTCGAATCCTAATCATACTAGGATTTGAGATATTTTATTATAATTGACTCAAATCTTCTTCTAGCTGACCTAATGTCAGGTTTAGGCTGATCAATAAAGTTCAATCTATGAACTCGACTCAATGCACCTGACTCGTGGGAAAAAAATAAAAATAAAAAGGCTATTGAAACAGCAAACATATTCCGGCCGACCCTCGTAGCTCTCTCTCTCTCTCTCACTCTCTCTCTCTTTTTCTCTTACGCAATATGGATTATGGCCCTTGGTACTCATAGCATTTTGGATCAATGGAAGGGAGATTTGGAATCAGTTGAATTAGGTTTGGTAAAGTAAAGAAAGATTTACCTTGAGCACAAGAAACTCTCTTATACGATTGACTTAGCGCAGAAGCTCCGTAAGTGGAGAAAACAACAGGACTTTTTTTTTTTTCACTTTAAATGATAACTGCTAACTCTATTAACAAATACAGATGAAACTGGACCACTATGTAATCTACAATAGACACGGAATCTCATCTCTTTTTGAATGAATACCCACGTAGCTCTACGCAGTTAATAAGTCTGAAGTCAGATCTCTCTTTCCTGGTAAGCTAAATAAGTTAGACATTCAGATCAGAGATTGTAGTCAAGGTATCTATCCTCTAGGCGTACTATATTAAATTATCCCTAACATTCTATGAAAAAGTCTCAAGTTATTATTATTTTTCATAGATTATCATCCTTTTACTTTATACTTTCATAGTGTTTTCTTATTTTTAATTTTTATTAAAAAAAAAGAAAAAGAGATTACCCCTAGTCCTCTCCAAAAGATCGTCACTACTTTCGTTCGTGATGCATCTTCATGCATGAGCCCAGCCCTACCCTTATTGGGGCTGACAACCTTACGGAGGGGACGAGACATGGTTTATCCCTTTGTTGGCTTACAGTGTAGCAAGACAGGTCAATCACAATGGGACAAAGGTTGTCAGCCCCATTGTAGGAATAAAGAAAAAAAAGAAAAAAAAAATAAGAGTCACTTTGTAGGAATAAAGAAAAAAAAAATTATAATTCTCTACGAGAAAAAGTAAAAAACCTAGGGTGTTTTATTTTTATTTTTTCTGAGATTATATTGAATATTATTAAGGATGTTATGAGAATATGATTCCCGTACAGAGCAAACAAACAATGGCTACTTACTACGCCAGAATAGAACTTCAACCCCTTCAATTTGCAAAGTTTTGCTGCTTAGTACATATTAAGCTTCCTCCCTCAGATTGATGTAGTTAGTTATAGGGTTAGTAGTAGTAACTTGCTTGTCTGAGTGAGTTACATATTATTATTGTTGTTGGAGCAGCATTCTAAGTTTGGGTTAACAAACCTATAAATTATATGAAAGAAAATAAATCAGGTTAAGTGTCAGCTCTAAAAATATGATCAAGACGCTTAATAAATGTGAAGAGGTTGATAAATCTTCTAGAGAAAATAAAAAATAGATGTGGTCGTTAAAAAAAAAAAAAAAACGAGAAGCACCTCCACATAATTCAAGATATCATAAATCAGTGATCGTTTTGGATTTTTAATGGCCTACATGACCATTATATAATCATTTTAAATCTCATTAAAATCCTATATATTATTTAGTTCATTAATTAGACTAATTATGCAAGAAATAAAATTAAATAAAACAGTCCAATTAAATAAAATTCGGATTGAAGAACAAGTCCAATCATAAAGGTTCTCCTTCATTCAGATTGATTGTCTTCTCTCCCATATGAATCACAAATCTAAAGCTTTTCCAAGTTCAATATCAACAACTATTATCCGCAGGAGCTTAATGGATGATGAGTATATATTCTCTCAAAGATTTAAGCCATTTCAATTGGCATCGGATTGTGATACAGATGCATCGAGAATCTACCGGCACAAGTAAGTTGGAGAAAATAAACATGCACACGACGTGAGCAAATTCAACATGATCAACTACGAGATCCACAGGATTCACCTTGGATGTGCAAGAAATCCAACGTCATAAACTGTAAGATATTTTTCAGCAATGAATGGAGGAGCTTGGCTTCCAAGGCAGCCATGCTTTTTGTTTTCATGGAAAAGGGTTGTTAATGTTGAGAATTGATTCATGGTAGTTACATAGGTAGTTAACATGTTTAGAAGTAGTGGCTCATGTTTAGGAGTTGTTGATGTAGTTTAAGAGTTAGTGTGGGGTAGTTATTAATCATGGGTGAGATAGTGGGATGAAGGAAGTGGTGTGAGGTAGTTATTATTATGTCCTATAAATAGGACCTTAGAGAATGAAGTAAGGAGGCAGAGAGTGTGTGAAGAGAAGAAATTTTGTGCATTTGGAGATAATCTTGTAAGTGTTCTTGTTCTTTTACCTCCTGTTTAATACTACGTCGTTTTCTTGATTGAAAGCGTTTTCGTTCATTGGATCGTAGTATTCTGTTTTATCGTTTCTTTGCTCCTCCTTCCCCAACATTTGTGGTATCAGAGCTTTGTTTCAATCTAAACTGGGCATTATGGCTTTTAATGGCAATTCTATGTCTCAACCCCTTATTCCCATCTTCTCGGGCAAATCCTATGAATTTTGGAGTATCAAGATGAAGACTCTATTCAAGTCTCAGGATCTTTGGGACTTGATAGAGAATGAATATGCAGATCCAAATGAAGAAACCAGGCTGAGGGAGAATAGAAAGAAGGACTCAAAGGCATTGTTCTTCATTCAACAAGCTGTGCATGAGACAATCTTCTCAAGAATTGCAGCAGCGACAACCTCAAGACAAGCTTGGCTGATACTTCAAAATGAATTTCAAGGCTCATCGAGGGTGATCATGGTAAAACTTCAAACCCTTCGCCGTGAGTTTGAAATTTTGTTTATGAAAAGCAATGAATCAGTGCAAGATTTTCTTTCTCGAGTGACTGAAATTGTTAGTCAAATAAAATCCTATGGTGAACATCTACATGATCAAATAATTGTTGCAAAAGTTTTGAGAAGTTTAACTCCAAAATTTGATCATGTTGTTGCGGCAATTGAAGAGTCAAATGACTTATCTACTTATTCATTTGATGAACTAATGGGTTCCTTGCAAGCACATGAAGCAAGGTTGAACAGGTCACTTGAAAAAAGTGAAGAAAAGGCATTTCAGGGGGAGTCTTCTACTTCAAAAGAAGACAAAAAAGCAACAGGAAGAGGATGTGGCAGAGGAGGATTTCGTGGTAGAGGAAATGGAAGAGGAAGAGCAAGAGGACACTTTGATGGGCATGATGAAAGACAATCAAGCTATGATCAGAAAAACTACAAGAGTGGAATTCAATGTCACTATTGTAAGAAGTTTGGTCATATGAAGGCAGATTGCTGGAAAAGAGAAAAGCAAGCAAGCTATGTTGAAGAAAATGAAGACAATAGTAAGTTGTTTATGACTCATTCACAAGTTAATGATATCTCAAATGATATTTGGTTTTTGGATAGTGGATGTTCTAATCATATGTCAGGCATAAGATCAATATTTAGAGATATTGATGAAACTCACAAGTTGAAAGTTAAACTTGGAGATAGCAAGCAAATCCAAGTAGAAGGAAAAGGAACAATTGAGGTGAAGACAAATCAAGGGAAGGTAAAACACCTTGATAATGTTTTCTATGTTCCTAGCTTATCACATAACTTGTTGAGTGTTGGACAATTGATAGATATTGGATATTCAGTTATATTTGATGATGGTTCATGCACTATTAAAGATAAAAAATTTGGTTTGATTATAGCAAATGTTTGCATGACGCAAAATAAGATGTTTCTAATTGATGTTTCAAATATTGAGAAACATGCTTTTGTTGCAAATCAAAAGAATGAGACAAATTTATGGCATTTGAGATATGGACACCTTAACATTAAAGGTTTAAGGTTGTTAAATCAAAAAGAAATGGTTTATGGATTGCCTAAAATTAATACACTTGATGTATGTGAAGGATGTATTTATGACAAACAAAGTAAAAAATTATTTCCTATTGGAAAAGCATGGAGAGCATCTAATTGTCTTGAATTAATTCATGCTGACTTATGTGGACCTATGAATACAAAATCATTTGGGGAAAGTCGATATTTTCTGTTATTCACTGATGATTTAGCCGCATGAGTTGGGTATATTTTCTGAATTTGAAATCTGAAGCATTTGATAACTTTCGAAAATTCAAGGCACTTGTAGAAAGGCAAAGTGGTAAATGCATAAAGACACTTCGGACAGATAGAGGTGGTGAATTCATGTCTAATGAGTTTAATTCCTTTTGTGAAGAAAATGGTATTCGCAGGGAATTGACAGCACCATATACACCGGAGCAAAATGGTGTAGCTGAACGTAAGAATCGAACTGTTGTCGAAATGGCAAGAAGTTTGCTTAAAGGAAAGCATCTTCCGAATCAGTTTAGGGCAGAAGTAGTTGCAACAACAGTTTATTTGTTGAATATTTCACCGACAAAGGCTGTAATGAATCGAACTCCTTTTGAAGCTTGGTATGGTATAAAGGCAACTCTGTAAGCCATCTAAGAATTTTTGGTTGTATTGCTTATGCTTTGGTAAATTCACAAAATCATCATAAGCTTGATGAAAAATCAGAAAAATGCATCTTAATTGGATACTCTGCACAATCCAAAGCATATCGATTATATAATCCTGTAAATGGCAAAGTTATTATTAACAGAAATGTTGTATTTGATGAAAGGGCAAGTTGAAATTGGGAGATTAATGAAGGTGATGCACAAATTCGTGTTCCAACAGAACTAGTTACTCCACCAAATCAAGTGACAGATCCTGCTCCAACAAGATCAACGTCAACCTCACCCAGTAGCAGTTCAAATTCAGTAAATGATTCATCAGATGAAACCCCTCCAGGAAGGTTTAGATCACTAACAGAGATTTATGATTCAACATTTGCTTTATTTATTTCAGATCCTATAAGTTTTGAGGAAGCAGTTGAAAATGAGGAATGACAAAAAGCATTGAAGGAGGAAATCAAGTCAATTGAGAAGAATGAAACCTGGGAGCTAATGGATCTACCAAAAGAAAAGAAAGCTATTGGTTTGAAATGGGTGTACAAAACAAAGTATAATGCAGATGGAAGTATCCAGAAGCATAAGGCTCGGCTTGTAGCAAAAGGATATTCGCAGCAACAAGGTATTGACTTTGATGATACTTTTTCTCCAGTTGCTAGATTCGAAATCGTGAGAACCTTTTTGGCTTTAGCTGCTTATTTGAGTTGGCCTGTTTATCAATTTGATGTGAAATCTGCGTTTTTAAATGAAGATTTACAAGAAGAGGTTTTTGTTACTCAACCTGAAGGTTTTTTGGTTAAAGGACATGAAGAAAAGATATATAAGCTAAAGAAAGCACTTTATGGGCTTAAACAAGCTCCAAGAGCATGGTACAGTAAAATTGATTGTTATTTTCATCAAAATAGATTTAAAAGGAGTGATAATGAACCTACCCTTTATCTAAAGAAGGAAGGTGAACATAGTATTCTTTTGGTTTGCCTTTATGTTGATGATATTATATATATGGGTTCATCTGACTCTGTTGTGGCAGAATTTAAAAAATGCATGATAAATAAGTTTGAAATGTCAGATCTAGGTTTACTGCACTATTTTCTTGGGTTTGAGGTGAAGCAAGGATCAGATGGAATTTTTATTTCACAAAGAAAGTATGCAATGGATCTACTCAAAAAATCTAATATGATTAAATGCAAAGCTGCAGCTACACCCATGAATGTAAATGAGAAATTGAAACTTGAAGATGGTACAGGTTTGACAAATGCAGGATACTACAGAAGTTTAGTTGGAGGTTTGATCTATCTAACTCATACTCGTCCATATATTACATTCTCTGTTGGTGTAGTATCTAGGTTCATGCAAAGCCCAAGTAAACATCATCTCGGAGCTATTAAAAGAATTCTACGTTATATTGCTGGAACTACAAATTATGGAATATGGTATTCTCATAATTTTAAATATAAATTATTTGGTTTTACTGATAGTGATTGGGCAGGAGATTTGGATGATAGAAAAAGTACTTCAGGCAATATTTTTAGCCTTGGATCAGGAGCTATATCATGGAGTTCAAAGAAGCAAGCAACAACTGCATTATCGACATCGGAAGCAGAGTATGTAGCTGCAACATCAGCAGCATGTCAAGCTATATGGCTTAGAAGACTTCTTGAAGATCTTCATCAAAAACAAATAGATGCAACCGAAATATTTTGTGACAACAAATCTACAATTGCACTGGCAAAAAATCCCTCATTTCATGGAAGAACGAAGCATATAGAGATACGCTATCATTTCATCCGAGATCTTATAGCAGATGGAGCTATAACAATGAAGTACTGTGGCACGGATGAACAAGTTGCAGACATTCTCACCAAGTCGCTTCCCGTTAAGAAGCATATTTATTTTATGTCTCAAATTGGTGTATGTAACTATGAATCAAGGGGGAGTGTTGAGAATTGATTCATGGTAGTTACATAGGTAGTTAACATGTTTAGAAGTAGTGGCTCATGTTTAGGAGTTGTGGAGATAGTTTAAGAGTTAGTGGGGGTAGTTATTAATCATGTGTGAGATAGTGGGATGAAGGAAGTGGTGTGAGGTAGTTATTATTATGTCCTATAAATAGGACCTTAGAGAATGAAGTAAGGAGGCAGATAGTGTGTGAAGAGAAAATTTTTTGTGCATTTGGAGATAATCTTGTAAGTGTTCTTGTTCTTTTACCTCCTGTTTAATACTACGTCGTTTTCTTGATTGAAAGCGTTTTCGTTCATTGGATCGTAGTATTCTGTTTTATCGTTTCCTTCCTCCTCCTTCCCCAACAGTTAAGACGCATGCAAGGATCCCGATACATCCATCCACTATAAAGGCCTCGACCACAATGCGAGCTCTTCGCAAGCTGAGGTGAGTCTCTCACGTATATTTATTTGCTCATCGTTTCCTGCGGGTTTTGTTTGGAGGCAGGATTCACACAGCGTATGGTTGCGAAGTGTTTGCAGCACGGTCTTCACGACTTGTTGATCCTGCTCGGTAGAGGCTTACAGGAGGGCAATCATGGATGAGTCATTCAAATGTTAATTATAGCAGATGTTTTCCAAAGGTTAAGTTCAAACAATGAAACCATTGGAACATGCCATGTATGTCATGAATTATCTTCCCTCCATTTGCCATGTATGTATGTAGATGCACATCAATGCTGCATTTTATGCCTTTTGTCCAACACAACACCATCGTCAACCAAGTAATTTAATAAACATATTAATATATACATGAAAATAATTTGGTTTTTTTGTTCCATGTTGGTTACTAAACAGAAACGTACCAGATTTAATTGGTTACATACATATTGATGCCAACTGATCGATGTTAACAACATCGATATTTTTGTAAGGTGACCTAAGCCTGTCTCACATATTTGCGACTTGGGAGGCAACTATCTATCCTTTCTTTTTAGACTTTTTTTTATCTCAACCATATTATTTTGTCCTAAATTTGTTAAATATATTTCTTTATTCTAAGTGACACTTATTTGTGTCTTTGTTCTAATCTTTCTATTTTACTTCCAACAAAATTTATTTATTTATTTATTTACTTTTTTGGCTTCTAATCTTTCTATTTTACTTCCAACAAAATTTATTTATTTATTTATTTACTTTTTTGATATATAGTTGTTGTGGAACAACAGGTTCTGGAGATCAGAAGTAATATGGTGGGAAGCACTAGAGTCTACAATCCAATTAGATTGATTGTCAGAGGGAGTCGTCATGATATTTGCCCGAGGCCAGACCGACTAAGGTGGAAGACGAAGTCGAGACCGACTAACCTTTGCCGAGTGGCCGACTTTATCACATAATTGGCAGACAAATGGTTGCTGAAGCATGGAAGGAGGACAACGCGGCTGAACGACAGTGTTGAAGTGCGGAGAATGGGGAGGTGGCAGTGATGGAGAGGGACCCGTAGAAGTGGGAGAAAAATTGGTCACACCTTTTGAAGCATTCTTACGGTATTTACGATTTTGCTGATTGGACTTCTGATTGAACTAAGCCGTGATAGGAGGTCCTGGCAAGGAACCTAACAGTCTATCAGCACGCTTTAGGTAAGCTTCATAGTCGGTGAGCTTGTCATAGAGTTCTTCAAAGCAAATCGGAGAGTCACGTGCTCGAAGTGCGGCTGCCAGTTCTTTGAACTCGGGACTCAATCCATTAAGCGTGTGGACAAGAACTTCTTCATCAGTCAGGGAATGACCTATCAAAGCTAGGTCACCAATAAGCATTTTGATATGTTTTAAGTAATCGGTAATAGTACTTCCCTCCTGCTTAAGGCTCATAAGGCTGGATAGGAGTCCAAGCATGCGAGTCCGGGAGCGATTCGCGAAGGTAGTTTGTAACTTGGTCCAAGCTTCCGTAGCAATAACATAAGAGGACACAAGCGGAGCAATGGATCCCACAACAGAAGCTCCAATTGCTTGGAGTATTAGCCGATCTTGGCGCAACCAAAGTTTGTGTGCAGAATTCGGTACTAGGTTGGGTTCTCCTGGAACATGTATCATCACTGGTGGACAACTAAGAGAACACCATCAATGTAACCAAATAAAAGGTTTGAGAATTGGGCCCGCCAGGACGCATAATTACCACCCTTGGATAATTTAAATGGAATCAAGGAGGCGGCATTGATGGAGGTGAGTCCTGAATGCGGAGAAAGATCGCCAACAGAAAAAAGTGTTGGAGTATCAGAGGTAGAGAAGGAAGACATCGAGGAACCAATACCAGGTCAAAGGGAAACCAAGAGAGAAGGTAAGTAATCTCGCCGAGAAATAGTTGCAAAAACCGTTAAAAGATAGAGTAAGAGCGAGAGTAGGAAGCCGATTTTTGAATAATATGACGAAAGCGTCCAAGAGATTGATGGTAAAAGATATGAGGAATGAAAGGTAAGGAGACTCTACCATTGTCCTGATACGATGAATAACAATGTTCGGGTGCAGCAATCCTACTGGAACCAGCCCTTTCAAATATGACACAATGAGTGCAACCACTGTTAAAATAGATCACCCGGTACTCCCCTCAAATCCAACAGGATACACCGGAAGGGAGAAGACTTATTGAGTGACTTCTTAGGGACTCTGAGGCTCCTCCTTCAATCATTAGATTGGTTTGACGTTCATAGCTGACCAACTCACCGTAAGCAGAGTGAGGGAGGGGGAGCGGGCAGGAGAGGCAACGGTTAGTCCTGGGAGACGCGACTGTGGTGTCCGCATTTGGATCGCTCTTTAGAGCTGCTAAGAGGGTAGCCGCTGCTTGGTGTTGGAGGCACAACGTCCAGAACAGGGCGAGCGACTGCTCATTCGTATCGAGAAAACAGAGAAAAGGATGCTCTGTTTTGTCGATAAAACAGAGATCCGGTTGTTGGGGCTGGAGAAGAAGAGGAGGCAGCCGGCGATGAAGAGTGACGCTGGCTACGAATAGGTGTGGGACGCCGTAGGACTCAGGGATACTGAAGTAGCGGGCAGCAATTACAACAGGAAGCAGAGTAAGACCGACGGAACGGAGCAGCGGCCAGAGGAGCAACAGCGGCAGACAGGAGATAGGCTGCAGAAGCGCACCGTTGGCTGTGCGCTGCGATATTGCTGGGCCAATCACAGCAAAACAGAGGAAGAATAAGAGGAAACAGAGTAATGGTTACTTTGTTTCGATCTACTGTGTGTTGGCAGGAAGCAACGGCACCCTGGAGCATTCGCGGGCGCTGCGTTTGCAGGAGCGTTTGCAGGGCCAGAGACCGCTGGTGCAAATGTGCCGAAGCGTTGGCGAGGTTAGAGACTGGGGAGGCGGTTGAGATTTCGCTGGAGATCTATTCCAGCGAAAGAAAGGATGCCAAGGTTGCGGCAACAGTATCAGCGCTCGCTGGGAGATCGGTGCTGATCTCGTTGGTTCCGTAGGTAGTGGAGGCAGATGTCGCGACAGTAGATGGACTGGAGTCAACGATAAAATCTGCACGCGACCAGAAGTGATGGAAACTTACTGTCATTTGACAGCAATAAGAGAGTTTGCTCTAAACAAGCTGCTCTGATAACATGTTGAAAGTGAATTGGGAAAACAAAAACACACTTGTTATTGAGGTTTCAACATCTATTTATACAGTGATAAGATATGGATTTTCCTCAACTGATGAACGAGATAATCTCATTCGGTTAGGAAAATTTGTTACAGCTAACAGGATTTTCCTCAACTGATGAACGAGATAATATCATTCGATTAAAAAAATCTATTACAGCTAAAAAAAATCAGTAGTCATTGTCCTATTTATCGGTGATAATAGTTCCTTATAATTCTTCCTTTCCTGTTTATGGACAAAACACAATTTTTCTGTTTTTAAGGCATAACTTTTGTGAAGCTTTTAATTAGTTATGGAGTAGTTAATGGCAAATACAACTGATGCTAAGCAAAGTGCACTTCTGTATAAACATGGCATTAAATGGCTCGTCGAGTAGACCATTATTTTCTGTATAAACATGGCATTAAATGGCTCGTCGAGTAGACCATTATTTTATATATTCGTTGCATGACTAATTTTCACATTGCTTTGTTTCAGATGTTTTTTAGTGCTCACTACAGTGGGGAGGTCCTTCCTATTCTTTTTAAGTGTAAAATTGTTTAAAGAATGATTGAAAGAATCTTAAAGAAAATTAGAGATGTAAGAGGATAGTTAATCTTTTCCTATTAAAGGATGATCAATAGGACAGACGGTGGCCTCAACGAAAAAAGAATCAAGAGTAGACGAAGATCACGTGGAACAAATCACTATAAAATTGGTATGTTTCATCTTCTTTGTTGTTTACCTTCATTGCTTTCTTATATAACTGTCTACTACTTTTGTTTGTACTTTTCCAAACGTCTCTACGTTTAAATACATTTTCAATACAAGACTTATCGAATGAATTTTTAAATCGATGTTATTTTCACAAAATTATTTTTGGTCCTAACATTATCTACATAAATTATTTTAACAAAAAATGAGCCTGATTATCTTTTGATATATTTTTAATAATTAGCTCCTTAGGATTTGCATATATATACTTTCATTCATTAGATAAGATTTCTTTAAAAGTAGATATATCAGAATTATTTTTGAAGAAGTAGATTCATTATGTAAATTTAATTTTTTATTTTTGAGAGATGTATAAAAACAAACATAATTAGATTCTTTAATAACTAAAATATCTTTTCTTGAAAACTCAATAAGGTTTAGAGACAGATGAATATTCAATAAAAATATCTTCATCAGATGTTGTATCAAAATTTTATAAAGCATCATTATCATTTAAAATAATATTTATAATAAAATATTTTGAAATATGAGATGTTGGGCCTTCCATTGTTCCATAGTTCATAAGAAGTTAGATAGATAAGGTCTTATAAGAATCATGTTCATGACATAGTATATCGTATTAATAGTTTTAGTTCAAAAGTATTTATGTAATCAATGTTTATTAAGCATAGTCCTAGCTATCTCTTATAAGCTCATATTCTTTCTCTTAATAATTTCATTTTGCTATAGATTCCTTGTAGTGAAAAAATTATGATCATACCCATTTAAATCATAAATTTCTTAAAACTTATGATTTTAAATTTATCATCATAATCACTATGAATAGAAGAAATCATAAAATAGTTTTCATTTTGGACTTGTCTACAAAATTTGATAAAATAATTAAGATAATTATTTTTATGTATTAAGAAATATGTCTAATTATATCTATTATAGTCATCAATAATTATAAATACATATTTGATACCTCCTAAACTTATTATATCAATAGGTCCAAATAGATTCATGTGAATTTGTTGTAATAGTATAGAGGTACTTGGTTTTTGGGTTTGAAGTTATTCCTTTTATGTTTTCCTAACTACCATATATCATAAATTTTATCTTTAACAAATTTGATTTTAGGCATTCCTCTTACATGTTTTTTAGTTTTGAATTCTTCTATACCAAAGTCATGTATCACCATTCAAAATCGAAAAAAAAATTACATTATGAAAATTATCAAGATTAATAGTATAAATATTATCACTTCTTAAAGCTATTATAAATTTATTCTTACTTAACATATCTATGATATAAGCATGATATTCAAATTTAATGGTATTATTACTAGCCTAGGCAGTATTATCATTATCATAGGTGGTACCACTATCAGAAAGGTTGACAAAGAATAAATAGTATTTGTTTGTTGACTCGGGCGATACTATCGCTTGAGCCTACTGGTATTATCACTCATGCCTAGTTTAGGTCACTAGTTTGACCTTCTAATATGCATAATTCAGTCAGGCTTCAAGCCCAATGGGTTTTTTGGACAATTAGGCTTTATTTCAACCTAATACCAACTTAAATTGATAAAAAATAATCTTACTTAAAACCTTAACAAATCAACCAAACATACGACACATTTACGATGCTTTCAAAATGTTGTATGCTCTTTTGGCATATTGTCCTATCTTTCGATACTTTGTTTGAAACTCTGATACATCACCCTTTCTTTTGGTATATCACGCATTCCATCGGTATGTAAAATTTTTTTGATATCAAATATTTCAACATAATATCTAATCTTTCTAGCATTATGCCCAAACTTTTAGCACAAAGTCTGATTTTCAGCATGTTTACCAATCCTCTGGTTTGATATTTAATTTTTGACATAAAAATTTCTTATCTTAACGTTCAACTCTCCTACTCAATAATTGACCCTTCAGTGATCCGAGTTCATGATTGAATATATTAGTCAAATAAACTCATCAATCGAGTTTATTATCAAAACTCAAGATTTAACGATAATAGATTTATTTATATCAGTGTTAACTCGATATCACACCTATTCATTTGATGCATCTATATAACACTACTAATAGGCTATCGTGGGATAATCATATATCTTTATGTATGAAAATAAAATAAAAATAATTAAAATTTTAATTTTAAATTTAAATTATTATTTACTTTTAAGGAGAGCTCATCTTCTCTTATGTAAATGAGGCTCCTCCTCTCTTATTCTTCGTTGATCTTAACAATAGGAAGATTAAGGAGAGGATTACTAAAGAGAGGATCCTTGAGGATAAGTAGGATCCTCTATTTTTTTAATTAACTTTAATTTATATTTTAAAATCCTTGATATAGTTATTATTATAATTTTATGATACAAAATAATATTTTAATTTAAGAATTTTATGATTAATAAATAATGATAATTGATTTGTGATGTTAGAATGATTATTTGATTTATAATGGTTTCTTAAGCTTAAGTAAATTCTAATATTAATTTAATTACTATAAATTTTATTTTTAAATCTATATAATTGGTTACAAGTGCCCTACAAGCCAATCACGTGAGTGATGACATGTATGACACGTTATATAATCTTTTTACATTATTATTATTAGTATATTCTCACATTATATTGTCTGTTACATATATATTTTGATGTCCTTGATTTTTTACAATAGGAATCGAATCATGATGAGATTATGATAATGAGACTAATTCATTTTTAAATACACACTAAATAATCTCAATCATAGGTTACTCGAGAGAGAGACATCGAGATAATCAGATAGACTGGTGACTGTATACCTGTCCATATGATGGAGGCAACTAGTTTTATAACCACTTATGTGGGGACACTAAGGTGCCCGTATAAATGCTGATTGAAGAATGAGTTCATTGATTGATTCGCTTATGGAATGTTGTATAATTAATGATACCTAACGTCAGACAGTAATTATATAGTCTCAGTTGTATGTCTAATCCTTAGACATGATACATCAAGGATGCTTTATTCGAGTACTCCTTTCTTTGATGTTGGACTTATAGGTATGAAAAGTTTTAGACCTAGTACAATCGATTATTGAGATTAATAGCCAACCTTATGAAGATAATTGGGTGTCAATAGTAGATCGTTATCTCTCGGTATCATGAAAGGAATATTCTATGTGTTATCGTTTGAACAAATCCTTGACCGTGGTAGTTTGGATTGAGAGAGAAGAAGTTCTTCGAGAGAATTTAGCTAGTGCGAGACTTTGACGGATTTCGTATGAGACATGATAGTATAATGCCCAATATATGGTCTTTGGGATATTAGATGGACAAAGAACTATAGATACATAGTAATTGAGGACAGATAGGTCCAATGGATTACATTCCCTATATTATATGGGGACTATGTCGCAATGACTTAGTACATCCATAGTCGATGTCCAATGAATTATTATAGGATAATAATTCACTGAGTTAGAAGGAGTTCTTGCTCGTTACAAGTGCACATGTGACATGCTATGTAATTTTTTTGCTTATAATTATTATTGATATTTTCTCACATTATATTATCTGTTAAATATATATATTGTGTGAGACACCAAGGAAGAATTGTTTGAGTACTCCTTTCTTTGACACTAGACTTACAGGTTTAGAAAATTTCGGATCTAGTACAATCGGTTATTGGGATTGGTAGCTAACCTTACGAAGACAATTGAGTATCAATAGAGGATCATCCACTATTGATATCATGAAAGAAATATTTCGTGTGTTATTGCTCAGATAAATCCCTAGCCAAGGTTGTTCAGATTGAGAGAAATAGAGTTCTCCGAGAGAACCTAATTAGAGCGATACTCAAACGAATTTCATATATACCTTTGGGATATTAGATGGATGAGGAACTATAGGTACATCGTAACTAAGGATAGAGAGGTCCAATGGATTAGATCCCTTATACCGTCTTAGGACTATGGCGCAGTGGCCTAGTACATCTATAGTCGATGAGTTGAGTGAATTATTATGGGATAATAATTCACTAAGTTAGAAGGAGTTTTGACATGTACGACTCATGACTAGCTCAGTATTGGGCCTAGAGGATCATATAGGATATTTTAGTGAGTAGAAGATTGGATATGAGTTATCTAATTAGCCCATATTCTCATTAAATGAGATCCAACATTAATAGGCTCCTTGTATGAGGCCCAGTTGGAGGCTAATTGAGATTATTGGATAGAGATCCAATAATCTAAGAAGAGTGGATAATTGGATAGAGATCTAATACCCACTAAGGTATGATTCATTAGGGGTTTCTGGTGGCTCTATATAAATATGAGGCAGGGATGACATAATAGTGATAGGCTGCACATTTGGTCGTCCCCTCCTATTCTCTTTTCTCCCTCATCTTCTCAGCCAACTAGCCCCTCCCTACTGTAAGAGGGCAGTGAAGAAGATAACAGTTCTTCTTCCTCGAGTGTTGTGAGAAGGTGCACAAGAGTTGTGGGTTTTTAGGCAGCGATTGGAGGAGCATCGTTGTGACGATACATCATGTGGATATTGCTAGAGAAGAGGATATTTGACCTCCTTTATCCCCTTCATTTAAATATGGAATTTCAAAGATATACGATTTTCCTAGGTACTCACTCATTGTAGTTTTCAATTTTTATGATTTTTTGCATACTAATCTTTGCATGACGACATGATAAACATAAAAAATTAGTTTTGTTTTATTTTTTCACTATGCATGTGATGCTCTTTCTTGATTTTTTAATAATTCTGACAAGTAGGACTTACGACTAGCTCAGTATTGGGCCTAGAAGGTCACACTGATATGGTGCATGTTTTAGCGAGGAGAGTATTTGATATGAGTTATCCAATTAGCCTATATTCTTATTAGATGAGACATGATATTGATGGATCCTAGGAATGAGGGTAATTGGATGGAGATTCAATATACACTAAGGTCAGATCTACTAGGGTTTTTGGTGGCTCTCTATAAATAGAGGCAGGGGTGGCACAATAGTGATAGGCTGCATCTTTAGCCACCCCCTCATATTCTTTTTTCTCTCTCTCATCTTCTAAGTCGACCAGTCCTTCCTTTTCGTGAGAGGAGAATAAAGAAGATATGTGATCTTCTTCCATGAGTGCTGCGAGAAGGTGCGTAAGAGTTACGAGTTTTTGGCTACGATTGGAGGAGCATCGCTGCAACGATCTATCGTGTGGATACCGCTAGAGAACAGGACATTTGATCTTCTTCATCTTATCCATCTGGATCTAAAATTTAAGAGATTTATGATCTCACTAGATAGTTAATTTCTCACATATCGATGTTTTTGATTTTGTGGATTTTTCGCATACCAATCTTTGCACGATTACGTGATATACGTGAGAAACCTATTTTGTTTTTTTTCTTCCACTATGCATATGATTCTCCCGTTGGGTTTCCCAACAGATATAATAGTTTTAATTAGATATATTTATTTTTCAAGAATTATGTGTGAGTTTTTATCATTTAATTAGTCTTACATTTAAGATCATGAAATTAAATTTTCTAATTTATGGATTTGAGTTATTGTTAATAATTTAAAATATTAAAATCTAATTTGATAAGAGGGGTCTAGTTGAGGTTTATCCTGAGTCAGGTTGATATGTCAGACCATGTCAACCGAACCCTTGTAGCCAACTATAACTCAACATATGTGGTCAAGCATGACCCAACCCACATGACAAGTATGACTCAATCCATATAACCATATATGACCTAACCCATGTGACAAGGTACAACCCAGCCCATGTGGTTAGACATGATCCACTCATATGGCCAAGTACAATCCAATCCGTGAACTAAATATGACTCAGTTCAATGGTAAGACTCATCCCAACTTATTAATGAGACTTAATCTAGTCCGCGAAGTTAGACTTACTCAGCTATGCGATTGATACTAGACACATAATTGCTCTTTTATCCAACACGTTATATGGTGCACATGACTTGTCAAAAACTCAAGTGGATCGATTTGGTTTAGGCTAACACTATATGACATAGTTCAATTTTCTCTCATTTGGCGATTCCAGTCCAGTTCTATAATGATTTGAAGTTGGTTCAATTAATTCCTAATTAAATTGAATTTAAGTCAATTGGATAGTTTCAAATAGGTTTTTAATTGATTTGAGTACTATTAAAAGATTAATATTTTGTCTTTATGATTTGATGAACATAAAAATTTAACCTAAAAGTATCAATTGAAAATTAATACTGGTTTCATATTTTTTTATGTTTATAAATTTGATATGATAGTTATCACTAATATATGTGACTATGTTAGTGGTCTACATTAGAAATATAACATATGAAAGGAGCTATGGGGCCATCATAATGCGGAGCCACAAATAGATATAGTATTACAGATTATACATCAAGTATGGTCTCTCATAATATTTAATCATATTATTTCATGGATGCATACGTCAATGAATGGATATTATAATTGTTTATATAACCCTATGAAGGTTAGTTAGGGTGATTCCCTTCGAATATTAGCAAGCCATTAGACGTGATGGTTAGATGGCTCATTCATTCGTTGTTATGAGAAATGTGTCCTCACTTGGGCGGGTGAAGGATACTATTTCATTCGCTAATGGGGATGTGATAAGATTTTTCTTCATTCATTATTGGAAGAAATTTATCTCGTGAAATTTGTCTCCATCGTGTACTATCGATTATGATGTACGTCTTTGTTATCTAACTATTATTATATATGTATTATATTTGACTGATACATGATTTTATTTATTACATAAGAATTATTATTATTTGATACATGATGTTTATAATGAATCGATATATTATTACTTTATATTAAATTATTGATACTTGTATATATTTCATGAATATTGAAGATTAGTTTTATGATTTTTCAAAGGTTACTATTAGCAATTATGGTTACTAATATGTCTTTATCTTATATTTACTTTTAGAGTAATATACTACTAATAGATATGAGGTTTGGGTAGAAGAGAATTTTTTTTTTTGTTACTTGTGGCCCTACTAAAAAAGAATATGATTTTTTTAGTTAATAAAATATTTGCTATTATATAGATAAGAATTGAATTTAAGGATGAAAAAAAAGTCTTCTATAAATATCAATAATAAAATAATAATTTATTAAATTTTGTAAACGTATGATGTGGTAACATGAGAATTTATTGTGATTGTGAATTGAGTAATCAACAATCTCAATGATTAAATAATTAATGATATGGGGGGGAAGAACTTGACTAATACTTAAGTATCACATGATCGATACCTTGGCATGATGTGATCAATATCTTGAAACCACATGATTGATACCTAGACACTAAATGATCAAATTGAATGGATATTGTCATAATATGAGTTTGTCATCCTACTACCATAATGCAATCCAGGAGAATCACATAAATCTCCCGTAATCGGTGAGAGTAACGATACAAGGAACTCTCTATAAAAGGTGTCCCCAAGTATATATATCATTAGACACTTGTAAAATATCGTTAAAAAAAAAAAACAATCAAAATTGTCCAAGCCTATACTAACTTAGACAGAGGAGGGGAGGGGTATTGTTAGAAATGTCTCGATGTAGTTTTGCATGGTTCAACCTATCGGAGTTAGACAGGCTTAGTGTTGGCAGAGATCAGTTTGATACCTAGGCAAAACAAATACAACGGTTGGTTCCGGATCGATGACCAACTTAGACAACCAAAATTTAATTTATCAGAATTAAACCTAATATATTTATCGATATAATTATCCTCGACCAGGGTGTAATGCATGGGAAAAATACTAAAATATTTATGAGTTATGATAAATTTCTAGCTAGCATATTAATGTTCGCTCAGAGTTCAGACCCGCCATGCATCATTTACAATATTTTGGTGTCCTACGGATGGCTTATGGAAGTGAGTCGGGTCACACATCCCTCTCTTGCTTGGAGACGCAGAGAAGAAATCCCCAAAGTAGAGCTTCATCACCAACCCTCCTCCGTCCACCTACAATTTCCGATATTCCTATCTACTTCTGAAATGAAAGCACAACGAAAGGTCCCATTGCAATGTCAACTGTCGTGGGTGGTCACTTGATATCCAAGAATAATTTTAGGAGCCTAAAATAGGAAACAAACCTACTTCTTTTACGCTCTTGCATGGAAACATTGAGTACCATATTAGATACCTTTTCTTATAATTTTCATGGAGGTAGGCCAACATGAGTCAAAGATAACAACAGAATATATATGTCTACTTTGCCTACACTCTAAAGCTATCATGGACCAGCACTCCTTTCGGATAATCTCATTCACCAAACAAAAAGTACTACAAAGCTTCTGCTCTTCCTCTATTTAAATACACCTCTCCATCTCTCATAGCACCACAAACTCCTATCCTCCTCTCTCATACCTCTCTTGTATCGTCGCCACAACGACTGGAATGGATTCCTCATCTTCATGTCTTCTCCTTGGGATCTTTCTTTTCCTATCTGTACTCCTGTTTGCGTTTCCGGGTGTTGCACAAGCCGGCATAACGAGGCACTACAAGTTTGACGTACGTTCTTCATGCTTTGTATTCATCAATACATTTGCATGTGCTGCAACTTTCGTTGTTGTTTGCAGGTGCAAATGGCAAACGTGACCCGACTCTGCAGCACGAAGAGCATCGTGACGGTCAACGGGCAGTTCCCGGGGCCGAGGATAGCGGCCAGAGAAGGCGACCGGGTCGCCGTCAAGGTGATCAACCATGTCCCCTACAACGTCACCATTCACTGGTATGGTATTATTCTCCATCATGTTGAGTAGAGTCCATGTGAACGAGTAGCTGGAACGTTCCAGTCCACAGAATTGGCAACCACTAACTCTTTCGAGCTCAGGCATGGCGTCCGGCAGCTGCGGAGCGGATGGGCGGACGGGCCGGCCTACGTGACTCAGTGCCCTATCCCGACAGGGCGCAGCTACGTTTACAACTTCACCATTGTGGGGCAAAGGGGTACTCTCTTCTGGCACGCCCACATTTCATGGCTCAGGGCGACCCTCTATGGCCCCATCATCATCCTCCCCAAGCTTGGTGTTCCATACCCTTTCACCAAACCCTACAAAGAAGTCCCTGTTATCTTCGGTACCAGCAATCAATCGTCTATTCCATACTGATTAGGACCAGCTTCACTCTGTCATAAACTTGGTCACTCGTTTTGCGCGCAGGGGAGTGGTGGAAGGCTGATACCGAGGCCATCATCCACCAGGCGCTTCAGACTGGCGGAGGCCCTAATGTCTCAGATGCCTACACCATCAATGGTCTCCCGGGTCCCTTGTACAACTGTTCTGCTAAAGGTAGGGCAACGAGAACAAGATAAGGAGTAGTATGACTTGCAGATGACAACATGCGCGTGGTGCAATTGCAGATACGTTCAAGCTCAAGGTGAAGCCAGGAAAGACGTACCTCCTCCGCCTCGTCAACGCTGCACTCAACGATGAACTCTTCTTTAGCATCGCCAACCACACGGTAACCGTCGTCGACGTCGACGGCGTCTATGTAAAGCCCTTCGACGCGGAGACCCTACTGATATCACCGGGCCAGTCCACCAATGTCCTCCTCCACGCCGAGCCTTATTACCCCAACGCCATGTTCTTCATGACTGCCAGGCCCTACGCTACCGGATCCGGTACGTTCGACAACTCCACGGTCGCCGCCGTTCTCGAGTACCAAAATCCCAGCATGTCATCCCCTGCTGGCTTCACCAAGAATCTCCCGCTCCATAAACCAACCCTCCCGGCATTCAACGACACGTCCTTCGCCGCAAATTTCACCGGCAGGTTACGTAGTCTGGCAACAGCTCGTTTTCCGGCCAACGTACCACAGACCGTAGACCGACGCTTCCTCTTCACGGTCGGGCTCGGAACGAGCCCGTGCCCGAAGAACCAGACCTGCCAAGGGCCCAACGGCACCAAGTTCTCGGCCACCGTCAACAACATCTCCTTCGCGTCGCCGACAACGGCTCTCCTCCAGGCGCACTTCGTCGGGCAGTCGAGGAACGTCTACTCCCCGGACTTCCCCGTCGTCCCTCTGATGCCGTTCAACTACACGGGAACCCCGCCGAACAACACGCTGGTGAGCAACGGGACGAAGCTGGTGGTGCTTCCATTCAACACCAGCGTGGAGTTGGTGATGCAGGACACCAGCATTCTGGGGACGGAGAGCCACCCGCTGCACCTCCACGGTTACAATTTCTTCGTCGTGGGGCAAGGGTTCGGCAACTACGATCCGGCGAAGGACCCGGCCAAGTTTAACCTAGTGGATCCGGTGGAGAGGAACACCGTCGGCGTGACAGCCGGCGGCTGGGTGGCCATCAGGTTCTCGGCCGACAATCCAGGTCTGCCTAGGAGCCACCCGACGTGAACTGCATGCATGCTAACAGAACAAATGTTCATTTGATCTAAACTGGTACGTAACATAATTTGGCGTCTCTTGCAGGTGTGTGGTTCATGCACTGTCACATCGAGGCTCACTTGAGCTGGGGTCTCAAGATGGCATGGCTGGTCCTGGATGGAGAACTTCCGAACCAGAAGCTGCCGCCTCCACCGTCGGATCTCCCGAAATGCTAATCAAGGTGGTGGATTCAGGGTTCGACTAACTTGGATGCTCTCGGTCAAAGTTCACATTTTTAATCTCAGTTACTACTGTGTGTGTCTTTTTGCATTTTTTTTTTTTTTCATTGTCTTGTTATATTCCTTCAGAGTGGTGAGAGAGGATAAAATGCTGGATTAACCCGTCTGCTTTTTGTATCAATGACATGACGATATGGGCCTTACATATCGTCCGGTCTTTTGCTATATCCGATTCAATAAAACCTAAATTTCTTATTCTCATGTTTGATGTTTTTGTAAAAGGTTTTATAATATGTTTTCGATTGGTTGTACTTTGGGCTTCAAGTCGTCTGAATATCCTGAGCCGTTCGATCTCTGTTTATTAAAGGAGATCTGACCGTCCGTAACCGATGATCCATGTTCGCATCTCTCCTCCAATCAGACAGGTTCTCGCGCTTATATCGCCCCATTTTTTACCATGAGAATCCTAAGCGGACGCCGTAAAAGCACGCCCCACCACCCACCGACCGTTCGTGTCATGTAGCGGAGTGCGGGTCCCATCTGATTCGGACAGTGGACCTCGTCTTCGCCCGTACGGGGGTCGCTCCACACCGCTACAGTCTCCTCCTCGCCGACACGGCACCCCGGTGTTCTATAAATCGACGACCCCTTTCCTACCCGGTTCGCTGATTACCCAACGACGTACCTGACCCGATATTTAAGACAATGTGTGGGGGCAGGACGTTGATCGAACGGGAAGAGTAGAAGTCTCGAAGAAGGATTTATCATTTTAATTCTTTTAAGAAAAATCGCGAGTTGGCGGTGGCTTTCCCGCCTTCTCACCGACTCAATTCCCGCTACTTTTTTTATGCGGAGGGAAACGCGTTTCTTCGGCAACTCCCACTCGTCTTTGTGGCTTCCATCGAACGCCATAAATTCACTGTTTTCTTTTATCTTATATTTTATTTATTTTATTTATTATTATTATTATTATTATTATTATTTTAAATCATTCCTCTTTAAAAGCCTCGCAAAGCCTTCCCTCCTACCACTCGTTTGAAAGCTTCCCCTTTCTTGCTCGTTGGGCCGCAGTTGGGATAGAGATGGGAATGAAGAAGGCGGTGAAGATTGAGCGGCACGAGGGGGAGAGGGAGATGGGAGGGTGGGAAACGCCGAAGAGGGCTGAGTGTCGGATCCCCACGGCGATCCGCTGTCCCCCTCCGCCCAAGAAGAAGTCCCCTGCCATGGCGCCCGGCAAGAGGAGGGCTCCCCCCAAGAACGGATACTTCAATCCGCCCGACCTGGAGGTCCTCTTCGCTCTGTCCCAGAGGAGGGAGGCTTGCGTTTGATCTCTGCCCCCCTCCTACCCAAGAAGAGGTCCCCTGCTGCGACATCCGGCGACCGCCCATGAGCGGCTACTTCCACCCACCCGACAACGAGGCCTTCTCTTCCCTGGCGTCGAAGAGGTAGGTACTAGACGTCACAGTTGTACTCTATCAGATTAGGTTGGTAGCATTACGGCTTCTCTTGGTTTCTATGAATCGATCGAAACCTTTCTCTGTGATACTAGTGATTTTGATGCCTATAGTGCTGCTCTTAGCGTAGTTGTACTGATAAACCAAGCATTTATGTGTTGGCAAATAAGGAAAATGTTGGTTTGGGGTCTTTATATTGTCGATGTTGTTGGAATGATGCAGTGATTGCAGCCTTCTATTACTCGTGGAGAGTGAAGTGACGGGAATATATGGCAATGCTTGCATTGGTAAGAGATGAGAACAATGCTTATTTCATCTGCTTGTCATTGTTGTTTCGCTTTGCTATGCACACACACACACACACACACAAAGCTTGAACCTCTAGGTCTTACTCTTTGGAACTTAATGTACGACACTGGCTGAAAGAGGTACTCTGATTAAAAACTAAATGCTTACCAAATAATTTGAGAAGCCAAAACTATACCATATTTATTGGTTTAATGAACTGATCGAATTGGGAACAGGGAATAATGTAGAAAGAAATATGCAAGTCTATGATCGATCATTGTGATTCGATAAAAATTGGTTGACTGATGTCAATAACTGGACACTGTTTGGAATGAATAAGCGCAGGAAACTCTCACCATAATTATGGGGTACTCGATCCTCTTTCTTTTTGGCACTATTTCAATACTGTAATTGGACAAGATCTTCAAGTAGATGTCAAATTTGATTGCCATCAACTTAATCTGTGAATACTCTTCATGATCTTGGTGGAGCACGAATCATGTGGCCCTGATGGATGAACAATTGAATCTTCTCAAGTTTTGTCTCTTCTCTTGAATGAATCCTATGGAATCAAAGATTTTTCTATATTTGCTGATAACAAGCAGCTGCATGCACTGTTACACCAGTCAAATTATTTATGCAATTTAGAACACAAAAAAGTCTTGGTTTAGGACCTTTCTTTTTGCCATATATTACGAGTAAAGTTTTAATCCTAGGTTTCATGAGTATGGTTCAACATATAGTTTATTGTAAATAAAAAAATTAGTATTTTAAAAAATGAGCTACAAGTGAGCTATTTTTTATTTGGTAATGTTTCGAAACTTAGGTTGCTAGTCATGGTGGTGGCAACTATACAACTGGGTTCAAGCTCGGAAAGAAAGTATATTAAAATATTGTTGTGGAGTCTTTGACCTCTTGAGATAATTGTCTTGATCTCTTAATGTCGTTTTCATATCCTTGATATATTTGTAATAGAAGAACAATGTTAGTTCCTTAGTTCCTAAATGAACTCTCTGATGGTAAGGGTTAGAAAAAAATTATATGAATCAGATATAATTTGAATAATATTTTTTAGAGATGATTGCCAACATGGTAAATTAGAAATTATTATTGACATGTTCACTTGAAAAAGGATGTTTTTGCCCTTATTAGTAGGAAACACCGTTAATTCTATATGATTTGATTTTTCATCGTCTAATTGAATGGGATATGATTAAAGAGTTGATTTGCCCTTCTTTCTTATTCCTAGAAACACTACGTAAAAAAAGGAGAAAGGGAGAGATTGATGTGCCACTCGATATAAAGCTTATATTGTCAAAATAAAAGATGCATAGGAAATATATCCTAAGAAGATATTTTTCTAATGTTTAAATCATATTTCAGATGTAAAAGAATGGTCCATTAATTGGATAATTAGGAGAAGCCTTGTATTAGAGGTCTCATTTTATAATGGAGATATTGAAGGTCTTTAATAAAATTGGTCAACAATTGCATAAAGTAATGTCAGCTTAGGATTAAATTAATTTATTATACTTACATCATCAGGGATCGCTAATGTTTATTTAAGCCTCATATATGGATTATGTGGAGGTTAAACTCCATATTTATAAATTACTAATCAATGTTAACAGCAGCCTTTTTTTTTTTTTTTTACTTCGATTATCCTTTTGTTTTCAAATAAATCAATCCTAAACTAAATTAGTTATAGTTCTTTTATACTATGTTATATAATTTCTAATAATATAAAAAAATTATGAAACAGTATAAAGACATTGTAATATAGTAATAGTTATATAAATTATATTTTTAGTATTTTAGATCAGATTGATTTTAATAATTCATATCGATGTAACGATCAGTTGTCAATATGATATATATTAAGTTCTTTGAGAGTATATTAATATATTGCTCGTGAGCGGTATATTATAATACAATGAATCTTGTTTTAAGTAATATTAAAAAAAAATAATAAAATATAAAAAATATGATAACATAATATTTTTATATTATATTATAGTATAATATTATATTATTAAAATATCATAATATAATATAAAAAATTATAACTACATCAGTTTGGATCAATCCATAACAAAAAAAAAAAAAAAAAAAATAGAGAAAGGAAGGAAAAGAGATATATAGGTGGCTATGATGATTCCAGGTCTTAGGCAAACAAAATTAACGCTATTAAGAATTTTTGTAAATAAGAGACATTTTATGAAAAAAACCAAAAAACAAAACGTTATTCAGTAATTCGCCGAACATGTCATGATAAAAGTTTACCACTAGGAATTCTTCCTGGTAAATCCAGATATTTTATCCGTTCGATAAAAATGTGACAAAGCACAATGCCACATTTGCATGATGAATTAATTATGTTAATTATTTTAATACGTGTGCAAGTCCCGATGTCCCTGTAACGAAGAAAACTACACATCATCATCAATCAGTATTCTACAGATTTTAATATTGGCAATGAGCATCATGCATGATCTTTTAAGGAAAACAGTACAGTGGAGTCACATTAAGGTAATCAACTTGCTAATTGCTTTTTATTCCTTTTAGTATCGCAAACAATTGGGGTAAAATTAGTACAAGTTTATTTAAAATTTATGCAAATTAATTTAAATAAGGCAAAATGAAATTCAAAGAATCCAATTATTAGTTTTGTAACATATGAAATTCCAAGAATCACGTTATATGATTAAAAGTTGTCCTCATTCAAATGAATAATATAGGTGTTTCTTTCTATGTAGCTGCAACTTGAAAACATTATTATACCCATAGGCTAGCACTTTCTCTTTGTTTATCTAAACTAATTTTATGGGTGCAGATGAAATTGGAATCACCTGCTAGGTTTTCATGTTGATATGACACATCAAATTTGTCACCCAAACGGATCAGAGATAGTATATATCATTCCACCATAATCAGTGATATATATATATATATATATATATATATATATATATATTCATCTTGTTTTTTTTTTTTTTTTGTCTTCTACACTGCCTTACAACTTTTTCTATTAGTGTTGTCAAATCAACTCAAATTTGAGCTTATCGGTTGGTAAGTTGGGAGACATCCGAAAGCATGCAGTCCTCCACCCCCTCCCACCGCCACCGCCACCGCCACCACAACCCCCCACCCCCCCACCCCCCGCGCACCCAACCCCACCAACATTATATATATATATATATTAATATTTTTATTTATTTAAATAGAAATATTTTTTATTTCTAGCTTATATCCCGTCACCTCCACCCTTATCACTATTCATCACTTTTGTCTTATTGCTCTTGTTGAAAGTGATTTTTGCTTCATCTCTCTTCGGTGATTTTACTCTCGTTGCTATCCTCACTCGTTGCTATCCTCCACCCCTTTCAACAAGAGCTTGTCTTATTGCTCTTGTTGAAAGTGGTTTTTGCTTCATCTCTCTTCGGTGATTTCTTATCTTATCATCATGTAATGCCTCAATAAATCTATGTGCTATTAGGATGAATGTGGTAAGGTGCATAAATTCTTTTAAGGGTATGTGCTTTCTCAATCGAACTATAATTGGACTAGTGAATTTAGACAAGCTCTAACATTGAGTGGAGGACTGTGAGTGAGGGTGATGATGAGAACACACAAGTAATAAGCGGGCGATGAGGGGAAGACAACGGACAATTGACAAAGACGATGATCGATGGGATGTAAATAAAAAATAATTTTATTTTTTTAAAAATAAAAAATCTATAAAAATAAATGGAAAAGAGGGTGTTAATAAAGAACAAAGATATATATATATATATATATATATATATATATATATATATATATATATATATATATATATATATATATAAGCAACTGGATCGTACTGCTACGAAAGTACTGTGTGTGTCTCAATGTGTTTGCAATGCAAAGTCGGATTGCAGAAGTGTGAGTCTGAAACATCATCGTCTACTGGGTGTGCGTGTCAGCCACTGCCACTGCCACTGCCACTGCCACTGCTTTTACTGTTCCTTCTGTGGCCATGACGCTCGCCTCGAGTACTGTAGATGCACCAAGAACGACCAAACAGCATGCACTCGTCTCAACACATCTCGACAGCACGTTCGAGTTCCCTCAAGTTCGATGGCTGCGCCCCTCGGAAGCGTGAGCCGCAAATGGCATCCGTTCCCTTTTATCATGCTTGCTTTGACCGGAACACAACCGCAGATCAATGGGCCGTGGTGGTCTGCTGCGCACGACGTCCATGGTGGCGCCATCCATCACCACAGCGGAGGAGGAGCGCGTCCCAGCTGTGGAATATATGCAGCAGCAGCAGTAGCAGCGGCCAGCGAAAAGGAAGCGTATATACTGTCACTGTTGTTCTGTTACTTCAACGAAGACCGAGTGGGTTAGATTCGCTCGGGTGCAGATTTAGTACTGATATGGCAAAGACAATGCAGGTGTTGGCCTCGGGAACAGATTCTTTTTTGGAGAAAAAGATTAGATTTCACATCAGAGGACCAGTAGCGGTAATGACGATAAGACATAAAGCACCCCAGAAGCAAAGGCTTCCCTCTTTTTCCTCTCCTCTATAAATTAATGTCAGAGGAACCCCACTTCCACTTCCTGCAGTCCTCATTTCAATCACAGAGACTTGCCCATCTCTCTTCAGCTACGCCACCCTTCTATATAGGCGCGCAGAATAGAGTCGAATAGAGAAGGCAGGAAATAAAGCTGGTTTCAGTGCATGGATGAGAAGTGGAAGTTGTGCAAGACGGGGATGAGGAGAGAAGGCGGCGCCGTTCGAGAGGGGGGGAGGTGGAGGAGGAACGCGGCGGCAGCGGCGTCGCGGTCGTTCTCGAGCCGGTGCGGGCGCCTGGCGAAGGAGCAGCGAGCGAGGTTCTACATCATGCGCCGCTGCGTCACCATGCTCGTGTGCTGGAGAGACTACCCCTGACGAGTCTCATATATTACTCCCCTCCTGTTTTCTTCCTTCTTCCTCTTCTTCCTTTATTGGAGACGACTCTAACTTAGCTGTCCATGGATGAAGGCTTAGACACTGGATGCGAGTAACAACAGGACAGCGAGGAGAGGATCTGAAGAAGAGTTGGCAATGGCATGCTCTGTGGGTTCCTTCCCTGCAAACCACTGTTTCCTTTCCATTCTCTTCCTCCATAGCAATATAGCAGATATTGCTATTGGGTTTCTTGGCTGTTTCTCTTCCATGGCTTTTGGATATTAAAAGAATGAGAAGTGTGAGATCAGAACTACAGCTCTCTATATCTCCACATGCATAGTAAAGAGTGTGCCTAATAATCTTGAAGATAATAACACAGACCCAACATACTATGCAGAGTGTGCCTAATAATCTTGAAGATAATAACACAGACCCAACATACTATGCAGAGTACACTGTTGGTGTCTGCATAAGATCATATATATTGAAGGAGAAATTGGGAAGCAAGGATCAAAGATTATAAAAAAAAAATATTAGTTAACTTGCACTCAGACAATCGAAGGCTTCCATATGTGGTAGATGTTCTCTTTCCAAATGTCAATATCTCACTAGACGACTGGATGACACTTAACCTTTAGGTTCTCATCCAGAGTGAATGGGTGTTAAAATTGATCTTAAAATAAACATGTACGAACGTTGCTGCAATAATGAATCTTAAGCTTCTAAATAAATTTAGTTTATCCTTTCCCATGTGAAGGTGCAATTAAAAGGAATGCGAACCTTATAGCATATCTTTTAATCCTTATAAGGTTCACATTCAGATGAACCATGTCGATCATTCCATGTCAACACGCTTGCGTATATGTATATATATAGATTCTAATATTGGGATGATCTTCATATCTATTAATGATAAAAGAGTGGTGGCTATATGAGTTTATATAAGGACTCAAAATCGTAACTCCTAATAGGATTTCTACTCCATAAAGACTAGAAAGACTCCAACTTCTAGTGAAACTCTTACTCTACCTTAGAGAGAGTCTCATCTAAGTGAAACTCATCTTCTCTCTAAACCTAGTCGTCTCCTCTCAACCATAGCCAACTTCTCCTCATCAAGGTGGGCGACCCATTGGGTTGATTACAAGCTTGACTTGGTTGATTCCGACTCGAATCCAACTCTGACTCCAATTTAGTCAAATCCTAATCATACTATGATTTTGGCTGATTTATTACAATTGCCTCAAGTCTCCTCCTAGCCGATCAAATGTCAGGTCTAGGCTAGCCAATAAGGCTCAATCTAAGGACTCGACTCAATCGATTAGGATCCGATTCAGTTGGGGTCCTAACAGACCCGCCCTCTTCAAATCAGTCTTGTTCTCAAGGTTGAGACTCCATGACTCCGGGTCTTGATTTGTAACTCCTCATGAGGCTCCCTCGTGCCCCTATAGTAGGTGTATCCTGCTCCTACGGTCTAGCATCAGCAGTAGTGACTGGACGGTGATGTGTCTTGATCCTATGATCCCATGCAATCATCAGCTGAACTTGGGCCTCCTCATTAGTCAAAATATCAAATGGGTAGACCAAGGTTGAGTCGTCCTCTCTAAACTTTCATTTGCGATAAGATTCCGGGAGGATTAGTTGTAATTCTAAATTAGTGCGCAGATCTGATCCATAAGTTATAGCTCTAATGTGATATCTAATTTTGTAGGGTCCAAAGAAACTAAGAGACCACTTCCGTGAGGCTCAAGTCTTCATAGATTCCTGTTGGTAGGGCTGAAGACGAAGGAAGACTCGATCTTCAATAGCAAACTTCTTTCTACTCCGGTGTTTGTTGGGTGGATGTTACTTTCTTGCGTGGGCTGATGTGTGGTTATTCTTTAATGGTAGCTAAGCTTTTCTATGAGATGATGGCTGCCCTCTGATAGAGTCCATGGTAATGTAAGCCCGATATGAGTTTAGAGGTTTGCATGGAAGAATCAGAATACGATGATCATACAGGCGGGTAGGAGGTAGGCTGCGCGGTTTGGCGAAGACATCTAAAAATTCAATAAGAAAGTGGAGTAGGTTTGGCTCTTCAATTTTTGTTGGCTCCCCCATAGATTGCTGTTGGAGTTGCATCAGGAAGCCGTTGTTCACTTTGTATAAAATTTTCTCCATTCACTGTGTGCAAATCATCGTTATGTCGCTCCCTCGTTTCCTGCGTAGAATCACCTATTTCCCTTTACTATAAAATTTTATAATTAATTTTGAAAAATTCCAAGAAACATCACCTAATGTCATTAGCCATCAATGCCAAGCACGACATCATAATCATCAAGTGGGAGGAGGAAGAAATATGTAATTATCTCCTGGTCCTGCAGCAATAGTTTCACCCGCGAGCACCTATGGTCACACTTTAAAATTCATCCGTCGGCGACCTTAACAGCAAACTTGCTACAATCCTCAATATGTAAGGCAATTTAAATAACAATCTTGTTGTTCATGAAGTTATTAGTGCTCCCGGTGTCAATGAGAATGGTGATTGGTTGTTGTTTAAGAAGTCCTCCCACTTTTATCATCTACGGGTTCGCATAGCTGGCAAGAGCATACATCGTAAAATCGATCGGCTGTTGTTCTTCCTTCATGACCTCCTCCTTATGCTCCTAGACCTCCTCCTCCATGTCTTCAGTGGACTCAATTAGTAGAAGGAGTTCCTTTTTGCAACGATGGTCACGGCTCCATGGTTCGTCACAATGCCCATAAAGGCCCTTCACCGATCTGTCACGAAGTTCTTCTCTCATCAATTTCTTTAGCAACGAAGGACGGCTGGGAGCAGGGGGTACTGGAGGTTTATATGTTGCTGGTCTAGGTGTGGTTCTCATCCTCCGAGCATCTTGGTTGAGCTGCTCCTCTTGGATTTGGGCGAAGGAGATTGTGACCGTCACGGTGCGGGGCTGCCGCACTTTAACTTCTCCTTTAATTTTTGGCTTGAGTCCTTCGATGAATGTCCCTAATAGTTATTTGTTAGATCAATCACGAGTGAGGTAAGATAATTTCTCAAACCTAGTCTGGTTTTCTTGGATCGTAGAGGTTTGTCAGATCTTCGCGAGTTGTCTGTCAATATTTTCATACTCCATCAGTCCAAAGTGGTTCAGCAGCCCGTTCTTAAATTGTATCCACGTCAGGACCCCATGGGTGTATTCAAACTAATTGTACCATTGAATTGAATCTCCTTCGAGGTGGATGATAGCGATGTCCACCATAAAATTCTCTGATGTTCGGTAATAGCAGAAGTAACGTTTGGCGCGTGAAATCCATCCTGTTGGGTCTCCTTCTTCCCATCGAGGGAAGTCCACCCTCATGCGTGGCTGTATCATGTCCGAGAGTTGTTCCTCCTTCTCTGAAGGCCTCTCTAAACTTTCTCCTTGTTGAAATTTTGTTGGACTCGAGGATCGTTTGTTAGTTACAAGTGCCCTGCAAGCCAATCACGTGAGTAATGGTGCGTGTGACACGTTGTATAATCTTTTTTGCTTATGATTATTATTGACATATTATTACATTATATTATCTATTCCATATATATATTGTGATGTTCTTGGTTCTGTGTAATGAGAATTGGATCGTGATGAGATCACGATAATGAGAATGATTCATATTTAAACATAGATCCTAAATAATCCCAGTCATAGGTTATTCGAGAGGGACATCGAGATAACTCGACAATCTTGTGTACTATATACCCATGCATATGATAGAGGTGGTTGGTCTCATACCCACTTGTGTAGAGACACTAAAGCTATAGTACAAGTGCTTATTGGAGAATGAGTTCACTGATTGATTCGCTTATGGAATGTTGTATGGTTAATGATACATGATGTCAGACAATAATTACATAGTCCTAGTTGTGTATTTGGTCCTTAGACTTGAGACACCAATGATGCATTGTTTGAGTACTCCTTTCTTTGGCACCCAGACTTACAGTTTGAAAAGTTCCAGATCTGGTACAACTGGTTATCGAGATTAGTAGCCAACCTTATGAAGGATATTGAGTGTCAATAAAGGATCATCCACTCTCGGTATTGCGAGAGGAATATCCCGTGTGTGCTCGCTCGGACAAATCCCTAGCCAAGGTCATTTGGATTGAGAGAGAAGGAGTTCTCTGGGAGAATCCAATTAGAGCGAGACTCAAACAGATTTCGTATGTGACCTGACAATACAATGGCTGCCAGTTACAAGTGTCATGCAAGCCAATCACGTGAGTGATGACACGTGTGACACACTACGTAATCTTTTTGCTTATGATTAATATTGATATATTCTCACATTATATTATCTGTAGCATATACATTGTGATGTCCTTGGTTTTGTGTAATGGGAATCGGATCGTGATGAGATCACGATAGTGAGATTGATTCACATTTAAACACAGATCTTAAATAATCCTGATCATAGGTTACTCGAGAGAGACATCGAGATAACCGGACAGACCAGTGTACTATATACCTGTCCATATGATGAAGGTGGCTGGTCTCATAGCCACTTGTGTGGAGACACTAAGGATATAGTACAAGTACTTATTAGAAAATGAGTTCACTAATTGATCCGCTTATAGAATGTTGTATGGTTAATGATACATAATGTTAGACAGTGATTCTATAGCCCCAGTTGTGTATCTGATCCTTAGACTTGAGACACCAAGGATGCCTTGTATGAGTACTCCTTTCTTTGATGCCAGACTTACGGGTTTGGAAAGTTTCAGATCTGGTCCAATTGGTTATCGGGATTGGTAGCTAACCTTACGAAGGCAATTAAGTGTCAATAGAGGATCATCCACTCTTAGTATCATGAGAGAAATATCCTATATATGCTTGCTCAGATAAATCCCCGGCCAGGGTCATTCAGATTGAGAGAGAGAGTTCTCCGGGAGAATCCGATTAGAGCGAGACTATGACGAATTCCATATGTGACCTAACAGTACCATATCCAATATATGGTCTCTGGAATTTTAGATGGATGAGGGATTATAGATACGTGATAACTATGGACAGACAAGTCCGATAGATTCAATCCCCCTGTACCGTTTGGGGACTATGGTGTAGTGGCATAGTATGTCTATAGTCGATGAGTTGAGTAAATTATTATTAGGATAATAATTCACTATATCAGAAGGAGTTCTGATGGGAGTGACTCATAGCTAGCTCGATATCAGGTCACATACATATGGTGGATGCTTCAGCGAATAGAGGATTGGATGAAGATCCAATTAGCCCCTATTCTTATTAGATGAGACCCTATGCTGATGGGCTCCTTGATTAAGGCCTAATTAGAGGCCTAAGGAGATTATTGGATAGAGATCCAATAATGCAAGATTAGTGAGTAATTGGATGAAGATCCAATACCCACTGAGGAAGGAGCCCTAGGGTTTTTTGGTGGCTCTCTATAAATATGAGGGGAGATTCATGGTTGATAGGCTACAACTTTAGCCACAACCTCATATTCTCCTCCCTCCCTCTGTACAAGAGTTGCGAGATCAGATTGGAGGAGTTTCATTGTAGAGATCCATCGTGTGGATATCGCTAGAGAGGAGGACGCTTGACCTTCTTCATCTTCTCCATCCAAATTTGGAATACAGGGATATACGATATCCCTATGTAAAATCAATCTCTCACACATCGTGGTTTTTCGGTGTTTATAGTTTTTCTTGGGATCCCAATCTTTTGCACGACGATTTGATCTACGTGAAAAACTAATTTTTGTTTTGGATTTCCGTTGCACATGTGATGCACCCACTGAGGTTTCCCAATAGTGGTATCAGAACCAAGGTTTTCATGTGAAAGATTAGTTTTAAATTACGTGTGATGAGATTGAATTGCGTAGAATCATTCTACGCGTTCTTGTTGTGTTTTCGCAGCAAACGCAACGAGGAGGATGGGTGGCCAGCCATGACCAAACCACCTGCAAGGGTGGCCGGCCATAGCTTGGCCACTTGCAAGGGGGCGGCCGACTGTGGCCGATCGGCTACGGCCAGCCTGTAGGGGCGACAAGCGCTTGCGGGCCCAACCGATTGTAGCGCGGCGCTCGCAGGGGCGGCCAACTGTAGGGTGGCGCCTGCAAAGGGTGGCCAAACCACAAGGGTCGGTTGCCCGCGGTGAGGCCACAGGTGCAACGCCCGCCCGCGGCCAGCTGGCAGAGGGACGACGCCCGTCGCCCGCGCAGGGGCAGCGATGGCGGCGACGACGTCGCAGAGAGGGAAGAGGAGGACCTAGGGCATTCTTTTTAAGAAAAGGATTATTTTGCCCCTCTGAATTTAGAAAATTTCGAGGACTATCCTTGTGTACAGAATTTCTAAAACACCCTCAATAATTTTAGAAATTTTGAGAACTATCCTCTAATCTAAAATTACAAAAATACCCTTGATAATTTTAGAAAGTTTGAGCATTTCCTATTTTTTTTAAAAAATAATTAATTAAATAGTTTAATTAATTATTATATACTAGTAATCCTAGATATGATGTGATATATGATGTGGATGGATGATCATGAGCCATGTGTTGTAATGTGTGTAATTATGATTATTATTATTATTGGGGCTTGCGAGCCTCCAATTTTTTCGTTTATTATCGGGCCTACATGTCTGTGATTATTTGTAATTACATAGAGAGGTGCGGCTGGAGCGTGAAGGTGAAAGCGAGACCCATGATGCCATGGCGAGAGATCACGCCGCATGGTGATGCGACGATCCGACATAACCAATGATGACGAGATCAACAATCACAAGGTATGGAGATGCGCCGATGCATACATCAATCCTATTGTGAGTGATTAGGCCCGTTGGCTCGGGCTTAATCATATTAAGTGACGGCTCATGATCATCCGGTGTGGCTTGCATATGTGATGTGTTATACACATACTAAATATATGTATATGTATATGTATATGTGTATATATATATATATATATATATATATATATACGATGTAGATATATATTAAATATGTATGTGTGTGACATGACATATTAGGAGACCGATACGAAACGAAAACCCCTCCTACGATAATATTAAGTTGGTAAGTGTGAGACAATAAGATTGACCCACGTGACCTTCCATTGTTATAGGAAGAAATTCAATCACGACATAGCTTGAGTTGGTCGAGTCCCTCGAGGCTCACCTATCTACGTGATCGAGTTCTTGCCTACGATATAGAGATGTCACTGGTGGCCTGAGGACATGGTATGCTTGGTCGAGTCCCTCGAGGGCATACCATCAAATTAGACTCATCTTGTAATGATGGTGATGACTTAACTGAATATCATGGTTGGTTGAGTCCCTCGAGACCATGATGATTTGGAGGTCGAATGTGACCGGAATCATGAGTTGTGATTGGCAAGAGTTGCCTACCTTTTTGGCTTAGTATAATTTGTCGAGTCCCTCAAGGTTGCACTAAGACGTCAATTGGATCCCGATCCCCACTAGGAGTCTGTCGGAGACTTTCGTCTCACTTGTCGAGGGTGTCACGTGATTCGCTAGGAAAATAGTGGGTGTATATTAAGATAGAAGTCCATATCTTAATTAGCATTTTCTGTAAAATCTGCATGTTATTTATTTTCGCTATATCTTGTTTTGTTAGAAACATGTCGCTCACAAACCCTCTACGTGCCATAGTTGATGCCAACCACCTCACTGGTCCAAACTATACAGATTGGCTTCGTAATTTGAGAATTGTTCTCACGATGGAGAAAATCGCATACGTCCTTGATACAATTGTGCCCACGCCGGAAGAAGACGCAAGCGAGGATGAGATCGCTCCTTATGTGAAGTATATAGATGATTTCACATTGGCAAAATGTTACATGTTGGCCTCCTTGACTCCTGAGTTACAGAGGCAACATGAGAGCATGGATGCAGATTCTATCTTTCTTTATCTCCGCCAGCTGTTTGAGGAACATGGAAGAACTAAAAGATATGAGATATCTAAGAGACTCTTCCAAGTCAGGATGACAGAAGGGATATCGGTTGAGAACCATATCATAAAGATGATAGAGTGGATTGAGAAACTCATAGGTCTAGGAATAGTCAAAGAGGATAACATGTGTGTTGATCTTATACTCCAGTCCCTACTAGATTTTTTTTATCACTTCATTATGAATTTTAATATGAGCAAGTTTGAGGTGACTCTCCTTGAGCTCCTCAATATGTTGAGGGAAGTTGAAAGTGCCATCAAGAAGGAGAAACCACTTCTCTATATTGGTGAAACCAAAAAGAAAAGGAAGGCCAGCAAGATCCTGAAGAATGACAAAGGCAAAGAAAGACCAAGTAAGGCAAATATTGCCAAGAGAGACCCGACAAAGGATAAAGGATAGTGCTTCCACTACAGCCAAGATAGGCATTAGAAGAGGAACTGTAAGGACTACCTTACAAAGAAGGCGAGACAGAAGCTAGGAGAAGCTTCAGATATATTCATGATCAGTCTCCACTTGTCAGATTTTTATGATAACACATAGGTATTGAATATCGGGATTGTTTTATCATATTTGTAAGTCGTTGCAGGTTCTGGCAAGACCTAGGAGATTGGGTAGAGGTGAGATGGACCTCAAGATGGGCAATGGAGCAAGAGTTGCTGCAGTTGCTGTTAGAGAGGTCTCCCTACATCTGCCTGGTGGAGCTATTATTGTATTAGATGCATGCTATTTTGTTTCCTCTATTATCAAAAATATTATTTCAATCTCTTATTTGACAATTAGTGGATATAAATTAATTTTTAAGAATAATAGTTGTTCAATAATTATGGATGATGAGACCATCACTAGAGGGACCCTTATAAATGACATATGTGTTAGACACTTCTCTACGTATCATGAATATAAATATGTCTAAGTGGAAAAGTGATGAGATGAATAATGCATACCTATAACATTGTAGGCTAGGTCATATACATGAGAGAAGAATTCAAAAGTTATTGAAAGATGAATATTTAGATCCATTTGACTATGAGTCATATGCAACTTACGAACCTTGCCTTCGTAGGAAGGTGACCAACTTTCCTTTTAGTGAAACTGGAGAGAGAGCCACCGAGTTATTGGAACTCATACATTGTCATGTATGTGGTCCCATGTCGACTCATGTTATAGGTGGTTACTCATACTTCATTACATTCACTGATGATTTCTCTAAGTATGGACACATGTACTTAATGAAGTACAAATATGAGGCTTCGAGGAATTCATGAAATATAAGAATGAGGTAGAGAACCAAATTGGAAAGAGTATTAAGACTCTAGTACGGAGTTGATCAGATCGAGGAGGAGAGTACTTGAGTACGGAGTTTATCAATTTCCTTATGGACAATGAGATTTTATCCCAGTGGACACCTCCTTATATACCTCAGCTCAATGGTGTATCAGAAAGGAGGAATCACACACTGTTAGACATGGTGCGATCCATGACGAGTTTCGCTGACCTACCCGTCTCATTCTGGGGGTACGCCCTAGAGACCGCAGCTTATCTTCTGAACAGAGTTCCATCAAAGTCGGTAGTGTAGACGCCATATGAGATATGGAAAGGAATGAAGCCCGATCTTAAGATTGTTAAGATTTAGGGTTGTCCTGCCCACGTTAGAAGACACAACCCCGATAAGTTGGAATCAAGGACAGAATGATGCATATTCATGGGATACCCAAAGGAAACTTGTGGGTATTATTTCTATCACCCTGAGGACCGAAATGTCTTTATTGCCAAGAGAACCGTGTTCCTTGAGTATAGACTGATATGTGGGACATATCAGTGGAATGACTCTCAGGATGTTGATCCTCAGACCTACGAGGAGGCTATTATGAGTATAGACTCCGGGAAGTGGCAAGAAGCCATGAATTCTGAGATGGATTTTATGTACTCTAACATGGTTTGAAACCTTGTGGATGCACTTGAGGGTATTATACCCATCGGTTGCAAATGGATCTTCAAGAAAAAGATCAGAGTGGATGGAAAGGTAGAGACCTATAAGGCAATGTTGGTAGCTAAAGGATATCGTCAAAGACAAGGAGTTTACTATGATGAAACCTTTTCATTTGTAGTAATGCTTAAGTCCATTAGAATTATTTTGGCCATTTCATCATACTATGACTTTGAGATCTGGTAGATGGATGTCAAAACAATATTCCTCAATAGCAACCTCGAGGAGGAGGTGTATATGATACAGCTAGAGGGATTCGTATCCAAAAAGAGTCCAGATAAAGTGTGTAGGTTATTTAGATCCATTTATGGATTAAAGCAAACTTTTCGAAGTTGGAACATAAGATTTGATGAGGTGATCAAATCTTATAACTTCGTTAAGTACGAAGATGAGCCTTGTGTGTACACGAAGGTAAGTGGGAGCGTTATCACCTTCTTAGTGCTATATGTGGATGACATCCTAATCATTATGAATGATGTAGGAATACTCTCCACAGTAAAAGCTTGGATATCCAAAAACTTCTCCGTGAAAGACTTAGGGGAAGCATTCTATATTTTGGGGTTCAAATCTATAGAGATAGATCCAAGATGATTCTTGGCTTATCTCAGTCCAGGTACATAGTCTCCATTGTCAAAAGGTTTGGCATGGTGAATTCCAAGAGAGGTCTGATACTGATGAGACATGGAATATCACTTTCTAGGAGTATGTCCACAAAGACTCCTAAAGAAAGGGCAAACATGGATAAGATACCTTATGCCTCAACGATAGGATCTATCATGTATGCGATGCTATGTACTAGGCCTGATATAACACATGCTCTGAGTGTCACGAGCAGGTATCAGGCATATCCATGTTTAGAACACTAGAAGGTCGTAAAGTGTATCCTTAAGTACTTGAGAAGGTCTAAGGATCTTTTACTGGTATATGGAGGAGGTAGCCTCCAGGTTGAGGGCTACATGGACTCAAGTTTCCAGTCTGATATTGATGATAGCAAGACAAATTTAAGGTATGTTTTTACCCTAAATGGAGGAGCAGTAAGCTGGAAGAGTTTCAAGCATGATACTACTACTAACTTGATCACATGAGACAGAATACATTGCTGCAGCAGAAACAACAAAGGAAGGGGTGTGGATGAAGAAGTTCATCAAAGATTTGGGAGTTGTACCAAGCAGCATGAAACTAATTTTCATATATTGCGACAACAACGGGGCGATCGCTCAAGCGAAGGAACCTATGTCTTATCAGAAGTCTAAGCATATTCTGAGGAGATCCATCTGATTAGAGAGATCATAGCCCATAATGATATAGAAATGAAAAGAGTTCCATCCGAAGATAACATTGCAGATCCACTAAGGAAGCCGTTGGCTCAGATTATATTTGAGCATCACAAGGGTCTGATGGGGATCAGACACATAGGTGATTGGCTTTAGGTCAAGTGGGAGATTGCTAGTTACAGGTGTCCTACAAGCCAATCACGTGAGTGACGGCATGTGTGACACACTACGTAATCTATTTACTTATGATTAACATGGTTATATTCTCACATTATATTATCTGTAGCATATATACTGTGATGTCCTTAGTTCTGTGCAATGAGAATCGGATCGTGATGAGATCATGATAATGAGATCGATTCACCTTTAAACACAGATCCTAAATAATCCCGGTCATAGGTTACACGAGAGGGACATCGAGATAATCAGACAGACCGGTGTACTATACCCGTCCATATGATGGAGGTTGCTGGTCTCACAGCCACTTGTGTGGAGACACTAAGGATATAGTACATGTACTCATTGGAGAATGAGTTCACTAATTGATCCGTTTATGGAATGCTGTATGGTTAATGATACCTAATGTTAGACAGTGATTTCATAGTCCTAGTTGTGTCTCTGGTCCTTAGACTTGAGATACCAAGGATGCCTTGTATGAGTGCTCTTTTCTTTGACGCCAAACTTACAAGTTTGGAAAGTTTCAAATCTGGTACAGTTAGTTATCGAGATTGATAGCCAACCATAGGAAGGTAATTGAGTGTCAATAGAAGATCATCCACTCTCGATATCACGAGTGAAGTATCCCATATGTGCTTGCTCAGACAAATCTCTGACCAGGATCATTCGGATTGAGAGAGAAAGAGTTCTCCGGGAGAATCCGACTAGAGCGAAACTATGACGGATTCCGTATGTGACCTGATAAGTACCATGTCCAATATACAGTCTCTGGGATATTCGTTGGATGAGAGATTATAAGTATGTGGTAATTGTGGACAGACATGTCTAATGGATTCGATCCCCCTGTACCGTCTGGGGACTATGGCGTAGTGCCTAGTACGTCCATAGTCGATAAGTCGAGTGAATTATTATGGGGATAATAATTCACTATTTCAGAAAGTATTATGATGAGAGCGACTCACGACCAGCTCAATATCGGGCCTAGAGGGTCACGACGGAGAAAATCACGTGCGTCCTTAATATAATTGTGCTCATACCGGAAGAAGGGGCAAGCGAGGATAAGATCGCTCACTATGTGAAGTATGTAGATGATTCCATATTGGCAAAATATTACATGTTGGCCTCCATGACACCTGAGTTACAGAAGCAACATGAGAGTATAGATGCAGATTCTATCCTTCTTCATCTCCGCCAGCTGTTTGAGTGTTAGGACCCTAGCTAAGTCGGGTCCATCTATTCAGGTTGAGTCATATTAGTCAGAGTCAGTTATGGGTCGGGTGAACTCCATCAAGTTAGTTATAAGTGGTTAGAGTTGGTTTTTATCTTCGATTATGATGAATTCAGTTATTATTTTTAGTTAGGAGTTTATAAAGTTAGTTAAGAGTCGAAGATTAGTGAGACTCTTGGCAGAACCCTATAAATAAAGCTGTATATTTTTTTTTATGAAAATCAATCAATGAAGAATTATTTTGGCCAATATGTAGAAATCCTAGGAGACAGATCCCCTCGAAGCGATCTAGGAAGCTCGATCCCCTCGAAGAGATCGATTATCCCCCTTTTCACCTTCTTCCTTCACGATAGAACCCTAGGGTTCTATCAATTGGTATCAGAGCAGTGTTCCAGTTGTGATTTCGTAGTCGCTCCCCTTGTCATCGCTGCCATCACCATCACCTTCATTGTCGTCGTCACCATCTTGCCGTTGCCATCTCCCATCCTTCCCTGCCACCTTGCTACAGCAATAAAAAAAAAAGGAGGAAACGATAGCCGCTCCCCATCCTTTTCACAATCGCTTTTCTTCCTAGTCGCTGGCCACCATCTCCCTTCCTCCTCAACCATAGCCGCATCTGCATCCTCATCTTCCTTCCCTCACGGTTGCAACCCACCTCCCCTACCGCAGCCCTCGCTGCTGCCGCAACCTCCTCCTCGACCATGCCCTCCCCTATCATCGTCACCCCTTCTTCCTCTCCTCCCTCATCTGTCGCCCCTTTCTTCCTTCCCTGCTGCAACAGTCGCTCGCTGCTCCCAGCCACGCCCTCCGCCACTGCCCAGCCTATCACAGACAAAAATGTAAACAAGGTGTTTGATGAAATGCTCATGTTTGTCTGTGTCCTTCAGTTTGTGTCATACCTTGTACAGCAAGTAGCGGGCTTACGGTAAGCTTGGAAGCTCTAGTTTGGTTTGTTTTGTGATTGATTTTGGCTTATAAATACGTGTGTATCTTGTAAGCACTTGTGGGGATTTCGATCTGTGATAGATCATTATCCTTTATGTGTAACCTTTCTGAGTTTGTAATGTCCATGGGTGTAATTTGTATTAGCTTTATAAAGTGTTTGCTTGAGTAGTTACTTGTGGATCCTGTTGGAATTGCTTCTTTTGGCCCGTTTTCTCTTTTATAAGTCCTAAGGGACCCTAGGAGATCTCGGGAAAGGCTGACCTTTGCGGACGAACATGCATGGGTGCCGCACGGCTTAGGCAAAATCAACTAAGCCCGTGACATTGTGGTATCAGAGCGGGACAAGCACCCGCAGAAACACTTGCCATACAAACTTGGGGGACCCAGTTGGGCTGTGTGGAGGACAGTCAGCACGCGTAACCGTTTGGGGGAAACGAACATTGAGATGTAGGGAAAGGAATCGCTCAGAGGAGCGGGCATCCAGGTTTGACATTCAGAGGAATGACCAATCCTTTACATGAGAGGCACCACGAGGACAAGCAAGTGAAGAAGAATGCGTAGCGCACAAAGATTGGGATGGCTGAGTTCGAGCTGTGGCTCGACGTTGGCAACCAAACTTGACGGTGCTCAAGGAAAGCGGGGCGCTTGGTGAAAAATGAGACCGTGTAAAGTGGGATGTGTTGCGCAATGACTAAAATAGTTGTACAAAGCTCACAGAGGTGAGGGGAATTGCTAACTCGAAGGACTCATGCAAGGGCTTGTACACGGACGACGGAGTGTTCATGGCCATCCCAATGTGCGATTGGAACTCGGGGCTATGAAGCATTAGAACGTTCTCTTCGGCATGTAAAGGATACGTCCGTAGGCGACTGAAGTGTGCAAAAAGTTCAGCACGTTGCTAGACCTTGAAGGGTGCAGTGGGGACTGTACTGGCGAAGAGTCGTAATCTAGCAAGTGCATTGACGAGGGCAGAACAAGGCATAAGTTGTTCAGCAAGACAGAGTAGTCTAAAGGGGATGATGGTCTCCAAAACTTCCAGTAGAAAGAATACAAAGAGAAAAGTTGCTCCAACATGACAGATATCCAGGAGGGATGAGTTCTAGTTCTCTAGAGGGAGAATCATGTGCAATAGACTGCATATATTGAGAAAGAGTTTCTCAATGTAATATCTCCATAAAGCTCAATGGACCGAGTGAGTAACGAGGAGTCGTCACATGATCTCGAATGAGTTAATACATTGGTGAATGCATTTCAAGATCAAGTGGGGGAGCAATCCAAGGCAATATCATATGAAGACACACTTAGAGTTGATGTGGAAATCGAACTCAACGGAGGGCTGACCCGTGGAATGGTGGACGCGAGGGCCACTATTAACTCAATGTAAATCGAAGAGTGGAGCAACTTGAGTGAAACTTGGTGAAGTATCCAAGCCGCATGAAGGGAGACGACATAGAAGATGGAACATGGAGCTTTCCTTAGACAGAGGTCAAGGGCATGAACTCCTATAGAGGCAAGAGTAGGATCATGTCATTCCATGGGTTCTTCATTTTGATGGGGTAGACTTATCTTGCATGGTGCCAATGATGAAGAGGAGCTTTGAGACACATGCACCTTACCTCATAGATGCATTTGATGGAGTAACTAAGGTGATTCAACTTACGGAGGTGAAGTTGGGATCAGGAGACCTTTGCATAGGGCAAAAGGACGCAAAGGCAGGTACTCTTGAAGAATATGCCACAGTGTTGCCATTCGAGTTGTCAGGAACAAGTGGTGCATAACGGAGATTGTGCTGGTAGGGGATAGAGGCCCAGGATCCAGACAATGATGCACCAATTCTAGCAAAGTCAGAGGACTTCAGGAGCTACTAGGCGACGGACTGTCCTAGAGCTATGCTTCGTCCGGGTGTGACCGAAGAGTGGGTGGACGAAGGTGAATTGTCAAGGGAGTGAACCAAAAATCGGAGATGGCGGAGGCCCTACAATGTGTTGGCAGAGGCCACACATGGAGAAGTCGTAGTCCGAGTTCATCATACGAGAATATGTATGCAATAGAGATGTCACAAGGAGGCGATATGGTGCAGCGGAGCATGGTGGAATAGTTCGTGGCAATGCAATACATGTGGACATATCCCATAATGGACATGACCATGTGGAGGTATGATCATGAGCTACTGGGAGCTCCACTTTAGTGTATGATACAACAAGAAGAATTGCTATAGATTCAAGGAGTGAATGTCATGGTACCACAGAGGTGGGTCTTCGTGTGTGCATCGAAGCTTACATTGGATGAAAGCCTTAGTCATCAACATATGAGGGTTGTATACCACCGAGGAAGAAGTCCAAGTGCAAGTACCAGTGAGTCCCATGGAGGGGAACGTGATTAAGTGAATGATCAGGAGCTGTTCGGAGCTCCACTTCGGTGAACAATGCAACGACAAGAAGGGCTATGGATTCAAGGAGTGAATGCCATGGTACCAAAAGGCGGGTCTTCCGTGTGTGCGAATCGAAGCTTGCATCAGATGAAAGCCTTGGTCATCAACATATGGGGGTTGTGTACCACCAAGGGAGAAGTCAGATTGCAAGTACTAGTAAGTCCCATGGAGGGGACTTGATCATACAAAGGTATGATCGAAGCGGTTGGAGAGTTGGACTACTTCAGTTCTCACATTCGTTTAAGGGAGCCTGGCAAGTCAGATGATAAGGCCGAGTAAGTGAACGTTGCTACCAAGAAAGCTAAGGAGAATAGAATCGACGCGAGCCCTGCAACAAGATGGCTGAGGAGTGAGAGTTATAGTCTGTCTCTCCATCGATTAACGAGAACTGGTAGGAGGACACAGTGGTGTTGAAGTAGGTGGTTAAAAGGGGCGAGAAAGCGACGATGAGTCCGGAGGGGTTCAGCTATCCAAAAGCAATAGCGTCGGTTAGAAAGGAGTGGACTCAGAGGAGCGCTACAGTACCACAGAGGCGGATCTATCGATCATGAAGGAAGAGACACAGATGTAAGGCAACAAATAGTAGGGCCATGGGCTTGGCAGTGCCATGGTACTGCAGAGGCGGGACTTCTGTGGAGTCATCGATCCCTTTCTCATGGAGGGAGAGCATTGATCATAAAAGGGGCCGAGGAGGTGGCGAATGCAGAGGCAAACTCCAAATATCAAGACAGGGCGGAAGGGCATAGGCCAAGGAACTTCATAAGACCGGTGTCAACTAGCTTCTCGTCAAAATAGCCGAAAGTGGGGGAACTTCGAGTTGATGCAGGAGTGCTTGACCAAGGATCGAAGTAGATAGTATGTGGTGCTGTACCTTTTCTACTAAAAGGAGTAGACAACAAAGATAATGGAGGAGATGGTACAATCCCAGAGGCAACCAGATTTATCAAAGACTTACTCCAAGTTGGGATAAACTTTTGCTCTTTTCGGGCAAAACTTCTTGCATTCCAGAAGTTCAATGGCAGTGGGAAGACAAATCACAGTAGCTATCTCAATGCAAGGAGTGCAAACACTTCAGGTGCTTCAGAAGTGTGAGCAAAGAGCGGGCGGATGTTAGTAACCAGCTCAATGCATGAAGTACAAACTCGAGGATGCAGGCGAAATCGAGGAACCTTTGCCTTCTCAACTCAAGAGAATGGGTGAAACTGAGTACCCCAATTCTCTTAACTCGAGGAGGTGAGCGAAGCCAAGTAACCTTGCCTTCTCAACTCCTAAGAGAATGGGTGAAGTCGAGTATCTTAGTTCTCTTACTTATCTAGTATAGGAGCTCTGTATAAAGTTCAGTGACCCTTCGTAGAAAGCTTATGGAAGATAATTGTTATCAAATCCTCACCATTGGTGATCAGTACTACTGAGAGTAGATTGTCTGCTTCATTTCCTAGTTGAATGCCAATCGAAAGCGGAAGTGATGCGAACCTACTTGGAAGTGACAACTAAAAGTGGAAGAATGATCAATAGGCAAATATTGTGGAGGAAGGACCTCAAAAACTTTAAAGTCTGTGAGGCGATGCTCGTCAAAGTTCCAACAAGCATCCATTCAGTTCAAGAAACATGAGTATACAACGATACTGGTGCATAATAAGACAGGTCTTTTCCTTCATCAGAAGGATCCATGAGAGTCAACAAGGATCAGCATAACTCAACCAACCCCACACCAAAGTTAGTCAATGGTGAGTTGAAGTAGCATGGCGGATCAGAGTTCAACTACTCAACAACAGCGATGAAGAGCGGCTGGGAGCCAAAGGGGCGTATTGTAGCCAAAGCAGAAGATTAAAGATTCAGCAAAATGCGAGGAGATGAAGCATCTACAGTAGCTTTGACGAGGACATCGAAGGAATAAGTGGGGGAGAATGTCATGTACAAAAATGTAAACAAGGTGTTCGATGAAATTCTCATGTTTGTCTATATCCTTCAGTTGGTGTACATACCTTATAAAACAAGTAGCGGGTTTGCAGTAAGCTTGACAACCATAGTTTGGTTTGCTTTGTGGCTGATTTTGGCTTGTAAATATGAGTGTGTCTTGTAAGCACTTGTGGGGATTTTGGTTTGTAATGGACCATTATCTTTTGTGTGCAACCTTTTTGAGTTTGTAATGCCCATGGGTGTAATTTGTATTGGCTTTATAAAGTGTTTGCTTGAGTAGTTGCTTGTGGATCCCATTGGAATTGCCTCTTCTGGCCTGTTTTCTCTTTTGTAAGTACTAAGGGACCCTAGGATATCTTAGGGAAGGCTGACCTTTGCTGACGGACACAGATGAGTGCTGCACGGCTTAGGCAAAATCAACTAAGCTCGTGACAAGCCGCACCCCTTCCTTTCTCCTTATCTACCGCCGGCCAACCCTCATGATCTTGCTGCTATCTGTAGGCCAGTCCTTGGTAGAGCACAGCCAGCACCGTCGTTCTTTCCGCAGCAACCGCCCAGCCCTCTTCCTTCAATGCTACCGGCCCCCTTCCTTTGAAGCACTAACAATAGCGCCACTACCTTGCTGCTCCCTACCTGTTGGGTGCTTCTCACGACACCGCTGCGTCCTCCCTTACCGTTGCTGCCCTTGTTGCCGTAGCCGCTTCAACCGCGCCCCTTGTCGCTGCATCTCCTTGCTGCCATCGTTGCACCTCCTTACTGCTGCTGCTCCTTGCTCCTCACTCGGTTGTCGCAACAACCGCTGCCCCTCCCAGCTGCCACCTCCTCTTGCTACCACTACTGCTCCACCATCTCCATCTAGCTTTTCGATATATTGGTGATTCTTATACCGACAATCTCGTTGCGACCAAGTCCTACCACATCGAACTTAAGCCCCAGACTTGACAGCAGAAAAAAGAACTAGATATCACTGATCTACAATCTTATATGATGATTACAAATGATGCACTTGATGCAAGGTTTAAAGCCCTTGAGGCCCGCATAGAAGGCAAATTTCAAAAGCTCCTCCGTGAAATTAGAAGAAGCCGATCAGAGAGCCCCAACAAAGCTCAACATTGTGAAAGTTCCGAAGGGAGTCGATCTGAAAAGTATGACCACGTGTATGACATAGGATACACACGCATGAGGGTGGAGTTTCCTAGATAGGAAGATGGAGACCCGATCAGCTGGATTTCACATGCTAAAATTTTTTATCATTTTCACAGGACTCCCGAGGAATCCAAGGCAGAGATCGCCTCCATTCAACTTGAAGGAGACGTGATCCAGTGATACGATTAATACGAACACACTCATGGAGAACCCTTGTGGGAGCAATTCAAAAGTGGGCTTTTCATTCGTTTCAGACCATCGGAGTATGAAAACATGGATGGATAACTCGCCAAAATCCGCCAGACTTCTACCTATAGGAATACCAGAGCAGATTTGAGTGCCTCTCAAACCAAACCCGAGACTGGTCCGAAAAATAACCGTTGGGAACATTTATTGAAGGGGTCAATCCAGAGATTCGATGTGAAGTTAAGGCTCGACAACCCCATACCTTGACGGCTCCCGTATCATTCGCCCCATACACGAAGAAAAGCTCAACAGGGACAATCATAGAAATAAAAGTATAAATCAACCAGTAGCAAGTAAGTAAGCCGATAGTTCCACCTCCCTCCACTCAAAACCCTCGAAGACTTACCAAAAAAGTGCTCTAGGAAATATCAACAAAGGGTTATGCTGGAATTATGATGAAAAATGGATTAGAGGACATCGATGCAAACAGAGCCATCTTCTAATGATAGAACCGATTATGGAGGAACCAGAAAATGATGACATTGACTCAGATCAAGAAGGTATGGATTCTAATAATGATATTAGACCTTTCGTACATATAGTACATGCATTAGTGGGCTACTCTAACCTGAAAACCATGAAAATTAAAGGAGTTTTGAAACAACAGCTTATTACTGTTTTAATCGATACTGGTAGCACTAATAACTTCATGGATAGAAGGCTTGCTAACCAATTGGCCCATCAAATTGAAGATTATGACAGATTTAAAGTCAAGGTTGCTAATGGTCGAATTCTAACTTGTAATAGTAAGTGCTCAAAAATCAAACTGATAGCACAGGGCCAAGAACTGCAGGTGAATTTCTTTCTGATACCCTTGGAGGACATCAAAATAGTGCTTGGAATTGAATGGCTGTCAACCCTGGGTGATGTCACCTGGAATCTTTCTAAACTAATTATGAAGTTTTTTATTAATGGAAAGCAAGTGACCCTCAAATGGAAGACGTGGAAGCAAGATTACAACTGCTAGTAACCATCGAATGGAGAGGCTTCCTCACAAGACTTCAATGACGGTTGCACCAGAAGGCCGACCTATTGCTTACACAAAGTGGAGACCTTATTTAATTGATCAAAAGATTATGATGCGTGATAAATATCCTGGATCGAAGTACCCCTGAAGTTCGATGCTGCTCAGCCTTGAGGACAAGGCTGATTTGAAGAGGGCAGGTCTGTTAGGACCCTAGTTAAGTTGAGTCCATCTATTCAGGTTGAGTCATGTTAGTTAGAGTTAGTTATGGGTCAGGTGAACCCCATCAAGTCAGTTATAAGTGGTTAGAGTTGGTTTTTATCTTCGATTAAGATGAAGTAAGTTATTATTTTCAGTTAGGAGTTTATCAGGTTAGTTAAGAGTCGAAGATTAGCGGGACTCTTGGCAAAGCCCTATAAATAATGCTGTAAACTCTTTTATGAAAATTAATCAATGAAGAATTATTTTGGCCAATAGGTAGAAATCCTAGGAGGCATATCCCTTCGAAGCGATCTAGGAGGCCCGATCCCCTCGAAGATATCGATTACCCCATTTCCACCTTCTTCCTTCACGATAGAACCCTTGGGTTCTATCATTGAGAAACATAGGGTTCTATCATTGAGAAACAAAGAACTCAAAGATATGAGATATCTAAGAGACTCTTCCAGGTCAGGATGATAGAAGAGATATCGGTTAAGAACCATGTCCTAAAAATGATAGAGTGGATCGAGAAACTCATAGATCTAGGAATAGTCCTAGATGATAATCTGTGCATTGATCTTAAACTTCAGCCCCTACCAGATTCCTTTTCTCACTTCATCATGAATTTTAACATGAGCAAGTTTGAGGTGACTCTCCCTGAGATCCTCAATATGTTGAGGGAAGCTGAGAGTATCCTTAAGAAAGAGAAGTCAGTTCTCTATATTGGTGAGACCAAGAAGAAAAGGAAGGCCAGTAAGACCCTTAAGAAGGGCAAGGGCACAGAAAGACCGGGTAAGACAAAGGGTTGGGAAACCTCAGCGGGTGCATCACATGCGCAGCGAAAATCAAACAAAAATCGATTTCCCATGCAGATCAAATCGTCGTGCAAAAGATTGTGGTCGCGAGAAAAACCACAAAAACTGAAAAACTGTGATGTGTGAGAGATTGATTTTACCTAGGGAGATCGTATATCCCTGTATTCCAGATTCGAATGGAGAAGCTGAAGGAGGTCATGCGTCCTCCTCTCTAGCGGTATCCACACGATGGATCTCTGCAGCGAGACTCCTCCAATATGATCTTGTAACTCTTGCTCAGAGGGAGGGAGGAGAATAAGATGTGGTGGCTAAAGCTGTAGCCTATCAACCATGAGTCTCCCCTCCTATTTATAGAGAGCCACCAAAAAACCCTAGGGCTCCTTCCTTAGTGGGTATTGGATCTCTATCCAATAACCCACTAACCTTGCATTATTGGATCTCTATCCATTAATCTCCTTAGGCCTATAATTTGGCCTTAATCAAGGAGCCCATCAACATAGGGTCTCATCTAATGAGAATAGGGGCTAATTGGATCTTCATCCAATCCTGTATTCGCTGAAGCATCCACCATATGTGTGTGACCCTCTAGGCCCGATACCGAGCTGGCCGTGAGTCACTCCCATCAGAACTTCTTCTGATATAGTGAATTATTATCCCCATAATAATTCACTCGACTCATCGACTATTGACGTACTAGGCCACTATGCCATAGTCTCCATACGGTACAGGGGGATCAAATCCATCAAACCTATCTGTCCACAGTTACCAGTTATCTATAATTCCTCATCTAAATAATATCCTAGAGACCATATATTGGATATGGTACTGTCAAGTCACATACGGAATCAGTTTGCCTTGTTCTAATTAGATTCTACAGGAGAACTTCTTCTCTCTCAATCCGAATGACCCTGGTTAGGGATTTGTCTAAGCAAGCACATATAAGATATTCCTCTCGTGATACCGAGAGTAGGTGATCCTCTATTGACACTCAATTGCCTTCGTAAGGTTGGCTACCAATCCCGATATCCAACTGTACCAGATTTGGAACTTTCCAAACCTGTAAGTCTGGTGTCAAAGAAGGAGTACTCATACAAGGCATCCTTGGTGTCTCAAGTCTAAGGAACAGATACACAACTGGGACTATGAAATCGTTGTCTGACATTAGGTATCATTAACCATACAGCATTCCGTAAGCGAATCAATCAGTGAACTCATACTCTAATGAGCACCTGTACTATATCCTTAGTGTCTCCACACAAGTAGCTATGAGACCAGCCGCCTCCATCATATGGACGGGTATATAGTACACCGATCTATCCGATTATCTCAATGTCCCTCTTAAGTAACATATGATCGGGATTATTTAGGATCTGTGTTTAAAGTTGAATCGATCTCATTATCGTGATCTCATCACGATCTGATTCCCATTGTACAGAACTAAGGACATCATAATATATATGTAACAAATAATATAATGTGAGAATATGCCACTATTAATCATAAGTAAAAAGATCACACAGCGTGTCACACATGTTATCACTCATGTGATTGGCTTGCAGGGCACCTGTAGTTGTGTGTCTGGTCTTTATACTTAAGACATCAAGGATGTCTTGTTTGAGTATTCATTTCTTTGACGTCGGACTTACAGGTCTGAAGATTCCAGATCTGATACAATTGGATATCCGAATTGATAGCCAACCTTATGAAAGTAATTGAGTGTCAATAGAGGATCATTCACTCTCGGTATCATAAGAGGAATATCTCGTGTGTTCTTGCTCGGACAAATTATTGTTTACAGGTGCCCTGCAAGCCAATCATGTGAGTGATGACACGTGTAACATGTTATATGATCTTTTTGCTTATGATTAATATTAGCATATTCTCACATTATTTGTTACATATATGTTGTGATGTCTTTGGTTCTGTACAATGAGAGTTGGATCGTGATGAGATCACGATAATAAGATCGATTTATTTTTAAATATAGATCCTAAATAATCCCGGTCATAGGTTACTCATGAGGGATATTGAGATAATCAAACAGATCGGTGTACTATATACCCGTCCATATGATGGAGGTGGCTGGTCTCATAGCCACTTGTGTGGAGACACTAAGGATATAGTACATGTGCTCATTGGAGAATGAGTTCACTGATTGATCCACTTATGAAATGCTATATGGTTAATGATATATAATGTCAGACAGCGATTTCATAGTCTCAGTTGTGTATATGGTCCTTAGACTTGAGACACCAAGGATGCACTGTATGAGTACTCATTTCTTTGATGCCATACTTATAGGTTTGGAAAGTTTCAGATATAGTACAATTGATTATCGGGATTGATATCTAACCTTACGAAGGCAATTGAGTGTCAATACAGGATCATCTACTCTCGGTATCATGAGACGAATATCCCATATGTGCTTGCTCAGACAAATCTCTGGCCAGGGTCATTCGGATTGAGAGAGAAAGAGTTCTCCTGGAGAATCTGATTAGAGCGAGACTATGATGGATTCTGTAAGTGACCTGATAGTACCATATCCAATATACGGTCTCTAGGATATTAGTCGGATGAAGGATTATAGATACACGGTAACTTTGGACAGACAAGTCCGATGGATTCAATCCTCCTGTACCGTTTAGGGACTATGACATAGTGGCATAGTACGTCCATAGTCGATGAGTCAAGTGAATTATTATGGGGATAATAATTCACTATATCAAAAGGAGTTCTGATGGGAGTGACTCACGGCCAGCTCGGTATCGGGCCTAGAGGGTTACACACATATGGTGGATGCTTCATCGAATAGAGGATTGGATAGAGATCCACTTAGCCCCTATTCTCATTAGATAAGACTCTATGCTAATGAGCTCCTTGATTAAAGCCCAATTAAAGGCTTAAGGAGATTATTGGATAGAGATCCAATAATGCAAGGTTAGTGGGTTATTGGATGAAGATCCAATACCCACTAAGGCAGGAGCCATAGGGTTTTTGGTGGCTCTTTATAAATAGGAGGGGAGACTTATGATTGATAGGCTATAACTTTAGCCACCACCTCCTATTCTCCTCCCTCCCTCTGTGCAAGAGTTACGAGATCAGATTGGAGGAGTTTCGCTGTAGAGATTCATCGTGTGGATACTGCTAGAGAGGAGGACACTTGACCTCCTTCATCTTCTCTATCTGGATCTGGAATACATGGATATATGATCTCCCTAGGTAAAATCAATCTCTCACATGTCGTGATTTTATCAGTTTTTGTGATTTTCTCGTAACTCTAATATTTTGCACGACGATTTGATCTGTGTGGGAAACCAGTTTTTGTTTTGATTTTCGCTGCGCATGTGATGCACCCGCTGAGGTCTCCCAACAAAAATCTCTGGCTAGGGTCGTTCGGATTGAGAGAGAAGAAGTTACTGGGAGAATTCAACTAGAGTGAGGCTCGGATAGACTTGTATGTGGTCTGACAGCACCATATCTAAAATATGATATATGAGATATTAGATGGATGAGGGACTATAGATACACGATAATTAAGGACAGAAAAGTCTAATGGATTAGATCTCCAATAACATCTAGGGACTATCGTACAGTGGCCTAGTATGCCCATAGTTGATGAGTTGAGTTAAATTTTATGGGATAACAATTCATTGAGTTAGAATGAGTTCTGATAGGTGAAGCTCATGACTAGCTCAGTATTGGACCTAGAGGGTTACACATATGGTGGATGTTTCAATAAGTAAAAGATTGGATATGAGTTATCCAATAAACCCGTGTTCTCATTAGATGAGATCCAACAATGGACTCCTTGCATAGGCTCAATTAAAGGTCAATTGAGATTATTGGATAGAGATCCAATAATCCAAGAAGTGAGGATAATTGATGGAGATCTAATACCCACTAAGGCAAGATCCATTAGGGTTTTGGTAGTTCTCTATAAATAGGAGGCAAGGGTGGCCAACACAGAAGATAAGCTGCATCTGTGACCACCCCCTCCTATTCTCCTCCCTCCTACCTCTTCTCAACCGACCACCGTCTACTTACTACGAGAGAGTAGCGAAGAAGATAAGAGATCTTCTTCCACGTTCGCTGCAAGAAGATGCAAAAGAGTTTCGAGCTTTTGGTTACGATTTATGGAGCATCGCTGCATCGATCCACCATGTGGATACCTTTAGAGAGACGAACATCTAACCTCCTTCACCCTCTCCTAGTGGAATTAGAAGTTTCAGGGATATACGATCTCTGTTGGAAAACCTCAGTGGGTGCATCACATGCGCAGCGGAAATCAAAACAAAAAATTAGTTTCCCACGCAGATCAAATCGTCGTGCAAAAGATTAAGGTCACGAAAAAATCATAAAAACTGAAAAATCATGATGTGTGAGAGATTGATTTTACCTAGGGATATCATATATCCCTATATTCCAGATTTGGATGGAGAAGATGAAGGAGGTCAAGCATCCTCTTCTCTAGCGGCATCCACACGATAGATCTCTGCAGCAAAACTCCTCCAATCTAATCTCGCAACTCTTGCGTAGAGGGAGGGAGGAGAATAGGAGGTGGTGGCTAAAGTTGTAGCCTATCAACCCTGAGTCTCCCCTCCTATTTATAGAGAGCCACCAAAATCCTAGGGCTCCTTCCTTAGTGGGTATTGGATCTCCATCCAATAACCCACTAATATTGCATTATTGGATCTCTATCCAATAATCTCCTTAGGCCTTAATCAAGGAGCTCATCAACATATGGTCTCATCTAATGAGAATAGGGGCTAATTGAATCTTCATCCAATCCTTTATTCACTGAAACATCCACCATATGTGTGTGACCCTCTAGGCCCAATATCGAGCTGGCCATGAGTCACTCCCATCATAACTCCTTCTGATATAGTGAATTATTATCTCCATAATAATTCACTCGACTCATCAACTATGGGCGTACTAGGCCACTACGCCATAGTCCCCAAACGGTACAGGGGGATCGAATCCATCGGACCTGTCTGTCCACAGTTACCATGTATCTATAATCCCTCATCCAACTAATATCCCAGAGATCGTATATTGGATATGGTACTGTCAGGTCACATACAAAATCAGTTTGTCTTGGTCTAATCGGATTCTACCGGAGAACTCCTCTCTCAATCTGAATGACCCTGGCCAGTGATTTGTCTAAGCAAGCACATATGAGATATTCCTCTCATGATACTGAGAGTGGATGATCCTCTATTGACACTCAATTGCCTTCGTAAGGTTGGCTACCAATCTCGATAACTAGCTGTACCAGATCTGGAGCTTTCCATACCTGTAAGTCTGGCATCAAAGAAAGGAGTACTCATACAAGACATCCTTGATGTCTCAAGTCTAAGGACTAGATACACAACTAGGACTATGAAATCACTGTTTGATATTAGGTATCATTAACCATATAGCATTCTATAAGCGGATCAATCAGTGAACTCATTCTCCAATGAGCACCTGTACTATATCCTTAGTGTCTCCACACAAGTGGCTATGAGACCAGCCACCTCCATCATATGGATGAGTATATAGTACACCGGTCTGTCCGATTATTTCGATGTCCCTCTCGAGTAACCTATGACCGGGATTATTTAGGATCTGTTTTGAAAAGTGAATCAATCTCATTATCGTAATCTCATCACGATCCGATTCTCATTGCACAGAACCAAGGACATCACAATATATATGCTACATATAATATAATATGAGAATATGCTAATATTAATCATAAGCAAAAAGATTACGCAGTGTGTTACACGTGCCATCACTCGCGTGATTGGCTTGCAGGGCACCTGTAACCAGCAATCTCCCACTTGACCTAAAGCCAATCACCTATGTTTCTGATCCCCATCAGACCCCAGTGACGCTCAAATATAATCTGAGCCAGCGGCTTCATTGGTGGATCTGCAATGTTATCTTCGGATGGAACTCTTTCCATTGCTATATCTTTACGGGCTATGATCTCTCTTATCAGATGGAACCTCCTCAGTACATGCTTAGACTTCTGATGAGACCTGGGTTCCTTCGCTTGAGCTATCGCCCCATTGTTGTCGCAGTATATGGGAATTGGTTCTACACTGCTTGGTTCGACTCCCAAAACTTTGATGAACTTCTTCATCCATACCCCTTCCTTTGCTGCTTCTGCTACAACAATGTATTCCACCTCTATAGTCGAGTCAGCAGCAATATCTTGCTTGGAACTCTTCCAGCTTACTGCTCCTCCATTCAAGGTGAAAATATACCCTGAATTTGACTTTTTCTCTTCTATGTCAGACTGAAAACTTGAGTCTGTGTAGCCCTCAACCTGGAGGCTACCTCCTCCATATACTAGTAAAAGATCTTTAGTCCTTCTCAAGTACTTAAGGATACACTTTACTGCCTTCTAGTGTTCTAAACCTGGATCTATCTGATACCTGCTCGTGACACTTAGAGCATGTGCTATATCAGGCCTAGTACATAGCATCGCATACATGATAGATCCTATCGTTGAGGCATAAGGTATCTTATCCATGTTTGCCCTTTCTTCAGGAGTCTTTGGGGATATACTCCTAGAAAGTGATATTCCATGTCTCATCGGTATGAGACCTCTCTTGAAATTTTTCATGCCAAACCTTTTGACAATGGAGTCTATGTACCTAGACTGGGACAAGCCAAGCATCCTTTTGGATCTATCTCTATAGATCCTAATCCCCAAATTATAGGATGCTTCCCCTAAGTCTTTCATGAAGAAGTTTCTAGATAGCCAAGCCTTTACTATGGAGAGCATTTCTACATCATTCCCAATGATTAAGATGTCATCCACATATAGCACCAAGAAGGTGATAGCACTTCCACTTACCTTCTTGTACACACAAGATTCATCTTCGTTCTTAACGAAGTCATAAGATCTGATCACCTCATCAAATCTTGTGTTCCAACTTTGGGAAGTTTGCTTCAATCCATAAATGGATCTAAGCAACCTGCACACTTTATCTGGACTCTCTTTGGATATGAATCCCTCTGGTTGTATCATATACACCTCTTCCTCGAGGTTGCTATTGAGGTATACCATTTTGACATCCATCTGCCAGATCTCATAGTCATAGTGTGCTGCAATGGTCAAAATAATTCTAATGGACTTAAGCATGGCTACAGGTGAAAAGGTTTCGTCATAGTCAACTCCTTATCTTTGACGATATCCTTTAGCTACCAGCCTTGCTTTATAGGTCTCTACCTTTCCATCCACTCCGATCTTCTTCTTGAAGATCCATTTGCAGCCGATGGGTACAATACCCTCAGGTGCATTTACAAGGTTCCAAATCTTGTTAGAGTATATGGAATCCATCTCAGAATTCATGGCTTCTTACCACTTCCCGGAGTCTATACTTATAATAGCCTCCTCGTAGGTATGAGGATCAACATCCTGAGAGTCATCTCTACTGATATGTCCCATATATATTTCAGGAGGGTGAGATACTCTACTAGATCTACGTAAATTTGGAATTTGTATGTTAGGTACCTGAACAGACTCGGGCTCTGGAATAGTGTTTGAGCTAGGTTCTCTAACCTCGCTCAATTCTATCTCACTCCCACTGTTTCCACCAAGAATGTGTTCCTTCTCAAGGAACACAACTCTCTTGGCAACAAAGACTTTTCGGTCCTCGGGATTATAGAAATAATACCCACAAGTTTTCTTTGGGTATCCCACGAATATGCACTATTCTGTCATTGATTCTAATTTATCGGGGTTGTGTCTTTTAACATGGGCAGGACAGTCCCAAATCTTAATAATTTTAAGATTGAGTTTCTTTCCTTTCCATATCTCATATGGTGTAAACACTACCGACTTTGATGGAACTCTGTTCAGAAGGTAAGCAGCAGTCTCTAGGGCGTACCCCCAGAATGAGATGGGTAGGTCCGCGAAACTCATCATGGATCACACCATGTCTAACAGTATGTGATTCCTCCTTTCTGATACACCATTGAGCTGAGGTGTATAAGGAGGTGTCCACTGAGATAGAATCTCATTGTCCCTGAGGAAATGGGTAAACTCCGTACTCAAGTACTCTCCTCCTCGATATGATCGAAGAGTCTTAATACTCTTTTCAATTTGGTTCTCTACCTCATTATTATATTTCCTGAATTTCTCGAAGGCCTTAGATTTGTACTTCATTAAGTACACGTGTCTATACCTAGAAAAATCATTAGTGAATGTAACGAAGTATGAGTAACCACCTATAGCTTGAGTCAACATGGGACCACATACATCACTATGTATGAGTTCCAATATCTCGGTGGCTCTCTCTCCAGTTCTACTAAAAGGAGAGTTAGTCATCTTCCCATGAAGACAAGGTTCGTAAGTTGCATATGTCTCATAGTCAAATGGATCTAAGTATCCATCTTTTAGCAACTTTTGAATCCTTCTCTCATATATATGACCTCATCTCTTTAGCCTACAATGTCATAGGTATGCATTATTCACCTCATCTCTTTTCCTCTTAGACATATTTATATTCATGATATGTTGAGAAGTGTCTAACACATATAAGTCATTTATTAGGGTCCCTCTAGTGATGATCTCATCATCCATAATTATTGAACAACTATTATTCTCAAAAACTAATTTATATCCACTAATTATCAAACAAGAGATAGAAATAATATTTTTGATAATATACAGAATAAAATAACATGTATCTAATGCAATAATAGCTCCTCCAAGCAGATGTAGGGTGACCTCTCCAACAGCAACTCTTGCTCCATTGCCCATCTTGAGGTTCATCTCGCCTCTAGCCAATCTCATAGGTCTTGCCAAAACCTGCAACGAATTACAGATATGATAAACACTCCCAGTATCCAATACCCATGTGTTATAATGAAAATCTGACAAGTGGAGACTGATCATGAATATACCTGAATCTTCTCCAAGCTTCTGTCTCGCCTTCTCTGCAAGGTAGTCCTTACAGTTCCTCTTCCAATGTCCGTCTTGGCCACAGTGAAAGCATTGTCTTTTGTCCTTTGTCGGGTTTTTCTTCCCAACCTTTGCCTTACCTAGTCTTTCTTTGCCCTTGCCCTTCTTAAGGGTCTTGCTGGCCTTCATTTTCTTTTTGGTCTCACCAATATAGAGAACTGGCTTCTCCTTTTTTATGGCACTCTCAGCTTCCCTCAACATATTGAGGAGCTCAGGGAGAGTTACCTCAAACTTGCTCATGTTAAAATTTATGATGAAGTGAGAAAAAGAATCTGGTAGCGACTGAAGTATAAGATCAACGCATAGGTTATCCTCTAGGACTATTCCCAGACCTGTGAGTTTCTCGATCCACTCTATCATCTTTAGGACATAGTTCTCAACCGATGTCTCTTCTGTCATCCTAGCTTGGAAGAGTTTCTTAGATATCTCATATCTTTGAGTACTTCCCTGTTCTCAAACAGCTGGCGGAGATGAAGAAGAATAGAATCTGCATCCATGCTCTTATGTTGCCTTTGTAACTCAGGAGTCATGGAGGCCAACATATAACATTTTGCTAACGTGGAATCATCTATGTACTTAACATAGCTAGCGATCTCATCCTCGCTTGCCCCTTCTTCCGGCGTGGGCACGATTGTATCAAGGACGTATGTGATTTTCTCCGCCGTGAGAATAATTCTCAAATTGCGGAGCCAATCTGTATAGTTTGGACCAGTGAGGTGGTTGGCATCAAGTATGCCACGTAGGGGGTTTGTTAGCAACATGTTTCTGACAAAATAAGATATAGCAAAAATAAATAACATGCAGATTTTATAAAAAATACTAATTAAGATATGGACTTCTATCTTAATGTACTCCCAATATTTTCTTAGCGAATCACGTGACACCCTCGACACGTGAGATGGAAGTCTCCGGCAGATTCCTAGTGGGGATCGGGATCCAATTGGCATCTTAGTGCAACCTCGAGGGACTCGACCAATTGCACTAAGCCCAAAAGGTAGGCAACTCTTGCCAATCACAACTCCTTATGATTCCTGTCATGTTCGGCCTCCGAATCATCATGGTCTCGAGGGACTCGACCAACCATGACGTTCAGTTAAGTCATCACCATTGTTACAAGATGAGTCTGATTCGATGATATGCCCTCGAGGGACTCGACCAAGCATACCATGTCCTCAGGTCACCTATGACATCTCTATGTCGTAGGCAAGAACTCGATCACGTAGATAGATGAGCCTCGAGGGACTTGACCAACTCGACCTATGTCGTGATTCAATTTCTTCCTATAACGATGGAAGGTCACGTGGGTCAATCTTATTGCCTCACGCTTATCGACTTAATATTATCGTAGGAGGGGTTTTTGTTACGTATCGGTCTCCTAATATGTCGTGTTACACACATACATATTTAATATATATCTACATCACATGTTAATATATATATACATATATCTAGTAGGCATAAAACACATTACATATGCAAGCCACACCAGATGATCATGAGACATGATCTAATATAATTAAGCCCGAGCCAATAGGCCTAATCACTCATAATAGGATCTATGTGTGCATTGGCGCATCTCCATGCCCTATGATTGTTGATCTCGTCATTATCGGTTCCATCGGATCATCGCATCACCATGCGTCGTGATCTCTCGCCACAACATCGTGGGTCCTGCTGCTATCTCCACGCTCCCACTGCGCCTCTCCAGGTAATTACAAATAATCACAGATACGCAGGCCCAACAATAAAAGAGAAAAGCGCAGGCTCGCAGGTCCCAATAATAATAATAATCACAATACACACATCACAACACATGGCTCATGATCATCCATCCACGTCATACATCACATGTACATCACATCATATGTAGGATTACTAGATATATATATAATAATTAATTAAACTAATTAATTAATTATTTTTCTGGAAATCAGGACATGCTCAGAATTTTCAGAATTGTCAAGGGCATTTTCATAATTCTAGATGAGAGGATAGTCCTCGAAATTTCCAAATGTGTTTAGGGTATTTTCAGAATTCTGTACACAAGGATAATCCTTGGAATTTTTTAAATTCTGAGAGACATTTTAGTCATTTTTCAAAAAGAAGCCCTAACCCTCTCCTTCACCCTCCTGCGCCCCCGACGCCGCTGCGCGTTGTGGCAGGCAGCCGCCATGCCAAGGGGCGGCCACCCCTGCTGGCGGTAGCCCCTTGCGGGTGGGCCGCGGGTGCGCCGTGGGCAGCCTCTTGCGGGCTGGCCACCGGTGGCCGTCCCTTGCAGGCGCGCCGCTGGCAGCCGCCACGGCCAGCCCGCAGGTGGCCGCCCCTTGCAGGTGGCTCGCAGCCCACTTGCAGGGGGGCCTTGGCAGCAACCGACCGCCCTGCAGGGGGGGTTGGCATGGCCGCAGCCGGTTGCCCCTTGCAGCCAGCCACGACTAACCCCTCCTCCTCGCTGTTCTTGCTGCGAACGCGTTGAACGATTCTACGCGATTCAATCTCATCACACGAAGTTTAAAACCAATCTTTCGCATGAAAACCTTGGCTCTGATACCACTGTTGGGAAACCTCAGCGGGTGCATCACATACGCAGCGGAAATCAAAACAAAAATCAGTTTCCCACGCAGATCAAATCGTCGTGCAAAAGATTGGGGTCGCGAGAAAAACGCAAAAACTGATAAAACAACGATGTGAGAGAGATTGATTTTACCTAGGGAGATCGTATATCCCTGTATTCCTGATCCGGATGGAGAAGATGAAGGAGGTCAAGTGTCCTCTTCTTTAGCGGTATCTACACGATAGATCTCTACAGCGAAACTCCTCCAATCTGATCTCGCAACTCTTGCGCAAAGGGAGGGAGGAGAATAGGAGGTGGTGGCTAAAGTTGTAGCCTATCTGAGTCTCCCCTCCTATTTATAGAGAACCACAAAAATCCTAGGGCTCCTTCCTTAGTTGGTATTGGATCTCCATCCAATAACCCACTAATCTTGCATTATTGGATCTTTATCCAATAATCTCCTTAGGCCTATAATTGGGCCTTAATCAAGGAGCTCATCAACATAGGGTCTCATCTAATGAGAATAGGGGCTAATTGGATCTTCATACAATCATCTATTCGCTGAAGCATCCACCATATTTGTGTGACCCTCTAGGCCCGATAACGAGCTGGCCGTAAGTTACTCCCATCTGAACTCTTTCTGATATAGTGAATTATCTCCATAATAATTCACTCGACTCATCGACTATGGACGTACTAGGCCAATACGCCATAGTCCCCAGACGGTACAGGGGGATCGAATCCATCAGACATGTCTGTCCACAGTTACCATGTATCTGTAATCTCTCATCCAACTAATATCCCAGTGATCGTATATTGGACATAGTACTGTTAGGTCACATACAGAATCAGTTTGTTTTGCTCTAATAGGATTCTACCGAAGAACTCATTCTCTCTCAATCCGAATGTCTCTGGCCAGAGATTTGTCTAAGCAAGCACATATGAGATATTCCTCTCGTAATACCGAGAGTGGATGATCCTCTATTGATACTCAATTGCCTTCGTAAGATTGGCTACCAATCCTAATAACCAGATGTACCAGATCTGGAGCTTTCCATACCTGTAAGTCTGACGTCAAAGAAAGGAGTACTCATACAAGGCATCCTTGGTGTCTCAAGTCTAAGGACTAGATACACAATTGGGACTATGGAATCGCTATCTGACATTAGGTATCATTAACCATACAACATTCTATAAGCGGATGAATCAATGAACTCATTCTCTAATGAGCACATGTACTGTATCCTTAGTGTCTCCACACAAGTGGCTATGAGACCAGCCGCCTCCATCATATGGACGGGTATATAGTACACCAGTCTGTCCGGTTATCTCGATGTCCCTCTCGAGTAACTTATGACCGGGATTATTTAGGATCTGTGTTTAAAAGTGAATCAATCTCATTATCGTGATCTCATCACGATCTGATTTTCATTACACAAAACCAAGGACATCACAATATATATGCTACATATAATATAATGTGAGAATATGCCAATATTAATCATAAGCAAAAAGATTACGCAGTATGTCACATGTGCCATCACTCGCATGATTGGCTTACAGGGCACCTGTAACCAACAATATGATACAGCCAAAGGGATTCATATCTAGAGAGAGTCCAGATAAAGTTTACAGGTTGCTTAGATCCATTTACGGACTAAAGCAATCTTCCCGAAGTTGGAACATAAGATTTGATGAGGCGATCAGATCTTATAACTTTGTTAAGAAAGAAGATGAGCCTTGTAAGTACAAGAAGGTAAGTGGGAGCGCTATCATATTCTTATTATTGTATGTGGATGATATCCTAATCATTGAGAATGATGTATGAATGCTCCCCATAGTAAAGGCTTAGCTATCAAAAAACTTCTCTATGAATGACTAAGGGGAAGCATCCTATATTTTGGGGACTGGATCTATAGAGATAGATCCAAGAGGATGCTTGGCTTATCCCAGTCTAGGTACATAAACTCCATTGTCAAAAGGTTTGGCATGGAGAATTTCAAGAGTGGTCTTATACCGATGAGACATGGAATATCGCTTTCTAGGAGTATGTTCCCAAAGACTCTTGAAGAAGGGACAGACATGGATAGGATACCCTATGCCTCAGCGATAGGGTCTATCATGTATGCTATGCTATGTACTAGGCCTGATATAGTACATGCTCTGAATGTCACGAGCAGGTATCAAGCAGATTCAGGTTTATAACACTGGAAGGTAGTAAAGTGTATCCTTAAGTATTTGAAAAGGACTAAGGATCTTTTACTGGTATATGGAGAAGGTAGCCTCTAGGTTGAGGGCTACATGGACTCGAGTTTCCAATCCAGTATTAATGATAGTAAGTCAAACTCAGGGTATATTTTCACCCTGAATAGAGGAGCAGTAAGTTAGAAGAGTTCCAAGCAAGAAACTACTGCTAACTCGACCACAGAGACCGAATACATTACTGCAGCAGAAACAACAAAGGAAGGGATATGGACGAAGAAGTTCATCATAGATTTTGGAGTCATACTAAGCTACGTGGAGCTGATTCCCATATACTATGACAGCGATAGGGCGATGGCTCTAGCAAGGGAACCCAGGTCTCATCAGAATTATTTTGAGGAGGTTCCATCTGATTAGAGAGATCATAACTCGAAAAGATATAACAATAGAGAGAGTTTCATCCGAAGATAACATTGCAGATCCACTGACGAAGCCGCTAGCTCACATTGTATTTGAGTAAAATAGGAGTCTGATATGGATTAGACATATAGATGATTGGCTTTAGGTCAAGTGGGAGGTTGTTGGTTACAGGTGCCCTGCAAGCCAATCACGTGAGTGATGATAAGTGTGACAAAACGCTGCATGATCTTTTTGCTTATGATTAGTATTGACATATTCTCACATTATATATATATATATATATATATATATATATATAGTGAGTTCTTGATTCTGTGCAATGGGAATCGGATCGTGATGAGATCACGATAATGAGATCGATTTACCTTTAAACACAGATCCTAAATAATCCTGATCATAGATTACTCGAGAGGGACATTGAGATAATCGAATAGATCGGTGTACTATATACCCGTCCATATGATGGAGGCGACCGATCTCATAGCCACATGTGTGGAGTGTGGAGACACTAAAGCTATAGTATAGGTGCTTATTGGAGAATGAGTTCACTTATTGATTCGCTTATGGAATGTTGTATGGTTAGTGATACCTAATGTCAGACAGCGATTCCATAGTCTCATTTGTGTATCTAGTCCTTAGACTTGAGACACCAATGATGCCTTATTTGAGTACTCCTTTCTTTGACGCCAGAGGTTTGGAAAGTTCTAGATCTCGTACAACTGGTTATAGGGATTGGTAGCCAACCTTACGAAGGCAATTAAGTGTCAATAAAGGATCATCCACTCTCGGTATCACGAGAGGAATATTCCGTGTGTGCTCTTTCGGACAAATCCATAGCCAGGGTCATTCGAATTGAGAGAGAATGAGTTCTCCGGGAGAATCCAATTAGAACGAGACTCAAACAGATTTTGTATATGACTTGACAGTATCATGTTCAATATACGATCTCTGGGATATTAGTTGGATGAGGGATTATAGATATATGGTAACTGTGGATAGAAAGGTTCGATGGATTCGATCCCCCTGTACCGTCTGAGGACTATGGTGTAGTGGCATAGTACGTTCATAGTCGATGAGTTAAGTTAATTATTACGGGGATAATAATTCACTATATCAGAAGGAGTTCTGACGGGAGCGACTCACGGCCAGCTCAGTATCGAGCCTAAAGGGTCATGCACATGTGGTGGATGTTTCAGCGAATAAAGGATTAGATGAAGATCCAATTAGCCCCTATTCTTATTAGATGAGACCCTATGCTGATGGGCTCCTTGCATGAGGCCCAATTAGAGGCCTAAGGAGATTATTGGATAGAGATCCAATAATATAAGGTTAATGGATAATTGGATGGAGATCCAATACTCACTAAGGTAGGAACCCTAGGGTTTTTTAGTAGCTCTCTATAAATATGAGGGAGGTTCATGGTTGATAGGTTGCAGCTTTGGCCACCCCCTCCCTATTCTCCTACCTCCCTCTGCGTATGAGTTGCGAGATCAGATTGGAGGAGTTTCGCTATAGAGATCCATCGTGTGGATAATGTTAGAGAGGAAGACGCTTGACTTCCTTCATCCACTCTATCTGGATCTAGAATACAGGGATATACGATCTCCCTAGGTAATCAATCTATCACATGACATAGTTTTTTCGATTTTCTCATGACCCAATCTTTTGCACGATGATTTGATCTGCGTGGAAAACATATTTTGGTTTTGATTTCTATTGCGCTATGTGATGCTCCCACTGAGGTTTCCCAACATCATCCAATTCTAAATTCTGTGAATAAAGCGCACAATTTGTCCTCCAAGTGTGATACAAGTCGTGATTCAAACGCCTCCAACTTAGCATCGATTGAATCTTGAGATGCCACTGTATATGCCTTCATATCTGAGATGTCTTTGTCTTTTTTTTATTGATGGGTCAAGGGCATAGGGTGGTGGAAGGTTTGGTGGCAGCAGAAGATAAGATCGATGATGAAAGGTTATGGGTACGATAGTTTACTATTTTGGGCCACGGTTTTGGGTGCTATTAGGGTTATAGAAATAGGTTATGACGGTTGCATCTTAAGGCTAGAGGGGTGCCCTAAGGATGACACAGTTGGTGGCATCAATATTACTAGGGTTTTGGTGGTTTGGGAGAAGAAGAACGATAAAGGTACAGCAACAGAATTTTACGTCAAAAAATTTCAGCAAGATAGATGTAATTTTTTCCAGCAGTTCATGACAAGGATTTGAGTAAAACTTGAGGGGAATCCGCTGGTAAGGAAAATGTAATGCCATCAAAAATTTCATGGAAGAATACGACAGTAAACGATTTGGCAAGATCAAAGATTACCAGAAGGTACTACTGTAGATTTTTAAGTCTAAAGTTCAGCAGTTTTGACGTAAAAGATCAGTGGTTTGTATCAACAATTTTTGCACGAAATCAAAAGAAAATTTGCTATCAAGGAGTGTGATAGAACCCCAGAAGGAGCTCTATAGATTTTGATCCTTGAGGGGGATCAACCCTTGGAATGCTATAGGGGTTCCTCCCTCCTAGATTCGGCACAAGACTGAAATAAAATTGATAATTGCTTGATTCAAGAGAGGGGGTAGCTACATCATTATATAGGGATCAAAACCCTAGCCTAAGGGGGTGCTTGCCTAAGTAAATTACCCCTTTGCCCCTCCTATAACCAACCTGCCTTAATAGGAATAGGGGTCGACTAGGTTAGCTCTATAGCCGACCTAAGCAGGGGAAAACCCTGGCCAACCAACCCAGTAAGGGGGCGACGACCACTGAGCCCTAAGGGCTAATCTAAACCCTAGCCATACTTCTTTATAAGATAAGAGTGACTTTATTACAATCTAGTAGGGTTTTATTGACTACTTCTAGGGAGATTAGGACTCAACCCTGCTGGAGTCCTATCAAACCCGCCCTCTTAAAATTAGCCTTGTCCTCAAGGTTGAAGTTCCATGAACTCAAGGAACTGGGTCTTCAGCTCCTCATCAGATTGGGTGTCAGTTGGAAGAACTTGTGCTGAGTTGTCATCTTTAAATTTCCATTTGAGGTGGGATACTTGGAGGATCAACTGTAATTTTGATCTAGTGCACGGATCTGATCTCTAGGTTAGGGCCCCAATATGATCCCTAATTTTGCAAGGCCCAAAGAAATAGGGTGACCACTTTCTTGAGGCTTGAATTTCATACTGGTGGAGCTGGAGATGAAGGGAGACTTGATATTTCTCAGGAAACTTTCTTCTGCTCCGGTGTTTGTCAGGGGGAAGTTTCTTCCTTGCATGGGCTGCCACGTGGTTGCTCTGTAATAGTAGTCGTGCCTTCTTTTGGAGTGAGGGTTATCTTATGATAAAATCTCTAATGGTCTGAGCCCGATCTGAGTCCGAGGTGGGTCGGAGTGGTGATTTTTTGGGGCCCATTTTTACTTCTTCATGTTGTTGACCATCTTGCATGAGGATGGTGCTGACCCCCACTCTAGGCGTATATACTCCAATAATAAACATCTGGCCACGATTTGGTGTGGATGACATCGTGGCCGTGAGGGCTATAGTTTCACTCGGCCAAGGTGGTGCATCTTTCTTTATAATGAGAGGGATGATGTTCATGCTTCGTTGAGTCCTACAAATGATCCTTCCCCTTTTCTGATTTCGCCACTAGAGGGGCTCAATTTTCTCGCGATCTTTGGTCATAGATCGGATGTCATCATCAAGGAAGTCTTTAAGCATCATGGTCTGATCCTGGGGAAAGTCATGGAAGTCACATGCGATCTGAAATTGCTGCATCAACAACCATGGTGAGTTCAACAGGATGTAACACTTTAGAAGTAGCTTATCTCCGGGGAAAAGGATGTAGGGACGTGTCGTAACGGGAAATAAGCATGGCCAAACAATCTGTGTCTCTGTTATCTCTTGGATGACCCTTTTATCTTCGACCTTCTGAGGTTGTATGAAGCAATCTAGTCGAGTAACAACTGGTAGAAGTTTTGACCTGTCCAGCATAGGGGGGTCGGCCAGCTTTAGAGGAGGTAGTCAGCTCGGTTGGGTGGAGACGCCCAAAAATTCAGCAAGTTGTGGGAGGGTTTTTTTATCTTCAATCTCACGAAACTCTTGAATTTGAATTGGAAAACCACTGGATTCTTCTTTTGGTACCCCCTCCAAGTGTGGTGTTGTGGTTGTAGTTGCTGAGCTCCCTTGTAGAATCACCTGCTTTCCCTTTCTAAAAAATTTCATGATTAGCTTCGAAAAATTCCATAAAATATCTCCAATCGTGGACAACCAATCAATGCCAAGCACTATATCAAAACCATCAAAAGGGAGGAGGAAAAAATCAGCAACTACGTCTTGCTCCTGTAGGATCAATTTTACCTACGGGCACTTTTGGTTGCACTTCAGAATTTGGCCGTTAGCTACCTTGACTTCGAACCCATTGTAATCTTCTTTTTGGAGCATTAAGTGAGCAGCAACCTTACTGCTCATGAAGTTGTGTGTGCTCCCGACGTCGATAAGGATGATGACGGACTGTTGTGCGAGAAACCCTCGATCTTCAATTTTTGCAGGTTGGTGTAGCCAACTAAGGTAGGGACTGTACGGGTGGCCGGTTGTGGTGTATCCTTCTTCTTGGGCTTGAGAGTCATATCTTCAAGTTTGGGTTCTTCAGTGGGCGCAATCATCATCGGTGTCTCCTTTTTACATTTGTGTTCTATGCTCCACAGTTTATCACAACACCCACATAGGCCCTTTGTCGATCCGTCATGAAGGTCTTCTCTTGTTAATTTCTGCGGCTGAGGAGGTCGACTGACAGTAGGAGAAGGTGAAAGCTTTGGTGCCGTTGGTCGGAGAGCAACTCTAGTCTTCCAAGCTTCATAGTCCAATCGCTCCTCTTGATCTCGCGCAAAAGATGGCTGCCTTAAGTGTGTATGGCTATCGCGCTTTAACTTCTTCCTGAATCTTTGACTTCAAGCCCTCCATAAAAGTCCTTAATATATATTTTTTAGACCAATCATAAGTTTGATTAGATAACCTTTCAAACCTGGTTTGGTACTCTTGGATGGTGGAGGTTTGATGGATCATTGCTAGTTCTTCGCTAAGGTTCTATTTACAATCCAAATTTGCACCGCATTGTAATCTTATTGGGTTCGGTGATCGGTCTAATCTAAACTCCTCAAAGAGAGTGCATAATTTAACATCCATATACGTCTCAAGAGCCTCTAATTTGGCTTCGAATAAGCCCACCGATGTTATGAGGTAAGGATCTCCAACTTGTCAAATCAAACTGATTAAAGAATGCAGCTGCAATCTTTAGGTTGAAGGCAGCAATGACAGCGATGTCGAGGCTATGGTGGTCAAGTCTCCAAGTGGAGGATGACAACCAAGGGTAGTAGCAATGGTGGAGGAAGAAAATGGTAGCAGTAACATCGGCTGTGGTCTTTCGGTGATGCTTCAATGTTGACGCTACAATGTCGTCGAGGCTGTGATCTTTTAGGTGGCTGATATTTGTTGGAAGATGGCAGCCAAGAGATCTGAGTTGGAAGGCAGCAGCGATGATAGAGGAAGAAGAGGGCAGCAGCAACGTCGGCTGCGGCTATGGTGTGACTTCGTGGCTGCAGGTGGCGTCGGTTGCAACAAGGGTGCGACTGTAATAGGAGGAAGACAGGGCAGTGATGTACACGGCTATTGCGGAGGTGGTATGGAGTGAGAGACAGCTGCTGTTCTGTTCAATTTATTGCTGGCTACAATCAAGATAGTTGGCAGTGAACGATTATTGCGGGCTGTGATGTAAACAGATTACAGCGAAAGATCGCTGTTTGTAGCTTTTTACCGCAAGGATCGTTGTTGGCTGCGATCAAGGAGGACGACAGCAAGAGGTCACTGTTGGCAGCATTGGGCAGCGAAAGATGTATGCTGCAGTTGAAGGGATAAGGGAGATTGGACAACTGAAAGGATGGTGGATTGAAGGCTTCAATTTTTGGGTGCGGTTTGTGGCTATTTTGGGTGCGATTTGGGGCTGCGATTTTGTGGAGTTTAGGCTGCAAATTGGTGTAGTTTAAGGGTTGTGATAGCAGTAGATAAAGGTTAGGAAAATAGATTTTAGATCTAGGATAGATGGCAGCAAAGGTAGGTGTCTCGGTAAGGAAAGTTGGCTAAAAAGGTAAGTGAATCGATAAGGAAGTAGGCTGATTTGGGGGGCTATTTGGATTCAGTTTAGGGTCATATTTGGAAGGATTTTTGGTGAGAATGGTAGGATTTGGAGATGAGGAAAAGAGAGTCCAAAATCTCACAAAAAATAGCACTTAAATCTGATTGAATTCGGTGAAAAGAAGTATTACGATGTGTTGTCCTACTAAACAGATTTTACGTCGGAGAAACGATGACTTCTCGACGTAATTTCCAGAGGAAAGTTCAAGAAAATTATGCAGAGATAGCTTTAGGGGTTCCTCCCTCCTAGATTCAGCATAAGACTGAAATAAAATTGATAATTGCTTGATTTAAGAGAGGGGGCAGCTACATCATTATATAGGGATTCAAAACCCTAGCCTAAGGGGGTTCTTACCTAAGTAAAATTACTCATTTGTCCCTCTTATAACCAACCTGCCTTAATAGGAACAGAGGCGACTAGGTTGGCTCTATAGCTGACCTAAGCAGGGGAAAACCCTGGCCAACCAACCCAGTAAGAGGGCGATGACCACTAAGCCTTAAGGGCTAATCTAAACCATAGTCATACTCCTTTATAAGATAGGAATGGCTTTATTACAATCTAGTAGGGTTTTATTGACTACTTCTAGGGAGATTAGGACTCAACCATGCTGGAGTCCTATCAAAGTGCCAAAGTTATCATAAAAAACTTGTAGAAGATTGGTCAGAAAAATTATGGCAGCAAGATCAAAAATAGGTAGTGGTATGCGGCTGAATTCTGTAGCGCAATTTTCATCGTAGAGATGAAAATTTTGTGATGAAGAGTTTATATAGCAAGATAGGAACACTTTTTTTAGTTTTTTAGGTTAAGGATAACTAAATTACAACAGTAGTAAGGTAGAAAACCAAAACTTGATGCAATTCTCTAGGAGATTAAAATGTGATCTATGATGGTGGAGATAACGGCGAAATTCGACAATGATCTAAGCAATTGTGAGAATTACTTGGGTGGTTGTGGAAGGATGATGGACAGCTGATTAAGGGCAGTTAGACACCAAGAACGCTGCTCTGATACCAAGTGTTAGAACCCTTATGGATTCTAAGCTTGGGGTGATCTCTATAGGGGATCAACCTCCTTTGAACTCTATAGGGGTTCCTCCCTCCTTAGTATTTTGTCCTATGGCTGAAAATAATATTGATCTATTGATGATAAAAGAGTGGTGGCTACATGAGCTTATATAGGGACTTAAAACCATAATTCCTAATAGGACTTTTACTCCTTGAAGACTCCTCCCTATTGTAAGACTCCAACTCTTAGTGAACCTCCTGCTCCAAGTAAATAAAGACTCTAACTCCTAATTTACCTCATACTCAACCTTAGAAAGAGTCTCATCTAAGTGAAACTCCTCCTATCTCTAAACATAGTCGCATCCTCTCAACCCTAGCCAATTTTCCTCATCAAGGTGGGTGGCCCATTAGGTTTATTTCAAGCTTGACTTGGTTGACTCTGACCCGAATCCAACTTTTGACTCTAATTTAGTCGAATCCCTCGAGTTGATTTATTACAATTAACTCAAATCTCCTCCTAACCGACCTAATGTCAGATTTAGACTGACCAACAAGACCCAATCTAAGGACTCGACTCAATCAACTAGGACCTGACTCGATATATATATATATAAACTCGATTGGGTATAGATAGAAGCCCGGCCTGAAATGTGTAGTCCACCTCAAGGTTGATTAGTAGTTTCTAAGTCCATCACATTTTTCGATAAATCACAAATAATTTAATAAATAAAATGGTGACATTATTTTTTAAAGTCATTATATATGCTAACATTTGTAAGAACAAAAGATTCTACCAATTTATGATGAATTATTCCATATATGGTTCCTCGAATTGTATTTCTAAGGCAACAAAAGCTCATCTGAATAGATTCTCTAACTGAATCATATCTCCATGTGTACGCATACCAAATTTAATTCCTGTGAAATGATCTACAATAGTCCATACATTTTGAGGAAATAATAATTCAGTCTCCTCGGTTCATTTTTTATCGATCAATCCTTACTAATTTATATTTTATTAAAAAATTCTTTTATAATTCTTCAAATAACTACTAATGTTAATTCAAATTCTGATTATCCAATTGGGATGTTAATTTAGAACCTTTTAACGGAGGTCTTATTTCGCATCCGTATTTGATTTGTGTCGAAAAATATCAAATCCTTTTTTTCTTCTTCACAGATTTGAATCGTGCAAAACTATGTTTGAGGCATGCCTAAAGTAGTTTAGGGAGTGAGGCATCGATTGTATGGTGGACTTCTAGATCTAAATACACAAAGAGCTTGTGAATTATCATGCATTGAGCAACTTACTTGACAGAGTTTTATAGTTTGACTTTAGGATTGCTACACCCCGAAGATGCGAATTGATGTTAAAAGACGATTATATATTTCTCTCGTGGAATTGTAATATACCGAACTGAAGGAACATGTGAGAGTCATGACATAGTTGATAATATCTGAGGAACAACATCATATTAGCCACACGACATTGAAATGCCTAAGATGTTGACCATATAGCACCTAAGTATTGGCCACTTACGGTCATGATATCGATGACATAGTACCAAAGTATTTAGCTATACAACTAATAAGGTATCCATAGTATCTATAAGCAAGTTATTTACAAAATGAATACGTACGTTATTCTAATACATTTTTGAAAAGGAAACCATTTGACTGCAACATGAACTATATAAATTTCAAATTCAAGAATCCTAGTAACAGATCATTTAGGCTAAACATAAATGTGGATTTAAATGAAAGACTTCATATAAATTGAATTATATATACATCATAGGGCAAATATTGGACCTGTCAATCTGGCCTGGTCACGATAGCCTGAAATCCATGTGGGCGGTCGCCTCGTTAATCCAAGGACCACATGGACTACCACGTCGCCATGATCGATCAACCTCGACGTGTCACCCCGGGACCACGCGGACAACCACCTCAACAACCTGATGACCCGGATACGCCAAACCAGAGATCACGTCGGTTGCTATGGGCGTCGTCCCCAAGGTCGCCGACCACGTTGATCGAGACCCTGGGAACCAGCGAAGGCATCGTTCGGCATAGGGTTGTACCCCAGTTCGACCGAAAGCGTTGAGCTCATTAAATATCGTAGTACAACCTTCCTCCGCCCGACATGTATAAATATCCCCTACTATAGTAAAGGAAGAGGGGACTCTCTCGACCTTTTCATCATAAAAATCGCTCTGACTTTTCGAGACTTGAGCAGAATCTTTACCTCCAAACACTAACTTAGCCATCGAAGGGGCTTGGTCGGGCACACATATCACCAACGTATGCTTCTGTGCAGCTCCCCTTCTGACCAGCACGGCCGACCCCATGACCCGAGGAGCTGTTACACCGTGAAGCCCGATCGCCTCCTCAAATTTCCGCAAGCTCCGAATCCCGCTTAGTCGACTTTGCGCACATTGGCCGAACCGTGTCGTGCTGACTCATCGGCCATGACACAACATCCAGCAATATTTTTAGTGCTAGAATGATGATTGATGCCACAGGAATGTTCGGTGCTTAACAACATTGGGGAAGACATCCCAGCGGCTCAACAAGCCCCCGGAATGGTTGGACATCAACCTTTTCCCTCCTTAGAGAAAGAAACCTAGTCGCTCACACTTCAAAGAGTTACTGGTGCTTATTCAATGACCCTGGATTTACCCCCCCTACGTCGAACCCCGAGTGTTTATTAGTGAGACTTGAAGCCTTTTTCAGGCTTACCCACCAATTGCAAGCCTTAGTTGGGATGATCCAAACGATCATCCCCTACATTCCATAGCTCACGTAGCAGCCGAGCTTACAGCATCAAACTGCTCTCGTAGCCCCACCGGAGATATTATTACCTTTGAAATGACAACCCCAGCCATGCATCAACTCGGCGATGATCCCCCTCGGCCTCCTCCCGAACACAATCCTACTCTCGTTAGGGATGCAATGGGTCGACACACGCCCACTACCAGTACTTCGGTCCACAGCATGCTTAATCCAAACACCCTCTCCAATTTTACGGACTTACTACGGGCACAGTTGCACTTGATGATATCAACGAATATACAATGTCTAGAAGGAATTCATCAGGTCGAAAGAAGAACTTGGAGAAAGTTCCATAGGCGGGTCCCCCTTCATACCAAAGGTATGAGACAAGTCGATCCTGTAGCACTTTCGGCTTCTAATGCTGGAAGCCAACGATGGTAGCTCTGACCCAACGGAGCACATAGCTGTGTTTAGAGCTCAGATGGCACTGTACGAGACGTCAGATGCCCTAATGTGCTGAGCTTTCCCGATGACCCTGCGAGGACCCGCTCGGATGTAGTATAGTCAGCTGAAGCCCTCTTTGATCTTTTCCTTTGACTAGCTCGCCGAAGAATTCGAGCTGAATTTCCTTGCTAGTGCACGTCCAAGACCAACTGCAATGTCCCTCCTCGAGATGAGCTAGAAGGAGGATGAGCCAGTGGCATAGTACGTCGCCTGATTCATGATCAAAACCAGGGGGATGCCCGACGCCCATCCATCTCTTGTGATCCAGGCATTTCTGATTGGGTTGCGACCACCCCGCTTCTTTTGGTCGCTGGTTGAATGACCGACCGCAACAGTCCCCGAGATGTTACAAAGGGCCAATCAATATATCGTTGTCGAAGCGCTAGTGGGTGGCAAGCGTGAGGACCAGAAGAGATCCTACGCCAACTCTTCCCGAGGCCCACCCTCGGGACCCTTGAGAAGAAGAATGGAGAAGGCCGAGCCAGCCATCCTGAGATTACCAAACACTCCCCTCACTTCTAATCGGACTGAAATTTTTCTCCAAATCCGAGAAAAAGGTCTCCTCAAGGCACCCAATCCAATGAAATCTCGACCTGAGGAGTGAGATCGAGGGTGCTAGTATCGTTTCCACCGTGACTATGGCCATGACATGAAGGAATGTTACGACCTCAAGAATCAGATTGAAGATCTTATTCATCGGGGCCACCTCAGCCGGTATATAAGAAATTTTTGCAAGCCTTCACTTCACCCAAAGGGTCTAGTGGAGAAACAAATGCTCGGGAGGTGATAGCTCCTCGACCTGTAAAGCTTACGCCCAAACTACAGTCCAAAAGAGGCCCCGAGAGGAGCGGGATCCCGATATTACCTTTAGGTCAAGGGAAGAGGAATATCCGGATCACGATGATGCATTAGTGATCTCGGCTCGAATGACAAACGCCCGAGACAGGCAGATTATGGTCGACACAGGAAGCTCGATCGACATCTTATATTTCCATACCTTTCAAAAACTTGGCATGACTGACGGGGACCTCATCCCCATAACTTCTACTTTGATAGGATTCACTGAAGATGCAATCGCTTTCCTTGGTGTCACTACTCTTCCTGTCACCATCGGAGAAGAGCCGAGGACCAAGACATTGATGGTCCTATTCATGGTGGCCAAGCTCCCCTAGATATACAACACAAACATTGGTTGCCCAACCCTCAACAAACTAAGAGCCGTTGTTTTGACATATCATCGCACCATGAAGTTCCCGACAAGTGTCAGAGTAGGTGAAGCAAGGAGTGAACCCCGAGAATCAAGACAGTGCTACCTTACGACAAGAGCCCTCTCCAAAAAGACTAAAAATGAAACCCCAGCTCCTGACCCCAGGGAACCCAACAAATCAGTTCCATGCCCCGAACCTACCAAACAGGTCTTGGAGGTTCCCCTAGATCAGGTCCGTCCAGAGAAGACTATCAAGATCGGGTCGGATCTTCCCAAAAACCAACACATCCAGCTTATACAGTTCCTCGGGTGAAACACCGACGTCTTCGCTTGGTCACTAAACGACATGCCAAGCATCTACCTAGAGATAGCCCAACATCAACTCAACACACTATCGGGGACCCGATCGATCTAGCAAAGACCCCATAAATTGCCCTAGATCGACAGAGGGCTATCGAGGAAGATGTAGACCAAATGTTAGATGCAGGCTTCATCACAGAAGTCAGGTACCCGAGCTGGCTATCTAATGTAGTCCTTGTCAAAAAAGCTAATGGAAGCCAGCCCATGTGTGTTGATTACACTGATCTCAACCAGGTCTGTCTGAAGGATTGCTACTCTCTCCCAAGGATCGACCAATTAGTAGACTCCACCTTAGGATACAAATTACTTTCCTTCATGGATGCATTTTCAGGTTACAACCAGATCCAAATGGCCCCACAAGTTTGGGAGACAACAACATTTATCACACATCAAGGCATCTACTGCTATAAGGTGATACCATTCAGGTTAAAGAATGGTCAATCAATTATTCAAAAATCAAGTCAGACGAAATATTAAAGTTTACATGGATGACATGATTGTCTAGAGCAAATTCGCCCGAGCATATCTCTCGGATCTCACCGAGACATTCCATACCATTAGGAAATTCAGGATGAGGCTTAACCCCGTCAAGTGTGTGTTTGGGGTGGCCTCGAGAAAATTCCTCGACTTCATCATCCATTAGTGAGGAATTGATGTGAATCCCGAGAAGGTCAAAGCAACCATAGACATGCAGTCACCTTGGACGATCAAGGAGGTCCAACGACTTGCCGGGAGACTAGCCGCCCTGAGTCGATTTATCTCTCGAGTAAGCGATAGGAGCCTGCCCATTCTCTGAGCGCTGAAGCAAGCAAAGGACTTCAGTTGGAGTCCCAACCGCGATCAAGCTTTCCAAGACCTTAAGAGCCACCTCGCCTGACTACCTCAACTCGCCTCGGTCAGTCCAGGAGAGCCACTTGAGTTGTACCTCACCGCCTCGGAGCACGTGGTTAGCTCAGTCCTGGTTAAACTCGATGAAAAGGAACAATGGCATGTATATTATTCTAGTCACGTTTTAAACGATCCCACAGAACGTTACCCCCCGATCGAGAAGTTGGCATTTGCCCTAGTCCTCATGATGAGGAAAGTACATCCATATTTCCAAGCTCATACAATCAAGGTAATAACTAATTAACCCCTGCATCAAGTTCTTTCTAAATTCAATGTCATAGGTCGGATGCTTAAATGGTCGGTGGAGCTCAGTGAGTTCATCCTGCAACATATCCCAAGGATGGTTGTCAAAGCTCAGGCAGTGGTCGACTTCGTTTCAGAATTAACCGCTCCTGAGTCCACTCAGCTAAAGCCAACCTGGACACTTTATGTCAACGAATTGGTGAACACAATAAGAGGAGGGGTGGGACTTGTCCTGAAAGACCCCTTCGGATGAGCATAGGAGCATGCACTTCAGTTCAAGTTTAAAGCCACCAACAACAAAGATGAATATTTGCGCCTGGCGACCGTCCTCCAGGTCGAGCATCTTGAAGTATTCACCGACTCTCAACTTGTCACCGGCCAAGTCAGTGGGAATTTCAAAGCTGAGAACCCAACATGGTCAAATATCTGATTGAGGCATGTCGTCTCGTCGACACGTTCAAACACTTCACTATCTCTCAAATCTCACGCGTCGATAACTCCCAAGCGGATGCACTAGAAATGCTCTCCTTGACATGAATATCAGAGGAATGCTCACCAGAGATCGCTAGGCTCTATAAACCAATTATTCCCATGACCGAGGTGACCATAATTGATGCCAGCCTCCACTGGATGAAGGAGATACTCCATTATAGAAGGGGAGTGGATCTCCTTGGTTTGTTCACTCTAGCCTCTGGACAACAAAAATTCTTAATTGTCGGAGTAGATTACTTCACCAAATGGATCGAAGCCGAGCCTCTAGTCTCAATCATAGAAAAGCGGGTTGAAGATTTTTCATATGGAAAAATATTATTACAAGATTCGACATCCCAAGGACCATAATCACCGATAACAGAATATAGTTTAACAACTTAAAGTTCAAGTCCTTCTGCCAAAGCTACCAGATATAATTGAAATTCAGCTCAGCCGCCCATCCTCAAGCCAACAGGTTAGCTGAGGTAACCAATCAGGCCATCCTTGAGGGGCTGAAGAGGAGAGTCACCGGAGCATAAGGCACCTGGGCCGAAGAGCTCCAAAGTATACTATGGACACTATGAACAACTCCAAAAATGCCAATGGGAAAATCTCCCTATAGCCTAGCCTTTAGGACTGAAGTCATCCTCTCACTCAAAGTGGTCTTTCCTACCCTTCGGATCGAGCACTTCAAGTCAGATGCATCCAAAGTGGGCCTCAGGGAGAACCTCGACCTTGTCGAAGAACTAAGGGCTGAGGCACATTTACGGGCCCTTACGTACCGGAAAGCAATCGCTCGACTCTACAACAAACGAGTTCGACCATGGCCCATCGGTGACGATGACCTCATCCTTAGAAAAGGCAAAGTCAGTGACCCAGGGCACACCCGAGGGAAACTAGCCCTGAATTGGGAAGGACCGTATCGGGTCATCCGAACTGTCCAAGACGGTACTTACGTCCTGGCCACGAAAGATGGCCAAGTGCTATCGCTAACGTGGCACATTTCAAACCTAAAAAAAATTTATGTTTAGATGTTGGGCTATGATCGACAAGGCCAACGAATTTCACATTGCAAGAAAGATGTTCTAGATCGAATTGAACGCCAAGGTCGAGCTATCGACCACAACAACAGACTTAGAAACAAAAAACACTTATATTAATCCAAAAGGTTACACAGAGAGTCGGGCAGCCAACAACTTCCAAAACCGATGCCCGACAAAGCTATTACATAGATGGAATTCACTCCTCGGGGGGAGAACTATCATCAAAAGGCTGGACCGACTCCATCTTCACATTCGTGTTTTCAGGATGCTCAGAGAAGGGATCCTCTTCGATGGCCAGGTCCGAGTACCTCGCCCGGAAGTGCTCCAATGTTATTCGATACCCGAACTCATAGGTAACTTGCCCCATTTTCTCCAACCCAGAATGGAAACCTCAAGAAGCTTTATACTCAGCCACAGCTTTGTCGCCCTTAGCCTTCAATTCGGACTATAACAATTCGGACCTTTTTGTCAGTGATAGGACTTCATCCTCCAACTGACGCCAAGAATCCCGGATCTCCTATAGCTTGTCATGGGCGGAGTCGGCCGCTAGCTCAAGGTCCTTGCATTGCTGCTTAGAGGTCCCAAGCTCAGCCTTGAGCCACTCAACCTTCGACTGCAACTCAACGACCCACTTCACGGTGGCTTCCACTACTTCCGGGCTAGACTCTGTCTTTAGTTCTTTATTCACGACATGAAGCGTCGAATTCCTTTCGTGCATCAAGTGGATCATCCGACCCGTGACGTGAACTCGATCGATTAAGGCGCCAGCAAAATGAAGAACCTACCAAGGACAAAGTCAGAAACGTAAAATGTAAGAGCCGAACCCAACCAAGGCACTTAAATCATGTATCCAAATAGCCAACTTGGTGGCCCGATCCATCAGCTCCTTAAAGGAGCACTCATACAATTGTTTCACAAGGGAAGGATGCAGCGCTCCCCTAACATACTCTGCAGTGACCAGTTCGTCAGTCCATACCCAAGTCAAACTAGTGAGGTTCGACCATCGCGCTTTCAGAGGCTCCTCGGCTTTGGCTTGCGGCAATTCTGACATCCGAGCAGCGAAGTACTGATCCTTCCTTTCCCTATCGTCTACTTCACATAACTCCCATAAGGTGAAGGGGTGACTAGTGGGTTCCACATCCTCGGTAGGCTCCTTTCCCTTATTGCGATGTGACTTCTCGAAACTTCTTCTGACGGCAGATGTCAGATGCTTTGAGACTGCCACCTTGCTCCTCTTCCTCAGCAGCTCCCCCCCTCCACGCTAGGGCGCTTCTCACCCCCCGGGGTGGGGCACTCCACAACTGTCTCAATAGGGTCATTGGCGGCAAGCGGTGGTGCAGATCGGCTCGAGACGTGACCGACCGATTTCTTCACCCTTGTCAGGTTAAATATATATGCAAGGCAAGAGAAGAGGTCAGTCTGCCTAACACAACAAAGAAAAAAGCAAAGTGAGTCATACTCCGAGGGGCAGGACTGAGCCCCACTTCGACCAACCACGCCTCAATCATGTCTTTGATGGCCCAAGAAGACGAAAGGATCCCCCGGAGAATCCTAATCAGTTTGGGCAGTGTCACTTACCGGCTGAGCAGTCCACTCAGACCAGAAGCCCCACCCCCAACTATACGACATAAAGAAAAATCTAGCCGCCCACCCAAAATCCGCTTTGGGCAGTCAAGTAATACCTAGCTTGCCCCCTCCATAAGCGGAAGTAAACCATGAACAAGTCCCGGGTCGATTCAATGCCTGATCCATGGCACTCCCCGAGGAACGCCACCATATAGCACCATGAGTTGGGCACGATCTACAAGGGTGAGATTCGCCACCCGTTGAGGCAAGCCTCCATCACTAGGTGGATCAGAAAACGAAGCCCCACATCAAAGGCATTGATCAACAAACCAAAGCCGTCCGAGAATGCATCATAAGGACACTACTCGGGCAAGGGGACGTGGAGTTCATACTCCACGAGAATACAGAAGCGGTCCCTAACCTCGGCCAACCGATCAATCGTCATGGTCGAGTCACTATTGTAACACGACTTTATGACTCCAAGGCCTTCAGGACCTTTGAGTCGACTAGGGTTCCCTTCCCCTCCCCCCCCGACGACAAACTAACTATTTCAACCCTAGGACTCCCTAAAGGGTGACCGACCACTTGGGGTCCCGAGTTCACAGCCTTGGTAGCGTCCGAGGTCTAGGTTACCGACTCAACCGATGAACTAGAAAAGAAGAATGAGGAGCTACGGGAAGCCATCCCAACCTGCTTGAGAAATGAGAAAAAGGAGGGCCGAAGACAAAGACCGAGAACTAGAGCCGAGAAGGAAAAAATACAAATGCACGAACCAATATAGACGTGAAGGGTTATTTATAGTGAAAAATCACCCCCGACCTGATGCTTCGCCTACCTAAAGCACAGGACAGCTCACTGCCAACACTTCGAGTACCATGCCAAAAAAAAGGGGAAAAGATATGCCAGTTAGGGCACATATTGCACACCCACTATGCGACACGTGTCATGAAATCCCAATGTCAAGCAATGAATCGTCACATGAACCGAGGAAATTAGTGCGTTAAGGCAAAGATCTTATCTTACACCCTCGACTGACCAATATGACGGTTATGCATAGCACATGCAATAAATGGATGTGACGGCAGGACTTCACGTGCAGGTAGTTTAAAGAAAGGCATCGCCCAACCAGCTACAATAGGCTTTTCAGTCCCCACCAACTTTGACGGGCTTTCAATCCCGATCAACTCCAATGGGCTTTCCGTTCCAACCAGCTACAATGGGCTTTTAGTCCTGACTAACTCCAATGAGCTTTCAGTCCTGATAAACTCTAATGGACTTTGATAGGGCTCTAGGGTTCTATTGTGGAGGAAGAGGGTAGAAAAGGGGGATAAACAATCTCTTCGAGGGGATCGGGCCTCCTAGATCACTTCAAGGGGATCTACCTCCTAGGGTTTTGCCTTTTGGCTAAAATTAATACTTCTCATTGATTGATTTTCATGAAAGAGTTTACAGTCTTATTTATAGGGCTCTACTAAGGATCCCGCTAATCTTCGACTCTTAACTAACTTGATAAACTCCTAACCGAAAATAATAACTGACTCCATCCTAACCGAAGATAAAAACTAACTCCAACTAACTCATAACTGACTCCGACTGGACAGACTAACATGACTTAATTTAATCATGAATGAATGGACTCGACTTAGCTAGGGTCCTAACAGACCCGCATCATGACTCTTTGATCAATTAAGTAGGATCTCCACTTGGTGTAAGCAATGGTTTGGTCTTCTCGTGTAGTTGTCATTGTAGTCTTCTGAAAAACCATTTTCATCTGATGGCTAGTTGTCATACCATATCTTTTTTTGAGGATCGCCACTTTAAAGTCTTCCTAAGGCATAAAAAAAAAATCGACAAGTAGTTGTTTTACCTTTGAGCACCTTTTATCACAAATTAGGGTTTGTCCATTAGCAATCCTATCTTCAGATTTGGCACAGCTTTCGTGATCAGACTCCACATTATCAATTTTTGATTCCTCCTTATCTGGTTCAATCATCAAAAGTTTGTCACGGTCTCCATATTCGAGCTCCACATTGTTAGTTTTTATTTTCTCCTTAATTGTCTCAACCGTCAGAAGCTGCTCTTGTTTGCGTTTGTCTATGTTGACTACTTTGAAGTCCTGTCTATTGAAGCTTCTATATCGATGAGTGTCCCTAATGATTTTTCCTTCATATACACTAGCGGGGATGGCGAGCTTTAACTTCACACTAAATCTAGAGATTAGGTCCCTCAATAAATTTTTTTACCAATTGTATCTCGAACCAATCTCGGGTTTGGTTCGATAGGTGCTTAAATCTACTCTGGTACTCCTGTACTTTAGAAGTTTGATGAATTTTGGTGAGTTGTCCATTAATGTTCTTGTACTCCAACGGTCCAAAGCGACTCAAGAGCTCTCTCTTGAACTGTCCCCACGAAGGGACTCCGTGATAGGTCTTGTATAAATCATACCACTGGATTGCATCACCTTCGAGTTGTGTGGAAGCTATCTCCACCATTGATTCCTCCGGTGTCCTGTGAAAATGAAAAAAAAATTTAGCACGTGAGATCCAACCAATTAGGTCTCCATCTTCCCATCTAGGAAACTCTATCCTCATGCGTGTGTATCTTGTGTCCTACCCGTGGTCATACTTTTCAGATCGACTCCCTTCGAAACTTTCACCATATTGAGTTTTGTTGAGGCTCTCTAATCGACTTCTTCTAATTTCGTGGAAGAGCTCTTAAAATCTGTCTTTCATGCGAGCCTCATAGGCATTAAACCTTGCATCAAGTGTATCATCTGTAGTCATCGTATAGGATTGAAGATCAGTGATGTTCAGTTTTTTTTTTCTACTATCGAGTCAGGGGCATGAGTTTACGTCGTAGACGTGGTCGGACTTGGTCACAATGAGATTGTCGGTGTAGACAAGCAATGGGAGGAGAGAAAGATGGATGTGATTGCTAGAACTTGACTAGGTGGCAGCAAGAGGATGAATGTGGCTGCGGTAGTGGCAGAGGGAAGAAAATGAGGGCTAGATAGTGGTGAGGAGGAGGCAACAGCGGGTGGCCATGGTGAGGACAACGATGACCAAGGGGAGGAGAAGGCAACAGCAGGTGGCCGTGGTGAGAACAACGACGGCCGATGGGAGGAGGCACAGGCGCCTCGGGGTTTGGGGCGACTGCTACGTCAGAGACCGACGACAGTAGCAGGGAGGCACGGGAGGAAGGCAGCGTTGGAGGATAAAGGGAGATGGTGGCCGGGAAGAGAGGGCAGCGGTTACTGTGGCAACGTGGTATGGAGCAAGGAGGGGTAGCAGTGGTAGCAAGAGGAGGTGGTAGCAGGAAGGGGCAGCGGTTGCTGCAACAGTGGTGGCAGTAAGGAGGTGCAGCGGTGACAATAAGGAGGTACAGGGAGGGGCACCAGTTGCTATGCTGCGGTGGCTGCGACAGAGTCTAGGCTTGATTGCGACAGAGAAAGAGGCAAAGGAGGCTGAGGCTAGGGCAGAGGAGGGCTTAGCTGAGTCAGAAGCGGCTAGGAAGAGAAGGAGGTAGCAGCCTACGGCGGGTGGCGGCAGGGCAATGGAGGAAAAAGGTGGCTATGTGCGGGTGGAGCAGTGGCCGAGGAGGGTGTGGTTGCGGCTGTGGTTGAGGAGGAGAGGGAGATGGTGGTCGGCGGCTGAGAAGAGGGGATGAAGAGGGATGGTAGAGATGGCCGGCAGCTGCTGTAGAGGAGGGATGGCAGCGGCTGTGTGGCAGCGACGAGGGCTACGAGTAGTGGCTATGCGTCGCCGAGGAAGGACAGCGACAGTCGGTGGGAGGAGGTTGCAGTCGCGTCGACGTTTGGGGCAACTACTACGGCAAGGGAGATGGGGATATGGTGGCCGGCGGCAGCAGCAGGGAGGAGAGGAATAGAGGTGGCCAACGGAGAAAGAGGTGGCCGAGGGAGAGGGTAGCGGCGATGCGCGGTTGCTACGGTAGGAGAGGAGGAGAGGAAGAGGGGTGGCAACAGATAGGTGGGGAGGAAGAAGGGGGAAGGTGCGGGCCCTTCTTCTTCTTCCCTCTCTCTCTTTTCTTTCTCCCTTTCTTTCTCTTTCTCTTTCTCTTTCTTCCTCTTTCTTTTTTTTTGGAAGATGAGGAGAAAGGAGGGGTGGTTGTGGCTTCTTTTCCCCCCCTCTCTCTCTCTCTCTCTCTCTCTCTCTCTCTTTTTATATAGCAAGATGGTAGATATGACGACGATGGTGATGACATGATGTTGACGACGATGATAACAAGAGGAGCGACCACGGAATCACAACAGGAATACCAAGGATTGCTGCTCTGATACCAATTGATAGGGCTCTAGGGTTCTATTATAGAGGAAGAGGGTGAAAAGGGGGGATAAACGATCTCTTTGAGGGGATCGAGCCCCCTAGATCACTTCGAGGGGATCTGCCTCCTAGGGTTTTGTCTTTTGGCTAAAACTAATACTTCTCATTGATTGACTTTCGTGAAAGAGTTTATAGCCTTATTTATAGGGCTCTGCCAAGAATTCTGTTAATCTTCAACCCTTAACTAACTTGATAAACTCCTAACTGAAAATAATAGCTGACTCTATCCTAACCGAAGATAAAAACCAACTCCAGCCAACTTATAACTGACTCTGACTAGACAGACTAATATGGCTCGACTCGATTTAATCATGAATGGATGGACCCAACTTAGCTAGGGTCCTAACAGACTTTCAGTCCCGACTAGCTACAATGGGTTTTTAGTCCCGGCCAACTCCGACGAGCTTTTAGTCCCGATCAACTCCAATGGACTTTCAGTCTTGACCAGCTACAACAGGCTTTCAGTCCCGACCAACTCTGACGTGATTTCAGTCTCAATCAGCTCCAACGGGCTTTCATTCCTGACCAACTTCAACGGGCTTTCATTCTTAATCAACTTCAATGGGCTTTCAGTCTTGACCAACTCCGACAGGCTTTCAGTCCCGATCAACTCCAATGGACTTTCAGTCCCGACCAACTCCAATGAGTTATCAGTCATGACCAACTTCAATGGGCTTTTAGTCCTAACCAACTTCAACGGGCTTTCAGTCCCGACCAACCCCAACATGTTTTTAGTTCCGATCAACTCCAATGGGCTCTCAGTCCCGACTAGCTAAATGGGCATCCAATCCCAACCAGCTCCAACGAATTTTTAGTACCGACCAACTCATACGGGCCTCGACTCGGCCTGACCCCGATTCAACCAGCCCATATCAACCTTGGAAGAGCCGACGATCCACAACAATAAAAGCCCTCCCAGAGCCCCTCTTCGAGCACCTCCGTGGACGGGGGTGAGGGGAAGAGAACGATAGGGCAAATATTGGGCCCGTTGGTCTGGTCTAGTCACGACAACCTAAAACCCACATGGGCGATCGTCTCGATAATCCAAGGATCACGTGGACGGCCACGTCGCTTCGACCGATCAACCTCGACATGTCAGCCCGGGACCACACGAACAACCACCTCGGTAGCCAGACAGGTCGAACACGCTAGACCGGAGATCGCACCGGTTGCTCTTGGCATCGTACCCAAGGTCGCCAACCCCACTGATTGAGACCTTGGGAACCGACAAAGGCACCATTCGATGTAGGGTCGTACCCCGATTCAGTCAAAAGCGCCAAGCTTATTAAATACCACGGTACAACCCTCCTCCGCTCGACAGGTATAAATATCACCTACTGTAGTAAAGGAAGGGGGTGTTAGGATCAAATGGCACTAAGAGGGGGGGAGGGGGGGTGAATTATTGCAAGGGAAATACTAATCGATTTAAAAACCTTACTTTCATAAAGTAAATAGTGAACAACATAAGCTTCTTTTGATATATCAATAAAACTGATTAAGAGCTAATTTGAAAGAAGTAGAGAGATTGAAGCTCGATTTTAACTATAAGCAAATTGAGAGCAATAGAAAGTAATAAGCAAAGAAAGTAAAGACACTCACAATTATAGTGATTCGGGCTCAACCTAGCCTACGTCCACTCCCGAGTCCTCTTCTCCAAGGTGCTAGTTACAGGTGCCCTGCATGCCAATCACGACAGTGATGGCACATGTGACACACTGCATAATCTTTTTGCTTATGATTAATATTGACATATTCTGATATTATATTATTTGTAGCATATATACTGTGATGTCCTTGGTTTTGTGTAATTGGAATCGAATCGTGATGAGATCATGATAATGAGATCGATTCACCTTTAAATATAGATCATAAATAATCCTAGTCATAGATTACTCAAGAGGGATATCGAGATAACCGGACAGACCGGTGTACTATATACCTATCCATATGATGGATGCGGTTGGTCTCATAGCCACTTGTGTAGAGACACTAAGGATATAGTACAGGTGCTCATTAGAGAATGAGTTCACTGATTGATCCGCTTATGGAATGTTGTATGGTTAATGATACCTAATGTCAGACAATGATTCTATAGTTCTAATTGTGTATCTGGTCCTTAGACTTAAGACACCAAGGATGCCTTGTATGAGTACTCCTTTCGTTGACGCTAGACTTACAGGTTTGGAAAGTTCTAGATCTTGTATAGTTGGTTATCGAGATTGGTAGCCAACTTTATGAAGGCAATTGAGTGACAATAGAGGATCATCCACTCTCGATATCATGAAAGGAATAGCACATATGTGCTTGGTTAAATAAATCCCTAGCCAGGATCATTCGGATTGAGAGAGAGAGTTCTCCGGGAGAATCCAATTAGACCAAGACTATGACTGATTCCGTATGTGACCTAACAGTACCATATCCAATATACGGTCTTTGGGATATTAGTTGGATAAGGGACTATAGATACACGGTAACTATGGATAGACAACTATGATAGATTCGATCCCCCTGTACCGTCTTGGGACTATGGCATAGTGACCTAGTACGTCCATAATCGATGAGTCGAGTGAATTATTATGGGGATAATAATTCACTATATCAGAAGGAGTTCTGATGCGAGTGACTCACGGCCTACTCAGTATCGGGCCTAGAGGGTCACACACATATGATGGATGCTTCAACAAATAGTGGATTGGATGGAGATCCAATTAGCCTCTATTCTCATTAGATGAGACCCTATGCTAATGGGCTCCTTGATCAAGGCCCAATTAGAGGCCTAAAGAGATTATTGGATAGAGATCTAATAATGCAAGGTTAGTGGGTTATTGGATGGAGATCTAATACCCACTAAGGCAGGAGCCATAGGGTTTTGGTGGCTCTCGATAAATAGGAGAGGAGACTCATGGTTGACAGGATGAAGCTTTAGCCACCACCTCCTATTCTCCTCCCTCCCTCTGCGTAAGAGTTACGAGATCAGATTGGAGGAGTTTCGCTGTAGAGATCCATCGTGTGGATACCACTAGAGAGGAGGACACTTGACCTCACTCATCTTCTCCATCCGAATATAGAATATAGGGATATATGATCTCCCTAGGTAAAATCAATCTCTCACACATCGTGGTTTTCTGGTTTTTACAGTTTTTCCGCGATCCAAATCTTTTGCACGATGATTTGATCTGTGTGGGAAACTAATTTTTTATTTTGATTTCCGCTGCGCATGTAATGCACCCGCTGAGGTTTCCCAATAGTGGTATCAAAGCCAAGGTTTTTGTATGAAAGATTAGTTTTAAACTGTGTATGATGAGATTGAATCGCGTATAATTGTTCTTTGCGTGCTTGTTGCATTTTTACAGTGAATGCAGCGAGGAGGGGCGGCTAGCCACGGCCATGCCACCTGCAAGGGTGGCTGGCCACAGCCAAGTCCCCTGCAGGGGTGGCCGGCTACGGCCAGGGCTACCTGCAAGGGCAACCACCAACCTCTAGTAAGTTGGCGCCTGCGGGCACAGCACCCGTAGGAGCTGCCACCCGAGGGGCTGTGACGCCCGTCCGCCCACTAGGGCAGTGGCGCCTGCCGCAAAGGGGGCTGCCCATGGGCAAGGCGGTCGCCAACAGCGGCGATAGTGGCGACCGCGTGGTGACCGCTGGATGAGGGCAAAAGGGGAGAGCTATGGCATCTTTTTTTAGAAAAGGATGATCCTGTCCCTCTAAATTTAGAAAATTATGAGGACTATCCTTATGTATAGAATTCAGAAAATGCCCTCAACAATTCTGAAAATTTTGAGGACTGTCCTCTTATCCAAAATTATGAAAATACCCTTAACAATTCTAAAAAAATTCCAAGCATATCCTGATTTCTAGAAAAATAATTAATTAAATAGTTTAATTAATTATTATATATATCTAGTAATCCTACATATGATATGATATACATGTAATGTATGATGTGGATGGATGATCATGAGCCATGTGTTGTGATATGTGTAATTATGATTATTATTATTATTGAGGCCTGCGAACCTCCATTTTTCTCGTTTATTATCGGGCATGCATGCTTGTGATTATTTATAATTACAGGGAGAGGCGCGATGGAGCGTGGAGGTGACAGCGAGTCCCACGATGCCGTGGCGGGAGATCACGTCACATGGTGATGCGATGATCCAACAGAACTGATGGTGACGAGATCAACAATCACAGGGCATGGAGATGTGCCGATGCACATATAGATCCTATTGTGAGTGATTAGGCCCATTGGCTTGGGCTTAATCATATTAAGTGACGGCTCATGATCATCCGATGTGGCTTGCATATGTGATGTGTTATACAACTATTAGATATATGTATATATATATTTACATGTGATGTAGATATATATTAAATATGTATATGTGTGACACGACAAATTAGGAGACCGATACAAAACGAAAACCTCTCCTACGATAATATTAAGTCATTAAGCATGAGGAAATAAGATTGACCCACGTGGCTTTGAATCACGACATAGGTTGAGTTGGTCGAGTCCCTCGAGGCTCACCTATCTACGTGATTGAGATCTTGCCTGCAACATAGAGATGTTACCAGTGACTTAAGGACATGATATGCTTGGTCGAGTCCCTTGAGGGAATATCATCGAATCAGACTTATCTTGTAATATTAGTGATGACTTAACTGAACATTATGGTTGGTCGAGTCCCTCGAGACCATGATAATTTAGAGGCCGAACATGACGGGAATTACAATGAGTTGTTATTGGCAAGAGTTGCCTACCTTTTGGGCTTAATGTAATTGGTCGAGTCCCTCGAGGTTGCACTAAGATACCGATTGGATCCTGATCCCCACTAGGAGTCTGCCGGAGACTTATATCTCACGTGTCAAGGGTGTTACGTGATTCGATAGGAAAATAATGGGAGTACATTAAGATAGAAGTCTATATCTTAATTAGTATTTTCTGTAAAGTCTGCATGTTATTTATTTACGCTATATTTTATTTATCGCTTGCAAAACCCCTATATGGCATACTTGATGCCAACCGCCTCATTGGCCCAAAGGCTCCATAATTTGAGAATTGTTCTCACAAAAGAGAAAATCGTATATGTCCTTAATACGATTATACCTACGTCAGAGGAAAGGACAAGCGAGGATGAGATCGCTCACTATGTGAAGTATAAAGATAGTCCTAAAGGATAACCTGTATGTTGATCTTATACTTTAGTCCATACCAGATTCTTTTTCACAATTCATGATTAACTTTAATATGAATAAGTTTGAGGTGACTCTATTTGAGCTCCTCAATAAGTTGAGGGAAGCTGAGAGTACCATCAAGAAGGAGAAGTCAGTTCTCTATATTAGTGAGACTAAAACGAAAAAGAAGGCCAGGAAGACCCTTAAGAAGGGCAAGTGCAAAGGAAGACTAGGTAAAGCAAAGGTTGCCAAGAAAGACCTAGCAAAGGATAAAGGACAGTGCTTCCACTACGACCAAGATGGGCATTGGAAGAGGAACTGTAAGGACTACCTTGCAGATAATGCAAAACAAAAGCTTAAAGAAGCTTCAGGTATATTCATAATCAGTCTTCACTTGTCAGATTTTTATGATAACACATGGGTATTGGATACCGGGAGTGTTTATCATATAATTCGTTACAGGTTTTGGCTGATGGGAATAAAACATGAATAAACTTTGTATACGAATAAATACTAACAGACCGTCACACACAGCAGAATCAAACAGAAATCACAATCAGATGAACACCAAGATTTACGTTAAAAACCCCTTGAACTTGAAGGGTAAAAATCACGGGACAAGCCAGAGAAAATCCGTTATCAAAATAATGAATATACAGATCTCAAGGCTTCTTGCCCAAGCCCAAAGTAAAAGCCACAAGAGAATCACAGGGATACAAGGACTATAATCCTACGCACAATATCCAAAACCTTCCCAAGAGATCACAGTAAGAATCCACTGTAAACTTATCTAACCTAAGATTTGAATGATTGAGAATAGTCTTTTCTTGTCCTTGTCTTCTTCCTTTTTCTGAATCTCTTATTTTCTAGCCTCTACTGTCAATTTGTAGTCATTTTTCTCTCACCCACGTTTTCAGCCGTCGCTGCTCTCTTAATCTCAACCCTAGCCACACAATCTAGGTTTTAGGTTAATATAAGTGAGGTTTTGGGCTGTGGGTTTCACTAAAGCCCATTATGGGCTGAATCTGAGTCATCTGCCCAACAACCTCCCCCTTCAGCCCATAAGAGAGGGTGTCTCATGACTCCTCAATATGAAGCCATGCCGACCAGCTGTCGGCACATCTCCTGTCTCTCTTTCGGTAAAGTCTTTGTCAATATGTCTGCCCCATTATCATCTGTGTGAATTTTCTGAAGCTGTAACTGCTTCTCTTCAAGCACATTTCTGATCCAGTGATATCTGACATCTATATGCTTTGACTTGGAATGAAATATTGGGTTCTTGCATAAATGAATGACACTCTAGTTGTCATAATACACCACATAGTTTTCATGTTTCAGCCCCAATTCTTGTAAGAATCCTTTCATCCATAATATTTCTTTGCAAACCTCTGTAGCAGCAATATATTCTGTCTTTGTGGTGGAGAGAGCAATACACCTTTGTAATCTGGACTGTCATGACACAACTCCCCCTGCAAAAGTAAGTACAAAACCTGATGTGGACTTCCTTGTGTCAATATCTCTTGCCATATTTGCATCTGTGTAACCTGTCGACACAGGTGGTCCACCTCCAAAGCTTAAACAAACTTTAGAACTTCCTCTGAGATATCTAAAAATCTACTTCACTGCTACCCAATGCTCTTTACCTGGATTTGCAAGAAATCTACTAGTAACACCCACTACATATGCGATGTCTGGCCTACATACCATTGCGTACATTAAACTTTCAACTGCTGAAGCATAAGGAACCTTTTGCATTTTCTCCTTCTCCTCATCACTTGATGGACTCTGATCTGAGTACAACATGAAGTGACCTGCAAGAGGAGAACCAACTGGCTTTGCATTACTCATATTGAACCTATACAATACCTTCTCAATGTATTTCTCCTGTGACAACCAAATCTTTCTCTTTCTTCTGTCACGAGAAATCTGCATGCCCAGTATTTGCTTTGCTGGCCCCATGTCTTTCATTGCAAAAGACTCACTCAGTTACTTCTTCAACCTGTCAATCATAGACATATCTTTCCCAAGGATAAGCATATCATCAACATAAAGTAAGAGAATAATAAAATCATCACCAAACCGTTTTATGTACACACAATGATCTGAGGTTATTCTTTTATATTTATTTTTAATCATAAATGAATCAAACTTTTTATACCACTATCTTGGAGGTTGCTTCAGCCCATACAAGCTCTTCTTCAACTTGCAGACAAGATTTTCTTTACCTTTGACTTTGAAGCCTTCTGGTTGCTCCATATAAATTTTCTCCTCCAAATCACCATGAAGGAAAGATGTTATCACATCTAACTGTTCAATCTCCAAGTCTAGGTTAGCAGCAATACCAAGAGCAACACGGATAGAGGATATTTTAACAACAAGAGAAAAAATTTCTTCAAAGTCAATACATTTCTTTGGACCAAAGCTTTCACAACTAATCTAGCTTTATAATTTAGTTGAGAACAATATTCTTGAGTCTTCAACCTGAAAACCCACTTGTTCTTCAAGGCCTTACTTCCCTCTGGTAGTTGTACCAAATCATATGTGTGGTTCTTCTGTAGAGAATCCATCACTTCCTGCATAGCAATAAACCACTTCTTTTTCTGCTCACTTTCAACTGCTTCCTGGTAACTATCTGGTTCACCTGCATCAGTAAGCATCACATACTCATCTGTAGAGTATCTTCTGGAAGGTTGACGTGGTCTAGAATATCTTCTTCTGTAGAGTATCTTACCGGCCTCCATGTTCAAATACAAAAGATTAAATGTCACCAAAACCCTGCTCTGATACCAGTTGATGGGAATAAAATAGGAATAAATTTTGTATACGAACAAATACTAGCAGACCGTCGCACACAGCGGAATCAAACAGAAATCACAATCAAATAAACACCAAGATTTACGTAGAAAACCCCTTCAACTCGAAGGGTAAAAACCACGGGACAAGCCAGAGAAAATCCACTATCAAAATAATGAATATACAGATCTCAAGGCTTCTTGCCCAAGCCCAAAGCAATAGCCACAAGAGAATCACAGGAATACAAGGACTATAATCCTAAGCATAATATCCAAAACCTTCCCAAGAGATCACAGTAAGAATCCACTGCAAACTGATCTAACCTGAGATTTAAATGATTGAGAATAGTCTTTTCCTGTCCTTGTCTTCTTCCCTTTCCTGGATCTTTTATTTTCCGGCCTCTACTATCAATCTACAGTCTTCTTTCTCTCACCCACGTTTTCAACCGCCGCTGCTCTCTTAATCTCAACCCTAGCCACATAATCTAGGTTTTAGGTTAATATAAGTGAGGTTTTGGGCTGTGGGCTTCACTAAAGCCTATTATGGGCTGAATCTGGGCCATCTGTATTAAACACTTCTCTACGTATCATAAATATAAATATATCTAAGAGGAAAAGAGATGAGGTGAATAATGCATATTTATGGCATTGTAGGCTATGTCATATACATGAGGGAATGATTCAAAAGTTATTGAAAGATGGATACTTAGATTCATTTGACTATGAGTCATTGCAACTTACGAACCTTGCCTTCGTGGATGATGACCAACTCTCCTTTTAGTAGAACTGGAGAGAGAGTCACCGAGTTATTGGAACTGATTCATAGTGATGTATGTGGTCTCATGTCGACTCAGGCTATATGTGGTTACTTATACTTCATTACATTCACTGATGATTTCTCTAGGTATGGACACATGTACTTAATGAAGTACAAATCTGAGGTCTTAGAGAAATTCAGGGAATATAAGAATGAGGTAAAAAACCAGATTTGAAAGAATATTAAAACTCTTCGATCAGATCGAGAAGGAGAGTACTTAAGTACGGAGTTCACCCATTACCTTAGGGATAATGGGATTCTGTCCTAATTGACACATCCTTATACACCTCAGCTCAATGGTGTATTCGAAAAGAGAAATCGCACGCTATAGATATGGTGCGATTGATGATGAGTTTCGCTGACCTACCCGTCTCATTTTGGGGTACACCCTAGAGACCGTAGCTTTCATTCTGAATAGAGTTCCATCAAAGTCGGTAGTATCTACGCCATATAAGATATGAAAATGAAAGAAGCTTGATCTTAAGATTATTAAGATTTAGGGTTGTCCTGCCCATGTTGGAAGACACAACCCCGATAAGTTGGAATCAAGGATAGAATGGTGCTCATTCGTAGGATACTCAAAGGAAACTTGTGGGTATTATTTCTATCACCCTGAGGACCGAAAGGTCTTTGTTACCAAGAGAGCCATGTTCCTTGAGAAGGAACACATTCTTAGTGGGAACAGTGGGAGCATGAAAGAATTGAGCGAGGTTAGAGAACCTAGCTCAAGCACCATTCCAGAGCCCGAGTCTGTTCAGGTATCTAACACACAAGTTCCAACTTTGCATAGGTCTAGTAGAGTATCTCGCCCTCCTGAAAGATATGTAGGATATATCAGTGGAGATGACTCTTAGGATGTTGATTCTAAGACCTACAAGGAGGCTATTATGAGTATAGACTCCGGGAAGAGGCAAGAAGCTATAAATTCTGAGATAAATTTTATGTACTCTAACAAGGTTTGGAACCTTGTGAATGCACTTGAGGGTATTATACCCATCGACTGTAAATAGATCTTCAAGAAGAAGATTGAAGTAGATGAAAAGGTAGAGACCTATAAAGCAAGGCCGATAGCTAAAGGATATCGTCAAAGACAAGAAGTTGACTATAATGAAACTTTTTCACCTGTAGTCATGCTTAAGTCCATTAGAATTATTTTGACCATTGCAGCACATTATGACTATGAGATCTGGCAGATGGATGTCAAAATGATATTCCTCAATGGCAACCTCGAGGAGGAGGTGTATATGATACAACTAGAGGGATTCGTATCCAAAGAGAGTCCAGATAAAGTATGTAGGTTGCTTAGATCCATTTATGGATTAAAGTAAGCTTCCAGAAGTTGGAACATAAGATTTGATGAGGTGATCAGATCTTATGACTTTGTTAAGAACGAAGATGAGCTTTGTGTGTACAGGAAGGTAAGTGAGAGCGCTATTACCTTCTTGGTGCTATATGTGGATGACATCCTAAACATTCAGAATGATGTAGGAATGCTCTCTACAGTAAAGGCTTGGCTATCCAGAAACTTCTCCATAAAAGACTTAGGGGAAGCATCCTATATTTTGGGGATCCGGATCTATAGAGATAGATCCAAGAGGATACTTGGCTTGTCCCAATCCAGGTACATAGACTCCATTGTCAAAAGGTTTTGCATAGAGAATTCCAAAAGAGGTGTCATACTGATGAGACATGGAATATCACTTTCTAGGAGTATGTCCCCAAAGACTCCTAAAGAAAGGGCAGACATAGATAAGATACCTTATGCCTCAGCAATAGGGTCTATCATATATGTGATGCTATGTACCAAGCCTGATATAGCACATGCTTTGAGTGTCACGAGTAGGTATTAGGCAGATCCAAGTTTAGAATACTGGAAGGGAGTAAAGTGTATCCTTAAGTACTTGAGAAGGACTATGGATCTTTATTGGTATATGGAGGAGGTAGCCTTCAGGTTTAGGGCTATACGGGCTCAAGTTTTCAGTCCGACATTGATGATAAAAGTTAAATTCAGGGTATGTTTTCACCCTGAATGGAGGAGTAGTAGGCTGGAAGAGTTCCAAGCAAGATACTACTGCTGACTCGACCATAGAAATGAAATATATTACTACAGCAGAAGCAACAACGGAAGGGGTGTGGATGAAGAAGTTTATCAAGGATTTGGGAGTCATACCAAGCAGCGTGGAGCTAACTCCCATATATTATGACAGCGATAACACGATAACTCTAACAAGGGAACCCGGGTCTTATCAGAATTATTCTAAGGAGGTTCCATCTGATTAGAGCGATCATGACCCGAAAAGATATAGCAATAGAAAGAGTTACATCTAAAGATAACATTGTAGATCCACTGACAAAGCCGCTGGCTCAGATTGTATTTGAGCATCATAGGGGTCTGATGGGGATCAGACACATAGGTGATTGGCTTTAGGTCGTGGGAGATTACTAGTTATAGGTGCCCTGCAAGCCAATCACGTCAGTGATGGCACATGTGATACACTACGTAATCTTTTTGCTTATGATTAATATTGGTATATTCTTATATTATATTATTTGTAGCATATATACTGTGATGTCATTGGTTCTATACAATTGAAATTGGATCGTGATGAGATCATGATAATGAGATCGATTCACCTTTAAACACAGATCCTAAATAATCTCGGTCATAGGTTACTCGAGAAGGACATCGAGATAACCAGACCGGTGTACTATATATTCATCCATATGAAGGACACCAAGGATGTCTTGTATGAATATTCCTTTCTTTGACGCCAGACTTACAGGTTTAGAAAGTTTCAGATCTAGTACAGCTGATTATCCTGATTAGTAGCCAACCTTATGAAGGTAATTGAGTGTCAATAGAGGATCATCCACTCTCGGTATCAAGAGAGGAATATCCCGTATGTGCTTGCTTAGACAAATCTCTGGCCAGGGTCATTCGAATTGAGAGAGAAAGAGTTCTCCAGGAGAATCCGATTAGAGCGAGACTATGACGGATTCTGTATGTGACCTGACAGTACCGTGTCCAATATACAATCTATGGGATATTAGTTGGATGAGGGATTATGGATACATAGTAACTATGGACAGACAGGTCCGATAGATTCGATCCCCCTGTATCGTCTGGGGACTATGGCGTAGTGGCCTAGTACATCCATAGTCGATGAGTCGCGTGAATTATTATGGGGATAATAATTCACTATATCGGAAGGAGTTCTAATGGGAGTGATTCACGGCCTACTCGGTATCGGGCCTAGAGAGTCACACACATATGGTGGATGCTTCAGCGAATAGAGGACTGGATGGAGATCCAATTAGCCCCTATTCTCATTAGATGAGACCCTATGCTGATGGACTCCTTGATTAAGGCCTAATTAGAGGCCTAAGAAGATTATTGGATAGAGATCTAATAATACAAGGTTAGTGGGTTATTGGATGGAGATCCAACACCCACTAAGGCAGGAGTCCTAGGTTTTTTGTGGCTCTCTATAAATATGAGGGGAGACTCATGGTTGATAGGCTGTAGCTTTAGCCACCACCTCCTATTCTCCTCCCTCCCTCTGTGCAAGAGTTGCAAGATTAGATTGGAGGAGTTTCGCTGTAGAGATCAATCGTGTGGATACCGCTAGAGAGGAGGATGGTTGACCTTCTTTATCTTCTCCATCCAAATCTGGAATATAGGGATATACGATCTCCCTAGGTAAAATCAATCTCTCATACATCATGGTTTTTTAGTTTTTACGATCTTTCCATGACCTTAATCTTTTACACGATGATTTGATCTGCGTGGGAAACCAATTTTTGTTTTGATTTTCGTTGCGCATGTGATGCACCCACTAAGGTTTCCCAACACGAGGCCCACCGGCATCCACTATCAATCTTCTTTGGGTGAAGATCAAACCCTCACAGTTTCTTCTCTCCTTTTACTAGGCTTAAGAGATAAATCTTACAACCTTACAAGGGAGATTTATAAGTATTATAAGACTTTCCTCACTCTCCTGCCCATTTTTTTTCTTATAAATTTAGCGCATAATTTTTTCTCAAAATTTCTAGCTTAAAATTGTTGTGTGAAATATAAAAATATTTATAGGCTCCAATTGGCTTCAAAATTGGAGCCAAAATTTCAAATGCACCCAAAAAAAACCCGGGTATGAGCGATATCACCATCAACCCCAACGGCGCCGTCAGCGAAAGCAACCCGAAAAATAGGGTGGTGATGGTATAACCACCGACCTGGGCGATACAACCATCGCCCGCCAGCGATACAACCGTTGGGAATCCCAAAAAAGTGATTCCCTCCACTTTTTAATCTTGATTTGTAACTTTTGTTGATCACTTCTTAGGTCAACCAATTGAGCTCGATTGAGCTCAATCCACTCTCCATTGTAGACCCAATTAGCTTAACTTGAGTTAATTTGGATCATTCTAAATCTAACTCAAGTATGACTCAACCTTAACGATGCTAACTATGACTTAATTAATTACAATCAACATAACCAACAAATCCAATCAAGACCTTCTCAACTCACTGCAAGCATTTTTGCTACCCCCAACAATCTTCCGGTGAACTCTCTTGTGCCATCCTAGCAAGCTCTCGAGACCCTCGACGAGCTCCCAATGCACTCCAGGCGAGTTCCCAACTGCATCGTCCTCACTCCAGCCCGATGCCTGGACTTGACTTTAGTCAAACCTCTGATTGTAATTTTCTCTCTATCGTAGTTAATTCTATATCAATCAACTCTAACAACCTTGTTAGATCAATAACCTATCAATTGATTTCATCATCAAGATTTGAGATTCAACATGGGAGTCTCTCTCAACCTTTTTCTCCTAAAAATCGCTTGGGACTTTTTAAGAGTCGATCAGAATCTCTATCTCCAAACACTAACTTAGCCATCGGAGAGGTCTGGTTGGGCACACACATCCTCGACATAGGCCTCCATGCAGGTCCCCTTCTATCCAACACGATCGACCCTGTGACCCGAGGAGTTGTTACGCCACGAAGCCCAATCGCCTCCTCAAATTTTCCAGAGCTCTAAATCCCGCTGAGTCTGCTCTACTCACATTGGCGAATCGTGCTGTGCTAATTCATCGGCCACGATATAACATCGAGCAACAATACACACTACACTTTTCATATGAAATCATTTTGATACCAAAAAGGAAGAATCGAAAGTGAGGAGAAAAATGTCTTCTCCCAAACACACGAATCATAATGAAAAATTACATTCCATTTGCAGCTTAAACATGATTGAATGCCAAGGAAAAGCTTTTACCTCTCCCCGGAAGCTTATCATGAAACCTAATAAAAGCCCACATATCTTATAGGTGACAACATTTTTCTCTTCTGATCACAATTATCGACTGAAAGATATCAGTTATGCAATTCATAAAACTTCCGATCAGTCGATCATTATTTGAATAGAATTGTAGATCCCATTTGCAGAGATATGAAATTTCCATCAAATCAACTTGCGATTGATGAAATAGAGAATGGCGTATAAAGAGTGAAAGACTCAATTTATGCATCCAATTGCATGGCGAAATCAGCAGCCGTCGAAAACAACGTTGCTGAATCTGTTACGTGCCTCGACGCGTCTGAGAAAGATGGATACGACATGATGAAATCATCAAACATTCGATCGTATCTCTGCTTGGAGACACTGCTGATGAGGCTTCCGGCCGTGGTCATCGGCAAGGGAGCATCGCCTTCCAAGAACTGCATCACCTGCTTCATGCTCGGCCTGGCCATAGGATCCGGATGTGAGCAGAGCAACCCAAGCATAAGCACCAACTCCACCTCCTTCACCGAGTAGTCGTCTCCCAGTTTGGGATCCGTCGCCTCGGCAATCGCATCCATCTTCCAGCACTCGAGCACGTAAGTCACCAGGTTCGGCGTGTCCTCCGGTGCGTGCACATCCATCGGCCTTCTCCCGCAGGCAACCTCCAGTAGGAAAGCACCGAAGGCGTACACATCCGTCTGTGTCGTCGCCTTGCCGGTCATGCTGAGTTCTGGAGCAAGGTAGCCCAGTGTTCCCACGATATGCGTGGTCTGGGGATTAGTCCCGTGATCATACAACCTTGCCAGACCGAAATCTCCCAGTCTTCCGTTGAATTCTCTGTCCATGAGAACATTGCTGGCCTTGATGTCTCTGTGAATCACCAGCTTCTCCCATCCGTCGTGCAGGTACAGAAGCCCTGCTGCCACTCCTTTGATCGCATGGAACCTCTGAGACCAACTTAGCGGTGGCCTCTTGAGGTCGAAGATGTACCTATCTAGACTACCATTCGTTATGTAGTCGTACACCAGGAGGAGCTCCCCCTGGCGTCGGCAGTAGCCGAGGAGCTGAACCAGGTTGCGGTGCCGCAGCCGGCCCATGCTCACGATCTCCGAGATGAATTCCCGCATCCCCTGCTTCGAATCATGTGAGATCTTCTTGACTGCGATCTCCATCTTGGATGTCGGGAGGACGCCCTTGTAGACCCGACCGAAGCCTCCGACGCCGAGCAGGTTCTGTTCGTCGAAGCCCTTCGTCGCTCTGTAGAGATCCTTGTAGGAGAATCTATGAGGCCCGTATTCAAGCTCCCAGTCCTCGTGCATCTCGGCGAACTTCTTCCGTCTTCTGATGATGAGTATGACAGCGGCGGTGGATATCAACAAGAGGATTATTGCCGCCAAAGTTAGCTCGATGGCCAAGACCTCTGTTGATCTCTTCGTCGGACTTCCTTGACGAGGAAGTTTAGGAAGCTTAGAGAGATCCAGCGGTGGAGCGTCTCGATTGAGGCCGAAGCTCCATCCTAGAATGTAATGGCATCCTGTCGCGGCACCTGTGGCCGCAGACAAGCCCACGTACATCTCGTCCAAGACGATCGATGAGAGGTTGATGGTGAAGGACACGAGCGGGACTTCAGGTTTGGGCTTATTAAGAGGGGCTACCATGACACCAAGCTTCATCTCCCCGCCATCGTAATCGACCCAAACCTGCATCGGCTCGCCACTTATCAGCTACAGGCTTTTGAGCACGCCTTCTCGGGAATCGAAGTAAGCCACCGGCGACGCGTTCACGGACTTCAAGTCATTCACATCGATACCCACATGGTTTGCGTTGATATCCGCGAAATCGACGGACTTCACCGTGTCGAGCTCGACAGCCACGACATGGTTGCTAGCTTGGCCGTTGTCGGACTTGCTGAAGAGGCCCAGATATTGGCTGGGCATGGATCCGGGGAGTTCCTTGGAGGGGGCGAGAGCAAAAGCGATGCCGTGGCCGCTCATGTTCGGGTACACCGGCACGATGGCGAACACGAAGGTAGTGGAGAACGATATCGGCCGGCCATCCGTAGCGTTCTTGAAGTTGACCGGGGAAGGGTAGAAGGCATGTCCCGTCATTTCCGGTGTGAAGTTGGTCAGCTTCAAGAGGCCTTCGGAGGTGACCTCGGCATAGCCGTTCAGGCTCAGGTTTGCTTCGCCGGTGAATCCATCGAAGACGAATCCGACATCAGAGGACGCCGCTGCGAGCTCTGCGACAAGGACCAGAAGCAGCAGCCTGGATAGCGCCATGCCTTCACAGAAGCAGCAGCCTGGATAGCGCCATGCCTTCACAGAAGCAGCAGCCCGGCTTCTGGCTCCCATCTTAAACGGGGGGGGGGGGGGGGGGGGGGGGGATGATTCCAATCCAGAGGACACCATCAAGGAAAGCAATAGCAAATTGAGATATTTAACTCTGCTTGCAAACTTCTGTACCGCATCCAGGGTGAGGCATGAATTGTGCCTGAGGGAATCTAGGATGTGGTCCACTGTGGGAGACAATGATGAGGACTTGAGTTGAACTCTCATCGATTGTATGAGAACAGGAAAATAACGAGACTGCTGCAATTGGTCATGGCTCAGGAAAATTTTCGTTATGAACAAAATAGCTGCTTTCATGGCTGGCCGCGAACCTTGACCATGTTCATGGGAATGGGAAGACCAAAACAAATCTAACACAACCCAACCATCAAGGGAAATAAACAAAATATGAAGGCACAAGAAGGAAATAAATGTTAGATAAGTTCTAATCTCCATTATACTATTTGTCATGTCAACGATTGCCTGAATATAAAAAATATTCTTCGAATCATTCTTCATTTGAGGAATATTTTAGTAATTGCAAGCAAATAGCAAGCCTCAAATATCTTTCATCTTTCCTCTCTCCTCCCAAAAACTTAGGTGTTAAAAGGGATGGAATCGAGAATGTTAGGACCCTCAACAGACCGAAGGCTCCACTTTGTTTTCACCTTAGGGAGATGGGAAGAATCACTTTCAAGAGATTGGAAGCTTCAGCTCAACTCCATTTCACTTAGCATCTTGGACCAGTTCAACTCAAACCTATTTATTTATGCTGTTCCATCACCGCACTAGACAAATCGACTTTGAAGACGGCAACCCTTTTATCTTTTTATTTTTTATATTAAAGAACATGAAAACATTTATGAGAAGTTAATGAAAAAAATAAAAAGAGAGAGAGAGAATTAAAGAGAACTAAGAAGTAATAAAAATGCCCAATTGATTCATTGATCCATTGTCAATTTATACAAGTGAAATAGGAGGATTTTCCTCAACTAACTACGTGATTTCCTCAACTGATGAACGAGAGAATCTCGTTCGGTTATGGAAATTTGTTACAGCTAACATGCCCCCGCAAGATCGAGCTCCTGTCAAGGACGCCGATCTTGGATCGATGGAAGAAAAACAGTTTACGTGCTAGAGACTTCGTGAGGGAGTCGGCCAGTTGGTCAGCTGTGTGGACATGAGAGACACGGAGCTGCTTACGAGCTACTTGATCCCGAACAAAGTGAAAGTCGATAGCAACGTGCTTCATGCAGGAGTGAAAGACTGGATTTGCACAAAGATAAGTGGCCCCGATGTTATCACAGTAAATAACAGGTATAGAAGCAGAATGAATTTGAAGTTCCTGAAGTAAGTGGCTAATCCAATTGAGTTCAGCAGCAGCGGCAGCAACAGCCCGATATTCAGCCTCAGTAGTAGATCTAGCAACCGTCTTTTGCTTTTTAGAGCTCCAGCTTATCGGATTAGCACCAAGGAATACAATATACCCAGATGTAAAGGTTCTATCATCAACGTTACCAGCGGTCTCCGGCCCCGCAAACGCAGCGCTCGTGAATGCTCCCGTGATCTATTTTAACAGTGGCTGCACTCACTGTGTCATATTCGGATGGGCTGGTTCCAGTATGATTGCTGCACCCGAACATTGCTATTCATCGTATCAGGACAACGGTAGAGTCTCCTTACCTCTCATTCCTTATTTCTTTTACCATCAATCTCTTGGGCGCTTTCGTCATATTATTCAAAAATCGGCTTCCTACCCTCGCTCTTCCTCTATCTTCTAACGATTTTTGCAATTGTTTTCTCGGGGAGATTACTACCTTTCTCTCTTGGTTTCCCTTTGACCTGGTATTGGTTCCTCGATGTCTTCGTTCTCTACCTCCGATACTCCAACGCTTTTTTCTGTTGGCAATCTTTCTCCTGAATGCGGAGACCGCTGGTGCCAATGTGCCGGAGCGTTGGCGAGGCTGGAGACTGGGGAGGCGATCGAGATTTCGCTGCTCCGGCGAAAGAAAGGATGTCAAGGTTGCGCCAACAGTATCAGCTCTTGTTGGGAGATCGGTGTTGATCTCGTTGGTTCCGTTAGTAGATGAGGCAGATGTCACAACAGTAGATGGACTAGAGTCGACGATAAAATCTGCACGCGATCGGAAGCGGTGGAAATTTACTGTCGTTTGACAGCAATAAGAGAGTTTGCTTTAAGCAAGCTGCTCTGATACCATGTTGAAAATATGAAGAAGTAATGAAAATGCCCAATTGATTCATTGATCCATTGTCAATTTATACAGGTGAAATAGGAGGATTTTCCTCAACTAACTACGTGATTTCCTCAACTGATGAACGAGAGAATCTCGTTCGGTTATGGAAATTTGTTACAGCTAACACTAAGAAGAAAGACGATTAAGATAGAAAGGAAAAGACATGCTAATATTTTCCTATCCCATTTAGATTGCTTGCTGTCTCTGTTAATTTGATGGATTTCATCATCGAGGAATGTAAATGAATAGTGTATTCACCAATACGATCGATATAGGGTATGATTAAAATGATCTTTGACTTAATAATTTTAGTCTCAAATTTTGAAGTAAGCTTGCATAAACCATTTTGATGATATCAAAATTAACAGTTATGCACCTTGGGAGTATTTTTATGAGTTTTTTAGGTTAGACTCTTGTATTTCTAGCAAATTCGAATTCTATTACTTTTCTTAGTTATCCACTTCCCTCAATTGAGATTTTTTTTTTCTTTTTTTCTGGTAGGGAATTTTCATGTTTTTGTATTATTATTTAACTACTTTTTGGAAGAAAAAAAAAAGAAAAATTTAAATAGTTAACAAAAACTAAAATAAGAAAATGTGCCTCGAGATTCATTATGAGAGATTTCTAAAAATAAAATTATTATATTAAATAATATACATACACAAAGCTAAATTTGAGACCTACAATTATGCACTAATGATGATGCACTAGCCGATCCAATATCTTAATAGAAATTAGCATAGTAAATCATAAAATCCACCTTCTAATTGTTCATATTTCTTCTATTAGGTATGTATATAATTAAATTAATACAAAGAGTGTGAAAACTTGTATATCTTTTCGGTATTCACTCTCCTATTTCACAAGAAAAAAGTAAAGTAATATTGTACAACTTTTCTTGGGACAAAGACAAGAAAACTGGAAAACCTTTTTCTTTTTTCTCATCAAATTTCATTTACCATGCACTCAACCCAACAATCTCAGATGCCATGATTAATAAGGCACTCCCGCAAACAGCCAAACACAAAGCTCTTTTTTTAATGTTCTGATCCAATCCCACTCCATTGCCACCTTGATATGTGTTATTATCCAAACTAGATCATAAATTGTGGTATATATATTAATGATCACAAAAAATACAAATAAAAAGCTTCTAATGGTGCCAGGTAAAGACATTTAATTTTTTTCCTTGGTTAATAAAATATTTGTATAAAAAATTATGTGATCTTAAGGCTCTCAAATATTTATAAATATATTATTACTGTAGAATAATGAAGTAAAATACTTCGAGATTAATGATTGATTGACTTGTAACTCGTGTGATGCGTGGAAGAAGAATATATTTGGAGTTAGCTCAGCATTCGACCTTTTTAATCAACCAACCTCAACACACACTATGATGTGACACTTTGGAGGAGGAAATAGGCTAATCCATAAGCATTTGCAAAATTTTACCTCAGACCATTGCAAGATTGTTTACTTTGTTTTCAATACTCAGAAATGCATAAATTAGATCATTTAAGAGAGGATTGATTGCATAGCTCGTGATACAGAGAATAATGATAGCATAGATTTGTTGACTCATCCGATAACCCGTTGTCACCTAGATGATGACATCAGCTAAAAGAACTCATACAATTTTCTTTCCATGTGACGAGCAATAAGGAAGTGACCTTAGCCTTTCATGAATAATAAATTCAAGAAAAATTATATGGGTCGATCGTAGAGAGCATTAATCATTGACAACAAAATTTATTTTCTTCTCCATCCCACTCCCTTTTGGTCGTTTGGTATAGACAACTATCATCCGTTTATCTCGAGCATGTACCAACGTTAATAAACGACGCTCTTATAGTCGATCTTTATTGATAATGTGCCACATGAAATTATATCAATCGATCGTTTGCATAAATGAGTCTCTGAAATATATATGGGTTTATCTACATCAATCATCGATCTTTCTTTTCTGATTACTCAAATATAAAAATTGATCCTCAAGTTCTGAAGAGATGACTAACACAAAAAGTTTTTACTATTTTTACTCCCTTCAAAAACTAATTTTATTATCGAAGGAGTCAAGTTAAGAACTCCCTCAACATTTGTATAGAATTATTAACGAACCAAAGACATACCTAGACTCATTTCCAGAATCTCAAAAAAGCCCAAATCACCTCAGTTCTAAGTGAAATCCACCTCGGGCATATAAGTAGCATCTCGCGATTGATTTAGTCGAATTTTTTCTACTCCAACCACGTGTCATGACTATCCCATGAGGCATAGCTTATGCCTTTGGAATAATTTCGTCGACTCCCCAGTCTTGCAATGTGACGATCCATGCATAAATGGGCTCGTTTAACGTAAGATAAATACTGTGTACTACTCATAGGGTGCACGATACCTTTTTCTAGTAGCCATAATGACACCTTTAATGCAGTGATCATGGATGGTGACAAGTAGGTACTTTGTCATTCTAACTAAATCAACAGTTGATGTTGAACAAACGAAGTTTTTGAATCAACTTTTCCATATGTTACTGAAATATGAGAAGAAAGAAAAAACAACTCAAGGAATCTCCTTTCCTTTGGCACATAATAACATGTGGTTATTTGTAGAAAGAAAAATATATTATTTTCAGAAATTCAAGAAATGAACATGACCATTTGTTGTACCAATTATAAATTTAATTAAAAATTTAACAAAAAACTACTTCTTAGATATGTGATATGAGGTTTTATATTTGGAAAATCTAATGATAAGTAAGATTTATTTGATCAATGTAATATTGTACTATACATTAATAAGGATAGTGATTGAATGTTGATAATACTAGTTAGTGATGACATATGTGGCATGATGTAGGATCTTTATTTATTATTATTATTATTATTGATATATTCTCCCTTATATTACATGTTGTATATGTTATGATGTTATTGGATCTGTGCATCGGAAATTGGATCATGATAAGATTATGATAATAAGACCAATTTACCTTTAAATATAGATCCTAAATAAACTCGATCATAGATTGCTCGAGAGGAACATTGAGATAACCGGATAAACTAGTGTACTATATTCTCCATATGATGGAAGTGATTGATCTCATAGCTGCTCGTGTAGGGACACCAAAGATATAATACAGGTGCTCATTGGAGAATGAGTTTACTGATTGATCTGCTTACAAATGCTATATGGTTAATGATACCTAATGTCAAATAGTGATTGCTTAGTGTCAGTTGTGTGTCTGATCCATAGATTTGAGACACTAAGGATGTTTTATTTGAGTACTCCTTTCTTTGACGTCGGATTTATAGATCTGGAAAGTTTCATATCTGGTACAACCAGCTATTAGGATTGGTAGCCAACCTTATGAAGATAATTGAGTAGCAATAAAGGATCATCCACTCTCGGTATTTTGAGAGGAATATCTCGTGTGTTATCGTTCAAGCAAATCCCTAGCCAAGGTTGTTCAAATTGATAGCGAAGTAGTTTTCAGGGAGACTCCGATTAGAGTAAGACTCTGATGGATTTTATATGTAACATGATAGTATCATGCCCAATATATGGTCTCTAAGATATTAGATGGATGAGAGACTATAGATATACAGTAACTAAGGACAGACAAGTCCAATGGATTAGATCCCTTGTACCGTTTGGAGACTATGATGTAGTGGTCTAGTACATCCATAGTCGATGAGATGAGTGAATTGTTATAAGATAATAATTCACTAAGTCAGAAGGAGTTCTGATAGGTAAAACTTATGACCATCTTGGTATTGGGCCTAGAGGGTCATACACATATGGTGGATGTTTCAACGAGTAGAGGATTTGATATGAGTTATCTAATAAGATCATGTTCGTATTAGATCAGACCCAACATTGATGTACTTCTTGCATGAGGCCCAATTATAAACCAATTAAGATTATTGGATAAAGATCTAATAATTAAAGAAGTGAGGGTAATTGGATGGAGATCCAATACCCACTAAGGTAGGATCTATTAGGGTTTAGTAGCTCTATATAAATAGGAGGTGGGGGCAGCCAACATAGAAGATATGCTACATTTGTGGCTGCCCCTCCTATTATCCTCCCTCCTACCTCTTCTCAACCAACCATCCTCTCCTAGTGCGAGAGGATAGCGAAGAAGATAGAAGATCTTCTTCCATATTCACTACAAGAAGGTGTGCAAGACTTGCGAGCTTTTGGCTATGATTTAAGGAGTATTGTTGTATCGATCCACTTTGCAGATATCGCTAGAGAGGAGAACATCTTCCTTTCATCCTCTCATACTGGATATGGAAGTTTCAGAAATATATGTTAGACCCATGCAGATTCTAAGCTTGGGTTGATCTCTATAGGGGATCAACCTCCTTGGAACTCTATAGAGGTTCCTCCCTCCTTGGTTTTCTACACTATGGCCGAAAAGATATTAATCTATTGATGATAAAAAAAGGGTGGCTACATGAGTTTATATAGGGACTCAAAATTTTAATCCTAATAGGACTCCTACTTTACTAAACCCCTCATACTTCAACTAACTCAACTAAGACTCAAACTCCTAGTTTAACTCCTAAGCAACCCTAGAGAGAGTCTCACCTAAGTGAAATTTCTCCTCCCTCTAACCCTAGCCACCTCCTTTCAACCCTAGCTAACTTTCTCTTATCAAGGTGGGTGGCCCATTAGGTTGATTACAAGCTTGACTTGGTTGACTCCGACCCGAATCCGACTCTGACTCTAGTTCAGCCGAATCTTAACCCTACTAAGATTTGAGCTGATTTATTATAATTGACTCAAATCTACTTCTGCTATCTAATGTCAAGTCTAGGTTGGCCAACAAGGCCCAATCTAAGGACTCGACTCAATCGACTAGGACCCGACTCAGCTAGGTTCCTAACAGACCCGTCCTCTTCAAATCAGCCTTATCCTCAAGGTTATGCTTCATGTCTCTAGGTCCTGATCTGTAACTTCTCATGAGGCTCCTCGTGCCCTTGTAGTAGGCACATCATGTTATTGTCGTCCAACATTAGCAATAGTGACTGGACGGTGATGTGTCTCGAACTTGTGATCTCACGCGATCATCAGCTAAACTTAGGCCTCCTCATCAGCTTGGGTGTCGGTTGGATGGATATAGGCTGAGTCTTCCTTTTTAAACTTTCATTTGAGTTGTGATACATGGAGGATCAGTTATATTTTTGATTTGGTGCGCAAATATGATATCTATGTTACGACCCTAATGTGATCCCTAATTTTGTAAGGTCCAAAGTAGCAGGGGGACCACTTCCTTGAGACTCAAATTTTCTGCTAGTGGGGTTGGAGATTAAGGGAAACTTGATCTTTAATAGCAAAATTTCTTCTACTTTGGTGTTTGTCGGGGGATGTTTCTTTCTTGTATAGACTGTCACGTGATTGTTCTTTAATAGTAACTAATCCTTCTTTTGGAATGATGGTTGCCCCCTGATAAGGTCCCCGATGGTGTGAGCCTGAATTGAGTCTGAGATGGGTAGGAGATGTGATTTTCTCGAGCCCATTTTCACTTCTCTTTCGTGCTATTGTCATGTATCATGCCAAACTTTAGCAATAATTAGTATCCCCTTGTAGATTAGAAGCCTCGTTTGAAGTGTAGGGTGAGTCTCAATGCGGATTAGGGGTCAGCTAGCTTACAATAGGGTGGTGTCGATCTTAACTCATGCTATGTCTGCTCCAATTTCGAATACCTCTCCATGATCTGGTAATGCTAGGATCGATATAAATGGCATTGTGGCTGTGAGGGTCCTATAGATGGTGGACATATGGATGCCTTCCTCTTGTTCCTTCAGAATTTTGATCTCCATCCAGTCATAGATTTCATGCTGGTATTATCGCTGGAGGGATCCAATCTTCTTGCGGTTGTCGGCAGTGGATCGGAGGTCGTTAATAGGGAAGACTTCGAGCAGCGTGGTCCACTCTTGGGAGAGGTAGTGGAAGTAGCCCGAGATATGGAAGTGCTGCATCAGAAGCCATAGCTAGTTCAGTTGGATGTGGCACTTAAGGAGGAGATTATCCCTACAAACAAAGAGGCAAAGCTTTTGGAGATAAAGTATCATTGCTAGGGAAGATAGTGGTCGAATGATCCATGTCTCTCATGTCTCCTGGACGATCCTTTTAGCTTCAGCCTTTTGAAGATGTGGACAACAATAGAGCCAAATATGTGCTGGTGGTTTCTCCTGTAAGATTAGCATATGAAGGTCGTGTAATCTGGTAGGAAGAAGTCGACTTGGTTTGGTGGAGGTAGCAAACTTCTCCAAGCGTTGTCTTTTCTTCACTCTCTTGTTTCTCGTGTAAGGTCAATGTTTTCCTTTATAATTCATAAGGTCATTGGGGCTCCTAGTGTCGGTGAGGATGGTGATGGGCTGATGCTTGATAAGGCCATCAACATTCATTATCTATGAGTTCGTATAGCTAGATGAAGCATGAAGGGTGTAGGCGGCCGATTGTAGTTTTTCCTCCGTATCCTTCTCCTCGGGCTCGAGAGCTGCATCATTAGGTTCTTCAGTAGGTTCGATCAGGAAAAGGCATCCCTTTTGCAGTAATGGTCACAGCTCCATGGTTCATCGCAATGCCAACAAAGGTCCTTCACCGATCTATCACGAAGTTCTTCTCTTATCAATTTCTTTGGTAGCGAGGGATGGCTGGGAGCATGGCATGCTGAAGGTTTATATATTGATGGTCTAGGAGTGGTCCTTGTCCTTCAGACATCTTGGTTAACCCACTCCTCTTGGATTCAGGCGAAGGAGATTACAGCCATCAAGGTGTGGGGCTGCCGCTCTTTAACTTCTCCTCTTATTTTTGGCTTGAGTCCTTCGATGAATATTCCTAATAATTGTTTGTTAGATAAATCACGAGTGAGGTTAGATAATCTCTCAAACCTGGTATGATATTCTTAGATCATGGAGGTTTGTCGGAGCTTTACAAGTTGTCTATCGATGTTCTCATATTCGGTCGGTCCAAAGCGGATCAGTAGCCAGCTCTTAAATTGTTTCCACATCAGAACTTCTTGGGTGTATTCAAGCTAATTGTACCACTAAATTACATCTCCTTCGAGGTGGATGACAGAGATGTCCACCATGGAAGCCTCCGGTGTTTGGTGATAGCGAAAATAATGTTCAGCACGCGAGAGCCATCCTGTCGGGTCCCCTTCTTTCCATCAAGGGAAGTCCACCCTTATACATAGTTGCATCACATCTGAGTATTCTTCCTTCTCTGGAGTTCTCTCTGAACTTTCACCTTGCTGAAATTTTGTTAGGCTCAGAGATCAGCCAATTATGAATTCCACGAAGAGAGCATGTGGTCTTTCCTCCAAATGCATCTCAAAGGCTTCCAACTTGGCACCGATCAGATCTACAGATGTCATGGATAAGACTCTGTTAGGACCCCAGCTGAGTTGGGTCCTAGTCGATTGAGTCGAGTCCTTAGATTGGGCCTTGTTGGCCAACCTAAACCTGATATTAGGTCGGCTAGAAAAAGATTTGAGTCTATTATAATAAATCAGCCTGAATCCTAGTAAGGTTTGGATTCGACTGAACTGGAGTTTGATTAGGAGTCGGAGTTGGATATGGGTCAAAGTCAATTGAGTTATGAATGTAATAAACTCTAATCTAGCTGCCACCCCTAGTAAAGAAGTGGTTGGCTAGGGTTAGGGAGGAATCCTTATGGGATGGGAGTCTCCTAACCACCGCCTCCTCTTAAGAGAGACCAGCTAGGGCAAGAGGGTGAGAGTTCCACTTAGCTTGGATTCTCTCTAGGATGGAATAAGAATATAATTAGGAGTTGAAGACCCTTATAGCCACTAACCATATCATGGTTAGGAGTTAGCTAGGGGTTACGAGTTGAGGGGAAGATGAGTCTTGGTTTAGTAGGAGTCTTAGTTTACTTTGGAGTAGAAGTTGATTAGAAGTTGGAGTTTGTTGGAATAGGGGTCCTATTAAGAGTTAGGGTTTAGAAGCCCTATAAATAGCTTGTGTTCTCTCCCTTTTCATCATTAATAGATCAATATTTTTTTAGCCATAGTATAGAAAAATAATGAGGGAGGAACCCCTCTAGAGTTCCAAGAAGGTCGATCCCCTATAGAGATCACACCAAGCTCAAAATCCACAAGGGTACTAACACTTGCTATTAGAGTAACATTCTTGGCATCTCCCAGCCCTTCCATAGTCATCCATCATCCTTCTATATCCACCCAAAGCAATTCTCATAATTGCTTAAAGATCATTGTCGAATTCCACCGTCATCTCCACCACCGCAGATCATCCTTTGATCTCCCCATGAATTGCAACAAGTTCTGGTTTTCTACCTTACTACTGCTGCAAGTTAGTTATCTTTATTCAAAAAAACCTAAAAAAATTGTTTCTATCTTGCTACACAAACTTTTCGTCAAAAAGTTCCTATCTCTACGACGAAAGTTGCACTGCAAAATTTCAGCCGCATAGCATTGCTTATTTGATCTTGCTGCTGCATTTTTTCTATTTTAATCTCTATAAAAATTTTATGATGGCTTTAGCACTTCCTAACAGCATATTTCCTTTTGATTTCATCAAAAAATTATAAATATAAACCACTAATCTTTTATGTCCAAACTACTGCACTTTAGACGTAAAATTTTGTTGTAGTTTATACTCGTGATCATTGATTTTGCCAAACTTTTTGCTATCTTTTTCTTTCACAAATTTTTTATATGCATTACCTTTCCCTTACCATTAGATTCTCCTTGAGGTTTACTCAAATCCTTATTTTGAACTATTGGAAAAAAATCTCATCTATACTGCTAAAATCTTTCGATGAAAAAAATTCCACCGTAACACCTTCTCGTAATCTTTGATCTTGCTAAATCTTTTACTGCCATAATTTTCCATGAATTTTTACAGCATTACCTCTCCCTCACCAATGGATTTCTCTTAAGATTTACTCGAATCCTTGTCTTGAATTGCTAGGAAAAATTGCATATATATTGTCAAAAGTTTTTCGACGAAGAAAATATGTTGTTGTGCCTTTAACTTTCTTCTTCTCTAAACCCACTAAACCCTAACCATCTTGTGGCACCAACCGCGATCCCTTTAGGGCACCCCACTAACCTTATGACATTGCCATCATAACCTATTTCAAGAACCCAAACAGCACCCAAAACTACATACCAAAACAACGACCTATCGTAGCCTATTGACACAAAATTCTACAGTACAACCTTTTGGTGTTTTTTGCTACACCCATATCTGATCCTTACCGAAATTATTGCTATTACCTATGTCATCTTTAGGGCATCCCTCTAGCCTTAAGATGTAGCTATCGTAACATATTTCCATAACCCACAGCCAACCCTAATAGCCCCCAAAATACTATAGCCCAAACAACACCCTAAAACCGCAACATTGATCCATCACTCTTTTGGCCACCAATCCCTACCAAACCAGTTGCTGCCACCACTCTAAACCAGCAACCCTAAGTCACCCCTCTAGCCTTAAGACACAATCATCATAACCTATTTCCAGAATTCACAGCCATCTGAAATAGCAGCAGCAACTATAGTAAACAACAGCCTACCGTAACCTTTCGCCTTGAGTCATCTACCCTTTTCAAACACCAATCCGCCCAACCAATGCATACCAGTGATCCAACAGCAAGAGAAGGGCTTTATCACAATAAATTTGGAGTTTTATATCATGTCGTCAAGAGATATATTCGGAGCCAAGTTGGAGGAGCTTGAATCACGGATTGAATCACGCATGGAGGATAGATTACGCACCTTATTTGTCGAATTTGGATTGAACTAGTCTTCGAGCCTAACAAAATTCCAGCAAGGAGAAAGCTTAGAGATGCCTTCAAAGGAGGTACATCCCTCATACATGATATAGCCACGCATGAGGGTGGAGTTCCCTCGATGGGAAGAAGGAGACCCGACGAGATATATTTCACGCACCGAACATTACTTCTACTATTATCGAACATCAGAGGATTCTATGGTGGACACCGTTGTCAACCACCTCGAAGGAGATGTAATTCAGTGGTACAATAAGCTTGAATACACCCATGGGGCTCCGACATTGATACAATCCAAGAAAGCATTGTTGAACCACTTTGGGCCGACCAAATACGAGAACATCAATAAACAACTTACCATGATCTAACAAATCTTCACGATCTAAGAATACCAGATCAGGTTTAAGGAATTATCTTACTTTGCTCATGATTGATCTAATAGATAATTATTATGGACGTTCATCGAAGGACTCAAGCTAAAAATTAACGGAGAGGTTAAAATGCGACAGCCCCACACCGTGAAGGCTGCAACATCTTTCGCCCGAATCCAAGAGGAGCGGCTGAACCAAGATTCTCATAGGATGAGAACCACTCCTAGATCACTAGCATATAAACCTCCATCTACCCCCAACCATCCTTCGCTGCCAAAAAAATTGATGTTAGAAGAGCTACACGACAAATCGACAAAGGAACTTTGTTGGTATTGCAACGAACTTTGGAGCCGCAACCATCGCTACGAAAAAGGAAAGCTTTCATAATAAAATCTATTGAAGAATCTAAAGAAGAGGTCTAGGAACCTAAGGATGAGAACACAAAGGAAGAACTACAATCGACCGATTGCATGACTCACGATTTAGTCGGCCAAACGAACTCGCAAGCAGCAAAAGTTAAAGAATCACTTAAGCAGCATCCCATCACTGTCCTCATCAAGGCTAGGAGCACCAATAACTTTATGAATAGCAAGTTTGTTGCCCAATTGATGCTCCAAAATGATGATTACAGTAGGTTTGATGTTGAGGTCGCTGACGGCCAAATTTTGAAGTGCGACCAATGATGCCCATGGATAAAATTATTACAATAGGACAAAGAGATACTTGATGATTTCTTCCTCCTTCCTCTAGATGATTATGAGGTCATGCTTGATATCAAATGGCTGACTATACTAGGTGATGTTCCCTGAAATTTTTTCAATTTTATCATGAAAATTTTCAACCATGAGAAACAGGAGATCCTATGCGGGAAACGCGGGAGAGACATAATGATAATTTACACACAGCAAATGGAGAAAGTTTTAAACAAAGTAAATAAGAGCTTCCTTATGCAACTTCAATAGCATTCTATGGGGGAGCCAACAAAAATTGAAGACCCAAACCTTCTCGGATCGCTTGCTGATTTTTTAGATATTTTTGCCAAACCGTGCAGTCTACTTTCTACTCATCGACGTGACCACCGAATTCTTATTCTCCCGAACAAACCAGCATCAAACACTTAGCCATATCATTATTGTCACCTCCAGAAAGTTGAAATAGAGAGGATTGAAGAAGAGATGCTTGAAACATGGGTCATCCAGCCAAGTTGCAGTCCCTACTCTTCGTCAGTGCTAGCTTTATCCGACCTCGACAAAGTGTTTATGATTGACGCATTGGGAGCTAGAATTTATGTTATTCACATGCAAGATGATCGACCCTTAATATGCACTGAGGCTCTCCCTGTACTTCTGATAGGACTCCAGCAAGGTTGAGTCCTAATCATTCTAGTAGAAGTCAATAAAAACTCTGCTAAATTGTAATAATGTCTCTTCTATCTTATAAAGGAGTATGGCCAAAGTTTGGATTAGCCCTTAGGGCATAGTAGTCGCTGCCCCCCTTACTGGGCAAGTTGGCCAGGGTTTCCCCCTGCTTAGGTCGGCTATAGAGCCAACCTAGCCGTCCCTTGTTCCTATTAAGGTAGGATGGCTATAGGAAGGGCAAAAAGGTAATTTAACCTAGATAAGTGTCCCTTAGGCTAGGACTTTGATCCCTATTTAAGATGTAGTCACCCCGCCTTTTTGAAAGCAAGCAATTATCATCTTCAATTCAGCATTTGTGCGAGTCTAGGAGGGAGGAACCCCTATAGCGTTCCAAGAGTTGACCCCCTCAAGGATCAAAATCTATAGGGCTCCTTCTGGGGTCTTATCAACTTCATACAATGCTTCTGATCTGTAAAGGGGTACTAATCGCTACTGAATTTAAAATTTGGCATGATACAAGTCAACAACACGAAGGAGAGATGAAAATAGGCTCAGTAAAATTGCTGCTCATATCCACCTCAGACTTAGAATGGGCTCACACCACTGGGAACCTTATTAAGCAGTCATTATTCCAAAAGAAGACTCGATTACTATTAAAGAATAACCAAGTGATAGCCCATACAAGAAAGAAATAACCCCCCGATAAATATCGAAGCAGAAGAAAGTTTGTTATTGAAGATTGAGTTTCCCTTCATCTCTAGCCCTACCAGCAGAAAATTCGAGCCTCAAGGAAGTGGTCCCCTTACTACTTTAACCTTTACAAAATTGGAGATCATAATGGAAACGTGACTTATGAATCATATTGGTGCACCAAAATACAATTGGTCCTCCAAGTATCTCACCATAAATGGAAGTTTAGAGAGGATGACTTAGCCTAGATCAATCCACCTAACATCCCAACTGATGAGGAGGTTCAAGTTCAGTTAATGATTGTGTGAGATCATAGGATCATGATGCACCACCATCCAAATACTACTACACCTGATGGAGAGATACATGACAATGTTGGACCGCTAGACCATGGTGCGCCTACCGTAGAAACCATGAGAAAGATTCAAGAAGAATGGAAGATCGGGATTGTTGAATCTTGAATTTTGATTTTGATGGTAAAACCAATTGGTTTGTTTGTAACCTGTGTGCTGGTGATAAGTGATGCAATATTAACTATGACTGGTAAAATATAAAATAATTATGGAAGAATTTGTTATTGGGCCAGTGTCAAGGTCAGGAGCTCACTGAGAGTCGATCAGGGTTCGAATGATATGGTCGGAAGCTCACTGAGAGTCGATCGGGGTTCCGACAATGTGGTCAGGAGCTCGTCGAGAGTCTGTTGGGATTCGGACGATGTGGTTGAGAGCTCATCGAGAGTTCTCTAAAGGTCAGTCAGGGTTCTGATGATGTGGTTGGGAGCTCACCAAAAGGTGGCCAAGGTTCGAACAATGTTGTCAGGAGCTCGCCAAGTGTTCTCTAGAGGTTTACTGGGAAGTTCATCGGAAATTCACCGACATGTTGTTGGGAGCTCGACAGAAGTTTATTGGAATGATGTTGAGAGTTCGTTGGGAGTTCACCGAAAGAATCAGAAGCTCGTCGGGTGGTTCACCAGAAGGATGTCGGGAGCTCACTAAGAGATCAATTGACGACCGAACAACAAAAATTATGTGTTATAATTGTTTGCCTTAAGTGTCGTAGTGAGCATCATAATAAGAGTTGGTTTTACTAACTCAATTAAGAGGTATTTAGGTCTTAATTGGGCTGATTTAAACTTTTAGAAAGCTCATTTCAGTAACCCAAGAATAGGTAAGACATGGTCTTTGAAGATATAATCTCTTAAGAGATACAATCTTCGAAATTGAGTCAAGCGATAGTACTGCCCAGACTGGCGGTGGTACTGCCCACACTGGGCGATGGTACTATCCAAAAAATAGTCTTCTAGACTGTGTCAAGTGGTGGAAGGTGGTACTGCTCAGGCTAGCGATACTACCGCCATAACACAGTCTCCAAGGGGTAGAGACTGTCAACACCTCAGAGATCCCCAAAAATTTAAATTTTGGTTCTATTTTTTAAGTCATTTGGGGCTTATAAATACCCCACCTATGCTTGCTTGAGGATGCAAGAAAAGTGAGCAAAAACTTGTGAAAACACTATTGTAATTTCTTGATGGCTCTCCTTTTTTCTAAGTGTAGTTTATGTTTAAGGGAGAGTTGAGACCGAACCATTACAAATTAGTGTACCTTCTCTTCTCCTCTCTATTGTTATCATGCCTTTGTATATTAGTTTACTTAATCATTATCAACCTAAGAATGCATTTAAGTTCAAACGCTTTTCGAATTCAAGCTTTATTCGATGAATACTCAAACCGACGCAATTTTTTTATAAGCACCCCCCTCTTAGTGCCGCTTTGATCCTAACAGTCTTAACCTCTCAACCAACTATGATATTTAGTTAAGTTATCACTATCGTTACAAGATGAATCTGATTTGATGATATACCCTCGAGAGATTCGATCAAGCATACTATAACCTCAGGTCATCAGTGACAACTCTATGTTATAGGCAAGTTCTTGAATCGCGAAGATAGGTGAGCCTCGAGGGACTCGACCAACTCAACTTATATCGGGATTCAATTTCTTCCTATAACGATGTAAAGCCATGTGGGTCAATCTTATTATCTTATGCTTTCTGACTTAATATTATCGTAAGAGAGGTTTTGTTTTGGTCTCCTAATATATCGTGTCACATACATACATATTTAATATATATCTACCTTATATATATATATATATATATATATATATATATATATATATATATATATATATATATATATATATATATATATCACATATGCATACCACACCGGATGATCATGAACTGCCACCTAATGTGATGAAGTCCGAGATAATGGGCTCAATCACTCACAATAGGATCTATGTATGTATCAATGTATCTCTATGTCATATGATCATCCATCTCATCATTATCGGTTCCGTCGGATCCTTGGTGCATCACCATGCGTCGCAATTGCTTGTCACAACATTGTGGGTCTCGTTAACACCTCTATGCTCCTGTCGTACCTCTTCGTGTAATTACAACATAATCATAGGCCCGTCAATAAACAAGAAAAATGGAGGGTCGCAGGCCCCAATAGTAATAATAATTACATATACACATATCACAACACATAACTCATGATCATCGGTCCACGTCATACATTATCATGTAGGACTACTATATAATTAATAATTAATTAAATTATTTAATTAATTATTTCTAAAATTTTTAGGATACCCCACCATATGGTTCCTAATATGGCAGGAAAAGAGACTCCTTATGCAGCTAAGAAACCTTAGTCGTTAGGAGTAACCTTACGACCAAGAGTCCTTGGCCATAGGGCAACCTTGGGCGGCTAGGAATCCTTAGTCCCTAAGGAGTCCCTTTGCAACCAACCTCTTTGCTGCAACCTTCCTCGGGTGGCCAGCAACTCTTGGCTACCTAATCAATCCTTACGGTCGAGAGTCCCAGGCCGCAAGATTACCTCTGGCGGCTAGGAAACCTTGGTCACATGGGGTGGCTACTGTCATGGCTGAGAGCTTACTGCTCTCAGCCATGTTGTAGGGCAGTAATAGTTTCTGCCCTTTCCCCTTATCTTCTTGTCAACAATTTTAGCATCAAAGGACCTTAAATACCTCTCTGCAGCACTCTCTACAGTGAGAAAATGTGTTATCTTGATCTGAAAACTATGAAAAAATCATAGTAAGGTACGTTGAAAATAATTTATGCATTTCAATATCATCACATGCAATTTAAAACTCAATCTTTGCATGAGCAATATGACTCTGATACTACTACTGGGAAACCATCAGAGAGAATCCAATGCATAGTAGAAAATAAAACAAAATTGATTTATCATGTTTATCACATCGTCGTGCAAAGATTAGTACATGAACAAATCGTAAAATCAAAAATTGTGAATTGTGTGAGTTTTATTACCTAAGAAGATCGTATATCCCTAAAATTTCTAATTCCAATAGGTGAGGATGAAGGCGGTTAGATGTCCGTCTCTCTAAAGGTATCCATATGGTGGATCGATGCAGCGATGCTCCTCAAATCGTAACCAAAAGCTCGAAACTCTTTTGCATCTTCTTACAGCGAACGTGGAAGAAGATCTCTTATCTTCTTCGCTATTCTCTCATAGTAAGTAGAGGGTGGTCGGTTGAGAAGAGGTAGGAGGGAGGAGAATAGGAGGGGGTGGCCACAGATGCAGCTTATCTTCTGTGTTGGCCACCCTTGCCTCCTATTTATAGAGAACTACCAAAACCCTAATGGATCTTGCCTTAGTGGGTATTAGATCTCCATCAATTATCCTCACTTCTTGGATTATTGGATCTCTATCCAATAATCTCAATTGACCTTTAATTGAGCCTATGCAAGGAGTCTATTGTTGGATCTCATCTAATGAGAACAAGGGTTTATTGGATAACTCATATCCAATCTTTTACTTATTGAAACATCCACCATATGTGTAACCCTCGAGGTCCAATACTGAGCTAGCTATGAGTTTCACCTATCAAAACTCTTTCTAACTCAATGAATTGTTATCCCATAAAAATTCACTCAACTCATCAACTATGGGCATACTAGGCCACTGTACGATAGTCCCTAGATGTTATTGGAGATCTAATCCATTAGACCTTTCTGTCCTTAATTATCATGTATCTATAGTCCCTCATCCATCTAATATCTCATATATCATATTTTAGATATGGTGCTGTCAGGCCACATACAAGTCTATCCGAGCCTCACTCTAGTTGAATTCTCCCAGGAACTTCTTCTCTCTCAATCCGAACGACCCTAGCCAGGGATTTGTGTTGGGAAACCTCAGCGGGTGCATCACATGCGCAGCGAAAATCAAACCAAAAACTAGTTTTCCACACAGATCAAATCGTCGTGCAAAATATTAGAGTCGCGAGAAAATCATAAAAACTGATAAAATCACGACATGTGAAAGATTGATTTTACCTAGGGAGATCATATATCCATGTATTCCAGATCCGGATAGAGAAGATGAAGGAGGTCAAGTGTCCTCCTCTCTAGCAGTATCCACACGATGAATCTCTACAGCGAAACTCCTCCAATCTGATCTCGCAACTCTTGCACAGAGGGAGGAAGGAGAATAGGAGGTGGTGACTAAAGCTGTAGCCTATCAACCATAAGTCTCCCCTCCTATTTATAGAGAGCCACCAAAAACCCTATGGCTCCTACCTTAGTGGGTATTGGATCTCCATCCAATAACCCACTAACTTTACATTATTGGATCTCTATCCAATAATCTCCTTAAGCCTTTAATTGGGCCTTAATCAAGGAGCTCATTAGCATAGAGTCTCATCTAATGAGAATAGGGGCTAAGTGGATCTCTATCCAATCCTCTGTTTGCTGAAGCATCCACCATATGTGTGTGACCCTCTAGGCCCGATATCGAGCTGGCCGTGAGTCACTCCCATCAGAACTCCTTCTGATATAGTGAATTATTATCCCCATAATAATTCACTCGACTCATCGACTATGGACGTACTATGCCACTATGTCATAGTCCCTAAACGGTACAGGAGGATCGAATTCATCGGACTTGTTTGTCCACAGTTACCATGTATCTATAATTTTTCATCCAACTATTATCCTAGAGACCGTATATTGGATATGGTACTATCAGGTCACTTACAGAATCCATCATAGTCTCACTCTAATCAGATTCTCCAGAAGAACTCTTTCTCTCTCAATCCGAATGACCCTGGCCAGGGATTTGTCTGAGCAAGCACATATGGGATATTCGTCTCATGATATCGAGAGTGGTTGATCCTCTATTGACACTCAATTGCATTCGTAAGGTTAGATACCAATCCCGATAACCAATTGTACTAGATCTGAAACTTTTCAAACCTATAAGTATGACATCAAAGAAATGAGTACTCATACAGGCAATCTTTGGTGTCTCAAGTCTAAGGACCATATACACAACTGGGACTATGGAATCACTGTCTGATATTATATATCATTAACCATATAGCATTTCATAAGTGGATCAATCAGTGAACTCATTCTCCAATGAGCTTATCCTTAGTGTCTCTACACAAGTGGCTATGAGACCAGCCACCTCCATCATATGGACAGGTATATAGTACACCGATCTGTCCGATTATCTCAATATCCCTCATGAGTAACCTATGACCAGGATTATTTAGGATCTATATTTAAAAATAAATCGATCTTATTATCGTGATCTCATCACGATCCAACTCTCATTGTACAGAACCAAAGACATCACAATATATATGTAACAAATAATGTGAGAATATGCTAATATTAATCATAAGCAAAAAGATCATATAACGTGTTACACGTGCCATCACTCACATGATTGGCTTGCAAGGCACTTGTAAACAATAATTTGTCCGAGCAAGAACACACGAGATATTCCTCTTATGATACCGAGAGTGAATGATCCTCTATTGACACTCAATTACCTTCGTAAGATTGGCTATCAATCCGGATATCCAATTGTATCAGATCTGGAATCTTCAGACCTGTAAGTCTGATGTCAAAGAAAAGAATACTCAAACAAGACATCATTGATGGCTGAAGTATAACGACCAGACACAACTATAACTATAAAATTATTGTTTGACATTATGTATCATTAACCATACAGCATTCCATAAGCAGATCAATTAGTGAACTCATTCTCCAATGAGCTCTGTATTGTATCCTTAGTATCCTCACACGAGTGGCTATGAGTTCAACTATCTCCATCATATGGATGGAAATATAATATACTGGTTTATCTGATTATCTCAATGTCCCTCTCGAGTAATCTATGACCGAGATTATTTAGAATCTATGTTTAAAAATAGATCGATCTCATTATCATGATCTCATCATAATCTATTCTCATTGCACATAACCAAAAACATTACAAAATATATATAATATATAATTTAATATGAGAAAATACTGATAATAAAAATAATGTAAAAGAATTATGCAGCATGTCACATGTGTCATCACTTACGTGATTGACTTGTAGGGCACCTATAATTAGTACCCTATGTCTCAGTTATAGGATCTATTATATAGTATATATTAGGCCTGATATAGCACATGATCTAAGTGTCACAAGCAGGTATCAAGCGAATCCAGGTTTGGAACATTGGAATGTAGTAAAGTGCATCCTTAAGTACTTGAGAATGATTAAAGATCTTTTATTTATATATAGAGGATGTAGCCTCTAGGTTGAGGGTTACATTGACTCAAGTTTTCAGTCTGATATTGATTATAGTAAGTCAAACTCAATGTATATCTTCACCCTGAATGGAGGAGCAGTAAGCTGGAAGAGTTCCAAGCAAGATACTACTGTTGACTCAACCACAGAGGCAAAGTATATCGCTACAGCAAAAGCAGCAAAGGTAGGGGTGTGGATGAAGAAGTTCATCATCGTACCAAGCATCAAGGAAATGAGTCTCATATATTGCAATAATAACGGAGCGATAGCTCTAGCAAGAGAACCTAGGTCTCATCAGAATTGTTATAAGGATGTTATAACTGATTAGAGAGATTGCGACCCATAGAGATATAATAACAGAAAGAGTTTCATTCGAAGATAACATTATAAATTTATTAACAATGTCGTTATCTTAGATTATATTTGAACGTCACAGGGGTCTGATGGGGATTAGACATATAAGTGATTAGCTTTAGGTCAAGTGGGAGATTGCTGGTTATGGGTGCCTTGCAAGCCAATCACGTGAGTGATGGCACGTGTGATACATTACGTAATCTTTGTTTATTATTATTATTGGTATATTCTCACTTTATATTACATGTTGCATATACTATGATGTACTTGGATTTATGTAATGGGAATTGGATCGTGATGAGATCACAATAATAAGATTGATTCGCATTTAAACACAGATATTAAATAATCTCAATCATAGATTACTCGAGAGGGACATCGAGATAACCAGACATACTGGTGTATTGTATTCTCATCCATGTGATAGAGGCGGTTGGTCTCATAGCCACTCGTGTGGGGACCCCTTGGATATAGTACAAGTGCTCATTGGAGAATAAGTTCACTGATTGATCCACTTATTGAATATTGGATTGTTAATGATACATAACATAAGACAGCGATACTGTAGTCCAAGTTGTGTATTTAGTTCCTAGATTTAAAATATCAAGGATATCTTGTTTGAATACTCCTTTCTTTGATGTTGGATTTACAAGTATGAAAAGTTCTAGATCTGGTACAATCAGTTATTGAGATATGTAATCAATCTTATGAAGGCATTTGAGTATTAATATAATATCATCCACTCTTGATATTGTGAGAGGAATATCTCTTGTGTTATTGCTCAAGCAAATCCCTAGCCAGGGTCGTTCGGATTGGGAGAGAATGAGTTCTTTGATAGTCTCATATTAGAGTAAGACTCTGGTGGATTTCGTATATGGCCTGATAGTACCATGCCCAATATACGATCTTTGATATATTAGATAAATGATGGACTATAGATACATGATAATTGAGGACAGATAGGTCTAATAGATTAGATCTCTTATACCGTATGGGGATTATGACACAGTGGCCTAGTATGTCTATAGTCGATGAGTTCGGTGAATTGTTATAGGATAACAATTCATTAAGTTAGTAGGAATTCTGACAGGTGAACCTCATGGTCAGCTCGGTATTGGGCCTAGAGGGTCGCACACATATGGTGGATGTTTCAACGAGTAGAAGATTGGATATGAATTATCCAATTAGTCCCTGTACTCATTGGATGATACTCAATATTGATGGACCTCATGCATGAGATCCAATTATATGTCAATTGAGATTATTGGATAGAGATATAATAATCCAAGAAGTGAGGGTAATTGGATGAATATCCGATGCCCACTGAGACAAGATCCATTATGATTTTGGTGGTTCTCTATAAATAAGAGGCAGGGGTAGCCAACACAAGAGATAGGCTGCACCTTTGATCGTCCTCTCGTATTCCTTCCTCCCTCATCTTCTCAGCCAATCAGTCTCTCCTTGCTACGAGAGGGCAGCGAAGAAGATAATAGATCTTCTTCCACGTTCGCTATAAGAATGTGCTTAAGAATTATGAGATTTTGACTATAATTTGATGAGTATCATTGTAATGATCCATCGAGTTGAACCTCATTAATCATCTCCAACTAGAACAGAAAGTTTTAGATATATATGATCTTTTTATATAACAAATCTCACACGATTCATAGTTTTTGGTTTTATGATTTTTTCAAATACCAATCTTTGCACGATGACGTGATAAATATAAAATATTATTTTTGTTTTATTTTATAGTTTTTGATTTTATGATTTTTTCGAATACCAATCTTTGTACGATGACGTGATAAACATAAAATATTATTTTTGTTTTATTTTTTTCATTACTCTTTCATGATTTTCCAAAAAATAGGGATAGTGACTCAATGCTGATAAATTGTAATTACTTTATAATCGTAATGTATAATGCTTCAACGCATGATTTCACTGTCTATTGTATAACTCGTATACGCATTCTCGACACTTATCACTGCCACATTCAATGTCACCCTAGAAAGTTATAAAAATTACTTTAATACATTCTTGAAACTGGTTGAAAATTTTAATCTTCACTACTCTCAGAATGATTCGGTTCTATCTTTAATTTAAACATCAAAGATATTCTTGTCAGATCACCTCCCAACACACTTGTGTAAAATCATTCATCGAGCCTCTTTTCTCGACATTTTTTATCTATGACAAGTGTCAAAGTGAGTCTTGATTGGATTCTAAACCCTGACTTAACAGTCTACTATCTAATCTAACTTCGGGAGAACATTTTTCTCAATCCACTAAAACAATACTCCTAATCATGCAGGCTAAAGAAGTTTATGCTACAGAAGAGATTAGACCGGGATACCGGCTGCATCATGATGAGTGGAACACCCAGTGACCACGAAGGTCTATTTCTGTAGGGATCAATCACTTGTAATAAATACCAGTGAAGTCAAGGCAGTGTGACAGTATCTATCGTACGGGCGGAGGACTTTGTTGTGTGACTACAAACATGCTTGTCAACGAGTGTTGGCAAATAAAACGCGACACACACCGCTGCTCATGCCGACATGACATGGTTAGATGTCAATGGATGTTGGATGTCTTGTTTGAGATTGCACTAATGAGATGTGATTATTATTCCCAATCATGCTTCTATAAAGTCGATTACTTATACATTAAAAATTAATATGTATAAAAAGTCCATGTGATTAGATGACAATATTGAAATAAATTTACTAGAAGGAGTAAAATATATTTATAATTATAAGTAATTAAATAAAATATGAAAAAAAAATATTCATCATAATCAATACTTAACGCATAGCAACCTAGTACGATCAAGGTGGCCAAGGCTTCCATCAATTATTGATCCACATGCACATCAATCCAATATAAAATATTAAGAGAATATTTCATTCATATCATACAATATTTTTTTTTATAGTTGAATCGATTATAAAAAATCACCACATTACTAATACTCAAGACCTCTACTATATTCCATTATCGACTTAAGCACAAAAAGAAACTTATGTCAAAAATCTAATTAATTTTGCTTTTTATATAGATTAACATCTGATCAAATATTCGAGACCTTCTTGATTTCACCTTTACACAACGCACGCTCAAACCAAGTCAAATTGTTGATCGGGTCATTATCGTTATTATGTATAACATATAAAATAAAAAAGAATTATCTAAAATTATAATGAATATACTTCAAGAAATCTTTAAATACTACAATTAAATGGTACAAATTGGGATACACAAAAAAAAAACTAAAAAAAAGATATATATATATATATATTATAAATAAAATATTACGAGTAATACTAACTGTACTAGCAATATTATTTTGTGCAAAGCTTAATAGTAAAAAAGATTAACATAGCCCGATCTAAAAATAACTGAAACATCACAATTATACTGAGGTAATGCCAAATGGGTCCTTCGGTTCCAAGTTTCTCTCTCTCTCTCTCTCTCTCTCTCTCTCTCTTCTCCAGAATCAAAAAGTGAAAAGCATGCCAATTTCTTTTTGGTATTCACTTTCCCATTCCAAACTTTGCAACTTTTCGGTGGACCAAAACACAAGAAAACTGAATATTTCTTTTTTTTTTTTTTTCCTCCAATTTATTTTCCCATGCACCCAACACAACAATCTCCTTTGTGTGAAAAAGACCGCTCTTTCTAAGTGCTCCCACCATCCTCCGAAGCAATCCTGCCAACAGCCAAACACAACCCCAATGAGGCCACAAGGTTGAGGTGATAGCCACCCTCTTGATATGCATTATCCTCTAAACTGGATCAGAATCTGTGTAATAATTTTACTAACCAATCTAGTACGAGTAGAAATTAGAGATCATAAAAAGAATAAAAAGACTCTTTTGGCGTCGGGTAATTAAAGCCTCTTTATTTTTATTTCGTTGATAAAATATTTATAAAAATAAGAAGGCTCTCCAGTATCTATAAATATTTCTTAGTTTCGATATGGTAAAATAAATTGCTTCCAAGTTAGTGGAGTGTAGGCCTCAAACTAATTTGCTCAATGGGGACTCTTGGTGTTCTGGTGGTGAAAACTGAAGGTGATATTTATTTGTTTAAACACTCAAATTGAATTGTGATGATTCCGTGCGAGGGGACTGGATTAGAGGTTTAGGTTTTGTACTTCGTAATCATAATACTGCTCTGGTGTGTTCTGGATGCATGTTTTTTTTTTTTATCGTTGGGAGGCGTTAAGCTGTGAGGCGATGGTTATGCTTTTGGGATTCAAGAGGTGGTATTGGCAAGATTCAGACAGATACATATCGAATTTGAATCGCTACTCTTGATGGTGCAGAGTATTATGCATAATTTCTAGGGCTCGTTAGACAATTTTGATATGTATATTATTACTCATGTATTTAGAGAAGAGAATGAAGTAGTCAATCGGTTGACTAGGCATGTTAAGTACTCGGAAATCTTTGTTTTTTTAAGAAGAGTGGCCCTCTCGATTGGAGTTTTTGTTTCGTATAATGCTATTTTTTGTTCTCCCTTGATTTAGTAAAGAAATTTTCTTTTCAGCAAAAAAAAAAAAAGACTTCGAAATTAAGGATCGACTGCTCTAACTTTAATGTGTTTTGATGCGGTGTGGAAAGAAAAATATATTTTCCGGTCATCTTTGACGCATCTCTCTTACTATAGAGTTCACCTTCTTCAAGCTGCTTCCGCAGGAGGCGGATCGAAGCTCCCGAGCCTGAGCTCAGCTCACCAACACAGACCAATCTGAGACCTCAAGTTCATGTATGACTTCGTCGCTCCTCGATAGCACGTCTCTGACTTCTACGTAGCACAGCGAAAGAAACATAACTCGTCGCTACATTAAACTAGTAAAAGCCATACTTCCTACAAGCAGATCCTCCACCCACGTCTATAAGCACAGACTGAAGACTGAAGTAATCATCCTCGTTGAAACATAAGAAACATCTCAGTTGATGATTCTGAATCAAACAAGGTCTATGGATCAGAAGAGTAGCTGTTTGCTAATCCAGATCTTAACTGTGCACCTGGTGGAGATGATGCAAACCCACAGACCTCCCTAGAAATGGTAGGCATCTTCAAGTTCAACAAAATACATGAGCTCAGCCTTCAACCTTTTCAGTCAAGCAAGCTCAAGGCACAAAAATGACGACACTTTGGAGGAGGAAACAGGCCATGAATCCACCAGCATTATTTGCATAGCTTTACTACAAACTATTACAAGATTGCAGAACAACTTAGATCATTTAAGAGAAGACTGATTGCATAGTTTGTAATTTGATCAAGGCATAGATGAGTTCATTTAAGAGAAGATAAAAGACTGTGTACTAGTCACAGGCAAATGGTAACCTCTTCCTGAAGTGATGGCTTTATATGCACATATGAACATGCCATTCATGAGAATAAAATATAGGAAAGGATTTGACTGCATGAAACCTTTAGCACTGTAGTGATCATGGAAGGTGACAAGTTGGTACTTGATTAATCTAATCAAATCAACAAAAGCTGCTATTGAACCAAAGAGGTTCTGTTAGGTTGCTAAATCTGAATCAACTCTTGCATATGTTTGACTGAAATATAAGAAGTAAGAAGGACCTCAAGGAATCTCCAAAGGAAACAACGGCTGCACACTGACTTTGTCTTCCCAAATGAAGACTACTACAATAATGCCTGATGTATGACCCGAAACTGGACGCTTACAAGCTTTACAAGATCGATCATGATCTCAAGCTCATGAAAGAAGAGGAGAATTGTTCTTGAGGTATAGCCAGTAAAAGCAAATCATTGAAAGATGGAACTGGAAGCCCAACACAGGGAGGGAGGCTAACATCCATGCATTAATCTGATAATTTTGAATACTTATTGGGTTGATCTTGATAGAGGAAAAAAGATTCAGGTACAGCATAATCCAGCATCAATCCTGAATTCTGAATTTGATGATCATCAAAAAAAGAGTAAAGCACTAGAGATGATAGACACCCATGTCGATATCGAAACTATGCATGAACTAATCTCAGAAAGAATATGAAATTTGCACTTGATATTACAGCCAGTGATGAGAATAACATTTCCTAAAGCACAAACAAAACAAAATCTTGCGCTGCACACAACTTTGGGAATCCATATTGATGTAATACTATATTTACAATGATACATCTGAAATGAATGTTTAGGCTTGACAGTGCATTGGCATATATGAAACTGGAAATGTGTGTTACCAGCAAATTAAATCTAAGATGCATATTGAAGTATAAACAAACGGAATAAATTGACATGTTTTTGGCCCCGTTCACATCCAGAGAAAGATGAGAAGGGTGCCAACACATGGTGATGACTTGGAAACTTTCTATGGATATTTATCTCATGAGGAACATATAAGAAAAAGAGACAACAAAACGATGAAAGGAAGAGAGATCTTATTGATGTGAGGTCTGTATAATGCACAATACATAGATTTCACATCATTAGTGCTTATAGTTGCAGTGACATTTAAGCAGATGAATTCAGGGTAGCAACAATGCTGAAAGTGCAATCTTCTAAACACACGCCCAAAAAGCCTAAAGAGTTGGCTTCAAGTTGAAAGAAAAATTTTGTGCCAACCCTTACAAGAGAATGAAGTCACCTCAAAAAGTCAGCGCTTTTGATTAAAATGGAAGCAGTGGATCTCAAAGTAGAATGAATAATATCCATTATTGCTGTAAATTTGGTATTTACAACTGCACAATGCTTATTTTTTATGTTATTTGTATGGCCATTGTCACTATCTTTTGAAGAACAAATTTGCCGGGAATTCTTTATTTGCAAAAAAATAACATAGGAATATGACATAATTCAGTCAAATAAGACTACATTTTTAGGTATAGATTTAACAACACTAACATCAATGAATTTGACTGAATCCGCATTTAATAATTTAAGATGCGCATTATTTCAGATTTCATTAGAAATCATTTCCAACAATAATAAATAGCAAAGTTTTTGAACAGATTCTAAACCCAAGCCAAAGCTAAAAACAAACAAAATTGAGGTTGCTGCATGCATGCATAAGTTTCTCTTACATTGACAGAATCTAAGATTCAAACTTCAGAAACCTAATACTTGGCAATAAGAGAACTTCGACCCAAGTCATGATAAGCCATGATCAAAATTGTTTCCCTTGAACAATAATCCATAATTGAGCACACAATTTACCTACAGAGATTGTGTGCCTCAAAGCAACATGATGAACTGAGGTAAGTCTATCAAGCAGTATAAGGGTTACCTTGCAATTTGCTTGTCTTTATAGAATGAAGCTCTGAGTAGCTAATATCAGAAAGCCAGCAGCATCAATAGAGTACTGATGTATCCACAGGTTTTGGTTAGTGTAAAATAAAAAGCAAGAGTATATTAACATGACAGAAGCAAGTCATATGGGAATTGGAAGAAAAGTCTAAACAAATAATTAAAAAAAGAAACTACATTAATGACAATGAACATTCAGGCAAAGAACAACTTCCCTTCAAGAAAACTGCCAATTTTTTTATGGACCCAGGTCCAGTTGCATGTAAGAAAAATGTAAGCTAGGATCATCTTGTGTGAACAATCAAGGCCAAGGTCAAATTGCAATGAGACACATGCAATTGATTGATTGGTGTAATTAGAGTACCTTCTCCAGATTAAATTATATTCTCACTTCTCATGACCAAGTTTACAATATTCTGAGTGACTTGTTAAATGAGCAGCAAGACTATAATCTAAAGACCATAAGACAAAGAGGATAGCAACCTAAAGCAGCATGGAGTCCAAAGTTACGAATGAGCAAATCATCAGAACTTGTGGTTTTCCTTCTGAGAGAAGACTAAAATTCCAGCTTCAGTGCAGTATAACTGCAGTCAGATAAATATATAGTATGTTTCATGCTAGCTTACTGAATAACCTCGGATAGGATATGAAGATAACATAGGTTGAAAGTAAGTATTAAAACCACAAGCTGCTGAGAATGCTCAAACTGCAGCTAACAAATATGTTCACAGAAGAAAGAGAACGCGCATGCGCAATGACGACGAACAGTAGCAGCAGAAGTAGTATCAGAAACAGTAGCCATACATAGATGAAGAGAAGAGACTTAGTAAGATGGTGGCGGCTGAGGAGCTGCAGCAGACGCCCAAGCGCCGAAAGCCTCAATGGGCATCTCACCATTAGGCGAAAGATTCCGCGGTAGATTGTACAGCGGCGTCGACACACCTCCATTGCCCCTTTGGCTCTGCTGCAACTTAATTGCCTCTGTGCCTAGAGGAGCTCCCGCTGCCGCGGGTTCTTCTTCCTCGAGGGGTAGACGCTCGTACGTCGCGTTCGAGAATGTGGCTGCGATCACCATTACGGTGCCTAATGAAACCAATTCGCCCATAACATTACCTCCCACCACCTGCCCCTGGCCGCCGGCTAAGTAGATCGTGAGCCCGGTTGCCCCAGGTGGGGATGGCTCCGGAAGGAACGCCCCAGAAAGAGAGAGGATCTCGAAGCGGCCATGGAGGACGATGACCCCCGGCGGTGCACCTGGCTGTCGAAGCGTGACATTGGTGACGACCCCACGGCCGCTCAAGATGCAGACACCGCACTGCCTCCGGCGAGCGAAGGTCGCCACGGCGTCCATGATGTCCGTCCCGCTCGCGATCTCGAGGACTTGCGATCGGAGCGCGCTGGGGCTTTCTGTCGTAATGATGATGGGTGGCTTCGGCTTGTTCTTGGACCCAGGCGGCCGGCCACGCGGGCGCTTGCCAGTGATATTGCCGCTCGCTCTACCTCCTGGGCCAGCCTCGACCACCTCAAGGCCGCCTGCGGACTGGACGTCGGCATGGCCGTCGTCGTCGTTGGGGTGGTTGTTGCTGCCACTACTGTTGGTGGTGGTTAGCTCTTGGTCTCTTCTGCTGAAGTGGAAGTTGCGGTGGTCGTCGGCGCTGTTGGTGTTGCGGGGATGGAGGGAAGGAGCCGAGGTCGCAGAGGTGACGCCGGGATTGGCCCCTCCCACCGCCGCAGCTCCGGTCCACCACCAGTTCGCCAGCTCTTCAGTCAAGTATGAGCCCAATATTCGATGAAGAAAAAGAGAAGGCTATCTATAAAAGAGGAAAGAAAGAAACAATATATCAACTTCCTACTCTCTGCTGATAACCATCATCTTTCCAGCTTTTACCCTTCACATTCTTTGTGGCGCAGATCAATCAGTGCCGCGTTCCCTTTTCTTTTGGTTGCTTATCTCAGATCTGGTGACATGAAGGAGACAGAATCCAATCTCTACTCGAGTCAGAGGTGGAAACTAGAGAGAGAGAGCACCTAAACCAAACAACCAAAGGGCCGGCGAAACACATGAAGCTCCAAACGAGCAGTACCAGTTGCACTGCTGAGGGTCCCCAAAGGAGAGACGATCCAAAAAAACTCCAGAAGTGCAGATTCACAGGTTTTCAGTACATCGACAATCAACTAGAGGTGGCTTCTCGTTCATTTGAAGGGGCCATGTAGCAAGTACAGGATAACCCACCTCAGTGCTGCTGCCGCTGCTGTTGCTGCCGCCGCCGCCGCTTATGCAAAGCTATCCTACTCTTTGTCCTGATTCCTCCCCCATAATTAGAGACACAGAGAAGACCACGACAGTTGTCTCCCTCTTTATCTGGTCGTTCCATGGCTCTCCTGGTAATCTATGACTTTGATGCTCTGGTCTTCTTTTAATGAAATAAATGGTTGGGTGCTGTATTTGGTCAACCGCTCTATATTTCGACCTCTTCTCCCTCTGGTATATCTGTCGGCCTGCCCGTCACTCGATTTGTTGCGTTGCTGATCTGAGGGAGGAGAGAGAGAGTGGGAAAACCACGTCATCGTCACGAGTCCCGACACAGCATCGAATGCCCACAGGACAAGGGAGAGGGAAAGAGAGTGAACATATCATTCAGAACAGATCAAACCATGAATGCCGGCCTTCACTGCGACTGGCAGGCTACGACAAGGCCCTCAATCACCGTTTCTCGAACCCGAAGCAGTTCTCATTTACCCAGTTCCGTCCCCATGGCGGATGGAGCATGACCCTCTCGCCTTGGTGTCTCCCTCTCGAGCTGTATAGTTCCATGGATTCATGCATGTGAGACCTGTACATATGGAGTATCATAAGCAGGTTTATCGCAAGAAGCTAGGAGATTAACTCTTACAGACAACACCATCGGAATCACGTCAGTCAACCTCTCGTTCATCGGAATCTGCTCCCGTCATCTTTGACTAAACTCATTCTTTCCCCATGATAGAAACTTGCTAGCTAAGCGACCAACGCAAAGAGCACTGTCATGGCTACAGATCCATAATTATCATAATCTTCATTTTAATTGCCAATATAAACTCATTCAAGATATGATACTCTAATGAGGGCAATGGAGAGCGTCGTTCTTAGCATTCATAGAGAATCTGCATGTCACGTATAGATTTTTGTGTGGTTGCTTAATATTCATTGGCTGGTGGGAGTTGACATCTCGAATTGACGCCCATTTTACTTGATTCCGCATACGTGGACCCAACTCTCACAACCTCGGTGTTATCCAAGCTTCCTCCTATCTTAGAGACGTAGGCTTAGGTTTTGTTGCAGCCATACTTGCATCTCATCAGGTAAGAGGTGAACAAGTAGTAATATAGTCAATAGCCTATAAATACATCAAACGTTCAGATTCGCACAGGGCTTTGGTGAGAAATTAAGTGAATGGTAAGGGTGAGCAATACATGCTCGAGATGATACGGAAGTGGCGAATGCATTTAGATAGCTTATGTAAGATTAAGATTGTGCATAAATTATCAAGTAATGTCGAAGTTTTGTTGAACTATATATCTTTATTTTAAATAAGATAAAGTATACATGCAAACCAAGTGTTACAATATATGCAAATCCATAAGCTGCCATATAATTCTCAAGCGAGTTTGCAAACCATCAGTAATGTTGGATGATGGAAACCATTTGTGCTACACTAGTGTGATTTAAGAACCTATTTGAAACACACACACGAAGCTTCAGAACCAACTTCAAATTTTACTCAGGTAATTAAGTAGATCTGCATTTAGTTTTAATTGTATTGGCAAGAACACAGGCAAAAGATAATCTTTGCAATAAACAGAATAAACCGGAGATGATAGAATACCTCTCTCTTTCATTCTTTGTAATTACTGGACCTGAAGCCATATTCTACTACTTCCTCATCTTCTTCTTCTTCTTCTTCTTCTTCTTCTTCTTCTTCTTCTTCTTCTTCTTCTTCTTCTTCTTCTTCTTCTTCTTCTTCTTCTTCTTCTTCTTCTTCTTCTTCTTCTTACATGACTCTTACACGCTCCTGGTGGTAACTGTGGTGAGGTTGTAAGTGCCCATAAGCCGACAGAGAGAGAGAGAGAGAGAGAGAGTTCCGAGGCTTTCATTTCATTCACTTCACTTGCAAGCAGATCGAGAGGGAGAGAGAGAGTTCCGAGGCTTTCATTTCATTCACTTCACTTGCAAGCGGATCGGGATCAACGGCATCTGCCAGTCTGCACTGTGTTCTTGCACGCTTACGGCCGTCCACCCATTCCCAGAAAACTCGCAGTGCTCGTCCACGATTTCCGATGTTACTCAGTGTTCTGTCCTGTTTTCACCCTTTTTTTTTACCTTTTTGTTCTCCATGAATAAACAAAGCTTAACATCTTAAGAATAGGGAGATGAGATGTACTCGCACACAAGTGTATAACTACGTGTTGAATCTATACAAGCTGATATTTAGAAGGTACATGAATTGTATAAAAATAAAATACTTGTTCCACGTTTATCACATTTTGAGAGTATATTCTTGGGTATGTTCCTGAAAAAATACATTTTTTATTTTTTTATTTCAAGAAAGCATTATTTTTTATTTTTTAAAATAATATCTCTATTTATTATAATTTCATGATTTCTCAATATTTGAATTATGTCAAAATTCTACATTTTTTTCTATTAAAATCTTAACTAAAATGATGAGACAAAAAAATCTAAACTAAAAGAAAGACTGTCATATGCTAAATATGCTTTCTTAGAATAGGTTATCGCATGGCACTAAGAAATTAACTAAAATAGAGCGCCGCCCATAGTCCCACATTTAATTTTTTTGAAGTTGATTGTCATGTGATTCTTAAAACAATGATGTCTACATTATAGTTAATTATTAATATCCTTTCCTTTAAAATCTTTGTTATGGTAGTAACAATTTTAAGATTATTTAATATATTTTAAATTTTGAATAAGCAATTTTTAACCATTGATTGATAGTAGTGATTACTTTAAATTCTTATCTAACTTTTGGATTTGAAAATGATCCATATACATAGTAAACATAGTTTTACTTTAAATTCTAGTCAAGTTTTGTCACCATTGTTAGAAATATTAATATAAAATGAAGAGATAAACTAAGAGAATAGTGATATATCACTAAAAATAAAATAGTCAGATTTTTGGGTTGAATTGATATCAGATATATTGTATAGTAACTCTACCAAAGTTTGAAAGACTCTTCAATATTTAATTTCTAACATGATATTAGAAATGAAAAAGTTCTAAATATTTTACTTGAAAAAGTCCTCCAATTGCGCTCCCCATATTTGTTTTTACCTGAGGGTGCCCTCTTTTTCACTTGAAAGAGACACTCTCATACTTTTATTTAAATGACTTGCTCATACATGTTATTTAGAAAATATCTAATTTTAATAATTAATTATTATCAAAAAATTTAAAATAGATAAATGACACTAATCATCTTAAAATTATGTCTTAAAGATCATTAGTATCAACATTTTTATTTTTAATTTTTTTATGGTAATTAATTATTAATTTTTTGTATAGCATATATGATCAATTGAATTTAGTGAAAATCTATGTTTATTCCCAATAAAAAAATACACACTAGGTAAAAGAGAATGTGATAGAGTCATTTTGTTATGAACTTAATTGAAATTATCTAAGTTACATAGCATTATTATGTTATTCATTCACAAAGGGTCAATCTAGTTACAGCCTCGCTCGAGTCCTTGAGTATGTATAAAAGAACAAATTAATTAGTTCTGAAAATGTGCGATAGACAAGTAATGATATATCGCAAAGAGGATAATTTTATAAGTAATTTAGTAAATATTTAGTATGTAAGAGAGAAAACAAATAACTTAAAAAAGGCCAATGAATAATCATAGTCCACAAATAACTGCTCACTAGGTGTCAAGTACGTTGATAAATTTTTATTAAATTCAATTAATGCCTAATACTATCTCAAATCCTTCATCCAATCTTGTGCTACCCAAGTGATTCATGACACACAAAAATTAAATCATTCTGAGACCGTTTTATCAATTCCGATGAGTGATTATGGTGTAATCATGTAAACTTTTTGTTCATGATTTTTAAGTAAAAATATAATAAAACACGTTATCAAACATATGTACAAGAAAATAAAAAAAAAATATTTATTTATTGCTGAATATATTGTAGGTTGAATATTTTATAATTCATTATAAAATATCTAAAGATTTGATTTAGATGAATAAAAACAAGAAAAAGAATATTAAGCTAAAGCGAAATGAGTCTGGTAATCGAAGGTTGCAGATAAGTGACCCATCAAATGACATCAGAAAAATTATGGGCGAAATTTTAAACCCAAAAAGTTAAAAAGACTCGCTAACTTAAGCTTTAAACGGGTCTCAGCATGCAAGCACTCAAATGTTCTTCGGTGTGATAGATACCAAATCCAACGAGACCGGCTACCTTTATGTCGTTTGCATGCTTTTTTTTCTCTCTTTTCTTTTTTGAGTTGATGGGCGTAGACATACATGTTTTCAGTTCCACTGAGGAGTCTATTCAGGATGACAACGCCATATTAGACTGTGCATCGTAGTGTCAACTTCATGTTGAGAGAGAAGAGAAAAGACTGACGGACATTAATTAATATCCTATTTAAATTTTATGATCGATGAGAGAGAGGGATAAGATGGCGTGACGAGTTGAACTTTTGGGCAAATTGGGGGGCAAATCATGTTACACTAACATAATGTCCGACCCCAACGAATAGAAGTGTTTGTGTTTTATTTAATTAGCCATATTATATATATATATATATATATATATATATATATATATATATCAAAGCACATGTGACATATGTGTGTGTATTATGGTGGTGACAATGTGGCACGTTTGGGATTAGATGAGCTTTCGGTTGGGTCGATTATGAAACGACTTAAATCTCAATTTCGATTTTGAATTGATTCTTTATTAATGAATAAGCAAAAAGAAGATGTATCATATTAGATCATAGAAAAATAATTTTTTTTTTTGCTTCTATGGTAGAGCATCCGAGAGAATACAAAAATCTAATGTGAGAGTCTTACATACGGAACTCGATTAAAAATTTTTTCCTTCTCATATACCTAAATACATTTATGTGTAATCCCGATTGACCCTGTCATTTGTTCTATACCTTAAATTATTATCGGAACATAATATCATATTCACGTACATTAACAAAAGAAGATATTTACATATTGGGTCATATTCACTTGAAAGATTTAGACTATATATATTGGGTTAATCCATATATGTATGAACTCAAAAAGAATCGGATTATATATATTGGGTTAACAAATAATCTAACAAACTAAAATTTTGAATTGAGTTATTGGTAAATATGATGCATGTTAACTTCGATTACCTTGATTCCAACTCAATGTTATTTGATTTTTCACTTATTTGAATTATAAATGAGTAATTAGAAACTGAATTAAAATTTATAATTAAATGAGATGTCCATTTTTTTACTAAATTTAGAATCCTATCATTTTACTAAAGTTAGGCTTTTGATTTAATTTTCTAGAAATTAAAATAATATAATATATTAAAAATTCAATAGAATGAAATCAATGTGTAATCAAGGAAGATGAAAAGAATATAAGTTTTGAGATATTATTAAGTAATTATAATAGATAAAAGTTATTAGTTAATGTTGCTAGATTTTATGTCGTGACCAGGGAGTTAGTACGGCTCGATTATGTCCATGTGCGTAAGATCGTCCGCGTCAGATTGGGAGGACAGGTAAGGCTCGGTCAAAGTTTTGAGCGGTGTCTTGCGATAGCAACTCGGGTCGAAACTTTTGTTGGAGCACCTCTCAGGTCTTCAGTTGGCTCCTGCAAAAAGGCCTCGGTCGGGGTGGTGTGTGTCCAATGTGATCCATCCGATGGCTAAGTTAGCTCTCAGGGTGTAGAAGCTGAAAGCTGAGGTGTTGAGTAAAGTAGACGTTTTTTCCTTTTTTACCATCCCCGTGCTCTCCTCCCCCCAACCACAACCCAACACCCCCCCCCCCCCCGCCCGCGGGGATGTCGAGGGGAGGTCATACCGAGACCATCAATGCGATCGATGCCCTCCGATGGCTTGGAGGTACTATTTCGCATCAAGCGCTGCCGTCACCAGTTCCCGAAGCCTCGATCGACGGGATCCATGCCCGGCGGCCTAGCACTATGTCAGCTCGATTGACATTATACCTGATCAGTGATGTCATGTCAAGCGCCGACATGGATCACCAACCCTGAGGCGTCGGGGAAAGTCAACGTGGCTGAGGTGACCTGGACCCCAGGCACTGACATGCCCCTCGGGGACTAATGTGTCTGAGCTGACTCGATAAGCCTAATATTTATCATATCATTATCCCTCCCCTCCCATAACCCAAAGGCCCCCACCCCCCCCGGTGTTTCCATTGTCAAGGTCACGCAATCCTTTGTTGGGGACTACTTGATTGCGATTTGATTTTGGATGTCCTTATCTTTGGTCGGAGCCGTAGGTGGAGGAGTGGGCCAAGGTTGTGGCTTGCACACACTGACCGACCTGGGGTCGACTTGGATTGGCTGAGACTCGAAGCTGGCATAGTGTGGGCAAGATTCCAAGCCAGCTTGACTGGTCGAGATCGAAATCCTGCTAGAGTTGGTCAGGATTGAAAGCCTACTGTAGTTGATCGAGATTGAAGGCCAGTTGTAGTTAGTTGGGACTAAAAGCCAATTGGAGTTGGTCGAAACTAAAAGTTCACGATATTTGGTCAGGACTGAAAGCCCACTATAGTTGGTTAGGACTGAAAACCCGCTGGAGTTGTTTAGGACTGAAAGCCCGCTGGAGTTGGTCACGACTGAAAGCCCATTATAGTTGGTCGGGACTAAGAGCCCATTATAGTTGGTCGAGACTGAAAGCCTGCTATAGTTGGTTAGGACTAAAAACCAACTAGAGTTGGTCAGGACTGAAGCCCACTATAGTTGGTCGGGGCTTAAAGCCCGATGTAGTTGGTTGGAATTGAAAGCCTATTGGATGGCTTGGGAATTTTGCGTCGCTTGAGCGTGGGCTTTTGTCGCATAGCTGAACTTGTTGTATATGCCGTATTGACATGTCTTATCGGTCAACAGCGAGTGTCGAGTGCGATTTTGTGCCTGATGCCAAGATCTCCTTGGCCATGTGTCATGTCATGTTGCATGCGATATGTCCACGTTTTCTCGCTTTCTTTTTTTTATTTACTGTAGTGTCAGTGCGAAGGTCGGGTTCTCGAGGCATCACTAATGAGCTATATCTCACTTCGGGGAGTCGAAGCGGAGGTTTCCCTATAAATACCCACCCCTCCCCCACCCCCACACCCCCCCTCCACATACCTTCGACGAAAGTTTATTTTCACATCTTCTTCGTCAATCCAATGTTTTCCTCAATTGTGCCTCCTTGACCATTGTCCTCGGGCTCCAACTAATTCTTGCCTCTTGGTCTCCTCCCGAGTAGGTCAGGATGGTTTTTTCCAGTTTGACCTCTTCTTCTGCCTCCTCCACTTATTCTTGGACCCCCTCGAGCTCATTTGTTCAAGCCGTGGAGGATCCTTCGGGTACCATGGAGGCGACGAGCCCAAAACCTCAGGTAGTAGAGGACCCCTCGGGTAGTCCCGAGGTGAAGGTTCTTAGTTCATCCTCAGGGGGTATGACCCCTATGGATGCTATGGCCTTTGTGGCCTTGAGAGTCATGCGATTGTATTACGATTGTGATTCGGTCGTAACCGCAGAGCGTTTGGTGGAGGCCCAGGAGCATTACAGCATCTCGAGGGAATATGAGCTTCATATTCCTTTGCCTGGGCAACATCGCTATGACGATTTTTTGAGTGGCTTTGGGCTATCGATCGACGCCCTTGAGGTGGGACTTTGGTTCCCGCTTCACCCTATCATCAAGGCTTGTCTCGAGGGATGGCGGATCTTGCCATCACAAATGGTGCCTAATTCATGATACTATATGGTGGTATTCCTTGGGGCATGCTGAGGGGCGGGCATTGTTCCGACCTGAGACTTGTTCATGGTCTGCTTCTGCCTATGTCAGGGGCAGGTTTGTTACTACTTGATCGCCCGAACCAGATTTTGGGTGAGTGAGGCTCCCTCCAACAACATAGGTTGGAAAGCCTGATTTTTATTTATTTCGTGTGGTCAGGGGTGGGGTTTTCGACCTGAGTGGACTGCTCGAACCATGAGCAACATCTCCCTTTGTCTTTCAGACGAGGAGTCCAAACTGGTCAGGAAACTTATGGGCATCTTTCCTCTTCCCAAGCTATTAGGGACATGACCGAGACATGGTTGGTCGAGGTAGGACTCAACCCGGCCCCTCGGGGTACGACCCATTTCGCTACCTTTTATTGCTTTGCCCAAATTGTGATTTAATCGACTAACCTCTTTTTTTTTCTTGTTCTGTAGACATGGTAAACCTTCATAGAGTGAAGGGCATGTCGCACGCTCCTGCGAGCCGACCCGTGCCACCGCCTGAGGAAGAAGTACCGACTGCAACAGTCAAGAAGTGCCCCATTGAAGGGGGCAGCAAGCTACCGAGGAAGAGGACCAAGGTGGTAGCCAAGAAGCCTCAGAAGGGCGCCTCCTCCCAAGGTGCTGCTTGGGAATCTGCCCCTAAGAAGGAGCATGCTCAAGCACAAAGTTCAAAAGGGAAAGAGCCCATCGGGTGACGAGGAATTAGGAGGGAGTCGAGTGCTCCCAACACCCTCAAACCATGAGGACATGTACGAGATGGAGGATTGGGCTGAGGGGGATAAATATTTTGCTACTGGATGACTGACCTATCGGAAGTGAAAGGGGAGGCCCCCTCTCAAGGCACATTAGTCCTCGCTGCCAGCCTCAACTCAGTTCTGAACTGACAGGGTAAGCTCGGTTGAATTCACGAGGGGGGCATGACACCCGACATTGGCAAAGCAACTATATGGGGCCCCCTCCGAAGAGCTTGTTGACCGAGTGGCGAGGCCAATGGTTTGGGTAAGTGCAGTTTTACTTCACTTGTTATGTCTTTACATCCTTGATTACTGACCTATTTTCTATTCCACGATGAGGTTTTCATTTCTCCATCGTCATGATTGACTTTATGCATGATGCCAATCGAGTAATCTGCATGTTAACTGAAAAGGTCTCGACACTCCACGCCAAGGTTTGAGACCTGAAGGCAGGAGCGAGCCCGAAGGTAGTAGTAGCTGCCAAGAAGTAGGCTACCAACCTCGAAGCCAAGATGAAGCGGCATAAGGCTGTACTCGAGGAGGTCGAGCAGCGCTGCAAAGAGCTTGAGAGGATGACAGACAATGATTGCGGGGAGCTAAAGAACCTACGGGAGAAGAGGCATGGCCTAGAGGACGAAGTCCTCAAACTGGTTCGGGACACCGAGGCGCTGCGATTCGAGTTGAAGTCGATCGGTGCCAAGGCCGCTGTTGAATATAAGGAATCTCGAGGCTTCCAGTTTAGGCCAGAGAGGATGGGGCAAGTGACATATGAGTTTGGATATTGCGTCGCGCTAGCGTGCTTCTGGGTGAAGTACCTGGACTTGGTGGTCGAGGAAGACCCATTCATAGACCAACCTGAGGACACCAGCATGCAGATGGAGGCCGAACAACCATTCGATGATAGCCTGCCCCCCGAAGACTGAGCCACCAATGTACTATTTTTGTTTTGTTTGTCGGGTGATCCCTGATCTTTGTTCGGTCGCCCGACTGATATGTAAATTTTTTTTGGCTCAAAGCAAGTTTCGTTTCGACTAATGTGTTTCTAATTGTTCATCTTTGTTTGGTCCCGATCTTTGTTCGATTGTCCAACCAACTACAATCTTTTCCTTCAAGTATAAAATTTCTTTAGGTTCGAGACGTGCCACATCCTTGACAATGTCTTGCCCTCCATCGTGGCCAAAATATAAGTGTCGTCTCGGATGGTGTTGACAATCCAATACGACACCTCCTAGTTCGGGGCCAGCTTGCCTCGGGTATGCACTGGGTCACTAACCTTGGCCTTCCTAATGGATTAGGTCGCCATCACTGACCCGCCGTGGTTGAATCCTCCTGTTGTGGAGTCTAGTGATGGCCCTTTTGTATGCAAGGGTCCGCATATGTGCCTCCACTCTTCGTTCTTCCATGAGATTGAGGTTCTCCTACAAAGCTTCTTCCCAAGACTTCCTCTTCGAAATTTTTGACCTGAAGAGTGAGAAAGACTACCTCGGGCAATAGCACTACCTCAGTGTCGAATGCGAGGCTGAAGGGGGACTCGCCCGTTGATGTTTTTGGTGTGGTCTGATATGCCTATAGTATGCTCGGGAGTTCCTCTACCCAAGTACCCCTACGCTCCAATAACCCTCTTTTTTGAGCCCTCGAGGATTGTTTAGTTGATAACCTTAGTGAGGTCGTTAACATGGGTGTGCCACCGAGCTGAATTTCAACTGAATCCGGTAGATCTGACAGAAGGACTTAAACTTTGGATTATTGAATTGTGTCTCATTGTTCATGATTATAGTTCTCCGGATGCCGAACCTCGTGATGCTGTTCTTCCATACGAATCCCTATACTTTCTTTTTAATGATGGACATTAGGGGCTCAACTTAAACCCACTTAATGAAATAGTCAACCCCGACTATTAAGAATCTTCACTACCCCGAGGCTACTGCGAATAGGTCGACGAGGTCCATCGCCCATTACGTGAAAGGCCATGCGCAATCGGTTGAGGTGAGGGGCATTATCGATTGGTGCTGGACACGGGCATGCTTATGGCATTGTTCGCACTTCTAGACAAAGGCCATAGCGTCCCGACGCATAATTGGCTAATAATATCATTGCCTAAGAATCTTAAATGCTAGTGTTTGAGCTCTGATGTGTTCCCCACATAACCCTTCGTGGACCTCAGCTAGAACAGTTTTATCCTCAGTCGGGGATAAGCAACAGAGCAGAGGTTGACTGAAGGCTTTTCGATAAAGTTGCCTATTGATCCCGCAATACCAAGCTTTGGTTCGTTTGACCCGGCAAGCAACTGCCCGATTGGTCAGCAACATGGCATCCGTCATGTAGTGTGGAGTATCTCGTCCATCCAGTTATGCTTGACCTCGGCCACGGCTACCTTGGAAGTGGCTATGGTCGGCTTGAGAAGCCTTTATACCTCCGACGGGCATCCTCCCGACGCACATGTTGAGGTGAGCTTTGCCAATGCATCTATCTGTGAATTGTTTGTCCGAGGTACTTTAGAGATGATAAAGTACATGAAGGTGCCGATGAGTCAACGTGCCTCGGCCAGGTACTTGACCATGGTCACCTCTCAGGCTTCGTAGTCCCTGTTGACTTGGCTGACAACCAATTGGGAGTCGGTGAAGACCTCGATTCATTTGACGTGCAGCTCCATTGCTAGGTGCAACCCGAACAAAAGTGCCTTATACTCTGCCGCATTGTTGGTAGCCTTGAACTCGAGCCAGAAGGTATACTTGTGTACTTAGTTGGATAGGCCTCTTAAGACAAGCCCGACTCCTCCTCTTTTAGAGTTGGTCGACCTGTCAACATGTAGTGTTCACGTCGGCCCTTACTGGGGGGAGACCTTGGGGATGGTCAATTTCGAGATGAAGTCGGCGACCACTTGGGCTTTGAACGTTGTCTACGGGATGTATTGAAGGTCAAACTCTCCGAGCTCGACCAACTACTTGAGCATCCGACCTGCCACGTCAAATTTAAAAAGAACTTGACAAAGCGGTTGGTTGGTTATCACCTTGATGGTGTGAGCCTGGAAATACGACCATAACTTTCTTGCCTCCTCGACTAGAGCCATGCCAACTTCTTGATTGAGGGGTAGCATTCCTCGACACCACTTAGGATGTTGATGGAATAACACACTGGTTGATGCATCTCTCTATTTGACCTGACGAGGACCTAGTTGACGACGTAGTCAGACACCGCGAGATACAGTTCGAGGGGTTCGCTCGGGGTGATCGAGGCGAGATGGGGTAGGTGGGCGAGATGAGACTTGAGCTTTTGGAAGGCTTCCTCGCACTCAGGGGTCCAACTGAAGTCCTTGACATGCTTCAGGTTTTGGAAGAAAGGAAGACTTTTGTCTCTCGGGAGATGAACTGGCTCAATGCGGCCAATCTCCCCGTGAGTCATTGGACCTCTTTTATAATCCAGGGTGATTTCATCTCTATTATTACCCACACCTTCTTGGGGTTAGCATCAATCCCATGCTGATGCATAATAAAGCCGAGAAACTTGCTCGAGGTGACTTCGAACATGCACTTAACAGGGTTGAGTCGCATCTTGAATTTTGAGCCTTTAGAACGTCTCGATGAGGTCCGAGAGGTGGGTGTGGGCGAGTCTGCTCTTGACGATCATGTCATTGACATAGACCTCCATATTCCTCCCAATTTGGTCCTTGAAGATATGATTGACCATTCTCTGATAAGTGGCCCTGACATTCTTCAGACAAAATGGCATTGCCTTGTAGCAGTAGTTGCCTCGGTGTGTGATGAAGGCCATATCTCGTGATCTTCAGGGGCCATTTAGATTTGGTTATAACTCAAGAATGCATCTATGAACTAAAGTAGCTCGTAACCCGAGGTAGCATCTACCAATTGATCAATCCTCGGGGGAGAGTAGGAGTCCTCTGGGCAGGCCCAATTAAGATCGGTGTAGTCAATGCACATTGTCCAACTTCCATTAGTTTTTTTAATGAGCACAACATTGGACAACCAGGTAGGGTATTTGACCTTAGTGATAAAGCCTGCCTCCATCGGTCAACTTACTTCATCCTCGATAGCCTTTTGTCAGTCGAGAGCAAACCTCTATGGTTTCGACTACACTGGTCGCACCTTGGGTGATATGTTGAGATGGTCTTGTGCTACTTCTGGGTGGATTCCTAGCATATCACTTGGTGACCAAGCGAAGACGTTGGTGTTCTGCCCGAGGAACTCGACAAGTTAGATAAGTTGGCCCTCGATAAGCACCGATCAAAACTTTATGACCTTGTCTGGATGCCCCTGGTTGAGGGGGACCTCCACTACCTGCTCCGTTGGCTCGAGTCATGGTGTAGCCTTGCTGGGTTCCCAGGGGTCAGTAATCGATGTCTCATGCTTGATATTCTTGGGCAAGGTCATTGTCATTAAGTAACACTGCCTGGATTCCCGCAGATCGCTCTTTGCTTCTCTGACTCCTGCATTGGATAGGAACTTCATTATACGATGGTATATGGAGACGGTTGCTCTCAATTTGTTGACGGTTGGGCAGTCGAGGATTGCGTTGTACGCGGAAGGGAGCCTAACCACCATTAATGAAACCATAAGTATCTTAGATTTTGGCTCCTCCCCGGCAGTCACTAGAAGAGTGGAGATGTCTAAGCGGGAGATGAAGTCCCCGGTGAATCCTGTCAGGGTGGAAGTCATAGGGACGAAGTCCTTGTTAGTCAAACCAAGATTCTGAAAAGCATCAAAATATAGTATATTAGCTGAACTTCCTATATCTGCCATAATTCTCTTGACTCGAGCATTTTGTAATTCGCGCCGAGATCACCAGGGCATCGTCATGATCACTTCTTCTTCTCTCAACCCAAAGGTGATCTCGGGGTCATGCTCACGCCTGGGTCTTTTTTTCACTACGGCCCAAGCATATGCTTTTCATGCCGAAGAGTTGTCTCCTCTAGAGGCAGGTCCACCAACGATAACGTCGATCTGCTTCTTATCTGGTCCCTTCGGTTGGGGCGAAGGCTTGTGTGACTTCCTCATATAACGATCGAGGTGTTCTCGATGGCTGAGGTATTCAATTTGGTTCTTCAGGTCATAGCCCTCCTTGACGTCATGATCGTAATTGCGATGGAAGCAATAGTACCCGCCTTTGATCCCGCTCCTTCGGATGAGTCTTCATTGGTTTGGGCGCCTTGAGGAGCCCCTTTTCCCAGATCTGGAGAAAATTTTTGGTCCGGGTTGTCATGAACTTAGCTGGTTTTGCCTAAGTCATGCAGTACCATCGCGTGTCCGTCTGCAAAGGTCAGCCTCCCTAAAACCTCCTAGGGTCCCTTAAGGCCTACGAAAGAGAAAACATGTTAAAAAAAGTATTTCCCACGTGATCCATAAGCAACCAATTTAGCAAATATTTTATATAGCTAATATAAATTACAACTATGAGCTTTACAAATTCTGAACGGTTGCACATAAAGGATCAATGTCCATTACAGACCGGAGTCCCTACAAGTGTCCACATGACACAACTCTCATTTACAAGCCAAAACCGGTCATGAAAGCTAACCAAACGAGACTTGCCAAGCCTACTATAGGTCTACTACTTGCTATATAAAGAATGTACAAAAATAGAAAGAAATAAACAAACATGAGCATTAAGTCGAACATTTTATTTATTTTTTGTCTGTGACATTCTCCTCCACTTATTCCTTTGATGTCCTTGTCGAAGTTATTACAGAAGCTACATCTCCTCGCCTTTTGCTGAATCTTCAATCTTCTACTATGGTTGCAACATGCCTCTTGGCTCCTAGCAGCTCTCTGCCGTTGCTATCGAGTAGTTAAACTCTAATTCGTCATGCCACTTCAACTCGCCAATGACTGACTTTGATGTGGGGTCGACTGAGTTGTGCTGATCCTTGTTGATTCTTACGGACCCTTTTGATAAAGAAAAAGACCTTCCTTGTTTTGCTATAGTATCTCAAATGTCTCATGTCGTTTAAATGAAGTGGATACTTGTTGGAGCTTTAACAGGCATCGTCTCCCATACTTTAAAGTTTATGAGGTCATTCCTTCATAAAATTTGCCCATCAATTCTTCTTCAACTTAGTTGTCACTTCCAATTAGGTTCACATACTTCCACTTTTGATTTATATTCTGTTAGGAAATAATACAGACAATCTACTCTCAGTAGCAATGATCACCATTGGTAAGGATTTGATAACTCGTCTTCCATTAGATTTCTCTAAAGGATCTTTTAACTTGTACATAGCTCCTTTGTAAGATAAATAAGGGAACTGGAGTACTCGGTTTCACCCATTCTCTTAGGAGTTGAGAAGGCAAAGTTACTTGACTTCTCTCGCCTCCTCAAGGTTATTTTATGCATCAAGCTGGTTACTAGTCTTTGCCCACTCTTTGCTCATACTTTTGAAGCACCCGAAGTATTTGAACTCCTTGTGTTGAGTTAGATACTATGATATGCATTCTCTCTGCCATCAAACTTATGGAATACAAGACATTTTATCCGAAAAGAGTAAAATTCCACCCCAACTTGGAGCAACTCTTCGATAGCTTTGGTCGCCTTTAGGATTGTACTGTCTTCTCCATCATCTTTGTCGCCTACTCTTTTGAGTAGAAGAGGTACAATACCATATATTTTCTACTTCATTCCTTGGTCGAGTACTCCTGCATCAACCCGAAGTCCCTCGCTTTCGACTATCTTGATGAAAAGTCCATTGACACTGGTCTTATGAAGTTCCTTGGCCTCTGCCCTTTAGCCTTGTCCTAGTACTTGGAGTTTGCCTTTGTATTCTCCACCTTCTCGGCCCCCTTCACGACCCATGCTCTCCCTCTATGAGAGCAAGGGATCGATGATTCCATGGAAGTCCCGTCTTTGCGGTATCATGGCGTTGCCAAGCCCATGGCCTTACTATCGATTGCCTTGCATCTGCGTCCCCTTCTTCATGATCGGTAGATCTGCCTCTGTGGCACTCCGTTGAGTCCACATTCTTTCAGACCGACACTTTACTTTTTGGATAGCTGAGCCCCTTTGGATTTGTTGTCACGTTCTTGCCACTTTCGACCCCCTGCTTCAACACCTCTGTGTTATTTAAGTAGTTCCCCTTAGTCGATGGAAAGACAGACTGTAACTCTCATGCATGGCCTCCGCTATCTTATTATAGGGCTCATGCCAATTCTATTCTCCTTAGCTTCCTTGATAGCAACGTTCGCTTACTCGACCTTGTCTTCTGACTTGCTTGACTCCCTTAAGCGAATGTGAGCACTAAAGTAGTCCAACTGTCCAACCGCTCCAATCATACCTATATATGATCAAGCCCCCCCCCCCCCCCCCCCCCCCCCTGCCCCCATCGGACTCGTTGGTACTTACACTCAGAATTCTCCCTCGGTGGTACACAACCCCCATGTGTTAAGGACCAATGCTTTCATCCAATGCAAGATTCGATGCGCACACACGGAAGACCCGCCACTGCGGTACCATGACATTCATTCTTTGAATCTATAACCCTTTTTGTCGTTGTGTTGTTTACCAAAGTGGACTCCTAGTCGCTCTTGATCATACCTCCGCATGATCACATCTCTCACGAGACTTCTCCCGCGTGTGTTGTATTACCTCGAACCATTCCACAATGATCTGTTGCACCATGTTGCCTCCTGGTGACATCTTCATTGCATTAGATTCTTATGTGATGAACTTGAAATACAATCTCTCTATGTGTGGCCTCTACCAACACATCGTAGGGCTTCCATCACCTCCGATTGTGTTCGCTTCTTTGGCAATTCATATTCACCCACCCATTCTTGGGTCACAACCAAACGAAACATCGTTCTAGGATAGTCTATCACCTAGTAGCTCTCGAAGTCCTAGACTTCGCCAAAATTGGTGCACCATTGTATGAATCCTGGGCCTCTTTCCCTCTCCAGCAAAATCTCCGCTGCATACCACTTTATTCATAATGACCCAAATGACAGCATTGTGGTATATTCTTTAAGAGTACTCGTCTTTGCGTCCTCTTACCCCGTGCTAAGGCCTTCTAATCCCAACTTCACCTTCGCAAGTTGAATCACCTTCGTTCCTCCGTCAAATGCATCTATGAGACACGGTGTATGTGTCTCAAAGCTCCCTTCATCTTTGGCACCTTTCAAGATGAGTCTGCCCCATTAGATCAAAGAACCTAGGGAATAATATGATCCCACTCTTTCCTCTACAAGAGTTCATGTCCTTGACCTATGTCCAAGGAAAGCTCCGTGTCTTTGTTTCATGTTCAATCTTCTATGTCGACTCCCTTTATGCGACTTAGACACTTCACTAAGTTCCGTCCACCTAAGTTGCTCCGTTTCTCGATTTGCATTGAGTTGATGGTGACCCTCGCATCCACCATTCTATGGGTCAGCCCTCCGTTGAGTCTGATTTTCATATCGACTCTAAATGTACCTTCGTATAATGTTACCATGGTCGCTGCTCCTCTTGATCTCGCAATGCATCCCCGATGCCTTCATTCGAGATCATGCAATGACTCTTCGGTGCTCGCTCGGTCCATTAAGATTTGTAGATATAGTGTCTTGAGAAACTCTGCCTCAATATGTACGGTCCGTTGTACATGATTCTCCCTTTGGAGGACCATGACTTATTCCTCTTGGATATCTGCTATGTTGGAGCAACTTTCCTCTTTGCATTTTTCCCTCTGGAAGTTTCGGAGACCACCATCCCCTTGGAAGACTCTGTCTTACTAAACAATCTATGCATTGTTCTGCCTCCGCAACTGTGCTTGCTAGATTATGACTCTTCGCCAATACAGCTCCCACTGCACCCTTCAAGGCCTAGCAATATGCTAAACTTATTGTACACTTCAATCTTCTAAGGACGTATCCTTTCCATGCCGAAGAGAAAGTTTTAATGCGCCATGGCGCTGAGTTTTGATCGCCTTAAGATGGCCACAAACACTTCATCGTCCACATACAAGCCCTTGCATGAGTATCAAATTCTTCGAGTTAGTAATTCCCCTCACCTCTGTGAGCTTTGCACAACTCTTTCGATCATTACACAATATATCCACTTTGCACAGTCACATCTCTTACCCTCGTCTCGCTTGCCATGAGCCCCATCAAGTTTGGTTGCCAATGTCAAGTCGTAGCTCGAACTCAGCCATCCCAATCTTTGTGCGCTACGCATTCTTTCTAACTTGTTTGTCCTTATGGTGCCTCTCGCATAAAGGGTTGACCATTCCTCTGAATATCAATCTTGGATGCTTGCTCCTCTGAGTGACTCCTTTCCTTACATCTCTATGTTTGTTTTTCTCAAACGATCGTGCATGCTGCCTACCCTCCATATAGCCCAACTAGGTCTCCACGTTTGCATGGCAAGTGTTTCAACATATGCTTATCCCACTCTGATACCATCTGCCATGAACTTAGTTGGTTTTTCTTAAGTCGTGTGACACCATTGCGTGTCCATCAGTAAAAGTCAACCTCCCTGAAATCTCCTAGGGTCCCTTAGGACCTACAAAAGTGAAAATGGGTTAGAGAAAACATTTCCCATGGGATTCACAAACAACCAATTTAGCAAACACTTTGTATAGTCAATACAAATTACAACTATGAACTTTACAAGTTTTAAACGGTTGCACATAAAGGATCGATGTCAATTACAAATTAGAGTCCTCACAAGTGTCCACATGACATTACTCTTATTTATAAGCCGAAACTAGCCATGAAAGCTAATCAAACGAGGGCTACCAAGCCTACTGCAAGTCCGCTACTTGCTGTACAAAGAATATACAAAAATTGAAAGACACAGACAAACATGATAATTACGTCGAACACTTTGTTTATATTTTTGTCCGTGATAGAGTGGAGTTGAGGGGAATTGGTGGCGGCCTCAGAAGTGATGGCTTGGGTATGTCCACTCTTCTTCTTGAGGGTCCCAAGGGTTGGCCTCGGGATGACTTGGTACAAAGACACTTTTGATCTTTGCACTTTCCTGCCACCAATGCCTCGGACAGTGACGTAATAGTTTGTCCTTTAGAGCATCTTGGGCACTATTATGAGTGGTCGCTTGACCAACGACCAGAAAAATCAGAACGTTCACAGGCTGACCATGAAAGCTTGTATTACTAACGAGGGATGAGCGTCGGATATCTCTTGGATCTCGACTGTGAAGCATGCAATGAATTGAGCTAAGGATTCATCGTCCTCCTAGCTCATCCCGAGAAGGGATGCGGCGATCGATTTAGGTTGAGTGCTGGCCCGGAAGTTTAGCTCGAATGTTTTAGCGAGCTAATCGAAACAGAATATTGAAGAGGGCCTTAGGCGACTGTACCACATTTGAGTAGGCCCTCGTAAAGTTGTTGGGAACGCTCAGTATATTAGCACATCCAAAGTGCCATAGAGTGCCTTCTGTGCCCGAAATGTCACGATGTGTTCTATCGGGTCGAAACTGCCGTCGTACGCCTCAAGCATCAGGAGTAAAAAATTTTATGGAATCGACCTATCCTGGATGTTCGGGACAAAGGGGGATCCAACCATGGAGCTCTCCCCGAACTCCTCCTTCAACATAACGAATTCTTTCTGCACATTGTCCAGGCGTCAGTTCATCAGACACAATTACGCTTTAAGGGAGTCGGTCGAGTACAAGGAGAGGGTATCCAACTCGGGGAGACTGGGTGCTAGTAGCAGGTGTCGATCGATTGATGGTGGTCCCGAGAGGCCCTGAGGGAAGCTCTAGAGAGGGTTGCAAGACCTTGTCATCGGGTTGTCATGGGACTAGGGGCCATCCTTCCCTAGTGGGGGGTTTCGGTTGTGCTTTTAAGGAGGTTTGTTGCTAGGGTACCGCTTGTTGTGCTAGCTTGAGGGATGTGAGGGATGATCGTTTGGATCATCTCGGCTAGGGCTTGCACCTGATGGATGAGCCCGAGGAAAGATTCAACGGAGATGATGGGGAGTCTGAGATTAAGCACTGAGGGAGAAAGTCCCAGGTCGTTGAATAACCTCCAGTAATATCCTGGGGTGTGTGTCGATGGATTTCCTTCCACGAAGGGGAGGAAGAAAGGCTGTCTTCCGGTCCTAGGAGCTTGTTGGGTGGCAGAGGCCTCTTCCCTGGGGTTGCTAGATAGCGAGCGTTCATGCGACATCAGGTCCTTCTTCTAGTGCTAAAATATTGCTGGATTTTATGCCGTGGTCGAGGAGTTAGCTCAGCTTGATTCTGCTCGTGTGCACAAGATCGTTCGCGTCGGATTCAGAGAACATGCAAGGCTCAGTTGGGGGTTTTGAGTAGTGTCCTGCGATGGCATCTCGGCCCGAAACTTTTGTTGGAGTGCCTCTTGGGTCCTACAGAAAGGCCTCTATTGGGGCAGTGTGTGTCAAATGTGGCCCCTCCGATGGCTAACTTAACTCTCGGGGTGTGGAAGCTGAAAGCCGAGGTGTTAAGTAAGGTGGAGGTTTTTTTCTTTTTTTTCGTCCCCCTCACATGGTGGCTACGGTAGGGGTATTTATATTTGCGAGGTGAGGGAAGGTCATATCGAGATAATCGATGCAATTGGTGCCCTCGAACGGCTCAGAGGTATAGTTCCACATCGAGCATCGTCATCATCGGTTCTCGGAGCCTCGGTGGGCGAGATCTATGCCTAGCGACTTGGCACCGTGTTAGTTCGATCGACACTATACCGAATCAGCACCGTCGTGTCAGACGCTGACGTAGATCACCGACCTCTAGGTGCTTGGAAATGTCGACATGACCGATGTGACCTAGACCCTGCATGTCGACGTGGCCCTCGGGGACTGATGTGTCCAAGCAAACTCGACGAGCTCAATATTTACCCTATCTATTAATATATCTCTTATTGTTCAATTATTCTCTCTTATATTGTTATCCAGCCTATGATCATTCCAAAATAAGGATATATTTGATTTTAATATCGATTTACTCTTCCCAATAAATTTGATTTTGAGAATGATTTAATATCACCTGAAATAAGGGAAAAGTGACACGTGAAAAAACCGAAGAATATCACCTTTTGGACTCGACGTGTAATGCAGTGCTAATAAGAAGAATCCTCATCCTTCCCGAGACATTAGATGAGAATCCTTAACATCAGCATCAATCATCATGCTATAATTATAATATTCGACGATATATATTTCTACGATGGAGCAATAATCGATGATTTCACGTAATCATCTCACAGATTAACTCCCCATTTAAACTTGACGATTACCCAATGTCATTGTCAAAAAGTCCCATCCTGAATTGCATCTAAGAAACTATACGTTCCTATTTTTGGATCTGTTGCATCTTTACTAATTTCATAATCAGAGGGTTCTGTTTGTCGCAAGTGTTCGATACAATCTTTTGTATGGTCGCAACCTCTGGAATCTTCTAAATTTTTCAATAACAAATGTTAAGACTTAATTTGAATCCGAGAATCTTTGATGTGCCCTACAACAAAGTAAGATTATTGAAAATCGAATCTTAAAAATATAAAATAAAAGACAAATATAATTATCACAAAAGTATCTATGTTTTCTTTGTCGTTTTCTCATCATGAATTATCTTTGTTAAAAGTTGATCTCACATTCAGCTATATTCGATTAGGTGGTTTTAGGCATCGACTCGATTAGCACATGATTCCGAAACCTAATATTCTACCGATATTGTTCTAACCACACCGATCTAGACATCCAAATCTGTCAACTTTTGTGGTATCGGATTGGTGCTGAAGAACATATCTCTCTCTCTTCTCATCGCAACATGGAAGACAGATAATATGGCATAAGATTTATGGACAAATAAGGTTGTTGGTATGACCTTAAATCCAACAGATCAATTAAAATAACTCTATCCGAGTGTTTGATTACTTGCAATCGTAAATAGGAGTTCCAGTGGCGCACAAATACTAAATGTTCGATTTGCTTTTAATTTGAATGTATGTTTCTCATATAGATGCTTTTTGCAAATGCAAATTTTCGGATGACCACAGATGATATGATTTGTTTACTCTTAGTTTACCACAGATGAAAATATTATATTATGTCTATCTATTTCATGTTTTAGTTAATTATTTTGATATTATTTTTATTTGATAACTTATACTATTATTATTATTACATGTTATTAATTTCATATGTCAACGGTCAGGATCATCGCAAACATGATTATTTTTATTTGTTATTATTTTATTGATATCAAATAAAAATAATATAAAATTTACTTAATTAATTTGATATCATTTTTGATAAATTATACTATTATTATTACACATTATTAATTCCATATATCAACGGTCAGGATCATCGCGAACATGATTCGCATGATCTCGACAGGACCGTCGGATGTAGGTAAGAAATTTTGATGACTTAAATACCGTAATCGACAGGCTATTTGGTAGCGATACACCGTAGTCATTTCGATATATATACCTACTCTCGGTGAGTAGAAAGCGAAGTAGGGTTCTGTCGTCGCCGCCGCCGCAGGATTCTCATCTCCGCCCTATGATTCCTTCGATCGAATGATCCAAGTTACTGACCCATTCGATCTCTCAGCCGACAATCGAATGATCCAAGTTATATCGCCGCTCAGCAGCAGAGGGACGCTGCCAAGAAGATACCCGGTCGTACAGGCACTCCTTCGGCGACCAAGTTCTTCTCTCTCTGGTTAGATTACTTAGTATCAGAACCCGTCTTCAAGTGAAAAATGTGATCTTTATTAAGTTTCCTAGCTAGATTTGTGTCTACATTGAGACAATTATTTGTGTCTACATTTCCTAGCTAGCTAGCGGCGATGCAAAGAATGACGAGAAGGAAGATGAACAATAACAACAATTGCAAAGGGGGCCTCAGCAAATGAGACCGAGGGAAAGGAACCACCTTAGGTCAAGGTACCTCCTTATTTCTGTCCTCTTTGGCTCTATGGGTATATCTTATATACTTTAAGATGTAATTGCTTGGTCTTTCTTTTAGAAGAAAGAGACATTGGACAATTTGGTTGGATGATTCTTGAAGAAATCACAATGAAGTCTTTTAGTCACCCACACATATATTTTTTTTATCCATGATGATTGAGGTGGTTCGACAATCTAAATAACATGGAAGGATCTTGCAGAACGAATTGGAAACACGTTATTTCACCGCCTTCAGAACAAGCTGAAGACCTATTGGCTTATTTTTTAACTCTTTCAATTGCATCACGTTACATTAAATTGGAGAAAACCTCTCTATATCATTTTTGCCTTTGAGAGAACTAGGTGGCTTGCGATAAAGCTCTTAATGTACCACTTTGGTTCCGTTGCAGGCATATATTAAATTATACTTACAGCCCTTTCTTTGAAAGTATCTTTAAGCAACAAACCTTGCTTGCAAGAAGGGCCTTGGAAATCTTATGCTTTCAGATTTTTTTCATATTTCTTTGTTGGGAAATAGGATTTGGGTGATCAAACCAAAAGTACAATTTGTCTGCAAATGTGATGCCTTTTGATGCATTGATATATCTAATGTGCTCTTATTCATATGGCCGATCCAAAGGGTCTTGCATGGTGTAAAACCAAGAGCATATGCAAGTGCTCCATTTCACCCGGCCAAAATGTATGCTTGTGGCTGCATCAAGGTTTTGGCATGTCTTCCAGGTCATGTATGATTCAGAAAGCTGCCATACATGTAACAAACATTTGGTCATGAGGTAATATATGGTCGTTGTGTGGTAGCTGGAAGCTTTTAAGAATGACAATGTTATATGATTGTTGTGTGGTAGCTAGAAGTTTTTAAGAATGAAATTCTTTAACAAGTTCAAAGCGCCTTATTCCACACCAAACTTCTTACCCCTGAGGTGATGGTCATAACCTATTGCCTTTTTCTACATTACATTGAAAATGGTAAATCTTCTCTATATTCGTATTTGCCTTTGAGAGAACTTGGTGGCTTGCTTTGAAGCTCTTAATGTGCCACTTTGGTTCCGTTGCGGGCATATACTAAATTATTCTTACAGCCCTTTCTTTGGAAATTTCTTTAAGCAACATGTTGCTTATAATAAGGGTGTTGGAAATCTATTACGTTCAGCTTTCTTGTCTATTTCTTTGTCGGAGAATAGGATTCAGTGACTTATGGCTAACGAATTCCACGCAGTTAAGTTAAACCCATATGTGATGTCTTTCGACACATTAAGTAATCCAGCTTTGCTTGTTTTATGCCTGTGGCTGATCCAAAGGGTCTTCCATGTTGTGGAACTATGAGGAACAAGTTGAAAGCAACATGCTCCAGCACTTAACTAACTACTCCTGAGGGTGGATGGGCATGAACTATTGCCTCTTTAACTCTTTTAAGTGCATCACATTACATAAAAATGGATCAATGTCTCTATATTCATTTTTGCCTTTGAGAGAACTAGGTGGCTTGCTTTAAAGCTCGTAATGCGTCACTTCGGTTCCGTTGCAGGCATATACTAAAGTTTACTTATAGCCCTTTCTTTGAAAATTTCTTTCAGTGACAAAATGTTGTTTGCATGAAGGGCCTTGGAAATATATTGCATTCAGACTTCTTGCCTATTTCTTTATCGGAGAACCGGATTCAGTGACTTGCTGTTAATTAAGTCCATGTAATTAGTCAAACCAAAAGCACAGGAAGCCTTCATATATGATGTCTTTTGGGGATTAAGATATTTAAATTTGCTCTTTTTTATGCCCATGGCCGATCCAAAGGGTCTTGCATGGTGTAAAATAGACAGCATATACAAGTGCTCTGTTATGCTTGTTGCAGCATCAAGGTTTTGCCATGTCTTCCAGGTCATATATGATTCAGAAAGCTGCCATACATGTAATAAGCATTTGGTCATGAGGTAATAGAAATGTGATTTTATGTGGTAGCTAGAAGTTTCTAATTATCGTACTCTTATACTCTTTAAATCTGCTTAAGAGAGTTGGGGAATAGGTGTTCTAGCAATTTTTTCTGGAGGGTACTGTTTGTGTGGGTTCTAACCAAGGTTTGACTTATCGATCCGTACCGGTGTACCGAGTTCATCTCGGTACTGGTACTAGGCGGTACGCACAGTGTGTACCATCTGGTAAATTAAAATATAATATAATATTTTATAATATTATATTATATAATATAATATTAGAAATATTAAAAAATTAAAAAAATAGAAAAAGGTTGGCGACGTCACCTCGATCTTTCTCCCCGCTCGGGAAAAAGAGCGCCCGCGACCCGCGGGCGGCGATGGCTCGCGAGCGGGCGATAGGTATTTTTTCTCTTTTTTTTTTTTTCTTCTTTTTCCTCTTCTTCTTCCTCCCTTTTTCTTGCTCAATCGATCACCGACGGTCGATTTCTCCCTCAATCGATCGTCGACGATCGATTTCTCCCGTCAATCGATCGATTTTTGGTGGAACCGCCCGGTAGCGGGCGGTCCGCATACGGCAACCTGGCGGACCGATATGTACCGCCCGTACCGGGCGGTAAACATCGAAATTGCAAACCTTGGTTCTAACTCACACAGACTCTTGTGCCATGTCTGCTTCAGATATCCAAGTATTGTTATATGATTTGTGATGAGACATTGGAACTTGTTGGCCATACTTCTGACATGCATTTGATTATGAATTGTCTATTTGTCCTTTTTATTTATGATGAAACACTTCTACTCAAGGGTGCCAAATCGTATTGTATCGTACTGGTGTACCGAGCTCAGCTTGGTATGGTACGATACGTTGGTACCGAGTGGTATGCCTAGGTGTACTGCTCGGTATGTGTATATATATATATAAATACAAAATAAAGTTAACAAAATAAAAAAGGACGGCGTCTCGTTCCTTCTCCCCACGCGAGGAGACCTTTCTTCTCCCTATTCGGGGAAAAGAAATTACTCGCAGGCGACTGATCAACGATGTCGCCTCGTTCCTTCTCCCCATGCGAGGAGACCTTTCTTCTCCCCGCTTGGGGAGAAGAAATTGCCCACAGGCGATGAATCGGGATTGAGAGAGCAGCATCAGACTCCAGGTTCTCTCTTTTCTTCTCCCTCTTCTTCTTTCTCCCTTAGCTGATACTGCTCGAAATCGGTCGTTGACGGTTGAAATTGATCGGGTGGTAACAGGGTAGAAACAACCCTAATCGGTGGTATCGCCCGGTAGCGGCCGATTTGTGTTCCAATTAGTGGGCAGATCAGTATGTATCGCTCGGTACGGGCAGTATCTATTAGTATGAGACCTTGCTTCTACTTAGATGTTTTTGCTAATAAGGTGGGCTCATATATTCTCAAACAAGATAATTAAATCAAAATATTTTGAAATATTGCTTAATTGTTTGACATAAGAGAGAGAGAGGGAGAGAGAGAGAGAGAGAAGTAGGTATCATAGAAAATTGTTGTTTTCATGAAAAAATAAGTTCACATTTCAGTTAATTAGACTCTTGTAAACCAAAAATAACTGATAATTGGGCAATTGAATTAACACAGCAGAATAATTTCCCAAATTTGTCTCTTTTAGTTGAATATGTATGCTATTGATCTGTTACCAAATTAAACTTCATGGAACCTCAACCTTTATCCATTCTCTATGGAGAAGGTTAATCTGAATGAAAGAACCATCGAGTCTAAACAGAAACCAAACTCGTGGAGTCGTTTAAGATTCTAATTGATCACTTTCATGCTAAGCGTTATGGTTATTTCTTTCGCATGTGGTCTATAGTTGCAATTGAAGGTTTGCCAGACGTTGAGGTAAGTAGTTTTCAGTTGATCATTTGCTCTACTATAGAAGGACCTTACTGGTATTTCTATTTCATAAATGACTCAGTTTTAATCCATGTTGTCAGTTCGGATATAGAGTGGAATCTGCCTATATATGCTGCTTCACTATAGTGAGATTATTCCTATATCAATTTAGATATCTATATTTTGAAAATGAATACAAGTGAAAGTCCACCAGAGATGAAGTACGATTAAACAAAAATGATTCACAAAAAACACAATGTATATCTTATTTGCCAGATGAAATCCCTCTTCAGATTATTTTAAAGTTTGGATTTTCTTTCTGTTTGGGAAAAAAAGACATGGATGCATCTGATTGACTTGTTACACTGGTTGGGGTAGGAAAGATTCTGGAAGAGCACAAGAATTTAAAGGAGGGAAAACTAAAAGTGCTACTTTCCATGAATTTTGAAGAGAGGAAGGTTAAATTTGACTAGGATTTTGAGTAAATGCAACAGCTGTTTATCGGGAAAGTAAATGATGATGTTTTAATTAAATTGTTGAGCTTGGTTAGATGGCCTCTTTATACTCCGTATATGTAGATTCTTAGTTATTTGGTTTATAATTGATGGTGGTCTGACTAGGGTTCTGAAGAGGTTAGGGGAAGACAAGAAAGATATTGGTGATGCTCAAGGACGGGTCAAGAAGGTATTTTGTGCTCCTAACAATGCATGAATCAAATAATATCCCAATCTATTATAATGTAATTCTATTCCCACACTATTTGCTATAAGCATTAGAGAGGCCTAGGTGGCCATGTATCATTCCGTGGGGATTTGGGTGGCAAGGTTCTTAGATCTGTTTAAGTTCCTTCTATTGAGGATCTCGAATAATTCTCAGTACTTTGTAGCAAGGATTGCCATATCGATCCGAACCGATGTATCGAGCTCAACTTGGTATGGTACGGTACTCGGTATCGAGTTGTCACGAACTTAGTTGGTTTTGCCTAAGTCATGCTGCATCATCGCGTGTCCATCCGCAAAGGTCAGCCTCCCTGAAACCTCCTATGGTCCATTAGGACCTATAAAAGAGAAAACGGGTTAGAGCAAACAGTTTTCACGGGATCCACAAGCAACCACTTCAGCAAACACCTTATATAGCCAGTGCAAATTACAACCATGGACTTTACAAACTTTGAACGGTCGCACACAAAGGATCAAGGTCCATTACAGATCGAAGTCCCCACAAGTGTTCACATGACACGACTTTCATTTATAAGCCGAAATCGGTCACGAAAGCTAACCAAACTAGGGTTGCCAAGCTTACTGCTAGCTCGTTATTTGCTGTATAAAGTATGAACAAAACCTGAAAGACACGGACATACATGAGCATTACATTGAGCACCCTCTTTATATGTTTGGCTGTGATATTCTCCCCCACTTATTCCTTCGATGTCCTCGTCGAAGTCGTTGCATCTCCTTGCCGTTTGCTGAATCTTCAATCTTCTGCTTTGGCTGCAATACGCCTCTTGGCTCCCAGTTGCTCTCTGTTGCTGTTGTTGAGTAGTCGAACTTTGATCTGCCATATTGCTTTAACTCGCCAATGATGGACTCTGGTGTGGGGTCGATTGAGTTGTGTTGATCCTTGTTGATTCTTGCAGATCCTTTTAATAAAAGAAAAAACCTTCAGTATCTCAAACGTCTCATGATGTTTAAACTGGATGGATGCTTATTGGAGCATTAACGAGCATCGCATCGTAGATTTTGAATTTTTTTTGAGGTCCTTCATAAAATTTGCCCATCGATTTTTCTTTAACTTAGTTGTTGCTTCCAAGTAGGTTCCCACCACTTTCACTTTCGATTGATATTCTGTTGGGATATGAAGCGGACAATCTATTTTTAGTAGCACCGATCACCAATGGTGAGGATTTGACAACTATTGGCTTCCATTAGGTTTCTTCGAAGGGCCTTTGAACTTGTGCAGAGCTCCTCTACAAGATAAATAAGAGAATTGAGGTACTCGGTTTCGCCCATTCTCTTAAAAGTTGAGAAGACAAAGTTACTTAACTTCTCCCGCCTCTTCGAGGTTGTATTTCATGTATCGAGCTGATTACGAGTCTTCACTCGCTCTTTGCTCACACTTTTGAAACACTCGAAGTGTTTGCACTTCTTGCGTTGAGTTAGCTATTATGATTCGCCTTCTCTTTGCCATTGAACTTCCGAAATGCAAGAAATTTTGCTTGAAAAGAACAAAATTTTACCCCAACTCGGAGCAAATTTTTGGATGTTTTGGTCGCCTTTGGCATTGTATTGTCTTCTTTATTATCTTTGTCGCCTACTCCTCTAAGTAGAAAAGGTACATTATGATGTATTGCTTACTTTATTTCTTGGTCGAGCACTCCTGCATCAACCTGAAGACCCCCACTTTCAGCTATCTTGATGAGAAGTCCATTGACACCGGTCTTATGAAGTTCCTTGGCATTTGCCCTTCAGCCTTATCTTGGTACTTGGGAGTTTGCCTCTGTATTCTTCACCTCCTCGGCCCCTTTCACGACCAACGCTCTCCCTCCATGAGAGCCAGGGTTCGATGACTCCACGGAAGTCCTGCCTCTGCGGTTTCATGGCGTTGCTAAGCCCATGGCTTTACTATCCATTGCCTAGCATCTAGTCCCTTTCTTCATGATCGGTAGATTCGCCTCTACGGGATTGTGGCACTCCTCCGAATCCACCTCCTTTCTGACTAACGCTTTGCTTTTGGGTGGCTGAGCCCCTTTCGACTTGTCGTCACTTTCTCGCCCCTTTCGACTACCTACTTCAACACCTCTGTATTCTCTGAGCAGTTCCCCTTGGTCAATGGAAAGACAGATTGCAACTTTCATGTATGGCCTCCGCCATCCTGTTGCAGGGCTCGTGTTGATTATGTTTTCCTTAGCTTCCTTGATAGTAACATTCGTTGACTCGGCCTTGTCCTCTGACTTGGCGAGCTCCCTTAAGAGAATATGAGCACTGGAGCAGTCAAATTCTTCAGTCGCTTCGATCATACCTCTATATGATCAAGTCCCTTTATGGGACTCGCTGGTACTTGCATTCGGAATTCTCTCTCTATGGTACATAGCCCCCATATGCTGATGACCAAGGCTTTCATCCGATGCAAAATTTGATGCACGCATGGAAGACCCGCCTCTACGGTACTATGACATTCACTCATTGAATCCATAACCCTTTTTATCGTCGTGTTATTCACCGAAGTGGAGCTCCTAGTAGCTCCTGATCATACCTTTGTATGATCACGTCCCTCACGGGACTTCTCCCGTGTGTGTTGTATTGCCTTAAATTATTCCACCATGATCCGTTGCACCATGTCGCCTCCTGGTGATATCTTTATTGCATTCAGATTCTTGTGGGATGAATTCGGACTTCGATCTCTCCATGTGTGGCCTCTGCCAATACATCGTAGGGCCTCGACCACCTTCGATTGTGTTCGCTCCTTTGGCAATTCATCTTCACCCATCTATTCTTGGGTCACACTCGGATGAAGCATCGCTCTAGGATAGTTCGTCGCCTAGTAGCTCTCGAAGTCCTCAGACTTCGCTAAAATTGATGCACCATTGTCTGGATTCTGGGCCTCTATCCCCCACCACCACAATCTCCACTGTGCATCGCTTTTTTCATGACAACTCGAATGATAGCATTGTGACATATTCTTTAAGAGTACTTGTCTTTGCGTCCTCTTGCTTCGTATTAAGGTCTTGCATTTATGAGACAAGATACATGTGCTTCGAAGCTTCCTTCGTCTTTGACACAATGCAAGATGAGTTTGCCCTATTAAAATGAAGAACCCATGAAGTGACATGATCCCACTGTTACCTCTACAAGAGTTCATATCTTTGACCTTTATTCAAGGAAAGCTCCGTGCCTCCTCTCCATGTTCTATATTCTATGTTGACTCAATGCGGCTTGGATACTTCGCCAAGTTCCACTCAAGTTCCTTCGTTTTTCGATTTGCATTGAATTGATGGTGGTCGTCACGCCCACCATTCCACGTGTCAGCCCTTTATTGAGTTTGATTTTCACATCAACTCCAAGTATGCCTTCGTATGATGTTGCCATGGATTGCTCCCCCACATGATCTCACAATTTATCTACCATTGTATTACCTCATGCGAGATCATGCGATGACTCCTCGTTGTTTATTCGGTCCACTGAGCTTTGTGGAGTTGTTGTCTTGTGGTACTCCTTAACATGTGCGGTCCACTGCACATGATTCTTCCTCTGGAGAATCAGGACTTGTCCCTCCTGGATATCTATCCTGTTGGAGCAACTTTCCTCTTCGCATCCTTCCTTCTAGAAGTTTCGGAGACGACCATCCCCTTGAACTACTACTCTATCATGCTGAACAGACTATGCATTGTTCTGCCCTCGCACATGCACTTGCTAGATTATGACTCTTCGCCAATACAGCCCCCGCTACACCCTTTAAGGCCTAGCAACATGCGGAACTTGTTGCATGCTTCAGCCTCTGACGAACATATCCTTCCCATGCTAAAGAGAAAGTTTCAACGCTCAATGGCATCGAGTTTCGATCACCTTGGGATGGCCATGGACACTTCATCGTCTGCATACAAGCCCTTTCATGAGTATCGAATTCTTCGAGTTAGCAATTCCCCTCACCTTTGTGAGCTTTGCACAATTCCTTCGGTCGTTGTGCAACACATCCCACTTTGTATGATCTCATCTTTTACCAAGCGCCCCGCTTGCCTTGAGCATTGTCAAGTTTGGTTGCCAACGTCAAGGCGTAGCTTGCTTGTCCTCGTGGTGCCTCTTGCGTAAAGGGTTGGCTATTCCTCTAAATGCCAATCATGGATGCCCGTTCATCTGAGCGGCTCCTTTCCCTATATCTCAATGCTCGTTTCCCCCAAACGATCGCGCGTGCTGGTTGCCCTCCATACAACCTAGCTAGGTCCCCTATGTTTGCATGGCAAGTGTTTTTGCGTGTGCTTGTCCTGCTTTGATATGAACGAACTTAGTTGGTTTTGCCTAAGTTGTGTAGCACTATCGCGTGCCAATCTGTAAAGGTCAGCCTCCCCAAAATCTCCTTTGATCCCTTAGGACTTGCAAAAGATAAAACGGGTTAGAGCAAACATTTCCATTATATAAAGTGGTTGCAAGCAATAACTTCAGCAACCACTTTATATAGCTAGTGCAAATTACAACAATGAACTTTATAAACTTTGAATGATCACACACAAAGGATCAAGGTCCATTACAGATCGAAGTACCCACAAGTTTTCACATGACACAACTTTCATTTACAAGCCGAAACCAACCACGAAAGCTAACCAAACTAGGGATGACAAGCTTATTGCTAGCTCGCTACTTGCTGTATAAAGTATCGATAAAACCTGAAAGAGACGGATATACATAAGCATTACATTGAGTACCCTCTTTATATTTTTGTTCGTGATAGAGTGGTACGCACAGGGCACACCACTCGGTATAATATAATATAATATATTGATAATATAGTATAAAAAATAATATAATATAAATTCAAAAAATAAAAAGGGGCAATGTCACCTCGTTTATTCTCCCTTCGCGGGAAGAAGGAATCGCCCGCCGACGAAGAAATCGCTCGCGGGCGATTCTTCACCCGCAGGTGATAGATACCGTGGGGGAACCAGGGAAGAGTAGCGCGTGGGGGAACTAGGTTTTTCTCCCTCTTCTCCATCTTCTTCTTCTCCTTCTATCGGCTAATACTGATCGACATCGATCGCTGATGGTTGATTTCCGATCGATTTCGGCGGTACAGCCCGGTAGCGGGCGGTTCGTGTACTAGTCATCCGGTGGGCCGATATGTACCGCCCAGTACGCGACTTTACTGCCCGATAAGGCAAACCTTGGTTTGTAGTAAGATCTATTTCAGTTCCTTCTATCGAGGATCCTGTACAATTCCCATTTCTTAGTGGATAGTAGAATAATAGTATGAGAAGGCCTTTGATCAGTTTCATCTAAGGCCTTTGATCCTGGACAATTCCTACCAAGCGCCCCACTTTGCACGATCTCATCTTTTATCTTCTTTTCCTTTTCCAATTCTAGAGCCATCTGCTTCCTTCTCTGATTGAAAGTGTTCTTTTGCATTTCTAATTTATGTGTACTTCCTGGTTCTCTGTCATAAAACCTGATACATTCACATATATATTCACTCAGATTGTCTATGCATTTCCAACATAAAAACAACATAGGTGTGGTTTACATCATTATTCTCTAATCCTTATGAACCCAAATTAGACATTAAATCTGATGCAGTTCAATCAGCTATAAAAATCTAAAATTGTAGTAGATCACTACTTAGGTAATGCATAAGAGATTACAAGAGGTTTGCTAACATATTGATTGAATCACATAGTTTCCATCTTGCAATGCCTACAGATCTCTTATCACTAATCAACTTTCTGTTCGACCATTGTTCCTTTTGAAATATTATTCTTACCCCTGATAACCCTATACAATGCTTTCACTAGTGCTATACATGGGAATTGAACTGGCTCAAACTGAAGGCTTTGTCATTTGATGGACTCAATGGATTCTTTATTATGGTCCATTTATTGAAATCTATCATCTATCTGATGATAGACATGACTATGGAAAGAATCACATTTAGAAACTAACGTGACCAAGAACCCTAAATCTTCAATGCATGATATATCAATGCCAGATCTAATCAACTCTTCATTTATTCTCACTTATATACACTTTATATACATGATATATATAGGCATGATATATACATGCATTATTTTGAAATCACAAAAGCTTCTCTATTTCCTATTATCTACCAAAAGATAAAAAGTATTTATCATTTATTTTTTATTCACTATTGGAAATAGTTGAAGTTGCTTGCTAGCTTAGCATAATGGGAGTCAGCTCTCCCGTGGTTTAATTAGCGTTCTTATTAGGGAAGAATCTATTTCACAATCCAAAATCTCACTTGGTTTGGCACAGTATCACACTAATTATTCTTATGCTATAACACCAATTACTTTCTCTGTTACACATACTGAGCATAAGTAGTCATTCATCCTTCTGTATCTTCTTGTACTATGTGCAGAAAAGCAATGCTGTCACACAATTTACTTTACCTGTCACTCACACTAATTCTGTATGTATCAACCTTTGTGTCACACACAAGAGCAGCTCAACACAATGTATGTTTTATAGATCTGTCATGGATTTCCAGGCGTAGACTCCACTGAGATTTAATATTTCTGCAGCTCTTAATACTTCTTGTTTGTTTTGCAGAAGTGAGTGATATAGATAGAATCTGTAAGTATTTTGGTTTTACCACTAAACGTGATGGTGATTAGCATCATCAGAAAGGTGCTATTGTTATCAATCATTCCTCTCGCTCGACAATTTGTGGATGGGAAACATAAATCTGTGTCACCTGAAGATGAATTGTTGATTAAGGAGAAGTTAAACTTCTCAATAAGCCTGCAGCGAAGAGCATTAAAGTTGGCTTTGACTTCCATCTCTACTAATTTATGGGTCTTCTTTGTAGATTCTTACTGTTTGTGTTTCATCTTTATTTTTGTTGATCTTTGTATATGTTTGGGTTTTAGTGAGAATAAATGAAAGAAAAATCTTTGCTCCAAAGATGTAAAATATATTCTGTATATGTAGGCTTAGACTGTATAAGAAATATACCTATTAATTAACATAATTTGAATGTTGGTCCAAATCTGCAGAGTGAAGATGGTGACATGATAGATTGTGTTGATATTTACAAGCAGGCAACTTTAGATCATCCACTACTCAAAGATCATATCATTAAGGTTCGAGTTCTTGGTTTTTTTAATTATAATTTTCAGAAATGTATCGGAACTTACTTTTGCTAGGAGGAGAATAGATTTGTTTCACAATGCATGTAATTCATAATGAAAATGCATAAACATCTCCCATTTTGTTCACAAAGCATAACTTAAGCACGAAAAATTAACAATTAATCTTCCTTAAATTGGAAGATGTAATATGCTCAAAATGATAATTGTGAACCTAAATGATAAAAATTCATGTTATTTTTTCTATTGCTAATCTGATTATGATCCAAGGAAAAGCTGTGTTGCAGATGAGACCTGATGATGATCACTTTGAAGAAAGAGATGGGGCATCTTCTAACCCAACAAATGGCTTACTCACTCAAATGTGTCAGAAGAGAGGCAGCTGCCCCGGTGGAACCATACCCATCGTTCATGTCCAAAGGCATCACTTGTTGAATGCTCCTTCGATCCAAAACTACGGTAGGAATTCATGGAATGGAGTTAAGAGATAGGTGGTTCATTTGAACAACAGTGGAACATTAGGTTACGGAGCTGAAAACTCGCATGCAGTAAGTCCTTTCCCACTACCCATCTGCGTCCAATTACGTCCACTTTTACCTCAATATTATGATTACTTCATGTCATTTGATTTCAGTATGGGGTGTTGGTCGTAAATGGCTCCAGCTACGTTGCAGCCAGAGCAGTCATCAACGTCTGGAATCCTTCGATTGAGAAGGACGACAGGTAGACCATCGGATGGTCTGTTTCTCGTCTACTGTTCTTCATAGATCGATTAGCACATGACACTCTTTTGACCTTTTTTCTTCTTATCGTAGGTAAACCCCATTGTTCCTAATGATAAGAATGTAAGGTTCTTCGTATACTGCATGGTAAATCAAGCTTCTTCCACAAATCTTGTGTGGTTTGGCACTTCAGTGCTTGATCCTTGCAAGCCTGAGACTTATGTGTACAACTTGTTTCAACCTGTTTGATCGAGCAGGCCGACGTTGGGCAGACAACAGACTGCTTCAACATCCTTTGCTCAGGTTTTGTGTAGATCACCAACAATATAAACCAGGGAGGCACCATCGCAGCAGTGTCTGAGTCGGGAGGAAACCAGTCGGTGTTCAAGGTGACTGTGCGGAAGGTATGACAGCGAATCTCTCTGATGCATGCATGCCTTTTTCAGCATTTGTTAAAGTCCACCATTTGCAGGAATACGAGAAGGATGTATGGTGGCTGATATATGGCGACAACGGTGCCATCACCGTGGGGTGCTGCCGACGTCCCTCTTCCGTGGTCTGAACCACACGATGAAGTGGGCTGTCTTCGGTGGCGATGTTTACAGTCCTAGGATCGCACGGGAGCCTCGTACCACCACTAAAATGGGCTCTGTTTCCTTTGCCCATGAACACTACCGCTACGCTGCCTACATTGATCTTTGGGTCATGAACGGACCACTACAAATAACCTAGCAATCGGCATCTTAATCCCCAAAATTATTGATCTTTTATATGTCCTAATTCGCAATAGACTTAAGCTAGCTGGACTCATCTCTATTTTTATCATATTTACACAAAAATTTTGTTGGATAAATTCTAACTTTTTGAGTTGAAGGTATTCTTTTTTATATTTCTCAAAAGATGTCCGTATTTAATATTTTTTTTGTAAGAGAACAATTAGAGCAGGTACATTATATCATATAAGATGAACTAATTGTCACTGTTCTACCGATCGGTTCAATCTTCAACGTATAAGATTCTTGAATGCAATTGTAATATTTTTGGTGATTCCATCAAAATACTATAAATCTATTCAAAATATATTATAATAGAAGTAAATAAGATCAAAAATAAATATTAAATCACGATCAAATGGAGGATCTTTTATATCAGTTATAATATAGATAAGAAATGAGAATGAGATATTATGTCACATATTAATCGAAATATTTATCCTTCTACGATATATTTCTTACCCCTATATTTGCGTTGTGGTACATGGAAGCTAAACTGGCTCCAACCAAAGAGATATTATCATTTGATGGACTCTTAGGGATCCTTCATCATGGTTTATCTGTTGAAATGCATCATATATTTGATGATAGACATGCCACTTATTATCCTGACAGCTTGACCAAGAACCCTAAATCTTCCATTCATTCAGTGGAATGCACACTATTTCTGAAATAAGTTTAATCTAATCTAAACTTAACTGTTCAATTGTAAGGTTTTAACAGCTCTACAGTGACACAATTAGGAATTATATGGAATAGAAATTATGTCACTGTGAAGATTGTGTCGTAGAATAAACAATGTAAATTTTATTAGCAATTTTTCGTGTGGTTTAAGGACGATTCAATTATGTTTGAGAAAATCTCTAACACAAGTTGAATATGCATATTGACAACTTACATCCAACGCTGTTGATGCTTTAAGATCTCCTTTTCTAAAACCCTTTTTTTTAACATTGTTTCTAAATCATAAATGCTTCTCCATATTTTATTATCTACCAAAAGATAATAATTGCTCACACAAAGAGATTTAGGTAGTCAGTCCCATTTAGCATATTGTTATATCGAGTAGAAAATAAGTATCTGCTATTTATACGGATTATCCATGTTATGGATTTCAATGTGTACTTATATAGAGTAAACACCTGAAGGAAATTTGGCATCACCACCAAACATGATGTTGCTTAGCATAATTCAAAAGGTGCTTTTGTTAGCAGTCATCCTTTTTGCTGTACAGGTGGTGGGTGCCAAGTTGAAATCTGTGTCACCTGAACAAGAATTGCTTATCGAGGAGAGGTTACAGCAATTCAACAAGCCTGCAGCGAAGAGCATTCAGGTTTGCTTTGACTTCCACTGGTATTCATTTATGGGTTCTTTCCGTAGATTGCTTCTGTTGTGTGAGTTCTCATGGAAGGTTTCGTTTACATTTTTGTTCTTGATCTCCAAGTGTTTCTGCATGTGTACGTGATGATAACTTAAGAATACTTTTTTTTATAGCAAAATCCATTCCTAATCTATCTAAAATATACTCTTTGAGTACTCTTTGGAAAATGTAGGTTTTCCTCTTAACAAAGTGTATAGAAGTGATGATAACTGTAAGAATATATATATTTTTTTACAGCAAAAAAATCACTCCTGATCTATCTAAAATATCTACTTTGAATGCTCTTTGCAAACTGTAGGTTTACCTCTTAACATTAGCAGTAATGCTCATTCTCCTTTTCATGGAAATCTGCAGAGTGAAGATGGTGACATAATAGATTGTGTCGATATATACAAGCAGCCAGCTTTGGATCATCCACTACTCAAAAATCATATCATCGAGGTCCAAGTTCTTGACTTGTTTTTACTTTTATTAGGAAGAGATAGTGTTTTCGATAAAAGTCTTTTCATGATATTGATTGATAATCAAACAACTAAATTCGATAGTCTTCAAGTCGGTCCTCAATCTAATCAATCATTTATCGATGTGATCCTATTGATAGAGGGGTACTCTGGAAAAAGATTTGGATCTCATGCCTTTTGTGAAAGAAAAAAATTCATATCGGGGTGAAGTCTCTCCGATGATCAAATTAGTGATTACTCAAAATATATGTAAATGGTTTATATGAGTCTTTATTTATAGTATGGATCTCTAATTAGTTGTGATTATAAAAAAATATTCTCAAAATTATCAATATCTCCTATCATGATTTTTGATGATTGTTTTTGAATCAATCCATAAGTACTTGAAATGAAAATGCTCATATATAATTGGGTTAGAATATCCAAAACAATAGATGAAAAACACACAACTTATTTTACTCCTATTTTTGTTTCTTATGGCATAAAAAAATCCCTAAAAACCAATGTCTACTCTTAAAGACTTCAATCATATATGACAGCCGAATAAACTAAAAATGATAATTGTAAACATATATGTTACCGATTCTTATTTTCTTTTCTGCTTCTTATTTAATTAAAAATACTTATACAACTTATTCACGGTATTTATAGTAGTCGAGCGCTACGGTCAACGTAGTTTGGACTTGTTGTTTTGACCAAGAAAGAACTAATTATTTCATCCGTATAAGCTTACGCAGCTTTGGATTAGGATCTAAGAATAAGTAGTGTTGCAGGTGAGACCAGATGACCAGCATTCTCCTTGCAAAATATATGAGGCTTCTTCCAGCTCTACAGATGGCTTGTTCACTCAAGTGTGGCAGAGGAGCGGCAGCTGCCCCATCGGAACCATACCCATCGTCCGTGTCCAAAGGCATCACTTGTTGAACACTCCTTCCATCCAAAACTACGGAAGGAAGCCATGGAATGGAGTTAAGAAACATGCGGTTCGTCTGAGCAACAACGAAACGTTCGACCTCAATGCTGAAAACCTGCACGCGGTATGTCCCCTTCCCTGCTTACTATATCGAGGTTTCGTCCGCCGTTACTACACAATTACGGTCGCTTCATGTTTGCCGAGCTCAGTATGGTGGTCTTCTTGGTACTGGCGACGACATTCTAGGAGCCAAAGCTATCATCAACCTGTGGAATCCGTCGGTGCAGCAAGATTCCGAGTACTCCAGTGCAAAAATCTGGCTGAGGAACGGGCCAACCGACCGTTCCAATAACATCGAAGCTGGATGGATGGTGATCGTTTTTGTCGATCTGCATATGGAATTCCCCAGTCTTACCCTATTCTGATCTTTCTCTTTTCCGTTTGTCTGCTCATAGGTAAACCCTAGTGTTTCTAATGATAGGACCGTAAGGATCTTCACGTACTGGACGGTAAATCTTCTTCCTCCACCTTGTTTTCTGCACTGCAGTCATCCTCGCATGCCTGAAACCTGTTTGACCTAGCAGGCCGACTCCGGGAGGACAACAGGCTGCTTCAACGTCCTTTGTCCAGGTTTCGTTCAGACGAGCGATAAAATAGCCCTGGGAGCCTCCTTTTCGAACGTATCTACTACGGGCGGACGCCAATTTGAGTTCAGATTGACTGTGCGGAGAGTAAGACATGCTTCCAACAGCATTCATTCGTGTGAGTCCATCTCACCTTGTGAAGGTACATTTCCAGGAGGAGGAGAGCGGGAAATGGTGGCTGGTGTATGGCGACAACAGCACCATCGGATACTGGCCTACGTCCCTCTTCGACACCCTGAACGATTCGGCGACCACAGCTTTCTTTGGCGGCGACGTCTACAGTCCCGTGATTCATGAGAAACCCCACCCTAGCACCGGCATGGGCTCCGGCGGCTACGCCAATGGACACTTCGCCTACGCTGCCTACATCCGGTTGCCTCGAGTCCAGTACGGCTCCCCACAGTCCAGGTACCCAGATCCCTACGGCATCTTGACCACCCAATCCGGCTGCTACAGCGCTGAGAACTACGCAGAGCGTCTGTGGAAGGAGCCTCGCATCTACTTCGGCGGCCCTGGCAGAAGCGATCCCGACTGCCCGTAGATGGCCGTGTACAGACTCGCTTTCATTGTGCTTCTCAATAATGTTTTGTAACTCTGCACCTTTTTGCGGTTGATGGTTTCCCTTGGAAAAGCTCAAACACTTGAACCATGATCAAAGACATCGTTACTCCCAGGTTTAGGAGTTCATGAAAAAGATCCAGGGAAAGAGTATGACTACTTCTTGGCAAAATCTACAACAAAAATGCTCCATTGTAGGAGTAGATTTGATCTATCCTTGGAGGGCATGACGAAAATAAATAATATTAAGATATAAAACTGGATCAATTAAACTTCGTCAATACTATTCGTACAAGGATGCCTTTATTTTTTTTAAATATGTTGTATTTGATCATAAGAGATTCATATGCTATAAAAGTTTAATAGTTATATTTTATTCTAATTGTGGTCGTTTATGTCATGATCAAATTGTTTGTACGACTTGGTTAAATCCGAGTATATAAAATTATCAATATAGCTTTTGAATTAGAGCAGATTGGCTCAAGGTCCGGTTGGGAGGTTGTCTGATCGGCTTCTAGATGCTAAGTTTTTTGCATATAGGTTAGAGTCGGGCTTGGATCTCCCGACTTGATCCCTTTGATGCTTAAGTTAGTAAGAGTTGGAGTTGAGAGAATTGTAATTTATGAGTGTAGAAAGTCCAACCACTTGGTATTGTTCATGGGGGTGGCTTTTATACCTGTTACTTTGTGTCGACGTACGAAGCTGTTTAATGATCGTTTGCATCAGCGTATACAGGTGTTTAATGCTCGCCAATGCCCCAAGCGGTCGGCCCGTATGCTGGGTGCAAACGTCATTTGTTTTGTTTGGTGCTAGTCTTCGTTTCTCGAGTAGCCTGGTGCGAGGCTGCACTGCGCCATATAGCCTCGTGTAACGTCGATGCAGAGGGCTGTCGGCATGAGTGACAAGCATCTCTCTCGTCTTAGATTTATGGTGATGAGCTAGCTCGGTGTGTCACGTTGGTTTCAGAACGTCATGCCGAGTCCGTCGTGGCAGCCAAGGTGTCCCGTGGAGTGGATGCTAGAATATGCTATATCATTATCTCCCCCCCCCCCCCCCCCCCCCCCCAAGTCGTGCCTCAGGAGGATCATGAGGCACGACTTGGGGCCTATGCTGGTCAGGTCCTGGGCCTCGCCGGTCGGGTGGATTACCTTGTCGTAGGCTTGGCTCCGCACTAGCTGGGATGAATCAACATTATTCTAATTGAGACATACTTCAACATTAAACTAGCTGAGGTATACTCGACAGAGACTGGTCGAGATGTGCTCGATAAGGGACTGGCTAAGATGTGCTCAACAAGGACTGACCGAGACATAGTCAGCAATGGACTGGCCGAGATGCGCTCAATAATGGACTGGCCGAGACGTAGTCAGCAGTGGACTAGCCGAGATGTGCTCGACGATGGACCGACTGAGATGTGGTCAACAAGGGACTCGCCGAGATGCGCTCGACAATAGACTAGTCGAGATGTGCTTGACAATGGACTAGCCGAGACATAGTTATTAAGGGACTGGAGCTCTCCCTGTAGTCAGCAAGAGACTGGTCAAGATGTGCTCAATAATGAATTGGCCAAGATGTGCTTGACAATAGACTGACTAAGACATAGCTGGCAATGGATTGGCCGAGGTGTGCTCAGCATGGACTGGTTGAGACTTCGTCGACAATGGACTGGTTGAGATATAGTCGACAATGGATTGGCCAAGACGTAGTTGATAATGAACTGGCCAAGACGTAGTCGTCAACAGACTAGCCGATGTTTGCTCGATGATGATCTTCCATTCTGGGGACAATTGTGATTCCAGTAGGACATCTGTAGATGGGAAACTTCATCTACAGGCAGAAAGTTTGAACCATGGTCTCATCTTCGAGCAGTGAAAGAAACACGGGAAGCTACTCCTCTTCTGCATCATTATCTTCTTTGGACGAGAAGGCCACCCATGCCATAGAATGCTCAGAGAGTACGACGATGACTCGATCATAGCTGAATCTTTTTTGTCGATGGTTAGGTCTAGGTACCACATTTCTCTCGAGTATGAGCTCCACATCTTAGAGGTCAGATAACGACCTTTTGACCCATTTCCGAATGGATTCGGTTAGTCAGTTGATGCCCTCGAAGCAAGACTAAGGTTCCCTATGCATCCTTGGTGGTGTCGTGCCTCCAACACTAGAGGATTGCTCCCTCCCAGGTAGTGTTGAACTCATGGTGTTACCTGGTGGCCTTTATTAGGGAGTGTCGAGCGACTGGGATCGACCCGTTGCTCACCCTTTTCCTCCTAGCTTTCGCATCGACAAAGGGTGGGGCAGTTACTACCTAACCGCGAGAAGTAGTTTTAAGATCGACGACGCCCCTTTGAACAATAAGGGGTGGAAATCATGCTTCTTTCTTATTAGTGCCATTAGAGGTTGGGGGTTCAGCTTGAAGTGGATAGGTCGTGACGTCGACAACGTTCTCCCCCTTCTGTTAAAGGAAGAGGTGGAGTAGGTGGTACGTCTGAGGGGTATCCTCTCCTCTTCCAAGGTCATCAAGTCAATAGATAAGGACTGGCTAGTGGAGGCGGGCCTTAGTCCAGCCCTTAGGGGTATTGTTCTTTCGATCTTTATCGCCTCTTGATTTTTATTTGTTTTTATGCAGATATTGATGTGTCCTTTATGTCCACAGACATGAAAATCAAGGGTACAAAGGAGATGTTTCCTGGGCAAGCGCCACACCTCGGGTCTTCCCCATCATGTGCCATCCTCACAACACAGCCTGGCACCACTAGGAAGGCCGCTGTTGAGGCGGAGCATCCATAGAAGAAGATGAAGGTGGTGGCACACATGCCACCCCCCAGGAGGGCCTAAGAGGCTCCTACTCAAGCTGTCTCCAATAAGGAGACTCCCTCGGAAGTTTCACATGGGGAGGAGAGTAGCAGATGTCGGGACAAGGCGATCTCTCGACCCTGCTCCATGAGACAGTCGAAGGACGAGCCCTTTTTAGCTCAAGAGATAGTAGACCTCCCCGAGTCATCAAGGGATGGGCCACTGGAGGCTCGATTGGCATCTTTGACTCTAAAGAGTCAGGTGTGGTAGATAGAGCCGATGCATGACTATTTTGTCGGGGGCTCCTCTGCCCCCCTAGCGAAGGAAATCTACACCACCCCTTTCGAGGCATTACTCGACAGTACTGCTAAAAACTTGGTCACAGTTAGTCGCCTCCTCCAGGTCCCTTACTATGTCAGCCTCTCGTTCTAACTAGCATAGTGTTCCTATAGCACCACCACTACTCCATGAGGCTGATCGACAGGATGCGTGACTCCGGGGGGGTGGGGGTCATCGACGAGCTCTCTCGAATAATTGATGAGCTTCGAGCTAAGGTCCAAAAGCTCAAAGAGGAGGTGAGCCTAGTGGCGGTGGCGACTGCTGAGGCCCGGGTTAGCGAGGTGACCTAACAATTGTAGGAGCTAAAGTCCCAACTTGAGGAGGCCCAACGCCAAGCGACGAAGACCTGAGGGTGGAACCAAGTCCTAGAAGCCCAGCTCCTAGGCCTGACAACTATTATGGATGCTGCTTGAACCAAATCCCATGAGGCTAAGAAAGCCTTGACAACGGTTCGATCGATGTTGGAGAAGGTTGAGAGCTCGTTGGATGAGGAGCAACATGTTACCCCCCCAAAAAGCCCGGGCGATGATCACCTAATACAAGGAGGCACTCAACTTCCGATTAGTCCTGTAGAAGATGGGCTGGGTGTTTGACACGAGAGTGTCTAATTTGCTACAATCAACACTTATGCAACTTGTTGATCCAATGGTATTCCATATAATCCACTATAATACTTCAGAATTTTTAACCCAGTCTACTAAAAAAATGATAGCTCAGGAGCATATTCCTTGGACAAAGTTAAAATTAATTCAAGGTGTCTTTCTTTATGACCAAGGAATGTATTAAAGGGGTTAGTTGACAGATGTGAATCACTTAATGTCATAGTTCTCTATGCATGAAGGGATGTTTCATGCACTAGTACTTATTTTTATATTATAGGTTATAAAGAACTTTTGGTACCTGATTTATATTGGATGAAGCTCTTTGGAGTTTCTCTAAAACTTTATATATCTTGGATGCATCTTTAAGTGGTGAGTCTTTTGATTTAGTTCTGTATCCTTGTTTAATTTCCTTAAGGTGGTGAATTTCTGTATCCTCTTATAACATTAAACTTGGTGGTGAACTTTTTATGTAGTTTACGTAAGTTCTGTTATGAGTTTGTTCCTTTTCTACAAATCGACTTTTCAGTTTCTCTTATTTTTTTAATTTCATTCATCTTTCTCCCTTCCCGATATCAGTTTGGTATTAGAACTGAGGCTAGAGATCATAGCAAGACGGAATGAAAAAGATATAGTTGGTGAAGGTAGTGGCTATGAAGATAACGTTGAATCCTTGAAGTTGCAGTTACAAAGTTTGTTACAGAGTCTACAAGAAAAAAATGAAATTATTGAAGAACTTTGAAAAAAACAATCAACATGAAAATGTTGCCGAAATGTATGTTTCGGATGATGATATACCTTCTTACCCAAGAAAGTTTTGAAGATTTTAGGCAAGGCGTAGAGACCAAGATGAATGATAGAACAAATATAACCCAAGGTTGGATATTTCAGAATTTGATGGTAAAATAAATATTGACGACTTTATTGATTGACTCAATATAGTAGAAAGAATATTCAATTTTCATGAACCACCAGAACAAAAGAAGGTTAAACTTGTGGCATTCAAACTCAGAAGGAATGCATCTTTTTGGTGAAAAAATCTAAAGAAGTAAAGAGAATATGAAGGGAAGAGTAAGATAGTAACATGAAAGAAAATGAAAAGGAAGCTGAAAAGAAAATACTTACATGACAACTATAAGTAATAAATCTTTTTAAAAATCCATGATTTTAGGTAAAAAAATCTTAATGTGGAGGAGTACATAGCAGAGTTCGACAATCTTATGTTAAAAGGAAAGCTTATGGAACCAGAAGAGCAAACCATTGCAAAATACATAAGAGGTCTGAAATATGAGATTGCCAAAGTGGTTCAACTCCAACCGTATTTGTCTTTGAATGATGTAAATAAGTTGGCTTTAAAAGTGGAGAAACAATATAAGTTTGAAAAAAGTTCTCGATATGGGGCGAAAGATAGCTATACAAGAGAAGAAAATATCACCAAAGCAAAATATTATCGAAGGGGCAAGACAAGAGTGAAAGATCAGTCGGCAGTAAACTGCCACCTAATTCTTCTACACCTAATGGCAAAAAATGCTTCAAGTGTCATGGTTTTGGGCATATTGCTTCAGATTGTCCAAATAGGAGGATATTTATATTAGTTGAAGAACATAATGACGAAGAAGGAAATGAAGCCAATGACAAACAAAAATCTGATGATGAGGAGAAAGAAATTACTTATACTGATTGTGGTTTATCTATTATGTTATAACGTAGCTTACAAGTATCTTATATGGCTAAGGATGAAAGTTGGGTGAGAAAGAATGTGTTTCATACTAAATGTACCTCTAATGTCAAGGTGTGCTTGGTGATCATTGACAATGATAACTTTGAGAATGTGGTATCTTTCGAGATGGTGCAGAAGCTAAAGTTGGACACAATCCCTCATCTGCATCCTTACAAATTATATTGGCTGCAAAAAGAAAATGACATCAAGGTAACTAAAAGATGTTTAGTTCCATTTTCTATTGGCAAGTATTATAAAGATGAAGTATGGTGTGATGTTGCTCCTATGGATGCTTGTCATTTATTGTTGGACAGACCTTGGCATTATGATAGGAGGGTATTGTATGATAGTTATAAATATACTTATTCAAGATTATTTTAGCTCCATTACAACCTTTTAAAATTAATACACCAAAGAAGGAAGTTAGTGCTTTTATGTCCTATGGTGAATGCAAGGGTGAACTGGAAAGAGGTTATCATATTTTAGCTCTAGTAGTCATAGAAGAGAATAAATATCACAAGGAGTCATCGACAAACATGAAACCAATCTTGGAGGAGTGTCAAGACATTATACTAGAAGAGATTCTACATCGTCTTTCACTATTAAGAGACATCCAGTATCATATTGGTCTTATTTCGAGGGCTATCCTACCTAACAAGGCAGCTTACAAAATGAGCCCCAATGAGCATGAAGAACTTCAAAGACAAGTAGATGAATTGATGAAAAAGGGGTTGATTCAGAAAAGTATGAGTCTTTGTGTTGTTGCAACCTTATTAGTGCCAAAGAAAGATGGTTCTTGGAGAATGTGTGTGGATAGACGTGTCATCAACAAAATCACTATTGACTATAGTTTTCCTATTCCAAGGTTAGATGATTTACTTGATCAATTGTATGGTGCTTCTAAGTACTCTAAAATTGATTTGATGAGTGACTATCACCAAATAAATAAGAATGAGACCTAGAGATGAGTGTAAAATAATATTTAAAACTAGAGAAGGCTTGTATGAATGGTTAGTTATGCCATTTGGATTATCTAATGCTCTTAATACTTTCATGAGATTTATAAATCATATACTTAAGTCATGCATTGAGACTTTTATTGTGGTTTATTTTGATGATATATTAGTGTACGATAAAAGTGAGGAAGAGCATATAAATCATCCTAAGAAGATTTTTCTTATTTTGAGCCATCATAAGCTTTATGCTAATATGAAGAAGTGTGATTTTTTTACTCATAGTGTGGTGTTTCTGGGATATGTTATTTCAAAAAATGGAATCATGATGGATCAAAGTAAGGTAGAAGCTATTCTTAATTGGCCAACACCGATTTCATTGCATGATATAAGGAGTTTTCATGGTTTAACTTCCTTTTACAGAAGATTCATCAAGGGTTTTAGCTTGATTGTTGCGAATCATCGAATGCCTAAAAAGTGATAAATTCAAGTGGACTAATGAGGCAAATGAAGCTTTTGAGCTATTAAAAGAAAGGTGACCAAAACTCCTATTTTGGTATAACCCAATTTTGACAAAGTATTTGAGATTGAATGTGATGCCTCTAATATGAGAATTGGTACTGTTTTGAGTCAAGAATCAAATCCCATTATTTTTTTTAGTGAGAAGCTGAATGATACAAGGAGGAAATATTCTACCTATGACAATGAGTTTTATGTCATATATCGAGCTTGTCTTATATTCTGATTTGATCATGAGGCATTGAAGTTTATTAATCACTAACACAAGCTAAATAAGAGGCATGCAGCTTGGGTGGAGTTGCTGCAATCTTATAACTTCACAATCAAGCATAAATCTGATGTTTTAAATGTAGTTGTTGATGCATTAAGTAGAAAATATTATTTATTATTAGCCATAGAATTTAAAGTAGTTGGATTTGAGACATTCAAATATCTCTATCAGAATGATATGTATTTCAGCTCAATATGGTAGAATTACAAATCAGGTTCTTTTCAGTAATTTTCTATCTTTGATGAATTTCTTTTTCGAGCTAATGCCTTATGTGTTCCATCTTGTTATTTGATGCATTTAATTCTAGAAGAAGCTCATGGTGATGCTATGAGAGGACATTTTGGTAGGGACAAAACTCTAGCTCTTATTCAATCAAATTTTTATTAGCCCAAGTTGTTCAGAGATGTGGAGAGATTTGTAAAGCAATGCAGAGTGTGTCACTTGGCAAAAACAAGAAGCCAAAATTTAGGTTTGTACACTCCATTGCTAGTGTCGAATGCTCCATGGGTGGATGTGAGTCTTGATTTTATCTTGGGACTGCCAAGAACTAAAAGGAACAAAGATTCTATTATGGTTGTTATCGATAGATTCTCAAAGATGATTCACTTTGTTCCCTGCAATAAATCAAATGATACATCTCATATTGCTAATTTGTACTTCAAGGAGATTGTTAAATTGTATAACATTCCAAAAACTATGGTGTCTGATCGAGACTCAAAATTTCTTAGTCATTTTTGGAGGACTCTATGGAGGAAACTAGGTAGGTACGTCTTTGAATTTCAACAGCTCTCATCATCGACAAACCGATGGGCAAACAAAGGTAATGAACAAAAGCTTAGGGAACTTGCTTAGAAGTTATGTTGGCAAGAATATTAAGCAATGAGATATCATTCTTTTACAAATTAAGTTTGCTTACAATTATTCCATGCATCATAACATTGGTATGAGTCATTTTGAGGTTGTTTATGGTGCTAATCCTACTGGTACTCTGGACTTAGTTCCTTATCCTACAACTAAGCAATTTAGTGGAGATGCTGATGAGAGGGCTAAATAGATAAAGAAGCTGCATGGCGATGTTAAAGCAACCATTGAGAAGCAAAATGAAATGTACGTGCGAGCAGCTAACAAACACAAAACATATGAGGTTTAATGCAAGTGATTTGGTCTGGATTCATCTAAGGAATGAGAGGTTTCCACCAAGTAAATTTGGAAAGTTGAAACTAAAGGCTGATGGTACATTCAAAGTGCTTAAAAGAATTGGAAAGAATGCTTATGAGATTGATCTACCTGAAGATTATGGGGTATCATCAATATTCAGTGTGGCTGATTTAGGCCACTATCATGGTGATGAAATAAATGAAGACTTAAGGACAAGTTTTTTTCAACCAGGAGAGATTGACACGGGAGTGTCTAATTTACTACAATCAACACTTATGAATCATGCGTGGTATGATATACTTTGATGTTTTGAAGTTATGATCATTTTGAAATTATACATGCAATACTAATAATTTTATGATGCATGCTATGATGTGAAAGTCATTGTTTCTACTTAAATTCAAAGGTCATCAATCTTTTTGAATTTGAGTTTGTTTTATTTCGATATTACATATAGATAGAGGGAGTTTAGTTAAAACTCCATCATCAATTAGTTGTCATTATTAAAAAGTAAGAGATCGTTGAATCTCATATTTTGATGATGAAATTAATTGATGAAATTATGATTTAATAAGCATTTAAGTGATATAGAAAAGACTTCAATAATGGACACAAACCATCACATGCAAATTGTTGAAGCAAAAGAATTAGACATTGGGCCAGCGGAGTATTATGTTAGAGATTGGACGTCGAGCCGGAGGAATGGTCCACGTGCAGAGTTTGGGCACCGGGTGGGAATGATCACGTATTGCAGGAAGTCAACATGTAGATAGATCGAACGATACCCTAAAGGAAAGGATGATGCATCGAAGGTTTGGACGAAGTGCTGGATGATTAGATGACATGCCATAATGCTGGACAACGTGCTGATTGCTTCGTGATTATGCTGGATATATGATTGAGTGGTTAGGGCTTGATCGTGATCGTTTAGAGTCGAACTAAGCTGGTATTGGGTCATAACCATGCAACTTGATTCAAGGCCCATTGGATATGAACTAAGGTTGAGTTGGGCCTGATGAAAGGCCAACTCAGTCTCCTGGAAATGACTTAGGCAGTGGTACCGCCAAGTCCAGGCGATGGTACTACCTAGGATATGAAAAGTACTATTCTATACTTTTTCAAGAATCTAATCGATGACACCACCACTTACGATGGTGATACTACCTATTCTAGCGGTAGTACCACTAGAGCCCAGGATTCAGGGCTCTATTCGGTAGTAGTACTGCCTAATAAAAGATGGTACCGCCAGTACCCTGAAAATCTAGAGATTTAAAATTTTGGCTCTAAATTTGAAGACATTGGGGGTCTATAAATACCCCACCTATTCTTGTTTGATAAAGCATGAATGAGGGTGAAAAGAGAAAGAATTCTTGAGCAGAAAGTATTGCAAAATCTTAGTGTTTGAGTCTCTTTCTCCTCAAGTTTAGTGGTAATTCTAGGGAGGGTTGAAGTCTTATGAGAAAGAGTTTATAAAGGATCTCTCCTAAACTTATAAAAGAAGAAGTGTTGTAAGGTAGTTGATCTTCGCCCATTGGAAAAAAGATCAGTAGTGGAAGCCGACGGCCTCGAGTGAAGAGGAATCGAGAGTGAACGTAGGTCAGAGGACCGAACCACTATAAATCTGATGTGCAATTCTTCTTTTACTTTTTTTTTTCTTATTGCTTACTGATTTGGCTGTTTATTACACTTTACTTACTTTCCAAGTCAAAACATATTTTTGATATGGTTTCATCGAATGACTTTTTTGAATTGTCATAATTTTTTGAAAGCACTAATTCACCACCCCTCTTAGTGTCATTTACGATCTTAACAAGTTCCACCCAAGATGTTTTGTCCCTTGATTTGCATTAAGTTGATGGTGGCCATCATGCCTATCATTCCACAGGTCAACCTTCCGTTGAGTCTGATTTTTACATTAGCTCTAAGTATGCCTTTATTTGGTGTTTCCTTAGGTCACTCCCTCACTTGATCTAACAATGCATCAACTGATGAATTACCTCATGCGACTACTCCTCACTGCTCACTTGGTCCATTGAGCTTTGTGGAGTTGTTGTCTTAAGGTACTCCTCCTCAACATGTGCGGTCCGTTGCACATGATTCTCCCTCTAGAGAATCGAGACTTTTTCCCTCTTAGATATCTATCCCATTGTAGTAACTTTCCTCTTTGCATCATTCTCTTTGGAAGGTTATGAGACACCATCCCCTTAGATTATACAAAAATTATGAATTATTCTGCCCTCACAAACGCACTTGCTAGATTATGACTCTTCGCTAATACAACCCCTACTTCATCCCTTAAGGCCTAGCAATGTATTAAACTTGCTACACACTTTAACCTCTTATACACGTATCCTTTCCATACCGAAGAGAAATGTTCAATGCTCATGGTATCATGTTTTGATTACATTAGAATGGCCATGGACAATCCATTATTCGCATACAAGCCCTTGCATGATTACCGAATTTTTTGAGTTAGCAATTCCCCTCACATCTGTGAGCTTTGCATAACTATCAGTCGTTGAGCAACCCATCCCACCTTGCATGGTCTCATCCTTTGCCAAACACCCTGCTTGCCTTGAGTATCATCAATTTTGGTTGCTATTATTGAATCACAACTTGAACTTAGCCATCTCAACTTTTATACGCTATGCATTCTTTCCAACTTGCTAGTCATTGTGGTGCCTATCATGTGAAGGGTTGGCTATTCCTCTGAATGTCAATCTTGGATGCCCACTCCCCTAAGCAACTCCTTTCCCTATACCTCGATGCTTGTTTCCCCTAAACAGTTGTGCATGCTGGCTGCCCTCAATATAGCCCCGTTAAGTCTCCACATTTGAATGCGAAGTATTTTTATGTATGCTTATCTTGCTTTGATACCATCTATCATGAACTTAACTAGTTTTGCTTAAGTTGTGTGACACCATTGTGTATTCGTCCGCAAATGGCTAGTCTTCTCGAAACCATTTAAGGTCTCTTGAGGACCTACAAAAGGGAAGTTATTTTGCAAATTACTTTACTTGTTCATTGCAGTCTTACAAACATTTTTTAGTTTAAATGTATTTCCGTACGAGTTTTCTTGAATGAATCTTCAAATCGACAAAAGTTTTCTATCAACGTAATTTTCACCTGAGCACTAATTCACACCCCATCCCCCCGGTCTTAGTGCCGATTTCATTCCTAACATCTACATGGTTCAAGATCTTGCCTATGACATAGAGATGTCACCGGTGACCTGAGGACATGATATATTTGGTTAAGTCCATCGAGGGCATATCATCAAATCAGACTCTTCTTGTAACGATAGTGATGACTTAACTGAACATCATGGTTGGTTGAGAGGTCAAGACTATGATGATTCGGAGGCCGAACATGACGGGAATCACAAGGAGTTGTGATTGACAAGAGTTGCCTACCTTTTTGGGCTTAGTATGATTAGTCGAGTCCCTTGAGGTTACACTAATAAACCGATTGAATCTTGATCCCCACTATAAGTCTGCCGGAGACTTCTTTTCACGTGCCGAGGGTGTTGCATGATTCGCTAGAAAAATAGTGGGAGTAAATTAAGATAGAAGCCAGTATCTTAATTATTAATTTTTTGTAAAATCTGTATGTTATTTATTTATGCTACATCTTGTCAGAAACATGTCGCCTGCAAACCCTCTATATGACATACTTGATGCCAACCACCTCACTGGTCCAAATGATACAAATTGGCTTTGTAATTTGAGAATTGTTTGGAGAAAATTACATATATCCTTGACATGACTCTACCCAAGAAAGAGAAGCGAGTGCTTTATGTTACTGAGACTAATAACAAAATGAAGGCTAATAAGACTCTTAAGAAGGGGAAGGGCAAGGGCAAGGGCAAACCGGGTAAGGCAAATGTTGCCAAGAAAGACCCAACCAAGGACAAAGGCCAGTGCTTTCATTGCGGCAAAGATAGGTACTGGAAGAGGAACTGCAAGGATTATGTTGCAGAGAAGATGAAACATAAGTTTAAAGAAGCTTCAAGTACATTCATGATCAGTCTCCATTTGTTAGATTTTTATGATAATACATGGGTATTATATACCGGGAGTGCTTATAATATTCATAATTTGTTACAGGTTCTAGTAACGCCTAGGAAATTGGCCAGAGGTGAGATGAGCCTCAAGATAGACAATGGAGCAAGAGTTGTTGCAGTAGTTATTGGCGAGGTCACCCTACATCTACCTGGTGGAGCTACCATTGCATTAGATGCATGCTATTATGTTCCCTCTATTATCAAAAATATTATTTCTATTTCTTGTTTGATAGTTAGTGGATATAAACTAGTTTTTGAGAACAATAGTTGTTCATTAATTTTGGATGATGAGATCATCCCAAGATGGACCTCGATTAATGACATATATATATTAGAAACTTCTCCACACATCATGAATATAAGTACGTCTAAGAGGAAATGAGATAAGGTGAACAATGCATACCTATGATATTATAGGCTAGGTTATATCTATGAGAGAAAGATTCGAAAGTTATTGAAAGATGGATACTTAGATCTATTCAACTATGAGTCATATACAACTTACGAACCTTGCCTTAATAGAAAGTTGACCAACTCTCTTTTTAGTTGAACTGAAGAGAGAGTCAATGGGTTATTGGAACTTACACATAGTAAGTGATGTATGTGGTCCCATTTCGACTCAAGCTATAGGTGGGTACTCCTATTTCATTACATTTACTAACGATTTCTAAACATATGTACTTGATAAAGTATAAGCCCAAGGCCCTTGAGAAATTTAGGGAATATAAGAATGAAGTGGAGAACCAGATTGGAAAAAGTATTAAAATTCTTCAATCAGATCGAAGAGGAGAGTACTTAAGTATAGAGTTCACCCATTTCCTCAGGGACCATGAGATTCAGTCTAAATGGACAACTCCTTATACACCTAAGTTCAATAGTGTATCAAAAAGGAGAAATATTACACTGTTAGACATGGTGTGATCCATGATGAGTTTTGCTGACCTACCTATCTCATTCTGGGGATACGCCCTGGAGACATAGCTTACATTCTGAGCAGAATTCCATCTAAGTCGGTAGTATTTACACCATATGAGATATGGAAAGGGAAGAAACTCAATCTTAAGGTTGTTAAGATTTGAGACTATCCTACCCACATTATAAGACACAAACTCGACGAGTTAGAATCAAGGATGGATTGATGCAAGTTCATGGGATAACCCAAAGAAACATGGGAATATTATTTCTATCATCCTGAGGACTAAAAAGTCTTTGTTGCCAATAGGACTATGTTCCTTGAGAAGGAATACATTATTGGTGAAAATAGTGAGAGTAAAATAGAGTTAAGCGAGATTAGATAACCTAGCTCAAGCATAATTCCAGAGTTCGAGTTTACTTAGGTACCTAGCACATAAGTTCCAACTTTGCGTAGGTCTAGCAGAGTGTCTCACCCTTCTGAAAAATATGTAGGACATACCAACGAAGAGGACACTTAGGATGTTAATCCTCAGACCTACAAGGAGGCTATTATGAGTAAAGACTCTGATAAATGGCAATAAGCAATGAATTTTGAGATGGATTCTATATACTCCAACAAGGTTTGGAACCTTATGGATGTACCTGAGGGTATCATACCCATCAGCTGCAAGTTGATCTTTAAGAAGAAGATCAGAGCAGATGAAAATGTGGAGTCCTATAAGGCAATGCTAGTGGCCAAATGATATCATCAAAGATAAGAAGTTGACTATGACGATACATTCTCACCTATAGCCATGCTTAAGCTAATTAGAATTCTTTTGGTCATTGTAGTATACTATGACTATGACTTCCCTACTAGCCAAGACAAAGGATTAATTATAGATTATTTTCTATCTTTAGTATTTCAGTCTCTATACTTTAAAAAATTATATTGATATATTTATAGTTATAAAATTAAAATATCTACATCGTTTTACTAATAAAAATATGAAAAATAAATAACAAAAAGATAATTTTTAATGTTTCAATTAACAGTGGCAAAACGACGACTCGTTGGGGTTCATGGATGACTGTTTTGATAAAAAAAAATGATAGCGAGAGGTGAGAGCTACCTTGCATCTGCATCTATATCGATGTCGACATAGTTATCGAGCAACCCTTTATCAACATAGTTATCGAACATTAAAAGGGTTGTCGATACATCTGCATCGGTATCGATGTAATTGTCAAGTGGTGTTACTTAGCATCCGCATCAACGTTAACACAGTTATCGAGAAACGTCGCTCAACATATGCATCGGTTAGCGTCTTCATTAGTGTCATATCCAGAGAGAGTCTAGATAAAGTGTGTAGGTTGCTCAGATCTATTTATAGATTAAAGCAAGCTTCCCGAAGTTGGAACATAAGATTTGATGAGGTGATCAGATCTTATGACTTTGTTAAGAATGAAGATGAGCCTTGTGTGTATAGGAAGATAAATGAGAGCGCTATCACATTCTTGGTGCTATATGTAGATGACATCTTAATCAATTTAAAATAATATAGGAATGCTCTCCACAGTTAAGGTTTGGATATCTATAAACTTCTCCATGAAAGACTTAGGGGAAGCATCCTACATTTTGGGGATTCAGGTCTATAGAAATAGATCCAAAAGGATGCTTGGCTTATCCCATTCAAAGTACATAGACTTCATTGTCAAAAGGTTTAGCATGGATAATTCCAAGAGAGGTCTCATACCAATGAGACATGAAATATCAATTTCTATGAGTATGTCCCCATGGACTCCTAAAGAAAGGACAGAAATGAATAAAATACCCTATATACTATGTACCAAGCCTGATATAGCGTATGCTCTAAGTGTCACGAGCAGGTATCAGTCAGATCCAGGTTTGGAACATTGGAAGTAGTAAAGTGTATCCTTAAATACCTGAGAAGGAATAAGAATCTTTTACTAGTATATGAATGAGGTAGTCTCCAGGTTGAGAGCTACACAGACTCGAGTTTCCAGTCTGACATCGATAATAGCAAGTTAAACTTAGGGTATGTCTTCACCCTGAATAGAGGAGCAGTAAGCTAGAAGAGTTTCAAGCAAGATACTACTGTTGAGTCGACCACAGGGGTAGAGTACATTACAGCAGCAGAAGCATCAAAGGGGTGTGGATGAAGAAGTTAATTAGGGATTTAGGAGTCGTACTGACCAGCTGGTGTTTGATTCCCGTATATAGTGACACAAATGGGGCAATATCTTTAGTAAGGGAACCCAGGTCTTATCAGAATTGTAGTGAGGAGGTTCCACCTGATAAGAGAGATTATTGTCTAAAAAGATGTCGCAAATGGAAAGAGTTCCATTCGAAGATAACATTGTAGAACCACTAACAAAGCCGTTGACTAAAACTGTTCTTTAAGCGTCATAGGAGTTTGATGGAGATCAGACACATAGGTGATTGGTTTTAAGAAAAACTTTTTGTTTGGAGCAAAATTGGAAATCGGAAGCATTTCATTGAGTAAGTGAGTAATAAGCTTATTAAACGAAGCTAAGTTATGATCATGCTAAAGGAAAGCTCTGTATAAGAACATGCATAATAAAAAAGGCAAAGTAAAGAGATACTCATATATTTATAATGGTTCATCCACAATCTTGTCCTATGTCCACTTCTCGAGTCCTCTTCGTCGAGGTCCACTACTGATCTTCTTTGGGAGAAGACTAAACCCTTATACTTCCCACTCTCCTTTTCTCAAGCTCATGAGAGGAACCTTACAACTCACAAGGGAGATATTACAAGAATTACAATTCTTTCCCTCACTCCCTTGCCCCTTTCATTTTTCTTACAATTTTAGCACACAAAATTTTCACAGAATTTCTAATCTAATGTGTTGTGCTAAATGCAAGAAATCTTAGGGTATTTATAGACCCCAATTAGCTTCAGAAATATAGCAAAAAATTGAAACGTATCTAGAAAACTAGGTACGGGCAGTCGACGCTGGCGGTATAACCATCGAAAGCTGCCCGAAAAATTGGGTACTGGCGATACGCGGTACAATCGTCTACCTGGGCGACAACTGCCAAGAATCCCAGAAAAGTGATTCCCTCCATTTTTCCAATCCCGACTTCTACCTTCAGTTGACCCCTTTTCAAGTCAACCAATTGAGCTTAACCTAAGCTCAATCCAATCCCAAATGTGGACCAGTTTGTCTCACTTGAGTTAATTTGGATTCCTTCCAAATCTAACTTAAGTAGAACTGAAACCCAAACCGATGCTAACTACGACTAATCAATTATAACCAATATGACCATCAAGTGTAACAAGACTTTTATAACTCCCTGTAGCTTTTCAGCAACCCCTGATGATCTTCCGATGAGTCTCTTGGTCTTCTTCTGGTGAAGTCTCGGTGCCATCCTAGCAAACTCTCAATCACCATTGGTAAGTTCCCGACGAACTCCCAGTAAGCTTTCGATACCTTTGGCATGCTTCCGGTGAACTCCCGACAAGCCTTCGATCCCTTCGACGAGCTTCTGACGAACTCCCAGTAAGCTTCTGATACCTTCAGTAAGCTTCCAAGTTCCCACTGCATCATCTAAACCCCGGCCCGATGCCAGGACTTGACTTTGGCTCAACATCTGATTATAATTCTCTCTTTGTCATAGTTAATCCTGCATGAATAATTTCTAACACACATGTTAGATCAATAACTCATCAATTGATTTCATCATCAAAATATGAGATTCAACAATCTCCCCTTTTTGAATAAGAAAGAAGAAGAAAGGGGGGTAAAATTAAAGATTAAAAAATTTAGTGTTCCAAAGAAATTGAGTGGGGGAGGGGGTACATTAAAAAATATTCATATATGGTCTATCAATCGAGATAAAGTCTTATCATAAAAAGATATCAAATCCCCTTCTTATAAATGTCAATTTTAACGAGAATTATTTTGAAGGTGAGCTAAAAAATCTGAGAAATCCAAGAGCTACTAATGCATTCATCTTATGTAATCTTCAAACACAAATAGCAAATCAAAATAGCAAATCATGTATTTTGAAAATCATCTCATATAAATTTTAATAAGAAACTCAATTTGTAAAGGTCAAGAAATCCAAAAGAAAATATGATAGTAAATCAAGCTTAACTTGTAAATCATGCATTTAGTATGCAATTAAAAATTTTAAAATTCTAAATATTCTTCTAAGCAAATTATTCCTCATTCAATGTTATAAAATTCATCATAACCAATTTTCTTCTAATCATATTAATAATTTTATTTCCACCTTTGATCATTGTAAAATAAATATGATAGTATACTTTTTCTTTTTATATTTATATTTAAATTACACTAAAAAATACAAGGGGATCATGTCATTAAAGATGAAAGATCAAATCATAAGTACCAAAAGATATGATTTCTTTTAAGAAATCTCTCCCTTTTTTCTTTGTAAATAATAAAAATGAGTCTTAGGGGATTAAATAATCTTGATTCATCCAAGATAAATCTTAAGACACCTAATTTATTTAGATAAATATTAAATTAGAAGAATAATTTTGATAAAAAAATCTTAATTATAATGTTAAGATCATAAATCTTCTTTAAAAAGAGAAAATCATAGAGATTAAACGTGATTCCCACAAAGGATAAATCAAGTCAATAAATTAAGGGAATGTTTATGATAAAACAAATCTCATATAATTTTTAATTTATCATAAATTTAAGAAATATTAATTTTGGTGAAAAGTTATACTAAGAAGGAAGTCATAAGTAATCATATCATGAAGGATATTAGTATCAAATCATGAATGCCAAAGGATATGATTTATTTTGACAAATTTCTTCTTATTAGGAGATCTAAGGAGACTATTCATTCATAAAAATATCAAATTATAACTATTAAGATCATGAATAAATTACAAAGAAGAAAAGATAGAAGATATTGATTTGTATATAGAAAATTTCAAGTTGTCAAGAATATGGTTCATAAAAAGATTTTCAAGTTATAAATCTGAAGAGATAAATTATGATTCATTTATATAATTTTCTTTGAACGAACTTGATTTATATAAGGATTTCAAGTTGTAATTTTTCAAGATATCAAGATCATGATAAAATCATCGAAATATCAATAAGTTGGATAGATTCATTAATCTCTTTTAAACAAAATCATTTGAAAACATATCCAAAATCATCATCACAAATCACTTTTCAAAAAATTTCAATGAAGAAAACATAGATTATTTTTTAAAAGAAAATAACTAAAGTTCTCTAATTCATTTTTGTATTTTAAGAGATTCAACAATAATGGTTTCATTTTATCTCTTGTCGAAGGATTGATAGGATAAAATTATTTTCAAGAAGAATTATCCTCTTTTTAGTTATTTCATGTAATTTATTTCAAGAATACTTTTCAAATCAATGAATTATCGTTTAAGACCGAAAACCAAATTTCATTCTAGAAGGAATCAACAAGATCATTAATACAACACATTAAAATAATAAAATATCATTAAAAATCTGATTCATTTTAATTCTAATGATTTTTCATTCTTAAGTAAGTCTAACTCTTTAGACTTAGTGAAATGAGTTATCATGCAATCTTCATTCTCATTTCAAAAGTATTTTTAATTTTTCAAAAATACTATAAAATGAAGCATGATCTTTATCTCCCTTTTTATTTTATTTTATATCAAATTCTAACATTCAACAACAACCATTCAATCATCCAACATATTATAAGTCCTTCTAATATAACATTCAAATCAATCATTAAACGTACTTGCAAATAATTTTTAGAAGATCATGGTTTATCTAGAAAGATCTTAAGTCATAACCATGATTAAAAAAAAAATTGACTCATATAAAAAGGGTTTTGTTTGGATAAATATCTTTGGGAGTCAAGAGAGTTGTTTTATAAAATACCTTTCAAATCATAGAAACTAATATATCATCAACAAAATCTCATTTTTATACATTTCAACATAAATATTTTTCATTAACAATAACTAAGATTCTTTAGTTCTAGTTCATTTTCATACTAGTATGCTCTAGCTATGCGTCATCAAGATTGATTGTATAATAATGAATCATCAAAAGATTCATTGTCAATAATTTTAATTCTAATAACTTTATTGTTATCGTTGTTTAGGCTAATAAGCTTGAAAGGTGTTTTAGATCTTAAGTCATGCCTTGAGTATCCACTTCCAAGACATCATTTAGTCCTCCTAGTCTTGTTAGGAGACAAATATACAATATAAGGGGTTTTGGTTTAGGTACATATTTGACTTTGGGACCCTCATGAAAAGCTCTACCCGTTTTCTCTAATGGCTTTAGGTTGTTTATGGTTCATTTAGGAACCCAAATTAATTTATATGGACTATACTTTCTAAATGACTATTTATAAGTTGTATGTCCTAATTTGCCACAAGAAGTTGCATTTAATTTTTGGTGGCAAGTTTAAAGTGGATTCTTTGACAAAGATGATTGACTTTTGTTGAGTATTGCTAACAAAGCCTATACCTTCTTTCTTATGAACATGACCCTTATTTGCAAGGATCATGTTTAGGGATTTATTTCTTATTTTAATTTTTTTAATGTTTGTTTTAATACAAGGTTTTCTTTTCTAAGTCCATCTAAAATTTCACATTTGGTGCATGAACTATGTGATGGAGATGCTACATGTATTTCTTCAAATTTACTAACTAGTAAATCATGTTATTTCTTAAGCAGTTTATAAGACTTGCTAATTTTCTAGACTCATTATAAAGTTCATAAAAAATATTTAATAATTCAATAAAGAAAATATTAGAAAACTCACTTATCTTGTCATGGATGGCTATGAGAGCATAGTTGGCAACCTCTTCTTTTATGTGGTCTTCTTCATCTAATGAGCGCCTTGGCTTCTTGCGTTGATGATAGCAAGAGATTTTATCCATTTTTAGTTTTTTGTTCATATTCATTAAATTTTTTGGTTCTTTTGTCAAGATTTTAAGTTCAAGGTTCTCATCACTCGAGGAGTCATATGTCATTCTTAGTTCACAACCCTTCCTGTTCTTTGAAAGGGTTTGTTCTTATGTTCTCAAAGTCCTTTTATTCTTTAGAAGGTGTTCTTCAAGTTCAATTACGAATCATTTTATTTAATGATTCATTTGATTTAGTTGTACTATCATATGTGATTTTTAATTTATGTCATATATCAAATGCAGGATCACAAGAAGAAATGCGATCAAACTAGTTTTTATTTAAAGCTCAAAACAAAACATTCATGACTTTGACATTTAAAGAAAACATATATTTTTCATGATCATTCAAATCACTTATTTGATTGGATGACTTTTGAAAACCATTTTTGAAATATACCATAAATTAAAATCTAGGGAAATCAAGAAAATACACATTCAAATTTTTCAAGAGGTGTAGTACGTTCCATTGAACATAGGAGGACTTGTGATGCATTGACCCTCGTTAATGCTATACAAAGCCATTTACTCACATGGGTGTTAGTCTAATGAGTAAGACCTCGCTCTGATACCAATTGTCAGGATTAATTGGCACTAAAAGGGGGGGGGGGGGATGAGTTAGTGCAAGTGTAAAAAATATGGTATAAGAAAAACTTTTCGTTTGGAGCAAAATAAAAAAATGAAAGTGTTTCGTTAAGTGAGCAATAAGCTTATTGAACGAAACTAAGTTATGATCATACTAAAGGAAAGCTCTGTATAAGAACATGCATAATCAAAAAGGCAAAGTAAAGAGATGCTCACAGATTTATAGTGGTTCGACCACAATCTTAGCCTACGTCCACTTCCTGAGTCCTCTTCATCAAGGTCCACCGGAGTCCACTACCGATCTTCTTTGGGTGAAGACCAAACCCTTACACTTCCCACTCTCCTTTTCTCAAGCTCAAGTGAGCAACCTTACAAACTCACAAGAGAGACTTTACAAGAATTACAATTCTTTCCCTCACTCCCTTGCACTTTTCCTTTTTCTTACAATTTTAGCATAATTTTTTACAAAATTTCTAGCCCAATATGTTGTGCTAAATGCAAGAAATCTTGGGGTACTTATAGACCCAATTGGCTTCAGAAATGGAGTAAAAAATTTAAACATATCTCGAAAAATCGGATACGGGCAGTACAACCGTCAGCGCCGATGGTATAACCACCGGAGCTGACTGTACAACCACCGGTGCTGACGTTACAACCATCAAAAGCTACCTAAAAAATTGGGCGATGGTAATACAATCGCTGACTTGGGCGATACAACCGTTGGCCTAGGCGGTACAACCGTCGCCCACCGACGGTACAACCACCGGGAATCCTGGAAAAGTGATTTCCTCCACTTTTCCAATCTCAACTTGTACCTTAAATTGACCCCTTTCCAAGTCAACCAGTTGAGCTCAACCTGAGCTTAATCTAATCCTAAATATAGACTCGGTTTACCTCACTTGAGTTAATTTGGATTCTTTCCAAATCTAACTCAAGTAGAACTCAAACTCAAACCGAAGCTAACTATGACTAATCAATTACAACTAATGTGACCATCAAGTCCAACAGGACCTTCTAACTCCCAGCAAGTTTTTCGACAACCCACGATGATCTTTCGATGAGTCTCTTAGTCTTCTTCTGGCGAACTCTCGACGCCATCATGGCAAGCTCTCGATGAACTGCTAACAAGCTTCCAATACCTTTGACAAACTTCTAATGAACTCCTGGCAAGCCTCCGAACTCCTGGTAAGCTCCCAACGAACTCCCATCAAGCTTCCGATACTTTTGGCAAGCTTCCGACGAGTCTCTCGGTGAGTTCCCACTGCATTGTCTGAACCTTGGCCCGATGCCCAAACTTGACTCTGGCCCAACATCTGATTATAATTATCTCTCTATCGTAGTTAATTTTACATCAATCATCTCTAACATATATATTAGATCAATAACCCATCAATTGATTTCACCATCAAAATATGAGATTCAACAAGATTTTCTTTTAGTGGATGGTTTGAAACATAACTTAATAAGCATTAATCAAGTTTTTTATAAGAGATATAATGTTAAATTTGAATATAATGTTTCAATCATAGAAATATAAAATAGAATAAATCAATGATTGCTTTAAGAAGCGATAATGTTTATACTATTAATTTTAATGATTCTCATGATGAAACTTACTTTTTGATTTTAAATGATGATGAATGACTTTGACATAGAAGATTTGAACATATAAGTATGAAACTAATATCACAAATTGAAACTAAAAAACTTGTAAGAAGAGTGTCTAAAATAAACTTATCAAAGGTAAAATTTGTGATGCGTGCCAACTAGAAAAACACAAAGTGTAGCTTCAAGCTTAAAAATCAAGTTAGTACCTCTAGGCCATTATAATTAATTCATATGGATTTATTTGGGCCTATTGATATCACAAGTCTAGGAGATAGTAAATATGCTTTCGTGATTATTGATGATTATAGTAAATTTACTTGGACATACTTCTTGGAGTATAAAAATAATTATTTTAAATATTTTATTAAGTTTTATAAATAAGTTTAAAATAAAAATTATTTTATGATTTCTTATTTTTGTAATGATCATGATGGTGAATTTAAAATTCATGATTTTCAAGAATTTATTGATTTGAATGGGTATAACCATAGTTTCTCTACATTAAAAAATCTACAAGCAAATGAAGTTGTTGAGAAAAAGAATAGGAGTTTACAAGAGATGACAAGAATTATGCTTAATGAATATAGCCTACCCAGATACTTTTGAGACAAAGTTTAACACGACATGCTATGTCATGAATATGATTCTCATATAACCTCAACTATCTAAAACTTCCTATGAATTATAAAATAATAGAAGACCCAATATTTCATATTTTAAAGTTTTTAGATATAAATATTTTATTTTAAATAAAAAGATGTCTAAGGAAAATTTGATGAAGGCATTTTTCTTGGATATTCCTCTATCTCGAAGGCTTATTGAATTTTCAATAAGAGAACCTTAGTCATTGAGGAATCTATCCATATTGGTTTTAATAAATCTCGTGAAGTTAAGCAAATAATTTTGATGATGATTTTGAATTTGATAAATTAAATTTGAATGAAAATTCTCCTCTCGAAAGCAACTTAGATACATGTACTTCCAAAGAAACCTTACCCAAGGAATGGAAGTATGTAGATGCACATCCTAAGAAGCTAATTATTGGAGATATATCAAAATGTATTCAAACTCATTCTTCGTTAAAAGATATTTGTGCAAATATTATATTTTTATCTTAAATTGAACCTAAATACATTGACGATGCTCTCAAAGATGGCTTATGGGTCTCTGCAATACATAAAGAATTAAATCAATTTGAAAGAAGTAAAGCTTTGACGTTTGTTCCTAGACTTGTGATTATCTTGTGATTGACACTAAATAGGTCTTTATGAATAAGCAAGTTGAACAAGGTATCGTAGTTCAAAATAAGACTAGATTAGTGGTCAAAGGTTCAAACCAAGAAGAAGATACAGATAATGAAGAAACCTTTGCTCCTATGGGTAGATTTGAAGCCATAAGGATACTACTTACCTATGCATATTGTAAAAAATTTAAATTATTTCAAATACATGTTAAAAGTATTTTTCTTAATGATTTTATTTTCAAAGAAGTTTTTGTTAAGCAACCACCCGGATTTGAAAATAATCTTTTTCTAAACTATGTATCTAAGACTTTCTATGGGTTGAAGCAAGCCTCTTATTTAGAATAATTATGTGAGTAATTTTTCTCATTCAGAATAATAAGCACCATTCTTATTCAAAATATTTTTTCAAAAGACAAGGTCGACACTATACTTTTTGTTAAATATTCTAAAAGCAATTTTCTTTATGCGAATCATTTGCCAAGACTATGAGCTAAGAATTTAAAATAAGTTTAATGGGTGAATTGATATTTTTCTTAAGATTATAAATTAACTAACTAAATGATGAAATTTTTATAAGTCAAACTAAGTGTATTTGGATCTATTAAAATGGTTTCATATGGATAGTGCTAAGGCTATTAACAAACTAGTGAACATCTCTACCTAATTAGATATGGTCAATGAAGTAGAATACTTTGATAAAAAGACTTATAGATGTATGATAGATAATTTAGTTTTAGGCTCTATGCAAGATTCTAGTCTAATCATAAATAATCTCATTATAAAGTAGTTAAAAGAATTTTTTTAGATATATAAAAGAGCTCATAATTTGGGATTATGGTATCCTAAATATGAAAATTTTGATTTGATTGCTTATGCATATACCTTTATGGGATGTAAAATAGATAGAAAAAGTACATTTGAAACCTGTCAGTTCCTAATTGATGCACTTGTTTCTCGGTCTTCCAAGAAATAAAACTCTATCGCTTTATCCACAATCGAAGCTGAATATGTTGCAGCAGATGCATGTTATGCACATGTAATATGGATGAAAAATACTTTAGAAGATTATGAACTTTGCTTGAAAAATATCTCTATAAAGTGTGACAACACCAATGCAATATACTTATCAAAGTATCTTATTCAACATTTATGAACCAAGCATATTTATATTAAACATCATTTTATTAGGGACCATATAATTAATCATGACATATCCTTAGAGTTTGTTGATACAAAGACTAGGTAGCAGATATATTTACTAAACGATTGAGTAAGGAATAATTTAATTTTATCCGAAGGGAATTAGGCATGTTAAATCTAAATGAATGAATCTTGATAAATATAAAATAAAATATAGATGTCTTACCTATTCTTTAAATTAGTGAGCCTATCTACCCTAGAATATTTAGATTGTTCTATAATAATTTGCACATAGATGGACATGATAGGGTATCCTCTTATCATGTAAGGCATCATATACCTATCACAGATGGCATAATTTATAACCTTACAGGACTTTATGAAAAAAGATGATATTGCTATTTTAGAGGACAATGAGACATTGAGTCAATTAGGGTTACATATTCTGAAGTGATTGGTATCATTTTTAGAAACCCTAACCTATCCATTATTCTGAAGAGTTATGAGCATCTATTATCATTTAACACAAAATTACTTCATCATATCATGATTAGTATTCTACTTCCTAATCAATATCATCTTGATGAAGTTAATATCCTAGAAATAGGCATCATGTATTGGACTATGACAGGATGTGATAATTGTGTTGGATATTTGATATGTCAAAATATGATTGATATATCTAAGAAAGACATGATACTTTCATATAATGGCCTGATTACTAGATTACTACCTGCACATGACATAGTCATCCCAACAAATGAAGAAATTATAAAATTAGATAGATTCAATATCATTAATAGAAACCTATTAAGAAGATTGAGGTACATTGTCATGAATGAAATTTTGACTAGATTATCGGAGAACTTATCCTCTCCCACCTGAGCTTGAACCATAAACACATATACGTAGGGGCAATCCTTCTCATCCTATTAGTCCCTTTGAGGCAAAACCTCCAGTAGATCCAATATTTTCTTTATCTTTTGATTCCCTAGTAGCCTGACTGGATCATATTGAGCTTCATTAGGATCAAATTTTAATTGAGATGTAGCAGATTCATCAGCATCTTACTACTTTTGATGCATATTTTTATACCCAAGACCAAATTTTGACTAAGATGTAGCATATTCATTAGTCTCTTAACACTTCTGATGCATATTTTTATACTCTATTTAGGCATTTTGGATTACCACTACTCGAATAGCTTATATATTTCTTTTCTTGTTGATGACGAATGGGGAGAAGTAATAGTAATTTTTTGATAACGTGGTAATTATGTATGTTAAATAGGAAGTGGATTGTACTCTTTGATGATGTAGAAGTATTATGATGATGTTTGTTTTAATTTATGATGATAATGATGTTTAAAAACTTAATTAAAATTATGCATATGATATGTACAATAATTATTTTGATATTTTAACTATATATATGATGTGTATAATGATTGTTCTGATATTTTAACTAAAATTTTGCATATGATTTTTATGATGATTACTTTTGAAAGTCACTTGGATTTATGATTAAAATTGTTTCAACTTGAATTCAATGACTAGCACTAAAGTTATTATTTTTTAAATTTGAGTTTATTGTATTTCAAAATGATCTATAGACAAGGGGAGCTTGGTTAAAACTCTATTATCAATTGGTTATCATCATAAAAAATAGGAAGATTATTGAGTCTTAAATTTTGATGATGAAATCAATTGATGAGTTTATGGACTAATATGCTTTTGAGATAAGTGACGTAGGAAAAACTTCAATCATAGACTCATACCATCAAAGGGCAAATTGTTGAAGTAGGAGAATAAGACGTTGGGTCAGATAAGTATCATATAAAAAATTAGACGTTGAGTCAAAGGATTGATTGACGTGTCAAAGATTGAACTTCGTGCTGGAAGGATCGAGTATTGCACCAAAAGATCAGATGTTATGAGAAAGCTAACATGCTGATAGATTGACGAAATGTTGAAGGAAGAGACGATGCACCGGAGATTCAGACAAAGTATTGGATGATCAGACGATATGCTGGAATGTTGGACAACATACTTAAAGCTTCATGATTGTGCTGGATATTGCTAGTTACAGGTGCCCTACAAGTCAATCACGTGAGTGATGGCATGTGTGACACACTACACAATCTCTTTGCATCATTATTATTATTGGCATATTCTCACATTATATTATCTATTGAATATATATATATATATATATATATATATATATATATATATATTATGATGTCCTTGGTTTTGTGCAATGAGAATCAGATCATGATCATGAGACCGATTCACTTTTAAACACAGATCCTAAATAATCTAGGTCATAGGTTGCACGAGAGGGACATCAAGACAACCAGACATATCGATGTACTATATACCCGTCTTTATGATAAAAGTGACTGGTCTCATAGCCACTTGTGTGGAGACACTAAGGATATAATATATGTGCTCATTGGAGAATGAGTTTACTGATTGATCTGCTTACGGAATGCTATATAGTTAATGATACTTGGTGTCAGATAGTGATTTTGTAGTCTCAGTTGTGTATTTGGTCCTTAGACTTGAGACACCAAGGATGCCTTATTTGAGTACTCCTTTCTTTGATGCTAGACTTATAGATATGAAAAGTTCCAAATCTGTTACAATGGGTTATCCGGATTGGTAGTCAACCTTATGAAGACTACTGAGTATCAATAGAGGATCATATACTCTCAATATAATGAGAGGAATATCCTATATGCTCTCGCTTAGATAAATCCCTGATCAGGTTGGTCGGATTGAGAGAGCTCTCCGGGAGAATCTAATTAGAGCAAAACTTTGACGGATTTTGTATGTGGCCTGATAGTATCATACTCGGTATAGTCTCTGGGATATTAGTTGGATGAGAGACTATAGATATATAGTAATTAAGGACAGACATGCCCAGTGGATAAGATCCTCTGTACCGTCTGAGGACTATGGCGTAATGGCCTACTACGTCCATAGTTGATGAGACGAGTGAATTATTATGAGATAATAATTCACTGAGTTAGAAGGAGTTCTGACAGGGAGGACTCACGACCAGCTCGATATTGGGCCTAAAGGGTCACACACATGGTGGATGCTTCAATGAATAAAGGATTGTATAGAGATCCAATTAGCTCCTATTCTCATTAGATAAGACCTGACATTGATAGGCTCCCTGCATGAGGCCTAATTAGAGGCCAAAGGAGATTACTGGATAGAGATATAATAATCTAAGGTTAGTGGATAAGTGGATGGAGATCCAATACCCATTATGGCAAGATTCCCTAGGGTTTTTGGTGGCTCTCTATAAATAGGAGGTAGGGGCGGCTCTTATGTGATAGGCTGCACCTTTGGTCGCCCCCGCCTATTTTCCTCCTCTCTCTCTCCTTCTTAGTCGATCAACCCCTCTTTGGCATGAGAGGGCAGCGAAGAAGATAGAGGATCTTCTTCCAAGTTTGTTGTGAGAAGCTACACAAGAGTTGCAAGACTTGGGGCTGCAATTGGAGGAGTATCGCTACAATGATCCATCATGTAGATACTACTATAGAGGAGACACTTGATCTCCTTCATCCTCTCTATACGGATCTAGAAAAATAGGAATATACGATCTCCCAATGTAAACAATCTCTCACATGATGCAGTTTTTTGGTTTTGTTACTTTTAGCGCACCAATCTTTGCACGATGATTTTGATCAATGTGGAAAACTAGTTTTGTTTTGATCTTTCATTACATAAGTGATGCTCCTGCTAAGGTTACCCAACAGATATGTGGTTATATTGTTTAAGTCTTAATCAAGGTCTTTTGGGGTTAAATTTTATTGGTATTCGATTGAATCTATTCCAACTTATTGAGAAAGCCAATGGGCTTGGACCCAAACCAAATTAGGCCCATTATAAGGGCAAACCAATGGCCTTGAGCGTGCCTGAGAGGTGATATAGCCAGGTCTAGGTGATGGTAGTGCTTGAGATAGTTGACAAGCACTGTTTGTGCTTGTCAGCACTACTAACGATGATACCGCCTGTGTATGTGGTGGTATCACCTGGGCCGGCAGTAGTACTACTGGTTACAGGTGCCCTACAAGCCAATCATATAAGTGATGGCACATGTGACACACTGATCTTTTTGCTTATGATTATTATTGATATATTCTTATATTATATTATTTGTTGCATATACATATTGTGATGTCCCTAGTTTTGTGCAATGAGAATCAGATCGTGATGTCATCATGATAATGAGATTGATTCACATTTAAACACATATCCTAAATAATCCCGATTGTAGGTTACTCGAGAGAGATATCGAGATAACTGAACAGACCAGTGTACTATATACATGTCCATATGATGTAGTTTTTTGGTTTTATTACTTTCGGCGCACCAATATTTGTATGATGATTTTGATCAACATGGGAAACTAATTTTGTTTTGATCTTTCATTACATAAGTGATGCTCCTGCTAAAGTTTCTCAACAGATATGTGGTTATATTATTTAAGTCTTAATCAAGGTCTTTTGGGGTCAAATTTTGTTGGTATTCGATTGAATCTATTCCAACTTATTGAGAAAGCCAATGGGCTTGGATCCAAATCGAATTAGGCCCATTATAAGGGCAAACCAGTGGCCTTGAGCATGCCTGAGAGATGGTATAGCTAGGTCTAGGCGATGGTAGTGCTTGAGATAGTTGACAAGCATTGTTTGTGCTTGTCAGCACTACCGACGATGGTACCCCCTGTGTAGGTGGTGGTATCACCTGGGCCGGCAGTAGTACTGCTGGTTACAGGTGCCCTACAAGCCAATCACATGAGTGATGGCACATGTGACACACTGATCTTTTTGCTTATGATTATTATTGATATATTCTTACATTATATTATTTGTTGCATATACATATTATGATGTCCTTGATTTTGTGCAATGAGAATCAGATCATGATGTGATCACGATAATGAGATTGATTCACCTTTAAACACATATCCTAAATAATCCCGATCATAAGTTACTCGAGAGGGACATCGAGATAATTGAACAGACCGGTGTACTATATACACGTCCATACGATGGAGGCGACTGGTCTCATAGCTAGTTTTGTGGAGACACTAAGGATACAGTACAGGTGCTCATTGGAGAATGATTTTACTAATTGATCTAATTATGGAATGATGTATGGTTAATGATACCTAATGTCATATAGCAATTCCATAATCCCAGTTGTGCATGTGGTCCTTAGACTTGAGACACAAAAGATGCCTTATTTAGGTACTCCTTTCTTTGACACCGGACTTACAGGTTTGGAGAGTTCCAGATCTGGTACAACTGGTTATCAGGATTGATAACTAACCTTACGAAGATTGAGTATTAATAAAGGATCATCCATTCTCGATATCACGAGAGGAATATCTTATATATGCTTGCTTAGATAAATCCCTGGCCAGGGTTATTCGGATTAAGAGATAAGTTCTCCGAGAGAATCCGATTAGAGCGAGTCTCAAACAGATTCCATATGTGACCTGATAGTACCATATCCAATATACAGTCTCTAGGATATTAGTTAGATGATGGATTATAGATACATGGTAAGTGTGGATAGACAGGTCCCATGGATTCGATCCTCCTGTACCGTCAAAGGACTATGGGATAGTAGTCTAGTACATCCATAGTCGATGAGTCGAGTGAATTATTATAGGAATACTAATTCACTATATCAGAAGGAGTTTTGATGGGAGCAACTCACGACTGCTCGGTATCGGGCCTAGAGGGTCACACACATATGGTGGATGTTTAAGCGAATAGAGGATTTGATGGAGATCCAATTAGCCCATATTCTTATTAAATGAGACCCTACACTGATGGGTTCCTTGCATGAGGCCCAATTAGAGGCCAAAGGAGATTATTGGATAGAGATCCAATAATGCAAGGTTAGTGGATAATTGAATGAAGATCCAATACCCACTAAGGTAAAAACCCTAGGGTTTTTGGTGGCTCTCTATAAATAGGAGGGAGGTTCATGGTTGCTAGGCAACAGCTTTGACCACCTCTTCTTATTCTCCTCCCTCTCTCTGCGTAAGAGTTGCGAGATCCATCGTTTGGATACCGTTAGAGAGGGGGAGCTTGACCTTCTTCAACCTCTCCATCTGGATCTGGCAAAATAGGGATATACAATCTCCCTAGGTAATTAATCTCTAATGTATCATGATTTGTTTAGTTTTTACAGCTTTCTCGTGACCCAATCTTGTGCACGATGATTTGATCTGCATGAAAAACCTATTTTTATTTTGATCTTCCGCTACACATGCGATACTCTCATTGAGGTTTCCCAACAAGTATCACCATAATTAAAAAATTATGATAGCAGTATTGCCCAAAAGTCTAAAATTATGGCGTCAAAAGTTACTACTGGTTACAGGTGTCCTGCAAGCCAATCATGTGAGTGATGACATGTGTGACATACTGTGTTATCTTTTTACTTATGATTATTATTGATATATTTTTATATTATATTATATATTGCATATATACTGTAATGTCCTTAGTTCTGTGCAATGAGAATCGGATCGTGATAAGATCACGATAATGAGATCGATTCACCTTTAAACACAGATCCTAAATAATCCCGATCATAGGTTACTCGAGAGGGACATCGAGATAACCGGACAACTCAGTGTACTATATACCCATCCTTATGATGGAGGCGACTGGTATCATAGCTACTTGTGTAGAGACACTAAGGATATAGTACATGTACTCATTGGAGAATGAGTTCACTGATTGATCCACTTATAGAATGTTGTATGGTTGATGATACCTAATGTCAGACAGTGATTCCATAGTCCCAATTGTATCTACTCCTTTGACTTGAGACACAAAGGATGACGTGTATGAGTACTCCTTTCTTTGACGCCAGACTTACAGGTTTGGAAAGTTCTAGATCTGATATAACTGGTTATCGAGATTAGTAGCCAACCTTACGAAGGTAATTGAGTATCAATAGAGGATCATCCATTCTCGGTATCACGAGAGGAATATCTCATATGTGTTTAAACGAATAAATCCCTGGCCAGGGTCATTCAGATTAAGAGAAAAGGAGTTCTCCGGAAAAATCCGATTAGAGTGAGACTATGACGGATTTCGTATGTAACCTGACAGTACCATATCCAATATATAGTCTCTGGGATATTAATTGGATGAGGGATTATAGATACACGGTAACTATGGACAGATAGGTTTGATGGGTATGATCTCCTTGTACCGTCTAGGGACTATGGCGTGGTGGCCTAGTAAGTCGATAGTTGATGAATCGAGTGAATTATTATGGAGATAATAATTCACTATATCAAAAGGAGTTCTGATGGGAGTGACTCACGGCTAGCTCGGTATCGAGCCTAGACGGTCATACACATATGGTGGATGCTTCAGCGAATAAAGGATTAAATGAAGATCTAATTAGCTCATATTCTCATTAGATGAGACCCTATGCTAATGGGCTCCTTACTTAAGGCCCAATTAGAGGCCTAAGGAGATTATTGGATAGAGATCCAATAATGCAATGTTAGTGAGTTATTGAATGGAGATCTACTACCCACTAAGGCAAGAGCCCTAGAGTTTTTTGTCTCTCTACAGATATGAGAGGAGACTCATGGTTGATAGGCTGTAGCCTTGGCCTCCCCCTCCTATTCTCCTTCCTCCCTTTATAAGAGTTGCAAGATCAGATTGGAGGAGATTCGTTGTAGAGATCATCGTGTGGATACCGCTAGAGAGTAAGATGCTTGACTTCCCTCATCATCTCCATTGGGATATGGAATACAGGAATATACGATCTTCCTAGGTAAAACAATCTCTCACATGATGTGATTTTTTTTATTTTTACAGCTTTCTCATGACCCCAATCTTTTGAACGATGATTTGATATGTGTGGAAAATCAGTTTTTTTATTTTGATTTTCGCTGCGCATGTGATGCTCTTGTTGAGGTTTCCCAATAGTGGTATTAGAGCCAAGGTTTTTGTGTGAAAGATTGGTTTTAAACTGCATGTGATGAGATTGAATTGCGTAGAATCGTTCTACGCGTTCTTGTTACATTTTTACAGCAAATGCAGCGAGGAAAGGGGGTGATCGACCATGGCTAGGCCATCTGCAGGGGTGGCTGGCCACAGCCAGGCCCCTTGTAAGGGTGGCTAGCCACGGCCTGGCCACCTGCAAGGGGGCGATCGGCTGTAGCCAAGGCCCCCTGCACATGGGGTGGCATGCGCTCGCGGGCAAGGCTGCTTGCAGCGTGACACTTGCAATGGCCGGTCGTTGCGGGCGCCATGCTGTAAGCGACCAGTCTGCAAGGGGCAACCTCCAGCGGCCAGCCCACAAGGGGCTGTTGTACGAGGCCAGGGCTACCGCAAGCAGGGGCAGTGATGCCGGTTGCAAGGGCAGCCGCCGCCTGTGCAGGGCGATGACGGCGACGTAGTGATGGTGAGGGAAGAGGGCTAGGGCATCCTTTTAAGAAAACGATGATCCTACCCCTCTGAATTTGAAAAAAATTTAAGGTCTGTCCTATACACAGAATTTTAAAAATGCCCTCAACAATTCTGAAAATCCCGAGGACTGTCCTCTTATCCATAATTTCAAAAATGGCCTCGACAATTTTAGAAATTTCGAGCATGTGCTAATTTTTAGAAAAAATAATTAATTAAATAGTTTAATTAATTATTATATATCTAGTAATCATATATATGATGTGATGTGTACATGTGATGTATCATATAGATGGATGATCATGAGCCATGTGTTGTGATATGTGTAATTATGATTGTTATTATTATTGAAACTTGCGAGCCTCTATTTTTCTTGTTTATTGTCGGGCCTGCGTGTTTATGATTATTTGTAATTACATGAAGAGGCACGATGGGAGCGTAGAGGTGATAGCGGGATCCACGATGCCGTGGTGGGAGATCACGATGCATAGTGATGCGACGAGGATCCGACGGAACCAATGATGACGAGATTAACGATCACAGAGCATGGAGATGCATACATAGATCCTATTGTGAGTAATTAGGCCCATTGGCTCGGGCTTAATCATATTAGGTGACGACTCATGATCATCCGGTGTGGCTTGCATATGTGATGTGTTATACACCTACTATATATATATATATATATATATATATATATATATATATATATATATATATATATATATATATATATATTAAATATGTATGTGTGTGACGTAACATATTACGAGATTGATACAAAACAAAAAATCCCTCCTACGATAATATTAAGTCGGTAAGCGTGAGGCAATAAGATTGATCTACGTGGCCTTCCATCGTTATAGGAAGAAATTGAATCATGACATAGGTTGAGTTGGCTGAGTCCCTCGAGGCTCACCCTATCTACGTAATAGAGTTCTTGCCTATGACATAAATATGTCACCGGTGACCAGAGGACATGGTATAACTTGATCGAGCAGTCAAGAGCATATCCATCGAATCAGACTCATCTTGTAACGATAGTGATGACTTAACTAACTTCATGGTTGGTCGAGCAGTCAAGACCATGATGATTCAAAGGCTGAACATGATGGGAATCATAAAGAGTTGTGATTGGCATGAGTTGCCTAACTTTTGGGCTTAGTGTAATTGGTCGAGTCCCTCGAGGTTACACTAAGATGTCGATTGGATCCCGATCCCCACTAGGAGTCTGCCGGAGACTTCCGTCTCACGTGTCGAGTGTATCGCGTGATTCATTAGGAAAATAATAGGAGTACATTAAGATAGAAGTTCATATCTTAATTAGTATTTTCTGTAAAATCTGTATGTTATTTATTTGTGTTATATCTTAAATATGTCACTTGCAAACCCTCTTCGTGGCATACTTGATGCCAACTACCTCACTGGTCCAAACTACACGGATTGGCTCCGTAATTTGAGAATTGTTCTCACGGCAGAGAAAATCACGTACGTCCTTGATACAATTGTGCCCACACCAGAAGAAGGGGCAAGCGAGGAAAAGATTGCTCGCTATGTGAAGTACATAGATGATTCCACATTGGCAAAATGTTATATGCTGGCCTCCATGACTCCTAAGTTACAAAGGCAACATGAGAGCATGGATGTAGATTCTATCATTCTTCAGCTCCGCCGACTATTTGAGAAACAGGGAAGAACTCAAAGATATGAGATATCTAAGAGACTCTTCCAAGCTAGGATGACAAAAGGGACATTGGTTGAGAACCATGTTGTAAAGATGATAGAGTGGATCGAGAAACTCATAGGTCTAAGAATAGTCCTAGAGGATAACCTATGCATTGATCTTATACTTCAGTCTCTACCAAGATTTCTTTTCTCACTTCATCATGAATTTTATCATGAGCAAGTTTGAGGTGATTCTCCCTGAGCTCCTTTTCCTCAATATGTCAAGGGAAGCTGAGAGTGCCATCAAGAAGGAGAAGTCAGTTCTCTATATTGGTGAGACAAAAAAGAAAAGGAAGGCCAGCAAGATCCTTAAGAAGGGCAAGGGCAAAGGAAGACCGGGGAAGACAAAGGTTGTCAAGAAAGACCCGACAAAGGACAAATGATAGTGCTTCCACTGTGGCTAAGATGGGCATTGGAAGAGGAATTGTAAGGACTACTTTGCAGAGAAGGTGAAACAGAAGCTTAGAGAAGCTTTAGGTATATACATGATCAATCTTCGCTTATTAGATTTTCATGATAACACATAGGTATTGAATACTGGGAGTGTTTATCATATCTATAATTCGTTGCAATTTTTGACAATACCTAGGAGATTAGCTAGAGGTGAGATAGACCTCAAGATGGGCAATGGAGCAAGTGTTGCTGCAATTGCTGTTGGGGAGGTCATCCTATGCCTGGTAGAGCTATTATTGTATTAGATGCATGCTATTTTATCCCTTTCATTACCAACATCTCTTTTTAACAATCAGTAGATATAAATTAGTTTTTGAGAATAAAGTTGTTCAGTAATTATAGATGATGAGATCATCAGTAGAAGGACCCGTATAAATGGCTTATATGTGTTAGACACTTCTCCACACATTATGAATATAAATACGTCTAAGAAGAAAAGAGATGAGGTGAATAATGCAAACATATGGCATTGTAGGCTAGGTCATATACATGATGAGAGGATTTAAAAGTTGTTGAAAGATTGATACTTAGATTCATTTAATTATGAGTCATATGTAACTTGAGAACCTTGCCTTCGCGAGAAGATGACCAACTCTCCTTTTAGTGGTACAAGAGAAAGAGCCACTGAGTTATTGGAACTCGTACATAGTGATGTATGTGGTCCCTATGTGGTCCCATGTCGACTCAGGCTATGGGTGGTTACTCATACTTCATTACATTTACTGATGATTTCACTAGGTATGGACACGTATACTTGATGAAGTACAAGTCCGAGACCTTTGAGAAATGCAGGGAATATAAGAATGAAGTCAAAAACTAGATTGGAAAGAGTATCAAGTCTCTTCAATCAGATCGAGGAGAAGAGTACTTGAGTATGAAGTTCACCCATTTCCTTAAGGATAATGAGATTCTATCTCAATGGACACTTCAGCTCAATGGTGTATCAGAAAGGAGGAATCACGTACTGTTGGACATGGTATGATCCATGATGAGTTTCGTTGATCTACCCATCTCATACTGTTAGACAGCTTACCTTCTAAACAGAGTTCCATCAAAGTCGGTAGTCTCTATATCATATAAGATATGAAAAGGAAAGAAGTCTGATCTTAAGGTGGTTAAGATTTGGGGTTGTCCTGCCCACGTTATAAGACACAACCCCGATAAGTTACTTTTATCATCCCGAGGACCGGAAGGTCTTTGTTGCTAAGAGAGCTGTGTTCCTTGAGAAGGAACAAATTCTTAGTGAAAATATTAGGAGTGAGATAGAGTTGAACGAGGTTGGAGAACCTAGCTCAAGCACCATTCCAGAGTCCGAGTTTGTTCAGGTACCTAACACACAAGTTCCAACTTTACGTAGGTCTAGCAGATATCTCACCCTCCTGAAAGATATGTGGGACATATCAATAGAGAGGACTCTCAGGATGTTAATAATCAGACCTACGAGGAGGCTATTATGAGTATAGACTCCAGGAAGTGGCAAGAAGCCATGAATTCTGAGATGGATTTCATGTACTCTAACAAGGTTTGAAACCTTGTGGATGCACTTGAGGGTGTCATACCCATCGACTGCAAATGGATCTTTAAGAAGAAGATCAGAATAGATAAAATGTGGAGACCTATAAGGTAAGGCTGGTAGCTAAAGGATATCGCCAAAGATAAGGAGTTGACTATGACGAAACATTTTCACTTATAGCCATGCTTAAATCCATTAGAATTCTTTTGGCCATTGCAGCACACTATGACTATGAGATCTGACAAATGGATGTGAAAATGATATTTCTCAATGGCAACCTCGAGGAGGAGGTATATATGATACAACCAAAGGGATTCGAATCCAGAGAGAGTCCAGATAAAGTGTGCAGGCTACTCAGATCCATTAATGGATTGAAGCAAGCTTCCCGAAGTTGGAATATAAGATTTGATAAGACGATCAGATCTTATGACTTCGTTAAGAACGAAGATAAGCCTTGTGTATACAGAAAGATAAGTGGGAGCGCTATCACCTTCTTGGTATTGTATGTGGATAATATCATAATCATTAGGAATGATGTAGGAATGCTCTCCATAGTAAAGGCTTGGCTATCCAGAAACTTCTCTATGAAAGAATTAGGGGAAGCATCCTATATTTTAGGGATCTGAGTCTATAGAGATAGATCCAAGATGATGCTTAGCTTATCCTCGTCTAGGTACATAGACTCCATTGTCAAAAGGTTTGGCACAAAAAATTCCAAGAGAGGTCTCATACCGATGAGACATGAAATATCAATTTTTAGGAGTATATCCCCAAATACTCCTGAAGAAAGGGTAGACATGGATAAGATACCCTATGCCTCAATGATAGGGTCTATCATGTATGCTATGCTATGTACCAGGTCTGATATAGTGCATGCTTTGAGTGTCACGAGCATGTATCGGACAATCCAGGTTTAGAACACTGAAAAATAGTAAGGTGTATCCTCAAGTACTTGAGAAGCACTAAGGATCTTTTACTGGTATATGGAGGAGGTAGCCTCCAGGATGAGGGCTACACGGACTCGAGCTTTTAGTCCAACATTAATGATAGCAAGTCAAACTCAGGGTACGTTTTCACCCTAAATGGAGGAGTAGTAAGTTGAAAGAGTTCTAAGCAAGATACTACTGCTGACTCGACCAAAGAGGCGGTATACATTGTTGCAGCAGAAGCAGCAAAGGAAGGCGTGTGGATGAAGAAGTTCATTAAAGATTTGGGAGTCGTACCAAGCAGCGTGGAGCTGATTCCCATATACTGTGACAGTGATAAGGCAATAGCTCTAACAAAGGAACCCAGGTCTCATCAGAATTGTTCTGAAGAGATTCCAACTGATTAGAGCGATCATGACCCATAAAGATATTACAATGGAAAGAGTTTCATCCGAAGATAATATTGTAGATCCACTAACGTAGCCGGTGGCTCAGATTGTATTTGAGCATCACAGGGGTCTAATGAGGATCATACATATAGGTGATTGACTTTAGGTCAAGTGGGAGATTGCTGGTTATAGATGCCCTGTAAGCCATTCACGTGAGTGATAACATGTGTGACACGTTATGTGATCTTTTTACTTATGATTATTATTGGCATATTCTCACATTATATTATCTATTGCATATATATTATGATGTCCTTAGTTCTGTGCAATGAGAATCAGATCATGATTTGATCATGATAATAAGATCGATTCACTTTTAAATACGGATCTTAAATAATCCCGGTCATAGGTTACTCGAGAGGGACATTGAGATAACCGAATAGATCGGTGTACTATATACCCGTCCATATGATGAAGGCGGCTGTACAGTACCGCGTACAGCCTACTTCGTTCTTTGGTCAAGCACTTCTGCATCAACCCGAAGTCCCCCGCTTTCAGTTATCTTGTTGAGAAGCTCATCGACATCGGTCTTATGAAGTTTCTTGTCCTCTACCCTTTTGCCCTGTCTTGGTACTTGGAGTTTGACTTTGCATTCTCCACCTCCTCGGCTCCTTTTACAACCAATGCTCTCCCTCCATGAGAGCAAGGGATCGATGACTCCACGGAAGTCCCGCCTCTGTGGTACCATGGTACTGCCAAGCCCATAGCCCTACTATCTGTTACCTTGCATCTCCATCCCTTCCTTTGCGATCGGTAGATCTGCCTCTGCGGCACTGTGGCGCTCCTCCGAGTCTACCTCTTTCTAACCGATGCTTTGCTTTTGGGTAGCTGAGCCCCACTAGACTTATCGTTGCTTCCTCGCCCCTTTCAACCACCTGCTTCGACACCACTGTGTCCTCTTAGCAGTTCTCCTTGGTCGATGAAAAGACAGACTACAACTCTCATGCATGGCCTCCGCCATCTTGTTGGAGGGCTCACGCCGATTCTGTTCTCCTTAGCTTCCTTGGTAGCAACGTTCGCTTACTCGGCTTTGTCCTTTGACTTGTCGGGCTCCCTTAAGCGAATATGAGCACTGAAGCAGTCCAACTCTCCAGTTGCTCCAATCATACCTTAGTATAATCAAGTCCCCTCCATGTGACTTACTGGTACTTACAACCTGACTACTCCATCGGTGGTACACAGCCCCCATATGCTGACGACCAAGGCTTTCATCTAATGCAAGCTTCGATGCGTACACACGAAAAACCCGCCTCTGCGGTACCATGGCATTCACCCCTTGAATCCACAGCCCTTCTTGTCGTTGCATTGTTCACCAAAGTGGAGCTCCCAGCAGCTCCTGATCATTCCCATGATCACGTCCCCCTCCATGGGACTCACTGGTACTTGCACTTGGAGTTCTTCCTCGATGGTATACAACCCCCATATGCTGATGACTAAGGCTTTCATCCAATGTAAGCTCTGATGCACACATGAAGACCTACCTCTGCGGTATCATGGCATTCACTCCTTGAATCTATAGTCCTTCTTCTTATTGTGTCATACACCAAAGTGGAGCTCCCAGTAGCTCCTGATCATACCTCCGCATGATCTTGTCCCTCACGGGACACGATCGCCTGTGTTGCATTGTCACCAACTATTCCACCACGATCTGCTGCACCATATCGCCTCCTGGTGACATCTCCATTGCAGACAGATTCTCGTGTGATGAACTCGGACTACGACTTCTCCACGTGGCCTCTGCCAACACATCATAGGGCCTCCGCCATCTCCGATTTTTAGTTCGCTCCCTTGGCAATTCACCTTCATCCACCCACTCTTGGATCACACCTGGACAAAGCATAGCTCTAAGACAATCTGTCGCCTAGTAGCTTCTGAAGTCTCCTGACTTCGCTAGAATTGGTGCACTATTGCTGGATCCTGGGCCTCTATCCCCTACCAGCATAATCTCTACTATGCTCCTCTTGTTCCTGACAACTCGAATGGCAACACTATGGCATATTCTTCAAGAGTACCTGCCTCTGCGTCCTCTTGCCCTATGCTAAAGTATCATGATCCCAACTTTGCCTCCGTAAGTTAAATCACCTTAGTTACTCTGTCAAATGCATCTTTGAGGTAGATTGCATGTGCCTCGAAGCTCCCTTCATCTTTGGCACCATGGAAGATAAGTCCGCCCCATCAGAATGAAGAATTCATGGAACGACATAATCCCACTCTTGCCTCTACAAGAGTTCGTGCCTTAACCTCCGTCCAAGGAAATCTTTGTGCCTCCGCTCCATGTTTCATCTTATATGTCGACTCCCTTCATGCAGCTTGGATACTTCACCAAGTTCCACCCAAGTTGCTCCGCTCCTTGATTTGCATTGAGTTGATAGTGGCCCTCGCGTCTACCATTCCACGGGTCAGCCCTCCATTGAGTTTGATTTCCATATCGACTCGAAGTGTGCATTCATATGATGTTGCCTTGGATTGCTCCCCCACTTGATCTTGAAATGTATCCACCAATGTATTAACTCTTCGAGATCATACGATGACTCTTCGTCGCTCGCTCGGTCCGTTGAGCTTTGTGGAGATATTACCTTGAGAAACTCTTCCTCAATATATGCAATCTGTTGCACATGATTCTCCCTCTAGAGAACTAGGACTTATCCCTCCTGGATATATGTCCTGTTGGAGCAACTTTCCTCTTTATATTCTTCCCACTGGAAGTTTCAGAGACCACCATCCCCTTTGGACTACTCCGTCTTGCTGAACAACTTGTGTCATGTTCTGCCCCCGCAAATGCACTTGCTAGTTTGCAACCCTTCAAGGTCTAGCAATGTGCTAAACTTATTGCACATTTTAGCCACCTACGGACGTATCCTTTCCATGTTAAAGAGAAAGTTTTGATGCTCCATGGTACTGAGTTCTGATCGCACCTTAGGATGGCCATGAACACTCCGTCGTCCGTGTACAAGCCCTTGCATGAGTTCCAAATCCTTCGAGTTAGCAATTCTCCTCACCTCTCTGAGTTTTGCATAACTCTTTCGATCGTTACGCAACACCTCCCACTTTGCACGGTCTCATCTATCACCAAGCGCCCTGCTTTGCCTTGAGCACCGTCAAGTTTGGTTGCCAACGTCGAGCCATAGCTCGAACTCAACCATCCCAATCTTTGTGTGCTACACATTCTTCTTCGTTTACTTGTCCTCGTGGTGTCTCTTGCGCAAAGGGTTGACCATTCCTCTGAATGTCAAACTTGGATGTCCGCTCCTCTGAGCGACTCCTTTCCCTATATCTCAATGTCTGTTTCCCCCAAACGGTTGCTGCGCGTGCTGGCTGTCCTCCACACAGCCCAATTAGGTCCCCCACGTTTGTATGGCAAGTGTTTCTGCGTGTGCGTGTCCCGCTCTGATACCACATTGTCGCGGGCTTAGCTAATTTTGCCTAAGCCGTGCAGCACCCCTACGTATCCGTCCGTAAAGGTCAGCCTTCCCCGAGATCTCCTAGAGTCCCTTAGACTTACAAAAGAGAAAATAGGCCAGAAGAAGTAATTCTCATGGGATCCACAAGCCACTGCTCAAGCAAACACTTCATAAAGTTATATGCAAATTACACCCATGGACATTACAAACTCAAAGAGGTTGCACACAAAGGATAATGGTCCATTACAGACCGAAGTTCCCACAAGTGCTTATAAAACACACTCGTATTTACAAGCTAAAATTGGCCACAAAGCAAACCAAAATAGGGCTGTTAAGCCTACTACAAGCCCGCTACTTGATGTATAAGGTATGTACACAAATCGAAGTACACGGACAAACACGAGCATTTTATCAAATACCTTATTTACATTGTTGTCCGTGAGATGCTAGCGGCAGCCCCTTACGGGCTGGCCGCTGGCGGCCGTCCCTTGTGGGCGTGCCGCTGGCAGCCACCCCTGCGGGCTGGTCGCAACCGATCGCGCCCGTGGGTGGCCGCCCCTTGCAGGTGGTCGGCAGCCCCCTTGTAGGGGGGCCTTGGCTGCAACCGGCTGCCCCTGCAGGGGGGGTTGGTCGTGGCCAGCCACCCCCTTGCAGGGGGCCTTGGCCGCAGTCAGCTGCTCCTACAGCCAGCCCCTCCTCGTTGTTCTTACTACGAACGCGTTGAACGATTCTACGTGATTCGATCCCATCACACGCAGTTTAAAACCAATTTTTCGTATGAAAACCATGGCTCTGATACCACTGTTGGGAAACCTACAATGGGTGCATCATATGCACAGCGAAAATCAAAACAAAAATCGATTTTTCACACAAATCAAATCGTCGTGCAAAAGATTCGGGTTACGAGAAAAACCATAAAAACTGATAAAATCATAATACGTGAGATTGATTTTACCTAGGGAGATCGTATATCCCTGTATTCCAGATCCGGATGGAGAAGATGAAGGAGGTCAAGCGTCCTCCTCTCTAGCGGTATCCGCACGATGGATCTTTGCAGAGAAACTCCTCTAATTTGATCTTGCAACTCTTGCTCAGATGGAGGGAGGAGAATAGGAGGTGGTGGCTAAGGTTGTAGCCTATGAACCAAGAGTCTCCCCTCCTATTTATAGAGAGCCACAAAAAAAATACTATGGCTCCTTCCTTAGTGGGTATTGGATCTCCATCCAATAACCCACTAATATTGCATTATTGGATCTCTATCCAATAATCTCCTTAGGCCTCTAATTGGGCCTAAAGCAAGGAGCACATCAGCATAGGGTCTCATCTAATGAGAATAGGGGCTAATTAGATCTTCATCCAATCCTCTATTCGCTTAAGCATCCACCATATGTGTGTGACCCTCTAGGCTCGATACCGAGCTGGCCGTGAGTTACTCCCATCTGAACTCCTTCTGATATAGTGAATTATTATCCCCATAATAATTCACTCGACTCATCGACTATGGATGTACTAGGCCACTACGTCATAGTCCCCAGACGGTACAGGGGGGATCAAATCCATCGGACCTGTCTGTCCACAGTTACCATGTATCTATAATCCCTCATCTAAATAATATCTCAGAGATCGTATATTGAACATTGTACTGTTAGGTCACATACGGAATCAGTTTATTTTACTCTAATCAGATTCTATCGGAGAACTCCTTTTCTCTCAATCCGAATAACCCTAGCTAGGGATTTGTCTAAGCAAGCACATATGAGATATTCCTCTCGTGATACCGAGAGTGGATGATCCTCTATTGACACTCAATTGCCTTTGTAAGGTTTGACTACCAATCCCAATAACTAGCTGTACCAGATCTGGAGCTTTCCAAACCTGTAAGTCTAGCGTCAAAGAAAAGAGTACTCATACAAGACATCCTTGGTGTCTCATGTCTAAGGACCAGATACACAACTGGGACTACGAAATCGCTGTATGACATTAGGTATCATTAACCATACAACATTCCATAAGTGGATCAATCAGTGAACTCATTCTCCAATAAGCACCTGTATTATATCCTTAGTGTCTCCATACAAGTAGCTACGAGACCAGCCGTCTCCATCATATGGACGGGTATATAGTACACCGATCTGTCCGGTTATCTCGATGTCCCTCTCAAGTAACCTATGACTGAGATTATTTAGGATCTGTGTTTAAAGATGAATCGATCTCATTATCGTGATCTTATCATGATCTGATTCCCATTACACAAAACCAAGGACATCACAATATATATGCTACATATAATACAATGTGAGAATATGCCAATATTAATCATAAGTAAAAAGATTACGTAGTATGTCATACGTGCTATCACTCACGTGATTGGCTTGCAGGGCTCCTGTAACTAGCAGTTAGATCCACAGAGAATCATCCTTCGTCAAATCTACTGACTAGGTCTTAGATTTAGGTAGGGTATAGTAGTGGTGTAATCCACTGAATTTCATGGTTAGAAAGCGAAGTGCCCCCTCAACCGATGGTTCAATAGGCCTTGGGCACTCTTAGGATGTCGACAGCATGTTGAGTGGAGAACCTCGATGAGCACTGGTTTCGATGGCAGTTGAGTCGGTGATCGCAGTTGAGCTGGTGGCATGGGCTAATTAGGGTAAAAGTGGAGTGACAGCCAATATCATGATCGTTAATATCTTCACTTGTTGGGTGAGATTCAAGAACACTTCGACGAGAACAGGTGGCTTAGCGTCACCCTCAGAGTTTAAGAGACTTGGGTCATTAAATAGATGTCAATATTGTATCGATGTTTACGCCAAGGTGGATGCATCAATATACATAAAGGGTGGTCGGGGCAGATAGTAATATGGTTGGGGGTAGAGCCTCCCGCATCATCGAGCATTCATTGAGAGAGTCGGCGAACGAGAGTTACTGCAACATCGATCCCTCTTTCTACTGCCAAAAAATATTAGGAGAAAAATTCATTGACGTCCTAGTTAGCCCAATGTAATTTGAACCCATATACTTAGGGTTGCTCGAGGTGCCTTCGATATAAAAACGCAGAGCTTTCGAGGTGTCACTGACACGAAGATTAAGGTCAAGAGAGGTTTCTCGATCTGATCCCTCTAATGCCCAAGTAACCAGAAGTTTGAGAGTGTAGATGTGAGTGGTCAAAAAGGTTAAGCCTCCCTTTTTTCTTTGTATTAAAAGTGAGCTTTTGTACTTTATTGTAAATGGATAAAATATTTCATGAATGATTATATGGAGAATCAATCTTTAATCGACTCCAATAATCTCTCCTTGATCTATTATCCATCGTGGATGACAAAAAGGGACATTCCTTAATTGCTTGCCTTGGACCCTTATCCATGTGGGCAAATGAGTGGAGGGTCATCTTAGTCTTTCCCTTTCATCTATTGGATAAATGTTTATATATAGGATATGGGTACTCCCTACTCATTTTTTTTATTGTATTATTTTGGTTTACTCTCACTCGATGATCATAGTAATTGACCAATAGGTGTCATCGACTTGTCTTCTAATTGACGAAGCAGGCACAATCCATTCTTGCGTCGTTGAAGAGAAACCGATTCAAGAAGTACGTCACGTACGAGATCATACCAATTCAACGTTTTGCATGGTTCACTCATCTCACAGGAGGTTTCGCCTCCAAAACGATCGCCGCCGATTACTCTCCGTCGGGTGACCCTGGCTCACGACGGCGTCTCGTCGGGGTGCGCGAAGGAGTTGTTCCGAGAAGTCTGCTGCGACCGTGGCGTCCTCGGGTGGTAGTGTCTCTGCCGGTTCCCGTTCTCGTCCACCACCTCTTCCTCGTCGTCGGTGGAGATCCTGTTCTTCTCTCCCAGGATGATGGTTTTCTTCCATAACGAGTCTTCCGAGTCGTTCCCCTTCCCGTGCCGCTCCCTCCTGCTGGTCCTCAGCCGCTCTGGCACCCTGCCGAAGCTTAGTGAAAGCTTCCGCTTCGAGGCCGACGCCGGAAGCACCGTCGGAGGGAGGGGCCCATGCGTCGCTACGTCGGGCGCCATCTCGATGACTGCCACTTGCTCCTCCTGCTGCTGCATGTCTTGTGCCGGGCTTTCGTCTTGTTCTTGCGCTACAGTTGCAGGCATCGTTTCAGCTGCAGGCTTCGCGACGGACTCGTTCGACGGTGGCGACCGCGGAGAAGACGATTGCTTGCTCGAGGACTTGCGGTTGCATGTGGCGCAAATGGAGAGGACGACGGCCATGGCGGCTGCGATCCATGCAACGACGAGGAAGACGACGAGTGACGGGCGGAGTGAGGTGTGGGCTTCAGATGGAAATGGTATTATCCTTCCCATCGTTTCCTTATGAACAAAGCGAAATCTTCATTCCGATCAAACGATTAATTCTTACGCTTCGATAAGAAAAGTTACCTCTCTTTCTTGAACGGTGATGGTTATGAGAAGAGAAGAGAAGAGAGAGAGAGAGAGAGAGAGGAAATGGGGTGGAGATGGTTTTTGGGCCAGTTTTGATGGTTATAGGTTAGTTGGGTTTCTCTTCCAACTGAAATTTACTAAAGTAGGGTTTATATGAGCGAAGACAAGACATTAAGTTGACAAGAGGAGGAAGGAAACAGCAGCTATATCAGTTGTCTTCCACATATAGCTCGTCTATAAACATATAGTTGACTCGGTCTCTCTGTTAACATGGATTTGCTGTTTGTGCATAAGAACTGCATGGAGAAAATAGATCCTGTTATGATTATGATGGTCTATTATGGAAAAACAAGGCAACCGACAATATCCCAATTAAGTTGTATTAGTTTCGGATTAATTCTTTACACTTCATTCGGACTCTCATTGAACCTCATGTCCATGGAACAATTAGCCGCCCATCACGGTGTTGCGCTACCCATCGAACCCTTCGAAATTGGCCGGACGATTCCATCACACGATCCCGGCCTAATCCAGTCGTCCCAAGGTATATTGTGGTCTTAACTGCTTCTTCTAGCCAAGTCTGGTTCTCATTTCTGTAGCATAACGATCTCGATCTCTCTATCTCTCTCTCTAATATTCTTCAATTTTTTCCTTTGTGTGTACAGTAATGTGCTTTTCTAAAAAATAAAATCACTTTATTATGTTGTTATAGTAAGAATAGGAGAACTAGAGTTTGAACAAGAATTATCAGCGATATAGTAAGAATAGGAGAAATCAGATCCCAAAACTGATAACCAACAAAATTAGTTAAAAATGTGACACATGAATAAGTTTTGAAGGATATAGCACCAGTAACCGAAGACAAAAAGGGCCGACAAAATAGTTAATGTCATGGAGAGTAGCATGACTGGATCATGAAATGACTTGTTGGTAATATGAATGGATATTTAGATGTTTAACTCCTTTCTACAGGGTCACGAGTAATCCTGCTTTAAGGGCATTATATTAAATTGTTATGGGAATGATGCACGAGAAATTGAGTATCATGAAACAAGTATAGGTGTCAAAGAATATAAAATATGCCATCATTATTATTGCCTCCGGAGATTGGACCATCACACGAATGGCTCCTTATGAGACATCCTCAATGTCATGACTGGGGAAGCTTATAAGGTAACTGGTTCATTTCCATCACCTTCATACATATGGTCCCGAGTTAATGATCCACCCCTTGTACTGTGCTAGGCGTGGAGCAATGGGAGACTGCAAGCTCCCTATCATCGAATAAGAGTAACGGGCAACGAAACAAAGACTAATTTTTAGTTCTCGGCCCAAAGGAGTCGTAGTAGAGAAGCACCAAACCAAAAAAAGGGATGGTTGATGACGAGCATCCTTACCTCTTTAGACCTGACAACTTTGCTTGGCATAATAATGGGCCGATTATAAATTAATCCCCATACTTAAAAAAATCTGTTTAAGATTCTAACTTTTAAATATACAAAATTTATATTATTTTTATAAATATAAAAAAGTAGTATATTTAATCTTATTTATCTTAATATCGTTTATTTTATCTATAAAAAAAATAATTTCAACGATAACAATAAATAATAGTATCACATATGACTATTATAGTGCTGATCGACGATAATGACGTGAAGATTTAACTTTCCGATGTTATCCAAAAGAAAGACGATGAGATAAAACAGTGAATCGTCCAACGATTGATCTCAAAACCTTAATAAAAAATATTCAAAAAAAATACTAAAGAGATCTAACCACGTACAATAATTTATAATTAACTTTAAAATAATATACTTGTTGAGACATTTGTCCTCATTGTTTCAAGTAAAATAAGATTACTTGTATGTATTTAGAACAGGGCAACAAATCTAGTGTAACAAAATCTGTAGGATAGATTATTGCTCTTGACAGAGATTAGCCGAAGCTGCTTCTAGATAATTCTGGTACTCAACTTTTACTACTTCAATGTGTAATTTTTAGCAAAACAAACAATATCATGTATCGAACAAAATCAGATATATTCATCTGATCCTTATAGGTCAATCCTACTCTTATCCTATTAGACTAATCAAAATATTACAATTTTACTCACCCAAATGTTTGACATCCTCATCAGAATCTAACATAACCTAAATCACATCCAACAAATTGATCTATTAATTTTATTTGACATAAATAATTAATCAAAATATTTTAAATAAAATTGATAATGGTACGTTTATCGTACCCTTATAAATTAATTTTAATCTTATCTGAGAAACTTACAAGGCGACAGCTTCCGATGAATATTCTGATACACTGTTAATTGGAACAACATGGCCACTGAGGCTAAAAAAATCGATCCTTTGAAACTTGAAAGCTAATCGCTTAAGTTTTAATACGAAAAGCGCATATTTAGTAGAAAACAATAGACATTGGATTAAATGTGAAGAACGGTCTCAGACATCCAAAGAAGAATTGAGCAGCACAAGCTCTCAAGCCTGGCGAGGCGAAAGCTCTCAGGCGGCCACTGCGAATGTTGTTGAGAAACAAGCTTAAGAATTATCATCATCGATCGCAGAAGAGCAAAAGGAATCGAGTTTAAAGCTTTCAGAAGATTCAAAACTATCAAAAAGGAAAAAAGAAAAGGCAGAAAAGCAAGAATTAGGGATTGTACTCAACGTGGGGATGGATCTCAGACATCCAAGGAAGGTACAGTTGAGCAGCACAAGCTCTCAAGCACGGCGAGGCGAAAGCTCTCAGGCGGCCACTGCGAATGTTTTTGAGAAACAAGCCTTAAGAATTATCATCATCGATTGCAGAAGAGAAAAAGGAATCGAGTTTAAAGCTTTCAGAAGCCACTGCGAATGTTTTTGAGAAACAAGCCTTAAGAATTATCATCATCGATCGCAGAAGAGAAAAAGGAATCGAGTTTAAAGCTTTCAGAAGATTCAAAACTATCAAAAGGGAAAAAGGAAAAGGCAGAAAAGCAAGAAATAGGGATTGTACCCAAAGTGGGAATGGATCTCAGACATCCAAGGAAGGAAGAGTTGAGCAGCACGAACTCTCAAGCCCGGCAAGGCGAAAGCCCTCAGGCGGCCACTGCGAATGTTTTCAGACACAAGCTGTAAGATTGATTAATCATCATCGACGATCCAAACAACCAAAAAACCCTGCACAAAAAGAGATCCACCGAATAAAATCCAAATGAGCATCAATCGAAGAAGAAAATATCATGTCAGTACCAATGCAAAGAGAGACTCGCTGTTCATCGAAGACGAAACCCATCGGCGTCAGCGAGGCCAAGGGTTTCGCTGCGGCCGCTGCAGGCTAGGGATTGGAGAACGCACGAGAAGCGACGACGGGCTTCGACTGCTATATATCGCGTGAGAGTACCCATTGCGGACTCCGGAAGCGTCTAGTTGGTTCACGAAGAGTTAATCGTGTGGGCTATCGGGCTTCACATTATTTTGGGTCATCACGAGTTAGGCTTCAAATTCGTAATAGCAGCGGTCGACAACGGATCAAACGCATGCCGGACCGGACCGGGTCAGATCCTACCAGGGTCAAATGTAGGTTAAAATTTAAATTAAAAACGTGCAATAAATACAAACATAATAATTGAATATTAACAGATAAATGTTAGTTCACTTGAGAGACATCTCCCTGATTTATAAATTGAAATAAATCCAAAAAAGAGAAGAATATTTTAACAAAAAGACAACATTATTCTAAACTAATATGAAACTACATTTACCAACTCTTTGTATTAATTAAATAATTTTTTATCAGAAAATAATATTTGTACACCTTTACAATAATGCATAATCCCTACACTTCATATTGAAGAAACGTCATAACATTTTTTAAATAATATAAGGAGAAAGAATAAAATATCCTTAAATATGTTGGTGTCAAAGAATATATTCAACTTGTCTCACTACCTAAACGTCATCACATTTTTTAAGCAGGATATAGGGTTAGATTCTCTATATGATTCTCTCAATGTGAGTCCTTTATATCATGAGTATTGGGGTACACCAAATAAAATGATTTAAATAATTAAATCAATATAAGGTATAATGTAAAAGCTGAAATAAAATTTTCATACCTCCAATCATACCTAAGGGGATACAGAGGAATATATATCGAATGGAGGATCATCCTCCTTTGAAGCTCATACAAATATGATAGGTTTTACTAATTAGGCTCCACATGTCCAAGTCTTAGTTGTTTCAAAATATTGACTCGATAATTTGTCTCTCATTGTGTTTTAAGAAGATTTAAGTTAGGTTTGAAATTATATTTATATTTCTAATGTGTATTTGGATAAAAAGTTGGAGTAAATGTATAGTTGTGAGATGCCTCAAGTGTTTGAGAAATAATAAATAATTCTTTTTAATGTTTATTGACGTAGGTATTGTTTAGTAAAATTATATTTGAAAGTTCATTAAATATTACGTAACAATTTTACTCTTCAAACATTTTTTAATATTTTTCAAAATTGAATACCTATTTTTTATTAATCTTAATTAATAAATATATATATATAATCTTATCAAAATTTTGTATGGCTGAGCTATATAATAAAATATATATATAATAATTTATATGAATCTAAAATAATCTTAAAAATAAATAAATTACACTATAAACTTGTGAGAGAAAGGATGACTATAGAAAAAGAGGAAATTTTAAATAATATCAAAGGATACTTTTATTTTTTAAAAAATTACATTAGTATCCTGTAAATATTCAAATGCTAATACAATCCTAAGGTAGAATCAGTATTTGGGCATTTACGATGTAGCATTCACGCCAAATGTGATATATAAAAATTTATCAAATGCTAATTCACATTTCAAATATGTATTGGATGTCGTTGTACATTTTAAACATGTTCTTAAGAACACTCTTAGTCGCACCAACATGCACTGTTTAGGGACTTGATAGTTGAGGTATAAGTGTGATACCTCATTCAAATTTTAAGGTTAATTGAGTATATTTTTAATTAGATTAAAACTTATATAATAATTTAATTTTTTATTGAATGAATTTGATAAGATATTTATTTATGAAAAAGATAGATTACCTTTATGATCATAAATTAAATTAAAACTTTGTTATGGCTAGTATGTTTTTTTTTTTTTTTTTTTTAAAGGATACCTACCCTTCACCCTCTACCAGACTTTGTAGAGTAGTCATCATTTGTTTCTTCATCCCTCTCGAAATCAAATAACTCGGGGTTAGAGAGGAAGGAAGCATGGCTCTAGAAGTGAATACTGTAAGATTCTTGTTTCAATTCAATAAGTAGTTCTATTGAATTTTTAGATATTTAACTAATGCATAAGATGAAAAAGGAAAAGCAAAATAAAGATACAGATACATTTTATGAATATTAGCCTTGATTATGGTTTTTGTTTGAAGTAAAATCAAACTGGACTAGAATCGAGCCTGCCCAATAGTTTATCGATTTTAAATTGAATCGAAATTGACTCAGCACAATTCAATTTTTGGTTCCAAATTTTGAGAAAACAAAACTGACGATTTCGATACCAAACTAATGATGTTGGTTTCAAGCATTTGAATATTATAAATAATAAAAAAATTTATATAGAGAGCTTATGGTATATAATTATCAAATTCTAGGTTTGAATCTTCATAAAGGCACTTAGTTTGATTAAACATTTATATCAACTTTTTTTATGTCATTGCACTCATTATAGTTATACATTTATTTTTTTAATTTTAGAAATAACATTATGAGTTTTTATATATATATTTTTAATTAAAAATAAAAATTATCAGTTCAAATTAGAACTAGAATAACCCGAACCGAAATTAGAACAAAAAACAATGGTTTTTGTTTTGGTTCTAAAATCAGAACCTGAGCCATTCAATTCTAATTCATGGTTCTAACAATCAAAATTAATAGTTTCGAAATTGAAACTGATGATTTTGAAATTGAAACCAACGATTTAGAAACTAAGCTTACGGCTAATCTACACAAACACAAGTTAGTAAGTTATTTTTTATTCATGTACATGTTGATTTGACTATTTAGAATATATGTATTTATTTTATTAATGTGTTATAAATATTTTTAATATGTTTAAATTCATCATCATCTAACATGTTATCACGGAGTTAGTTAGTTTAATTTAAATCATGTAACACCTTCACGTGTTCATTCGTAAAGGGTCGGTCTATTTGAAATCTCTTATGGTCCCTTAATAATCTACAATTAGAAGTCAAGTTAGAAAAAATATTTAACTCATGATCCCATAATTAAATATTTTAATAAATATTTAATAGATAATGTAAATTATAAATTAGATCTTAGAATGATTATGCAATAAAGGGTCTAGATGGTTCACTATGACAAAAAGTCATAACAAATGTTCACATGATATTATTACGAAATAAAATAATTAATTAACCCTAGACAATATCCCAAAAACCTAATGAGTCATGTGTCACTTGATTAACTAAGTGTGTTGTATTAGAAAACTCTTAAAATAACTATATAAATAATATATTTTTAGATAATTTTAACTCTACCTGATAACTACACATAATCTATATTAATAGGACTACATAATCATAATAGTCAATCAAAATAGTATTACTATACTTATTATAAGTCCTCTATATAAAACGTGAACAAAATTAAAAGATAAAATATTATATTAAACACCTTATATGTTCAGATTTATCCATGAGAATGTATAAATATATCAACTTATTAAATTTTTTTTAAAAAAATGCTCACCATCTCTATCTCACCTCAATTTTTTTAGAGATCCCCGACTTATTTCACTTATTCAATACTTATTAAAAAGAATATTTACCATCTCCACCTTCTTCTATCTAGATAAGGAAGTCACTAAAATATGGTTTGTTGACTAGTGATTGTTAAAAATGAAAAGTATAACTGAACAAATGAAAAATAAATTTGATGTTCACGATTTAGCCTAACTCATGATCGCTCACTGGGTCATTTATGTGCCTCAATTTGAGTGCAAGGGAATGCTTTGGTAACGAAGGCAGATGGTTCACATGAAAATGCTTTAATACGATGAAATATTTTTTATCAGGAAGGATATATATCATGAAGATCACATTAGGTACATAGGAATGCTTTACTCGATTAAAAAGAATATATATATTTTTTTTACTAAAAATTATAATGAGATGCTCTATCATGACTTGTATGTATGGCACATGTTTTAGCTTTAAATGCTACATAGGGAGGGGACAAGGAGGAGGAACGTCGAATGAGAACATGTCACGATAATAGATATAATCGATCTATTTGAGTCACAATATAATCGAGCTCCGGTTATATGCTTTTTTATATTTTGTATTGTCAATATTATCCACAAATCATTTCGTTTTAGATATGAAGATCACGTTAATTGCTTTGGATGCTAATCTAGTTAGTGGACATCAAGAGACAAGAGATACTTTAATTATAAATAAATGTTGGACACTTTATTCAATTAAGACGTATCGAGTGTGATAAATTTGTTTTGATCGTAAAGAGTGCATTGGATGTCGCAAATGCTCCCTCCTATTGCACGTAGCAATCTTAGACTTATTTAAGTCATAATATTGTTGAGCTCAATTGTTATCAATGTTGTGTGCAAGTTAATACTTCACTAAATAGAAGATTTGGACCGAAGTCACGAACAGGATTCGACTATTTTGTCACACATATTATATGTATATATATCATAAATTTTAAGAAATAAATACGAAAGTTACTCACTATATGTTATATTGGATTTTGGGCTTCGGATCCGAACAACAATCATCGCTTTTCGGATCCGCACTAACCCAAAGCTCGAGAACAAGTTGGGTGCTTCGGTGAGGGCTCAATAAAAGAAACCCTCTTGTCCGTTTCCTGCATCCGCTCTTCGCCCGATTTGCTCACCGTCCTCCTCAAGAAAGGTTGCTCCCATGGCGGTCGCTTCCCCTTCCTCCCCCCAAACCCTAGACCCTAACGCCGACAGTTCCGACGCTGGAAACGTCCCTTCCTCCGCCCCCGCCGATCCTTCCTCCGCCCCTCCTCGAGCTCCCGGAGAAAACCCCGCCTCGAATCCGCCCAACCCCATCCCTAGCCCCTCCCCCGTGGCTCCTCCGCCGCCGGCGGTCCCGTCCTTCGCGCCGTCCTTCCGGCCCCTGGGCGCCCCTCCCGTCCCTCATTACTCCGCGGTCCCGAATCCGATGGCGCAGAACCCTACTTTCCAGGTCCCTGGCATCCAGCCGCCTGGGGTCCCTGCCCCGGCCTTGATCATGCCTCCCGGTGCAGCGAGCGGAGGGCCGCCAGCTCGGCTCGGTGTTCCTTACCCGGTACCCGGCCAGCCTATGCCCTACGGTCAAGTCGGAAATGGTTATATGGCGGTGCCTACACCACAGGGTCCGATGGGGATGCCTCCTCCGGGTGGGTTGTCTTGATCATCACAAAGATCACTATTTGGTTTGAACGTCATCTTTGGTTATTCTTTGATCTGGCTAGATTTCATCGCCTTATCTGTAATCTAGCGTTGGTAGTAATGCTTCATTTTTGTCTTGATAATTCTTTTCTTTGAGGAAAACTTGTTTTCTGGGGTTTGTTTTGACATAGTCAGTCTATTTATGCATTAAGTAAGTGGTGGAGCTTTATAGTTTTGCCTGCATTCGTCTTGCACTAGCATTTTCTCTAGGAAATTAACGAGTGGATGTGCTATACTGAGTTGATCATTGGGGTTACTGGTGTTGGTAATTAGAAGAATAAAATGGGAATGGAAAAAAAGAACCCATTGGTGGGTTAGAAACTGGCTGCATCCGATACCAATGATCTTATTTTCTCCTACAGCCTCATCCCAAGGTTATTGGTGAAAAGACCGGCAGGCTTCCTCTTGCGGTTCTTAAAAGATCACTTCCAGTTATGTTGGTATGCTTAAATACTTCTAGTTACGTTGGATTTACAGCACCAGATTGTCTATTAAGTATTGTTTTCTGCTTAGAGGTTGTTATTTAGGTTAATACAAAAAGTATAAATTTTGGTTAGTGTTTGTGCTTTTTCATGTTACATCCTTTCGCTTTGTTGGATGAAATGGTGTCCTCTCCCTTCCGCTTGTCATGGATTCCTAAATGTTTCAACAGTGGATCATGTTAGCATCTGAGTGATGGTTGCATCATTTTCCTAAGGTACACTGATCTTCTTTGTGCATTTGGGCTTATTATTTTTCTTATTTTTTTGACAATGAACTAGTTTCCTTTTTTTAAATAAGTTAAAGTTATAGCGATGCGTTCATAGTGTTTCTAAATTGAATAGCACAATGCCATGGTCTGAGATCAGCAAATATAATTCCTGGTGTAACTTCTGAAGATTGTTTTCGAGGATGTAGATAAGGTAAGGCCGTCTTCACAAATCTTCAGTTTACTTGAGATAGATTCCATTTATTTGCATGTCCCCCCCCAGGTTTCTCTTACCGCTGGTCGTATATGCTATCTTTGTGGTGCGATCATACTTTTATTGTGTGGTAAAAATGTTTTAACTATTCTTGTTTATTTTGCTCTCATGTTGTGAAATTTTAGTTCCTGTTTATAAATTTAAGGATTCTATCTGATAAGTTTGCATAGATATTGTCTGCTATTCTGCAGGAATGCCCCGGTACCCTGCACCTTATCCAACAATGATTCGTCCTGGATTTCCTCCACGTCCCATTCCACCAGCTGGTGTGATTCCACAAATACCAAGGCCTCCTATTCCAAGTATTCGTGGTGTACCACCTGTAGTAACACCTGTTATCCGGGCCATGATACCTATTGTTGCACCTGCAGAGAAGCCACAAACCACTGTTTATGTTGGCAAGATTGCTGCCACAGTAGAAAATGAATTTCTCCTTTCAATTCTCACGGTATGTTATGTGTCCATAACTGCATTTGTAGATATGACACATATTTTGCAATGAGATTAGCTCCAAATTGTGGAGCTGTCAAAAATTTCTAATGCTTGATGTTCTTTACTTTCTTCTTTCGTTTGATGTGTCTTTGAAGCTTTGTGGACCTGTGAAGAGTTTGAAACGTGCTCAAGATCCTTCTGATGGTACTCCTAAAGGTTTTGGATTTTGCGAATTTGAGTCTGCTGAAGGAGTTCTTTGTTCATTACGCTTGCTTAGTAAATTGAACATTGATGGGCAAGAATTGGTGGTATGATTTGACCCTGTGTGTTCCTTTTTCAGATGCATATGCCTTTTGGAATGTTCTCCTTTCCCTTTCTTGTTCTTTTAACTCTGGTGGAACTTGTTATTGACTTTTCAATTTATCTGATATTTTAATTGGCATGCAAGTCGCAATTTACATCCTTGCTTCCATTGGAATATAATTTTGAGACAAATGCGTACAAGGCTCATCATGACAAGGCTCGTCAGGAGGTTTCATAATTGATTATTTTCTATTCATGTCCATTTATTATCTTCCTTGCTGACACCATTTGTTTCTTTTATTATTGTGATCAAGTTTGTTGGGGATCTGCTTGCCCTTCCAAAGGATAGTCCTTGAAACCTTAAGTTAACAAGATAACATTGTCTGTTTGCTCCTCTTATTGCATCTGAATTTGCTCTGTAGATGTTTGGTTGCTTTAGTGGAACATTCTAGCAAAATTTTGCTCAGTGTTTATAAATTTATAAAAAAGAAAACAGGAAAAGTGAAATACAATTTTCTTGCAATTATGTATTTTGGTTATCCATTAGCATAATATAATGTTTTTAGTTTTCTAGTTTCCATGTACTTTGGGTGTTATCACTTGGAGATTGTCTTTTCACTATTTTCCTACAAAAATTGCTGACCTTTTGAACTGATTTTGTGTTCGACATGTTAGTACACCATAAATGTATGTTCTTAGTGAAATTAGTTTGATGGATTATTTTGTTGTCTTTGAAAGCTAAATATGATATTTTGAATTTGTTGGTGTATATATTCTTCAATATATGGTAATACTTGATGACCCTTGTTTTATTATAACCGACCTGTTGAATTCCTGGAGCAGTGTCTTGCTTGAGTGCTAAAGTAAATGAAGAAGGTTAAATGTAATCTATAACCTAGTGTTTGTGTGTGTGCTGCTTCATATTCCCTTGGTTTGTTTTGGTTTAGCATCTTTATAGAATATCCATGAGTTAGATTAAATTCTATAATTCTTTCAAGGTCTTGAAAAAACAAACTAGCATGCACATGATCATGGTGTCTTATTCTATTTATGTGTTAGATGGCGAATTTGCTTCCATGCTGGAGTCCATTCACTTGGATGGATTTGTATAACTTTGTTGGGGGTTGTTGAGCATTTAGTATGAGATTAAAATTATGATAATTTTGTAGCTTAGTTTGTGGACTTGTAGTTGATTTGTTGGATTTACAGTGCTTTACTATTAAAATGGTGTGTGTTGTGCTGGATGAGTTATACAGATTTAAACATGGCTTGTTGCGTTCATACCCATGATTTGCATTTATCATGCATTCAAGTTCTCCATAATTTAAATCCTGGTTTGATTGATTAATGTGATCTCTTACATGTTCAGCTGAATATCAACCAAGCCACCAGGGAATATCTTGAGCGATATGTTGAAAGGAAAAGGGAGAAGATTAAAGAAGCAGAAACCGGAGGTCCTGCAAAGGAAAGTAATATTAAAGATGGTTCTGAAACACAAGTGCCTACAAAACCAGTTGAAGAAGGAACCAAGAAAGATTCAGAAGATTCTGGGGATAAAGAAAACCAAGATAGCAGCAAGAAATTTGGTATTGTCACAGATGAAGACCGTGAGGCTGACAGAGAAACTCTAGAGAAGCTAACAAATATGATAGAGGAGAGATTAAAGAACAAACCATTGCCTCCCCCACCTGTAGATGGGTCTGCTAAGTTGACATGTGAAGTAGGTTCCAAATTGAGGGATGGGGATTCTGATGTTGATGTTGTCAGAAGTGGTAAGTTTAGTTTAATGTGTGGTTTTGCAGGTATAATTGGAGAATTTCCTGTTACTTACTATCCTTGTTGGTATTCTTTTGACAACAAATAAGAAAATGTTATAATGCAGATGCTGCTGAAGATAAAAATGATGATGAAACCACAAGTGAAAACAAGCCTGGAACTGAAAGCGACAAACCTGAAACTAGTTCACCTGATAAATCTAGGAGGCATGATAGGAGCAGAGAAAGAGATAGAGAGCGTGACTTGAAACGGGATAAGGAAAGGGAGCTAGAGAGAGTCGAGCGAGAACGAGAAAGAGAGAGAGTTAGAAGGGACAGAGAAAGGGAATTGAAGGTAAGGGAGGCTGAGCGGTTGTACAAGGACCGTCTGAAGGAGTGGGAATCTAGAGAGCGAGAAAAAGAGTACCAGCGTCAGTATGAGAAGGAACGGGAGAAGGAAAGAGAACGAGAACGTCGGAGAGAGATTTTGCGGCAGGAGGAGGAAAGTAGTGGTGATGACGATGATGACTCCAGGAAAAGAAGACGCAGGAGTGTTATTCTTGAGGAGAGAAGGAGAAAGAGGCAGCGGGAGAAGGAAGAGGATTTGGATGATAGATCGAAAGAAGAGGAGGAAATTACTGAGGCTAAGAGGAGGGCAGTGGAGGAGCAGCAATTAAAACTTGACTCTAGGTCTCCTGGTCAGATGATTCTTGAGGATGAAAATCCTATTGTGCAAGAACAGAATGTTGTTGAAGTAAAGCAAATTGCTTCAGTCCAAGCTAATGAGGTTTCTGGAAACACTATTAATAATGGTTAGTTTTTGAATTTTATTTATTATGGTTTTTTACTGTTGTATGTCCTTTATAATTACAAAATTATTTTTTATGACAGTAGATGGAACTTTCAGAAACAGCAGTGCTGATGACCTTAATATGGTGCCAGTTGCACCCTCAGACACCAAGCAGAACAACAATATTCCAGCTCGGAAACTTGGGTTTGGTCTAATAGGCTCAGGGAAACGAACAACTGTCCCCTCTGTTTTCCATGAGGAGGATGATGAGGATGTGGATGAGAAAAAAATGAGACCCCTTGTGCCAATTGATTACTCCACCGAGGAACTACAGGCTGTCCAAATAAATGCATCTGCGCCACAACCAAATTTGGTGGCTGCTTCTGAATTCGCAAAGCGTATTTCTGGTGTCAACCCAAAAGAGGAGAAGTCTGATGTGGATAGGGAAAGAAGTAGACGTTCTAGTGACAAACTGAGCCTGAGAGAGCGAGATCGTAATGATGGTGACAGTAGTCGTTCCAAAGATGAAAGCAGGGAGAAGATGCATGAAAAGAATGTTGATCGGGAAAAGGGTCGAGAAGATAAGCAAAAAACTGAAAACAAGAAGCTTTTGGATGCGAAGCAGTTGATCGACATGATCCCGAAGACCAAGGAAGAGCTGTTTGTCTATGAAATTAATTGGGATGTTTACGACAAGGTAAGATGGTATCTTATATGATATCCTAATAGAATTGCTCTTGCTGAAGAGTTTTTGCTTGCCTCTCAGATGTTGTGAATGTAAATTCTTATTAGGTTGGGCCTCTTCCTCTTTTTTAATTCGTGGTGATAAGGGGACTAGATGGTCTTTATGCTCCACTAATCTAGAATATGATTAGGTTGGTGAGTGAGTTTTGGTGCTTATTCATTGTTGACCTGTTTCAGTACTACAGTATTTTGTTTGAAATAGATATAGCGAAAGATCTTTATGCTTCACTGGTCTAAGGTATGATTGAGTAGGTGAGTGAACGTTTGGTGCATATTGGTTGCTGGCCTGTTTCGGTATTACAATATTTTGTTTGAAATAGATGGCGCAAAAAATATTTGGTGTTAAAGGGAACTTATGCCTATCATAGGTGAACTTGGATGTTCGTTTGTTTATCTTCATTTTGCAGTTCTCGAGCTGCTTGTTTTTTTCTCATTGTTACTGATATATACCTTGTATCTCCACAGCATGAGTTGCATGAGAGGATGAGACCATGGATTTCAAAGAAGATAACTGAGTTTCTTGGAGAGGAGGAAGCTACTTTGGTGGACTATATTGTTTCTTGTATCAAAGATCACGTACAAGCTTCGACAATGCTAGAAATGCTTCAGTCTATTCTAGATGATGAGGCGGAAATGTTTGTCCTCAAAATGTGGAGAATGTTGATATTCGAAATCAAGAAAGTCGAAACTGGCTTATCTGTGAAATCAAAATCCTAGGCTCCAGGTTATATCTCTCTCAGTTGGTCAAATCTTCTTCAGTAGTCCAGTGTCTGTCTGTAGACAACAATATTCTCCGAGTTTTTGCGTATCCGGTACTAATCACTTTGTATGCCAACCAAACAAGGATTTATGCCTCTAATTAAAAGGGGTTTTCAATTTTCTTTTCCAATGGCTGATATGTTTCCAGTCGTCATCTCACAAAGCAAGTTCTAGTGCGTTTCCGATGCCTTTTAATTAAAAAAAAAATGCATTAGTTTGTGATTGCCGTCATATTATGAGGTCAGAAACTATAGTGGCATTGTGCATTAAAACATTAGTGCATGGCTTGATAGTGACCGACTATGGTTTCTCTCAAATCTTCTGTATTGGGTCACTTGGAACAATCATTTTCATTGGTGTAACTTTTGTGTTGCTGGTGGATTTATCATCTTGCTCTATCTCTTGCAACATGGTTGTGATGTCTCCTTGTGTAGTATATTGTGATCTGTAGTCGTGAAAAAGAGATGCTAATTGACAAACCTATTCATGTCTCTTAACGAATCAGTTTGTGTTCCATAGAAGGTTGTACGGACTGTGTGTTAGACATGAGCATGCAATTCTATGCACAACTGTGAATTCTGTTGGGTAGAAACAATTTATCTAGATGATGTGGCAAATGTAGGGGAGCTTTTACTCGGCTTTCAATTTAGATCCTATCTAACATAAGGAGCTCTTCCCAGTTCTTGCAACTTCAGCAAGCTCTTGAATTCACTTGTTGGAGAAAGTACTTGGACAAACCTTGATTTACTAATGCAGTTTTTCATTGTACTACCTCGTTGTGAACTCCTTGATTCCAGTTCAATTCAAATCGGAACCAAACTAGCTTGACAATTAGTTCCAAATCATATCAGAATCTAACTAGGGCAGGCAGACAGTTAGGTTATTATTTCTGGCTTCTTCTGAGAATCGAAAACCACGGTTTTGATTCCAGCTTGAACCGGCAATATATATATATATATATATATATATATATATCTCGTCACTAGTTGAGAAATCCATACGTTATCCTCGGATCAGTTGATGGTGGGTCTTTCTCTCTCTCTCTCTCTCTCTCTCTTTCCTCGGTTGTTCCCTGCCCTATCATAGCTAGCTATCGTTGCCCTTCGGTGCACCCCTGGCCACCTCGCAAGGACTTTGGTTCTCAGTGTATGGTTGAGGAATCCCCGAGCTAGGTTAGATCGTTGATAAACGATGAATCTTTCTCTCTCTTCCTCCTTGCTCATCTAAAATCTTACGTTTCTCTCCATTTGAGAGTTAGATGTCACCCAAGCAGAGTTTGAGTTTTATTTTGTACTCAAGCATAACATCCAAAAATATAATTTCACATCGAAAATAGGTAAAGACACATCATTATAAGCTTATTCATCTCATTTAAATGCTTATTCTAATCGATGATCTTGTTCATCTAAATGCTTGTTTCCAATAAATATTTATAGAACACTTAAACAAGTCAACGCATCATATCTCATAGTACAAAAATGTCACATTTATTCTAATCTAAGATTTTCTATCCATTCGAGTTAGGTGTTATATTTGATTTTACACTCAAGTGGAGCCTAAGTTTGATTGTGTACTAAACCTTAACATCCAAAAAAAAAAAAATCAGTTTCGCATTAGAAAAAGGTAAAGGTATTTATGGTCACATCATTATAAGTTTATTCATCTCATCAAAATGTTTATTCTAATAGATGAACTTATTCATCGAAATACTTGTTCAAACAGATGTTCATCCACACTTAAAAAGAAGTCAAAGCATCATATCTCATAGTCCAAAATGCCACACAAAAATGTTACACTTATTCTAAACTAATGTTTCCTCTTCATTTCCGTTATTGATTTTACACTCAAGCGGAGTTTGATTTTGATTATGTACTCAACCTTAATATCCAAAAATTCAACTCATTTTAATCGATGAAAATATTTATTTCAATATATATTTATAGAACACTTGAAAAGAAGCCAAACCATCATATCTAATAATACAAAATGCCCATCGTGATTGATTGTACGCTGATGTCGATTGGCTTAGACTGTTAAAATATACTACTCAATCACATATTATCTTACACATTCTTAATTTAAAAAAATTATATTAAAATTTCTATAGTTATAAAAATAAATATTTAATTCTATTTATCCCAACACTATCAGTTTTAGTGACGAAAGATACAGTACATGCATGCATGAATAACACAAAAATAATATGTAAAAGAATAGTTTTAATAATGATACTGGATAGTGGTGCCGTGGGTGACGATGGTTGATGACAATAATGCGATAATTTGTTTTGTCAATTTTGATATGAACATCGATGATGAGAATGAACATGAGGTAAAGCGGGGACATTACAAGTGTCTTACAAGCTAATCACGTGAGTGATACGTGTGACACGCTGCACACTCTTTTTACATATTATTATTATTATTGATATTTTTCTCACTTTATGTTGTCAATTACATATATTGTAATGTCATTGGATCTGTATACTAAGAATTGGATCATGATAATAAGATCAATTTGACCATAAAACACATATAGGTTACTCGAGAGGGACATCAAGATAATTAGACAGACCGATGTGCTGTATACCCATATGATGGAGGCGGTATGTCTCATAGTCACTCATGCGGGGATACTAAGAGTACAGTACAAACACTTATTGAAAAATGAGTTTACTAATTGAACTGATTACCAAATACTAGATGGTTAATGATACATGACGTTAAACAACGATTTTGTATTCTCAATTGTATGCCTAGTCCTTAGACTTAAGACACAAAAAATGCCTAATTTGAATACTCGTTTCTTTGATACCAGACTTATAGGTTTGAAAGTTTCAAATCTAGTATAGTTGGTTAGGAAGTTTCAAATATAGTATAGCTGGTTATAGGGATCGGTAGCCAATCTACAAAGGCAATTGAGTGTCAATAGAGGATCACTCTTGGTATCACGAGAGGAATATCCCGTGTGTTCTTGCTTAAGCAAATCTCTGACTAGTGTCATTCAGAATGAGAGAGATATTCTTCAGGAGAATCTGATAAGAGTGTGACTCAGATGAATTTTGTATAATGCTTGACAATACCATACCTTATATATGGTCTTTGAGATATTAGATAGATGATGGACTATAGATATATGGTAACTGAGGATAGACAAATTCAATGAATTAGACTTCATGTACCGTTTGGGGACTATGGCGTAGTGGCCGAGTATATTCATAGTCGATGAGTTGAGTAAATTGTTATAGGATAGCAATTCACTGAGTCAGAAGGAGTTTTGACAGGTGCAACTCATGACCATCTCAATATTAGGCTTAGAGGGTCACACATATAGTAGATGATGTGATGAGTAGAGGTTTAGATATGAGATATCTATGGAGCCCTTATTTTATTGGATATCCAATAAGCTTATATATTTTTGGATCCTATGGATGAGATCCAATAAGACCCGATAAGAGATTATTGGGTAAAAATCCCTTAATCCAAGATGCTTGAGTAATTAAATGGAGATCCAATATCCAATAAGATAAGATCCATTAGGGCTAAGTTGACAAGGACTTCTATAAATAGGATGGAGCCATAGGGCTTATGGGCTAAAGACTTTTTGGCCATCTCCTCCTCAGCTAACAACCCCTATTTTGGGCGTGTGGACAGTAAGAAGGGTCACCCCTTCTTGGAGAAAGTGTAGCCCTTTTGGTGTGCGTGGAGAGTAAAATTGTATTGAGATTTGAGGAGCATCATTGCATCATCTGCCGTGTGGATTAATACTAGAGATGAGGACATCTGACCACCTTCATATATGCCTATGGATCTGATTTTTTAAAGATGTACAATCTTCCTAGATAAAACATCTAATATACAACACATAATTTTTTTGGTTTTTGTGATTTTTTTACACATGAATTATGGCACGATGATTTGATAAAGCTTAAAAACCAATTTTTATTTTTATTTTTTTTGTTGCACATGTGATGCTCCTATCAAGTTTCCCAACAATGATATTAGAGTCAGGTTCATCATGCGATGATTGGCTATAAACTACATGTGTTGTTATGAATCATATATATCATTTTCTACGTAACTTGTTACGATTTTATTGAAGTTTTTAGATCTAGACACTTTTTCTCAGCATTGAAAGGTGCTTTAAATTGATATTTTGACATCAAAATTGTTGACATAAAACGTAGGAGAAAGGATAGTAATTGTTGCTGCCCTACAGATTAGCCGAGGGCTACTTGCAACCTTAGGCGAGAGAAAGTTTTGTATCTCTTGGCCTAGCCAAAAACCACCATGGGCAAGAGCAAAACTTGTTCTTCTCAGCCATGGTTGTGGACCCCATGTGGCTAAGGAGTCTTGGCGATAAGGGGAACCTTGGTGGCTAGGGTTTTCTAGCCACTTAAGGTGACCATGTGGCTAGGGCCTTATGGCTGCAAGGAGCAGCATTGTTGGCTGCCCATGGTAGATTGCAGCCAAGGGTGTTGGCTACAAGGTACACCATGGGGGTCGGGGTTTCCTAACCACCCAAGACTACCCTGTGGCTAGGGATTCCTAGCCATAAGGGTCTACCCAGCAACTAAGGTTTTTCTAGTCACATAAGGGTCTTTTCTTGCCATATGAGGTACCCTATGGCAGGGTATCCCAAAATTTAATAAAATAATTAATTAAATAATTTAAGTAATTATTATTTATCTAGTAGTCCTACATGATGATATGTACGTATGGTGTATGATGTGAACAAATGATAATAAATCATGTGATGTGATATATGTATATGTGATTATTATTATTATTTGGGCCAGCGAGCCTCAATTTTTCTTATTTATTATCGGGCCTACGTGCCTATAATGATGTAATAATTATATGAGAAGGTGTGAAGGGAGCGTGGAGGTGCTAGCGGGATCCACGAGGTCGAGATGGATGATCACGATGTATAGAGATGCACCGAGATGTCGACGAAATCAATGATGATGAGATGGACGATCACATGACACGAGGATGTGTCAAAACACACATAGATTATGATGTGAGTGATTGAGCCCACTGACTCGGGTCTGATCACATTAGGCTGTTGTCCATAATCATCTGATTTAATTGCTCATATATGATATGTGGATATTTGTGCACCTACTAGATGCTTATATATATATTTATACGTAATGTAGATTTGTATTAAATATGTATGTGTATAACACATCATATTAGGAGACCGAATAAAAAAACCCCTCTTACGGTAATATTAAGTTGGTAAGCATGAGACAATTAGATTAATCCATGTGGTCTTTCATTATTATAGGAAGAAATTGAATCCCGATGTAGGTTGAGTTGGTCGAGTCTCTTAAGGCTCACCTATATCGTGATTTGAGATCTTGCCTACGACATAGAGATTTCATTGGTGACCTAAGGACATGGTATGTTTAATCGAGTTCTTCAAGTGCATATTATCAAATCAGACTCATCTTGTAATGATGGTGATAACTTAATTGAACATCATGGTTAGTCGAGTCCCTCGAGGCAATGATAGTTCAGAGGTCGAATAAGATGAGAATCATAATGAGTTATGATTGGCAAGAGTTGTCTACTTTTCTAGGTTTAGTATGATTAGTCGAGTCCCTCGAGGTTACACTAAGATGCTGATTGGATCCCGATCCCCACTAGAAATTTGTCAGAGATTTTCGTTTCACGTGTTGAGGGTGTCACGTGAATTGCCAGAAAAATAGTGGGAGTAAATTAAGATAAAAGTCAATGTCTATTATTTAATTTTCTACAAAATATATATGTTATTTATTAGTACTACATCTTTGTATGTAAAAAATATGTCATTTTCAAATTCCTTACTTGATATACTTGATGCCAATCACCTCACTTGTCTAAACTTTTCGGATTGGCTCCATAACCTGAGAATTGTTCTCATATTAGAGAAAATTACATATGTCCTTGATACGATTATACCCATGCCAAAAGAAGGGGTAAACAAGGATGAGAACACTCGCTATATGAAGTACATAGATGATTTCACTCTGGTTAAGTGCTACATAATGGCCTTTATGATTACTGAGCTATAAAGGCAACATAAGAGCATGGATACCAATTCAATTCTCCTTCATCATCGTCAACTGTTTGAGAAATAGGGAAGAATTCAAAGATACGAGATATCCAATAGTCTCTTTTACGTTAAGATGATAGAGGGAACATTAATTCAGAACCAAGTCATGAGAATGATTTAGTGGACTGAGAAACTCACAAGACTATGAATGGTCCTAGAGGATCATATATGTATGAACCTTGTAGTTCAGCTCCTCCCAGACTCATTTTCACAGTTTATCATGAATTTTAACATGAAGAGGATTGAGGTGACTCTTCTTGGACTTTTCAATATGTTGAGGGAGGCAAAAAGTACCATCAATAAAAAGAAGCTAGTTCTCTACATTATTGAGACAAAAAGGAAAAGAAAAGCTGACAAGCCCCTTAATAAGGGCAAGGGCAAACTAGGTAAGATAAATTTTACCAAGAAAGACTTGACAAAGGACAAAGAGCAGTGCTTCCATTGCAACAAAGACGTGCACTGAAAGAGGAACTATAAAGAATGCCTTACAGAGAAGGCAAAATAAAAGTTTGGAGAAGCTTTAGGTACATTCATGATCGGTCTCCATTTATCTTATTCTTATGATAACACATGAGTATTGGATACCGGAAGTATTTATCATATTTGTAATTCATTATAGGTTCTAGCAAGGCCTAGGAGATTGGTGAGAGACAAGATGGACCTCACGATGGGCAATGGAGCAAGAGTTATTGTAGTTGATTTGGCGATGTCATACTGCATATACTTGGTGGTGCTACTATTGCATTAGATGTATGTTATTACGTTCCTTTTATTATCAAAAATATTATTTCTATTTTATCTTTGACAGTTAGTATATATAAATTAGTTTTTAAGAACAATAGTTATTTTTTATTTTTTGATGATAAGATCATCACTAGAGCAATATTGCAGAATAGTTTATTTATGCTAGATATTGCTCTAAATATTATGAATGTGAGTACCTCCAAGAGGAAACGAGATAAGGTGAACAATATATACCTGTGACATTGTAGGCTCTGTCATATCCAGTAGGGAAAGATTCAAAAGTTGCTAAAGGATGGATACTTAGATCAATTCAACTATGAGTCAAATGCAACTTGTGAACCTTATCTTCGTGAAAAATTGGTCAACTCTCTATTTAGCAGGATTAGAGAGAAAGCCACTAAGTTATTGGAACTCATACATAGTGATGTGTGTGGTCCCATGTTGGCTCAGGCCGTAGGTGGTTACTCCTACTTCATTACTTTCACTAACGATTTCTCTAAGTATGAACATGTGTACTTGATGAAGTACAAGTCTAAAGCCTCCAAGAAAGTCAGGGAATATAAGGATAAAGTAGAAACTAGATTGGAAAGAGTATTAAGACTCTTCAATTGGATCGAGGAGGAGAGTACTTGGGTATAAATTTCACCCATTTCCCTAAGGACCATACGATTTTATTTTAATGGTGTATAAAAAAAAAGGAACACACGCTGTTAGGTCCATGATAGGTTTTGTCGACCTACCCATCTCATTCTGAGGATATGCTCTGGAGACCGCTGCTTATCTTCTGAACATAGTTCTATCTATGCCGGTAGTGTCTACTGCTAGTTACATATACTATACAAGCCAATCATATAAGTGATGGCACGTGTGACATGCTGCGAGATCTTTTTGCTTATAATTATTATTGGTATATGCTTACATTATATTATCTGTTACATATATATATTGTGATGTCTTTGGTTCTGTGTAATGGGAATCAGATCGTGATGAGATCACGATAATGAGATCGATTTACCTTTAAACACAGATCCTAAATAATATCGGTCATAGGTTACTCGAGAGGGATAGTGAGATAATTAGACAGATCGACGTACTATATACCCGTCCATATGATGGAAGCGACTGGTCTTATAGCCACTTGTGTGGAGACACTAAGGCTATAGTATAGGTGCTCATTGGAGAATGAGTTCACTAATTGATCTGCTTATTGAATGATGTATGGTCAATAATACCTAATGTTACAGCGATTCCATAGTCCCAGTTATGTATCTGGTCTTTAGACTTGAGACACCAAGGATGTGTTGTTTGAGTACTCTTTTCTTTGATGCCAGACTTACTTGGAAAGTTTCAGATCTGGTACAACTGGTTATCGGGATTAGTAGCCAACCTTACGAAGGTAATTGAATATCAATAAAGGATCATCCACTCTCGGTATCATGAGAGGAATATCTCATATGTGCTTACTCAGATAAATCTCAAGCTAGGGTCATTCGAATTGAGAGAGAAAGAGTTCTCTGGGAGAATCCGATTAGAGCGAGACTATGATGGATTCCGTCTATGACCTGACAGTACCATGTCTAATAAACGGTCTCTAGGATATTAGTTGGATGAGGGATTATAGATACACGGTAACTGTGGACAGACAGGTTCGATGGTGGCCTAGTATGTCCATATTCGATGAGCCAAGTGAATTATTATGGGGATAATAATTCACTATATCAGAAGGAGTTCTGATGGGAGCGACTCACGACCAGCTCGGTATCAGGCCTAAAGGGTCACACACATATGGTGGATGCTTCAACGAATAGAGGATTGGATGGAGATCCAATTAGCCCATATTCTCATTAGATGAGACCCTATACCAATGGGCTCCTTGCATGAGGCCCAATTAGAGGCCTAAGGAGATTATTAGATAGAGATCCAATAATGCAAGGTTAGTGGGTAATTGAATGAAGATTCAATACCCACTAAGGTAGGAACCCTAGAGTTTTTTTGTGGCTCTCTATAAATAGGAGGGAGGTTCATGGTTGATAGGCTGCAACTTTGGCCACCCCTCATATTTTCCTCCCTCCCTCTGCACAAGAGTTACGAGATCAGATTAGAGGAGTTTCACTGTAGAGATCCATCGTGTGGATATCGCTAGAGAGGAAGACACTTGATTTCTTTTATCATCTCCACCCAAATCTGGAATACAGGGATATACGATCTTCCTAAGTAAAATAATCTCTCACATGATACAATTTTTCAGTTTTTATGACTTTCTCACGACCTAATCTTTTGCATGACGATTTGATCTACGTGAAAAACCTATTTTGTTTTGATCTTCCGTTGCGTATGTGATGCTCCCGTTGAGGTTTCCCAACAGTGGTATCATAGCCAAGGCTTTCGTGCGAAAGATTAGTTTTAAACTGTGTGTGATGTGATTGAATCGCGTAGAACTGTTATGCACGTTCTTGCTACGTTTTCTCAGCGAATGCAGTGAGGAGGGGCGACCAGCCATGACCAGGCCACCTATAGGGGCGGGCACCCATGGCTAGCTCGCCTGCATGGCAGCAGGCTACGGTCAGGGCTGCTTGTAAGGGCGATCGCTCGCTACCAGCCTGCAAGGGGCAACCTCTCGTGGACAAGGTTACTGCTAGCAGGCGTGATCGCCCGCGGGCACAGCGCCCGCAGGAGCTACCGCCCGAGGGGCAGTGACACTCGTCCGCCCACTGGGGCAGCAACACTTGCTATGAAGGAGGCCGCTAGCGATGCCCAGCACCATCGCCTGCGCGACGACGACGGCGATCGCTGCTAGATGAGGGCTGAAGGGGAGGGCTAGGGCATCATTTTAATAAAAGGATGATTATGCCCATTGGAATTTGAGAAATTTCAGGGTCTGTCCTATGCCCATAATATCAAAAATGCCCTCAATAATTCTGGAAATTCTGAGCATGTCTTGATTTCAAGAAAAATAATTAATTAAATAATTTAATTAATTATTGTATATCTAGTAATCCTACATGTGATGTGATATGTACATGTGATGTATGATATGGATAGATGATCATGAGCCATATGATGTGATGTGTGTAATTATGATTATTATTATTATTATTAGGGCTTGTGAGCATCCATTTTTCTCATTCATTATCGGGCCTGTGTGCTTGTGATTATTTTATAATTATATAGTGAGGCTCAGCGGGAGCTTGGAGGTAACAACGGGACCCACGATGCCATGGCTAGAGATCACGATGTATGGTGATGTGACGAGGATCCGACGGAACCAATGACGACGAGATCAACAATCACAAGGCATGGAGATGTGCCGATATATGCATAAATCATATTATGAGTGATTAGGCCTATTGGCTCGGGCTTATTCATATTAGGTAACGACTCATGATCATCCGATGTGGCTTGCATATGTGATGTGTTATACACCTACTATATATATATATTACATATATATATATATATATATATATATATGTAATATATATATACCCCTCCTATGATAATATTAAGTCGGTAAGCGTGAGACAATAAAATTGACAAACGTGGCCTTTTATTGTTATAGGAAGAAATTGAATCACGAGATATGTTGATTTGGTTGAGTCTCTCGAGACTCACCTATCTACATGATCGAGTTCTTGCCTATGACATAGAGATGTCATCGGTGACCTGAGGATATGGTATACTTGGTCGAGTCCCTCGAGAGCATATCATCAAATCAGACTTATCTTGTAACGATGGTGATGACTTAACTGAACATCATGATTTGGAGACCATGATGATTCGGAGGCCGAATATGATAGGAATCACAAGGAATTGTGATTGGAAAGAGTTGCCTACCTTTTGGGCTTAGTATAATTGGTCGAGTCCCTCGAGGTTGCATTGAGACGCCAATTGGATCTCGATCCCTACTATGAGTCTGCTAGAGACTTCTGTCTCACGTGTCGAGGGTGTCACGTGATTCGCTAGGAAAATAGTAGGAGTACATTAAGATAGAAGTCCATATCTTAATTAATATTTTTTATAAAATTTATATATTATTTATTTGTGCTATATCTTGTTTGTTAGAAATATGTCGCTCACAAACCCCCTGCTTGGTATACTTGATGCCAACCACTTCACTGGTCCAAACTACATAGATTGGCTCCGTAATTTGAGAATTATTTTCACGATAGAGAAAATCGCTTACGTCCTTGATACAATTGTGCCCACACCGGAATAAGAGGCAAGTGAGGGTGAGATCACTCGCTATGTGAAGTATATAAATAATTTCACATTGGGAAAATATTACATGTTGGCCTCCATGACTCCTGAGTTATAGAGGTAACATGAGCGCATGATGCAGATCATATCCTTCTTCATCTCCGCCAACTGTAACAGGGAAGAACTCAAAGATATAAAATATCTAAGAGACTCTTCCAAGCCAGGATAACAAAAGGAACATCGGTTGAGAACCATGTCCTAAAGATGATAGAGTGGATCAAGAAACTCACAGATCTAGGAATAGTCCTAGAGGATAACCTATGCATTGATCTTATAATCCCTGCTAGATTCCTTTTCTCATTTCATCATGAATTTTACCATAAGCAAGTTTGAGGTGACTCTCCCTGAGCTTCTCAATATGTTAAGGGAAGCTAAGAGTTCCATCAAGAAAGAGAAGCCAATTCTTTATATTTGTGAGACCAATAAGAAAAGAAAGGCTATTAAGACCCTTAAGAAGGGCAAGGGCAAAGAAACACCGGGTAATGCAAAAGTTTCTAAAAAATACCCGATAAAGGATAAAAGATAATGCTTCCACTATGGCCAAGACGGGGACTGGAAGAGGAACTGTAAGGACTACCTTACAGATAAGGTGAAATAGAAGCTTAGAGAAGCTTCAGATATATTCATTATCAATCTCCCCTTGTCAGAATTTCATGACAACACATGGGTATTAGATACTAGGAGTGCTTATCATATCTACAATTCATTGCAGTTTCTAACAAGACCTAGGAGATTGGCTAGAGGCAAGATGGACCTTAAGATGAGGAATGAAGTAAGAGTTACTGCAGTTACTGTTGGAGAGGTCACTCTACATCTATCTAGTGAAGCTATTATTTCATTGGATGCATGCTATTTTGTTCTCTCTATTATCAAAAATATTATTTTCATATCTTGTTTACAATTAGTGGATATAAATTAGTTTTTGAGAATAATAGTTGTTCAATAATTATGGATAATGAGATTATCACTAGAGGGACACTGATAAATGACTTATATGTGTTAGACACTTCTCCACACATCATGAATATAAATACGTCTAAGAAAAAAAGAGATGAGGTGAACAATGCATACCTAAGGTATTGTAGGCTAGGTCATATACATGAGGGAATGATTCAAAAGTTACTAAAGATGGATACTTAGATCCATTTGACTATGCGTCATATGCAACTTACGAACCTTATCTTCGTGGGAAGATGACCAACTCTTATTTTAATGGAACTAGAGAGAGAGCCATTGAGTTATTGGAACTCATATATAGTGATGTATGCGGTCCTATGTCGACTTAGGCTATAAGTGGTTAGTCATACTTCATTACATTTACTGATGATTTCTCTAGGTATGGACATGTGTACTTGATGAAGAACAAGTTCGAGGCCTTTGAGAATTTCAAGGAATATAAGAATGAAATAGAGAACCAGATTGGAAAAAGTATTAAGACTCTTCGATTAGATCGAGAAGGAGTACTTGAGTATAGAGTACACCCAATGAGATTCTATCTCAGTGGACACCTCCTTATACACCTGAGCTCAATGGTGTATCAGAAAGGAGGAATCACACATTGTTAGACATGGTGAAGTCCATGATGAGTTTCACTGATCTATCCATCTCATTCTCGGGATACGCCATAGAGACCGTAGCTTACCTTTTGAATAGAGTTCCATTAAAGTCAGTAGTTCTACACTATACGAGATATAGAAAGGAAGGAAGCCAAATCTTAAGGTGTTAAGATTTGGGGCTGTTATGCCCATGTTAGAAGACACAACCCTGATAAGTTAGAATTAAGGATGAAATGATGCATGTTCATGGGATACCCCAAGGAAACTTATGGGTATTATCTCTATCATCCCGAGGACCAAAAGGTCTTTGTTGCCAAGAGAGCTGTGTTTCTTGAGAAGGAATATATTCTTGGTGAAAAAAGTGGCAATGAGATAGAGTTGAGTAAGGTTGGAGAACCTAGCTCAAACACCACTCTAGAGTCTGAGTTTGTTCGGGTACCTAGTACACAACTTTCATCTTTGTGTAGGTCTAGCAGAGTATCTCACCCTCCTGAAAGATGAAAGTTGTGTGATATATCAATGGAGAGGACTCTCAGGATATTGATCCTCAGACCTACGAGGCGGCTATTATGAGTATAGACTCCCGGAAGTGGCAAGAAGCAATGAATTTTGAGATGGATTCCATGTACTATAACAAGGTTTGAAACCTTGTGGATGTGAGGGTATCGTACCCATCGGCTGTAAGTGGATCTTCAAGAAGAAGATCAGAGTAGATGGAAAGATGGAGATCTATAAGGCAAGACTTGTAGCTAAAGGATATCGTCAAAGACAAGGAGTTGACTATGACAAAACCTTTTCATCTGTAGCGATGCTTAAATCCATTAGAATTCTTTTAGCCATTGTAGGACGCTATGACTATGAGATCTGACAGATGGATGTGAAAACAACATTCCTAAATAGCAACCTCGAGGAGGAGGTGTATATGATACAGCTAGAGGGATTCGTATCCAGAGAGAGTCCAGATAAAGTGTGCAAGTTGCTCAAATTTATTTATGGATTAAAGCAAGCTTCTCGAAGTTGGAACATAATATTTGATGAGATGATTAGATCTTATGACTTCGTTAAGAATGAAGATGAGTCTTGTGTGTATAGGAAGATAAGTGGGAGCACTATCACCTTCTTGGTGCTATATGTGGATGACATCCTAATCATTGGGAATGATGTAGGAATGCTCTCCACGGTAAATGCTTGGCTACCTAGAAACTTCTCCATGAAAGACTTAGGGGAAGCATCCTATGCTTTGGGGATCCGGATCTATAGAGATAGATCTAAGAGGATGCTTGTCTTGTCCCAATCCAGGTACATAGACTCCATTGTCAAAAGATTTGGCATGAAAAATTTCAAGAGAGGTCTCATACCGATGAAACATGAAATATCGCTTTCTAGGAGTATATCCCCAAAGACTCCTGAAGAAAGGGCAGACATGGATATGATACCGTATGCCTTAGTGATAGGGTCTATCATGTATGCTATGCTATGTACCAAGCCTGATATAGTGCATGCTCTGAGTGTCACGAGTAGGTATCAGACAGATCTAGGTTTAGAACACTGGAAGGTCATAAAATGTATCCGTAAATATTTGAGAAAGACTAAGGATCTTTTACTGGTATATGGGGAAGTAGCCTCCAAGTTGAGGGCTACACAAACTCGAGTTTCTAGTCCAATATTGATGATAGCAAGTCAAACTCAACGTATATTTTTACCCTGAATGGAGGAGCAATAAGCTGGAAGAGTTCTAAGTAAGATACTACTACTGACTCGACCACAGAGGTAGAATGTATTACTATAGCAGAAGCAGTACAAGAAGGGGTGTGGATAAAGAAGTTCATCAGGGATTTGGGAGTCATACTAAGCAGCATGGAGCTGATTCCCATATACAGCGACAACGATAGGGTGATAACTCTAGCAAGGGAACTCAGGTCTTATCAAAATTGTTCTGAGGAGGTTCTAGTGGATTAGAGCGATTATGACCCATAAAAATATAGCAATAAAAAGAGTTCCATCCAAAGATAATATTGCAGACCCACTGACGAAGCCGCTGACTCAGATTATATTTGAGCATCACAGGGGTCTGATGGGGATTAGACATATAGGTGATTGACTTTAGGTCAAGTGAGAGATTGATGTTACATGTACCCTATAAGCCAATCACGTGAGCGATTGCACGTATGACACGCTAAACGATCTTTTTGCTTATGATTATTATTAGCATATTCTCACATCATTTTATCTGTTGCATATATATATATATATATTATGATGTCCTTGGTTTTATGCAATGGGAATCAGATCGTGATGAGATCAAGATAATGAGATCGATTTACCTTTAAATATAGATCTTAAATAATTTCGATCATAAGTTACTCGAGAGGGACATCGAGATAATCGGACAGACCTATATACTATATACCTGTCTATATGATGGAGGCGGTTGGTATCATAGCCACTTGTGTAGAAACACTAAGGATAATACAGGTGCTCATTGGAGACTTACCGGTTTGAAAAGTTCCAGATATGACACAATTGATTAGCGGGATTGATAGCTAACCTTACGAATGTAATTGAGTATCAATAAAAGATCATTTACTCTTGGTATCACGAGAGAAATATTTCATATTACTTTCTCAGATAAATCCTTGGCGAGGGTCATTCGAATTGAGAGAGAATGAGTTTTCCTAGAGAATCCTCCGATTAGAGCGAGACTATGACGGATTCCATATGTGACATGACAGTACCATGTCTAATTTATGGTCTCTGGGATATTAGTTGGATGAAGGATTATAGATACGCGGTAACTGTGGACAAACAGGTCCAATAAATTTGATCCCCTTGTACCATCTGGGGACTATGGCATAGTGGCCTAGTACATCCATAGTTGATGAGTCACGTGAATTATTATGGGGATAATAATTCACTATATCAGAAGGAGTTCTGATGAGAGCAACTCACGGCTAGTTCGATATCGAGCCTAGAGGATCATACACATATGGTGGATGCTTCAGCCAATAGAGGATTGGATGAAGATCCAATTAGCTCATATTCTCATTAGATGAGACCCTATTCTGATGGGCTCCTTGCATGAGGCCCAATTAGAGGCCTAAGGAGATTATTAGATAGAGATCCAATAATGCAAGGTTAGTGGATAATTAGATGGAGATCCAATACCCACTAAGGCAGGAACCCTAGGGTTTTTTAGGTGGCTCTCTATAAATTATAAATTAGAGGGAGGTTCATGATTGATAGGCTGCAGCTTTAGCCACCCCCTCCTATTCTCCTCCCTCCCTCTGCACAAGAGTTGCAAGATCAGATTAGAGGAGTTTCACTGTAGAGATCCATCGTGTGGATACTGCTAGATAGGAAGACACTTGATTTCCTTCATCCTCTCCATCTGGATCTAAATATAGGGATATATGATATCTCTAGGTAAAATAATCTCTCACATGATACATTTTTTTGTTTTTATGACTTTTTCGTGACCCAATATTTTACACGACGATTTGATCTTCATGTAAAACCTATTTTTATTTTGATTTCCGATGTGTATGTGATGCTCCCGCTGAAGTTTCCCAACATATACACCATATGAGATATAGAAAGGGAAGAAGTTCGATCTTAAGGTTGTTAAAATTTAAGGTTGCCTTACTCATATTAGAAGACACAACCCCGATAATTTAGAATAAAGGACAGAGTGATAAAACCTTTTGAGATACCTCATGAAAACTTATGTGTACTATTTCTATATTCCTAAGGACCAAAATATCTTTATTGCCAAGAGGGCAATGTTCTTTAAGAAAGACACATTCTTGGTGAAAATAGTGAGAGCATGATAGAGTTGAGTGTGGTTGGAGAACCTTGCTCAAGCACCATTCCAGAGGCTATGGTTGTTCAAGTATCTAACACATAAGTTCCAATTTTACGTAGGTCGGGTGGAGTGTCCCATCTTCCTTAGAGATATGTGGTACATATCAGTGGAGAGGACACTCGGGATGTTGATCTTCGGACCTACGATGAGGCTATTATGAGTATAGACTCTGAGAAGTGACAAGAAGCCATAGATTTTGAGATTGATTCTATGTACTTTAAAAAGTTTTGAAACCTTATTGATGCACCTGAAGGTATTGTACCTATCGACTACAAATGAATCTTCTATAAGAAGATCAGAGTAGATGAAGAGATGAAGAACTATAAGGCAAGACTAGTGGTCAAGGGGTATCTTTAAAGACAAAGAGTTGACTATGGTGAAACCTTCTCACATGTAGCCATGCTAAAATCCATCAGAATTCTTTTGGTCATCGCAATACACTTTGACTATGAGATCTAGCATATGGACGTGAAAACTGTGTTCCTCAATGGCAACCTCGATAAGGTGTATATGATACAACTGAAGGGATTCATGTCTAGATAAGGTGTGCAAGTTGCCCAGGTTTATCTATGGATTGAACCAAGCTTATCGAAGTTAAAACATAAGACTTGATGAGACGATCAGATCTTATGACTTTGTTAAGAATAAAGATGAGCATTGTATGTACAATAATGTAAGTGGGAGTGTTATCACCTTCTTGGTGCTATATATGGATGACATCTTGATAATTGGGAATAATGTAGAAATGCTCTCCACAGATAAGGCTTAACTATCTAGACACTTCTCCATGAAGGACTTAGGGAAAGCATCCTACATCTTAGGGATTTGAATCTATAAAGATAGATCCAACATGATATTTGGCTTATCCCAGTCCAAGTACATAGACACTATTATCAAAAGGGTTGACATAAAAAATTCTAAGAGATGTCTCTGATAGGACTCCAGCAGGGTTGAGTTATAATCTCTCTAGAAGTAGTCAATAAAACCCTACTAGAATGTAATAAAGCCACTCCTATCTTATAAGGAGTATGACTAGGGTGTAGATTAGCTCTTAGGGCTTAGTGGCCGCCGCCCCCCTTACTGGGTTGGTAGGCTAGGGTTTCCCCCTGCTTAGGTCAGCTATAGAGCCAACATAGCCGCCACCTGTTCCCTCTATGGCAGGTAGGTTATAGAAGGGTCAAAAGGGTAATTTTAGTTAGGCAAGCACCCCCTAGGACTAGGGTCTGGAGCCCTATAAGCATGTAGTCTCAACCTCTATTTATTAAGCAATCATCTATTTTATTTCAGCCTTGTGCCGAGTCTAGGAGGGAGGAACCCTTATAGCGTTCCAAGGGTTGATGCCCCTCAAGGGTCAAAAACTATAGAGATCCTTCTAGGGTTCTATCATCTGGTATTAGAGCCACGTTCTTGCTGCCCTGTAGCCATCTCAACCGCCTCCACCTTCCCAAGCAATTCCCACAATTGCTACGACACGTGCCTCCACCTTCCACCCCACCAGCAGATCAAATAAGTCTACCGCTGCCCCCTGCGTTTGATCTAGAATTTTGATATATTTTTATAACCCACGGCTCTTCAATACTACAAGATCCTTCATATTATATGTTGGAGAATTTTTCTAAAGTTTCCTTGCTGTAATTTTTTATCGTCGCAAACGTTATCATCGTTCGTTGATGAAACACTGCAGAAATTTTCAGCCGATTGTTGCTACTTGAAACCAAACTTTTGTTCATCCTTTCTGGCCAAAATTTTTACACAATTCTCAAGATCAAGTTGGCTTTCATCTAGATTTGATTTCATGAAAAAACTTCTTCTGGAACCGGTTTTATTGTATGATCTTTCACCATCACACAGTTCTGGAATTTTACGATGAAGGAATCTTTTGCCCTATTTCCCTACTATTATGCTGCCAAAATTTCGTCAAAATGTCTACTAGTATTGACAACATCTAAACCAAGGGTTTTTATATAATTTCCTTAAACTTTTCTCTAGAATTTATGTTGAGAAGTCATCATTTCTCTGACGTAAAAACCGGTTCAGCAGGACAGCACATTGCAACACTTCTTTTCACCGAATTCTATCAGATGTGAGTGTTATTTTTTTATGAGATTTTAGACTCTCTTTTCCTCATCTCCAAACCCTACCATCCTCACCAAAAACCCTTCCAAATATTACCCTAAACCAAATCCAAATAGCCCCCCAAATCAGCCACCCAAATCAGCCTACTTCATTATCGATCCACTTACCTTTTTAGCCAACTTTCCTTACCGAGACACCTACTTTTTCTGCCATCTATCCCAGATCTAAAATCTATTTTTCTAACCTTCATCTACTACTATCATAGCCCTAAAACCACACCAATTTGTAGCCTAAACTCCATAAAACTGTAGCCTCAAATCGCACCCAAAACAACCACAAACCGCACCCAAGAACCGAAGCCTTTGGTCCACTAGCCTTTCAGCCACCCAATCTCCCTTGTCCCTTCAATCGTAGCATGCATCTTTCACTGCCTAACACTGCCAATAGTGACCTCTTGCTGCCATCCTCCTTGATCGTAGCCAACAGCGATCCTTGTGGCAAAAAGCTACCAGCAGCGTTCTTTCGCTGCAATCTGTTTACATCGCAGCCCGCAACAATCGTTCACAGCTAACTATCTTAATTGCAGCTAGCAACAAATTAAACACAATAGCAGCCATCTCTCGCTCTATACCACTATTGCCGTGTACATCGCTGCCCCGTCTTCCTCCTAATATAGCCGCACTCTTACTGCAACCGACGCCACCTGTTGCCACGAAGTCCCACCACAGCCGTAGCCGACGTTGTTGTTGCCCTCTTCTTCCTCCGCCTCACTGCTACCTTCCAACTCAGATCTCTTGGCTGCCATCTTCTGACAAATATCAGCCATCTAAAAAATCATAGCCTCGACGACATTGCAGCATCAACATTGCAGCATCACCGAAGGACCGCAGCCGACGTTACTGCTGCCATTTTCTTCCTCCACCGTTGTTGCTACCCTTGGCTGCCATCCTCCACTTGGAGACCTCACCACCGTAGCCCTGACATCGCTGCCATTGCTGCCTTCAGCCTGAAGATTGAAGCTACACTCTTTAATCGGTTTGATTTGACAGGTTGGAGATCCTTACATCATGACATCGGTGGGCTTATTCGAAGCCAAATTGGAGGCTCTTGAGACGCGTATGGATGTTGTGCTCTCTTTGAGGAGTTTAGATTGGGCCGATCGCCGAGCCTAATAAGATCACAACGCAGTACAAATTTGGATTGTAAAAAGACCTTAGCGAAGAACTAGTGATGATCCGTCAAACCTCCACCATCAAATAGTACCAAATTAGGTTTGAAAGGTTATCTAATCAAACTTATGATTGGTCTGAAAATAGATATTAAAGACTTTTATTAAGGGCTTGAAGCCCAAGATTCAGGAAGAAGTTAAAGCGCGACAGCCGTACACACTTAAGGCAGCCATCTCCTTTGCACGACATCAAGAGGAGCGATTGAACCATAAAGCTCGGAAGACTAGAGTTGCTCCCTGACCAACGACACCAAAGCTTTCACCTCCTCCTATTGTCAGCCGACCCCCTCAACCACAGAAATTAACAAGAGAAGACCTTCATGACGGATCGACAAAGGGCCTATGTGGGTGTTGTGATAAATTGCGGAGCCTAGAACACAAATGTAAAAAGGAGACACCGCTGATGATTGCGCCCACTGAAGAACCCAAACTTGAAGATATGACTCTCGAGCCCAAGGAGAAGGATACACCACAACTGGCTACCCGCACGGTCCCTACCTTAGCCGGCTATACCAACCTGCAAATGTTGAAGATCGAAGGGTTTCTCGAGCAATAGTCCGTCACCATCCTCATCGACGCTGGGAGCACACATAACTTCATGAGCAATAAGGTTGCTGCCCACTTAATGCTCCAAAAAGAAGATTACAATGGGTTCGAAGTCAAGGTAGCTAACGACCAAATTCTGAAGTGCAACCAGAAGTGCTCGTAGGTAAAACTGATCCTATAGGAGCAAGACATAGTTGATGATTTTTTCCTCCTCCCTCTTGACGGTTTTGATATAGTGCTTGACATTGATTGGTTGTCCATGATTGGAGATATTTTCTGGAAGTTTTCGAAGCTAACCATGAAATTTTTTAGAAAAGAAAAGCATGTAATTCTACAAGGGAGCCCAATGACTACAACCACAACACAACACTTGGAGGGGGTAACAAAAGAAAAATCCAATGGTTTTCCAATTCAAATTAAAGGGTTTCATAAGATTGAAGATAAGAACCCTCTCCCACAGCTTACTAAAATTTTGGGCGTCTCCACCAAACTAAGCCGATTACCTCCTCTGAAGCTATCCAACCACCCTATGCTGAACAGGCCAAAACTTCTACCAGTTGTTGCTCGGCCAGATTGCTTCCAACAACCTCAGAAGGTCAAAAATAAAAGGATCATCCAAGAGATGATTGAGACACAGATTGTTCAGCCATGCTTATTTCCTGCTATGACACATCCCTACATCCTTTTCTCCGGATATAAGATATTTCTAAAGTGTTCCATCCCTTCGAACTCACCATGGTTGCTGATCTCAGGTGACTTCCATCACTTTCCCCAGGATCAGACTATGATGCTTAAAGACTTTCTTGATGATGACCTCCGATATACGGTCCAAGATCACGAGAAAATTGAGCCCCTCCAGTGGTGAAATCAGAAAAGGGGAAAGATCATTCGCAGGACTCAATGAAGCATGAACATCATCGCTCTCATTATAAAGAATGATGCACCACCTTGGTCGAGTGGAACTATAGCCCTCATGACCATGATGTCGTCCACACCAAATCATGGCCAGGTGTTTATTATTGGAGCAGACATATCCAGAGTGGGGGTCAGCACTATCCTCATGTAAGATGGTCAACAGCACGAAGAAGTACAAATGGGCCCTGAAAAATCACCACTCCTACTCACCTCAGACTCAGATGGGGCTCACATCGCTAGAGATTTTATTAGAGGACAGCCCTGACTCTAAAAGAAGGCACGACTACTATTACAGAGCAACCACGTGATAGCCTATGCAAGGAAGAAACTTCCCCCCTGACAAACGCCGGAGCAGAAGAAAGTTTCTTGAGAAAGATCAAGTCCCCCTTTATCTCCTGCTCCACCAGCACGAAATTCAAGCCTCAAGAAAGTGGTATCCTTATTTCTTTGGGCCTTGTAAAATTGAGGATCACATTGGGGCCCTAACCTGGAGATCAGATCCGTGCACTAGATTAAAATTATAGTTGATCCTCCAATTATCCCACCTCAAATGAAAATTTAAAGACGATGACTCAGCTCAAGTTATTCCAACTGACACCCAAGTTGATGAGGAGCTGAAGACCTGGTTCCCTGAGTTCATGGAACTTCAGCCTTGAGGACAAGACAGATTTTAAGAGGGCGGGTTTGATAGGACTCCAACAGGGTTGAGTCCTAATCTCCCTAGAAGTAGTCAATAAAACTCTATTAGATTGTAATAAAGGCACTCATATCTTATAAAGAAGTATGACTAGAGTTTAGATTAGCACTTAGGGCTTAGTGGCCGCCGCGCTCCTTACTGGGTTGGTAGGCTAGGGTTTCCCTCTACTTAGGTCGGTTATAGAGCCAACCTAGCCGTCACCTATTCCCTCTAAGACAGGTAGGCTATCGAAGGGGAAAAAGGGTAATTTTTGTTAGACAAGCACCCCCTAGGGCTAGGGTTTGGAGCCCTATATAAGCATGTAGTCTCCACCTCTTTTTATTAAGCAATCATCTATTTTATTTCAGCCTTGTGCCGAGTCTAGGAGGGAGGAACCCTTACAACGTTCCAAGGGTTGATGCCCCTCAAGGGTCAAAAACTATAGAGCTCCTTCTAGGGTTCTATCAGTCTCATACTGATGAAATATAGAATATCACTTTCTAAGAGTATGTCTAAAGACTCTTAAAGAAAGGAAAAACATAGATATGATACCCTATGACTTTGCAATAGAGTCTATCATGTATACTATGCTTGATACCAAGCCTAATATAATGCATGCTCTGAGTGTTATAAGCAGGTATCAGGCGGATCTACATTTGGAATACTGAAATACAGTAAAGTGCATCTTTAAGTACTTGAGAATGACTAAGGATCTTTTAGTGGTATATGAATGTGACAGTTTCCAGGTTGAGGGTTATATAGACTCGAGTTTCTAGTCTGATATAGATAATAGTAAGTCAAACTCAGGATATGTCTTCACCCTGAATAAAGAAGCAGTATGCTGGAAGAGTTCCAAGCAACACACTACTGGGGACTCAAGCACAGAAGCGAAGTACCTTGCTGTGATAGAAGCAACAAATGAGGGAGTCTGAATAAAGAAGTTTGTCATGGATTTGGGAGTTATACAGAGCAAAATGAGTCAATTCCCATATATTATGATAATAATGTGACGATTACTCAAGCAAAGGAACTCAGGTCTTATCCAAAATCCAAGCACGTTCCGAGGAGGTTCCACCTAATCAGAGATATCGTGGCCTGTAGAGATGTAGTAATGGAAAAATTTTCATCCGAAGATAACATTGCAAATCCACTAACAAAACCATTGTCTCATATTGTCTTTGACCGTCACAGAGGTCTGACAGGGATCATACATGTAGGTGATTGACTTTAGATTAAGTGAAAAATATTTGGTTACAAGTGTCATGCATGCCAATCACGTGAGTGTTGCCTGTTGCATATATTGTGATGTCCTAGGATCTGTACAATGAGAATTGGATTATGATGAGATTATAGTGATGATATCAACTCGCATTTAAACACAAACCCTAAATAATCCTAGTCATAGGTTACTCAAGAGAGACATCGAGAAAACTAGATAAATCAGTGTATTGTATACCGATTCATATGCTGGAGGTAGTTAGTCTCATAGTCACTCGTATGTGGACATTAAGGGTATAGTACAAGTGCTCATTGAAGAATGAGTTCACTGATTGATCTGATTATGCAATGCTGGATGATTAATGATATTTGCTATCAGATAATAATTTCGTAGTCCTAGTTGTGTATCTAGTCCTTAGACTTGAACACCAAAGATATCTTGTTTGAGTATTTCTTTCTTTGATGCGGGATTTACAGGTATAAAAACTTGAGATCTGGTATAGCTGGCTATCGAGATTGGTAACCAACCTTATGAAGGCAGTTGAGTGTCAATAGAGGATCATCCACCCTCGATATCATTAGAGAAATATCTCATGTGTTCTTGCTTAAGCAAATCCTTGGCCAGGATCATTTAAATTGAGAGAAAAGGAGCTCTCTAGGAAAATTCGATAAGAGCAAGACTCGAATGTATTATGTATGAGGCCTAACGTTACCATGCCCCATATATGATCTTTGGGACACTAGATGGATGAGGGACTATAGATAAACGATAACTGAGGATAGATATATCTAATGGATTATATCTGATAGGACTCCAGCAGGGTTGAGTCCTAATCTCCCTAGAAGTAGTCAATAAAACCTTACTAGATTGTAATAAAGTCACTCCTATCTTATAAAGGAGTATGGCTAGGGTTTAGATTAGCCCTTAGGACTTAGTGGCTACCGCCCCCCCTTACTGGGTTGGTAGGCTAGGGTTTCCCCTTGCTTAGGTCGGCTATAGAGCCAATCTAGCCGCCACCTGTTCCCTCTAAGGCAAGTAGGCTATAAAAGGGGCAAAAGAGTAATTTTAGTTAGACAAGCACCCCATAGGGCTAGGGTTTGGAGCCCTATATAAGCATGTAGCCTCAATTTCTTTTTATTAAGTAATTATCAATTTTATTTCAGCCTTGTGCCGAGTCTAGGAGGGAGGAACCCCTACAACGTTCTAAGGGTTGATCCCCCTCAAGGATCAAAATCTATAGAGCTCCTTCTGGGGTTCTATCATCTGATATCAGAGCAGCGATCTTACTGCCCCTGTAGCCATCATCCATGCCTCCACTTTCCCAAGCAATTCCCATAATTGCTACGACACGCGCCTCCACCTTCCACCCCAGCAGCAGATCAAATTAGTCTACCGCTGCCCCCTACGTTTAATCTGGAATTCTGATATATTTTTATCATCCACGCCTCTTCAATACTGCAAGACTCCTTACTTTACACATTGAAGATTTTCTCCAAATTTTATCCACTACAAATTTTGTTCGTCACTAACGTTATCATCGTTGCAAAGGCGAAACGCTGCAGAAATTTTCAACCAATTGTTGCTTCTTGAAACTAAACTTTATTTGTCCTTTTTGGCTGAAACTTTTGTACATTTTTAGATCATCTTAGCTTTCATCTAAGACTGATCTTGTGAAAAAACTCCTTCTGGATCTGGACTTATAGCACTGCGATTCTTCATTGCACAGTAATAAAATTTTACAACATAGAATCTGTCTTCCGTCTATTGGCCTCTTGAAACTGAACTTTTGTTCATCCTTTTTGGCTGAAATTTTTACACAATTCTCAAGATCAAGTTGGCTTTCATATGAATTTGATTTCACAAAAAAACTCCTTCTGGAACTGGTTTTTTTGTGTAATCTTTGACCATCACGCAGTTCTGGAATTTTACAACGAAGGAATATACCTTTCGTCTTTTGCCCTATTTTCCTACTGTTATGCTGCCAAAATTTCGTCAAACTTTTTACTGGTATTAACAACATCTGAACCAAGGGTTTCTGTATAATTTCCTTGAACTTTCCTCTAGAATTTATGTCGAGAAGTCATCGTTTCTCCGATGTAAAATCGATTCAGCAGGACAGCACATCGCAGCACTTCTTTTCACCGAATTCTATCAGATTTGAGTGCTATTTTTTGTGGAATTTCAGACACTCCTTTCCTCATCTTCAAACCCTACCATCCTCACTAAAAACCCTTCCAAATATTACCTTAAACTGAATCCAAACAGCCCCCAAATCAGCCTACTTCCTTATCGATCCACTTACCATTTTAGCCAACTTTCCTTACCGAGACACCTACCTTTTGCTATCATCTATCCCAGATCTAAAATCTATTTTCCTAACCTTCATCTACTACTATCACAGCCCTAAAACCATACCAATTCATAGCCTAAACTCCACAAAATCATAGCCCCAAATCTGCCCTAAATCGTAGCCTACTTCCATCTAAACTGATTCACCTTCCAACCGACCACCCATTTCTCCAAAATTCTGATGCTACTAACCCGACAATAGAAAGAAAGATCTCAATATTATAGATCTAGAGGCATATACTATGGCATCAAAAGAGGCTATCGATGTAAAACTTGAAGCCTTTGGAAACCGCATGGAAGAGAAGATGCGATCCCTTTTCGCCGAATTCAGCATTGGCCGACTGTCGAACCCGAGGAAATCACAACACGGAGAAACTTTAGATCAGTGAGACGATCCTCAAAAACATGGCGACATCACCTCTGATCTCAATAATCCATGCATGAAGGTTGACTTCCCTAGATGGGAAGAAGGAGACCTGATCGGGTGGATCTCGTGCGCGGAGCGCTATTTTCGGTTCTATCGAACCGCTAATGCCACACGGGTGGAGATTGCTGCCATCCACCTCGAGGGAGATGCTATTCAATGGTTTAATTGGTTTAAGCACACCATGGAGGACTCTCTTGGCAGCGATTCAAGGAGGGACTACTAGATCGCTTCGGACCAACCGATTTCAACAACATCGACGAACAATTGACAAAGATTTATCAAACCTCTACAATACAAGAATACCAAATAAGGTTTGAGCGTTTATCTAACCAAACTAAGAATTGGTCTGAGAAATAACTTTTAGGTACTTTTATCGAGGGCCTAAAGCCGGAGATTCGAGGAGAAGTAAATGCACGACAACCGTACACTCTTATAGTGGCGATTTCCTTCGTTTGTATACAGGAAGAACACTTGAACCATGAGGTACGAAGGACAAGGGTCGCTCCCTGACTAGCCATGTCGAGGCCTACTGCCCCCTCTACTGCCATCCAAGCCCCTGCACCAAAAAAGTTGACAAGAGATGAGCTTCGCGAACAATCGGCCAAGGAGTTGTGTTGACATTACGACGAACCGTGGAGCCACGAACATCACTGCAAAAAGAGCCAGCTCCTCGTGATTGAACCAGCGGAGGATGAGGACAATGAAACATCTGAAGAAGCCGTTGAACCTAAAGAAGAAGTCATGGAGGAAGAATCCCAACCGGCCAACTACGCAGTGCACGCAGTGGCCGACTATTCCAACCCGCTGATGATTACGCCCACTAAAGAACCCTAACTTGAAGATATGACTCTTGAGCCCAAGGAAAAGGATACACCACAACCGGCCACCTGCACGGTCCCTACCTTAGCCAGCTACACCAACCTGCAAAAATTAAAGATCGAAGGGTTTCTCGAGCAACAGTCCGTCATCATCCTCATCGACGCCGGGAGTATACATAACTTCATGAGTAGTAAGGTTGCTACCCACTTAATGCTCCAAAAAGAAGATTACAATGGGTTTGAAGTCAAGGTAGCTAACGACCAAATTCTAAAGTGCAACCAGAAGTTCCCGTGGGTAAAACTGATCCTATAGGAGCAAGACATAGTTGCTGATTTTTTCCTCTTCCCTCTTGATGGTTTTGATATAGTGCTTGGCATTGATTGGTTGTCTACGATTGGAGATATTTTCTAAAATTTTTTGAACCTAACCATGAAATTTTTCAGAAAAGGAAAGCAGGTGATTCTACGAGGGAGCCCAGTGGCTACAACCACAACACCACACTTGGAGGGGGTACCAAAAGAAGAATCCAATGGTTTCCCAATTCAAATTCAAGAGTTTCATGAGATTGAAGATAAAAAACCACTCCCACAGCTTACTGAATTTTTGGGCATCTCCACCCAACCGAGCCGACTACCTCCTCTGAAGCTGGCCAACCCCCTATACTGAATAGGTCGAAACTTCTACCAGTTGTTGCTCGACCAGATTGCTTCATACAACCTCAGAAGGTCAAAGATAAAGGGTCATCCAAGAGATGACAGAGACACAGATTGTTCGGCCATGCTTATTTCCCGCTATGACACGTCCCTATATCCTTTTCCCTGGAGATAAGCTACTTCTAAAGTGTTACATCCTATTGAACTCACCATGGTTGCTGATGTAGCACTTCCAGATCTCAAGTGACTTCCATGACTTTCCCCAGGATCGGACTATGATGCTTAAAGACTTCCTTGATGATGACCTCTGATCTATGGCCCAAGACCGTGAGAAAATTGAGCCCCTCTAGTGGCAAAATAAAAAAAAGGGGAAGGATCATTCGCAGGACTCAACGAAGCATGAACATCATCCCTCTCATTATAAAGAAAGATGCACCACCTCGGCCGAGTGGAACTATAGCCCTCACGACCACGATGTCGTCCACACCAAATCGTGGCCATGTGTTTATTATTGGAGCAGACACATCCATAGTGGGGGTCAACACTATCCTCATGCAAGATGGTCAACAGCACGAAGAAGTAAAAATGGGCCCTGAAAAATCACCACTCCTGCCCACCTCAAACTCAGATCGGGTTCACACCACTAGAGATTTTAATAAAGGACAGCCCTCATTCCAAAAGAAGGCACGACTACTATTACAGAGCAACCACATGGTAGCCCACGCAAGGAAGAAACTTCCCCCTAACAAACGCCAGAGCAGAAGAAAGTTTCCTGAGAAAGATCAAGTCCCCCTTCATCTCCAGCTCTACCAGCACGAAATTCAAGCCTCAAGAAAGTGGTCTCCTTATTTCTTTGGGCCTTGCAAAATTGGGGATCACATTGGGGCCCTAACCTGGAGATCAGATCCGTGCACCAGATTAAAATTACAGTTGATCCTCCAAGTATCCCACCTCAAATTGAAATTTAATGCCGATGACTCAGCTCAAGTTATTCCAACTGACACCCAAGCTAATGAGGAGCTGAAGACTCGGTTCCCTGAGTTCATGGAACTTCAGCATCGAGGACAATGCTTATTTTAAAAGGGCGGGTTTGATAGGACTCCAGCAGGGTTGAGTCATAATCTCCCTAGAAGTAGTCAATAAAACCTCATTAGATTGTAATAAAGCACTCTGATCTTATAAAGGAGTATAGCTAGGGTTTAGATTAGCCCTTAGGGCTTAGTGGCTATCGCCCCACCTTACTGGGTTGATAGGCTAGGGTTTCCCCTTGCTTAGGTCGGCTATAGAGCCAACCTAGCCGCCACCTATTCTCTCTAAGGTAGGTAGGCTATAAAAAGGGGCAAAAGGGTAATTTTAGTTAGGTAAGCACCCCCTAGGGCTAGGGTTTTGAGCCCTATATAAGCATGTAGCCTCCACCACTTTTTATTAAGCAATTATCAATTTTCTTTCAGCCTTGTGCCGAGTCTAGGAGGGAGGAACCCCTACAGCGTTTCAAGGGTTGATCCCCCTCAAGGATCAAAATCTATCGAGCTCCTTCTGGGGTTCTATCAATATCCTCTTGTACCATCTAGGGACTATGGCGTACTGGCCTAGTATGTCTATAGTTGATGCGTTTAATGAATTGTTATAGGATAACAATTTATTCAGTTTAAAGAAGTTCTAATCCGAAGGGGTTCTGACATGTGCAATTCACGACCAGCTCGGTATTAGGCTTAGAGGGCCATACACATATGTAGACGTTACGACAAGTAGAGATTTGGATATGAGATATCAACGGAGCTCCTATTTTATTGGATATCCAATAACCCCATATATTATTGGATCCTATGGATGAGATCCAATAAGAGCTAACAACAGATTATTTGGTAGAATTCATTAATCCAAAAGGCTTGGGTAATTGGTTTTAAGAAGCTTGATAGGAACATTACATGTGCAACGAAAAATAAAAATAAAATTGGTTTCCCACATTTATATTGTCATCGTGCGATAATTGGTGTGCAAGAAATCATAAAGCTTAAAACTACGTAACACATATCACATGTTTTACCTAGGGAGATCATATATCCCTAAAAAATAAATATAAAGGAGAGGATGAAGGAGGTTAGATGTCATCCTCTTCAGCGGTATCCACATAGTAGATGCAGCAACGATGCTCCTCAAATCATTACGTGATCTTCTTCTCCATGTGTTGCACGCAAGAGTTGACGACAAAGGAGGAGAGGAGGCTGAGAAGAATAGGAGGGGTGGCCACCATAAGCTCCAACCTATGAACCCTTTAGCCCCCTCTTACTTATCGAGGTCCCTATCAACTTAACCCTAATGGATCCTGCCCTATTAGGTATTGGATCTCTATCCAACTACCCAAGCCTTGTAGATAAAAGTGGGTCTTTATCTAATAATCTTTTATTAGCTCTTATTGGATCTCATCCATAGGATCCAATAATACATGAGCTTATCGATATCCAATAAAATAGGGGCTCCGTGAATAAGTCATATCAGAACCTCTTCTCATCATAATATCTACCATATGTGTATGACTTTCTAGGCCTAATATCAAACTGGCCGTGAGTTACACTTGTTAGAACTCCTTCTGACTCAGAGCTCTTCTGACTTAGTGAATTATTATCTCATAACAATTCACTCAACTCATCGACTATTGATATACTAGGCCACTACGCCATAGCCCTCAAACGGTACAAGGGGATTTAATCCATTTGACCTGTCTATCCTCATTTACTATATATTTATAATCTATTATCCATTTAATATCTTAGATATCATATATCGGGTATAGTAGTCAGACGTCATATGGAATCCATTCGAGTCTCACTCTAATCAGATTCTCCTGGAGAACTTATTCTTTCAATCCGAACAACCTTGGCTAAGGATTTGTTTGAGCAAGAACACACAGGATATTCCTTTCGTGATACCGAGATTGGATGATCCTCTATTGACATTCAATTGCCTTCATAATGTTGGCGACAAATCCCGATAACCGACTATAATAGATTTGAAACTTCTAGACCTGTAAGTCCGACGTCAAAGAAAAGAGTATTCAAACAAGGCATTCTTAGTATCTCAAGTCTAAGAACCAGACACGCAACTAGGACTATGAAATTATTGTCTGACGTCAGGTATCATTAACCATCCAATATTTTATAAGCGAATCAATCAATAAACTTATTCTCTAATGAGCATCTATAATGTATCCTTAGTGTCTCACACAAGCAGCTATGAGATCAATCGCCTCCATCATATGGATGAGTATATAGTATATTGGTCTATCTAGTTATCTCAATATCCCTCTCGAGTAACCTATGACCGGGATTATTTAGGGTCTGTGTTTAAGGGTGAATCAGTCTCATTATCGTGATCTCTTCATGATCTAATTCTCATTGCATAGATTCAAGGATATCACAACATATGCAACATGTAATATAAAGTGAGAATATACTAATAATAATAATAAGAAAAAAAGATCATAATGTGTCATACGTGCCATCACTCACGTGATTAGCTTGTAGGGCACCTGTAACCAGCAATCTCCCACTTGAATTAAAGTCAATCACCTACGTGTCTGATCCCCATCAGATGACCCCTATGATGCTAAAAAATACTCTAAGTTAAAGGTTTCATCAATGGATTTGCATGTTATTTTCGGATGAAACTCTTTCCATTGTTACATCTCTATGGGCCATGATCTCTCTAATAAGATATAACCTCCTTAGAATATGCTTAGACTTTTTATGAGGCCTGGATTCCTTTGCTTGAGCAATCATCCCATAATTGTCTAGGAATTGACTTCTTGCTACTTGATACAACTCTCAAATCTGTGATGAACTTCTTTATCCAGATTCCTTCCTATGCTATATCTGTCACCACAATGTACTCCACCTCTGTGATCGAGTCAACATTAGTATTTTGCTTGGAACTCTTTCAACCTACTGCTCCTCTATTTAGGGTGAAGACATACTCTGAGTTTGACTTGCTATCATTAACAGCGGACTAGAAACTCGAGTCCATATAGCCCTTAACATGGAGGCTACCTCCTCCGTATACCAATAAGAGATCCTTAGTCCTTTTCAAGTACTTAAATATGCACTTTACTACCCTCCAATATTTCAAACCTGGATCCACCTGATACTTGCTCGTGACATTCAGAGCATGTGTTATATCAGGTATAGTATATAACATAACATATATGATAAACCCTTACATAGAGGTAGAGAGTATCCTATCTATGTCTGTCATTTCTTCAGGAATATTTGGGGACATACTTCTAGAAAGTGATATTTCATGTCTCATTGGTATGAGACATCTTTTAGAATTTTTCATGCTAAACTTTTTGACAATGAAGTTTATGTACCTGGATTGAGATAAGTTAAGCATCCTCTTGGATTATCTCTATAGATTCAAATACCCAAAATGTAGGATACTTCCCTAAGTCCTTTATAGAGAAGTTTCTAGATAGCCAAGCCTCAACTGTAAAGAGCATTACTGCATCATTCTCAATGATTAAGATGTTATCCACATATAACACCAAGAAGGTGATAGCACTCCCACTTACCTTCCTGTACACACAAGATTCATCTTCGTTCTTAACGAAGTCATAAGATCTGATCGCTTAATCAAATTTTATGTTCTAATTTTGGGAAGCTTGCTTCCATCTGTAGATAGACTTGAGCAACCTACACACCTTATATGGACTTTCTTGGACACGAATCCCTCAAGCTATATCATGTACACCTCCTCCTTAATGTTGTCATTGAGGAACACAATTTTTACATCCATATACTAGATTTAAAAGTCATAGTGTGATGTAATGGTTAAAAGAATTATGATGGATTTCAACATGGCTACGGGTCAGAAGGTTTTGTTATAGTCAGCTTTGTGCCTTTGATGATACTGTTTGGCCATCAGCCTTGCCTTATAAGTTTTCACATTTTCATCTACTTCGATCTTCTTCTTAAAGATCCACTTGTCGCCAATAGATATGATACCCTCAGGTGCATCAATAAGGTCTCAAACTTTGTTGGAGTACATGGAATCCATTTCAGTATTTATGGCTTCTTGCCACTTCCTAAAGTATATATTCATAATAGTCTCATCGTAGGTCTAAGGATCAACATCCTGAGTGTCATCTCCACTGATATATCTCATATATCTTTCAGGAGGGTGAGATACTATGTCAGACTTACATCAAGTTAGAACTTGCGTGCTGGTACTTCAATAAACTCGACCTCTGGAATGGTGCTCAAGCTAAGTTCTTTAACCTTGCTCAACTCTATCATACTCTTATTATTTCTACTAAGAATGTGCTCCTTCTCAAGGAACACTATCCTCTTGGCAACAAAAACTTTTTGGTCATCAGGATAACAGATATAGTACTAACAAGTTTCCTTGGGGTATCCCATGAATTTGCACTGCTTCGTCCTTGATTCCATCTTGTCGATGTTGTCTCCTAATGTGGGCAGGGCAGCCCCAAACCCTAACAATCTTAAGATTAAATTTTCTCTTTTCATATCTCATATGATGTAGACACTACCGACCTAGATGAAACTATATTCAGAAGGTATACTGTGGTCTCTAGGGCATATACCCATAATGAGATGGGCAGTCGACAAAATTCATCATTAAGCGCACTATGTCTAACAATATATTTTTCCTTCTTTATAATACACCATTGAGCTTCTATGTATAATGAGGTGTCTATTGAGAGAGAATCTTGTGGTCCTTGAGGAAATGGATGAATTCTATACTCAATTACTCTCCTCGGTCCGATCGAAGAGTCTTAATATTCTTTTCAGTATACTTTTCTACTTCATTTTTGTATTCCATAAATTTCTTGAAGGCTTTGGGCTTATACTTCATCAAGTACACATGTTCATACGTAGAGAAATCGTTAGTGAAAGTAATAAAGTAGGAGTAACCACCTACGACCTTAGTCGACGTGGGACCACACACATCACTATATATGAGTTTTAATAACTCAGTGGCTCTCTCTCTAATTTCACTAAATAAAGAGTTGGTCAACTTTCCCCAAAGGTAATATTCATAAGTTGCATATGACTTATAGTCAAATGGATCTAAATATACATCCTTCAGCAATTTTTAAATTTTTTCCTCATAGATATGACCTAGCCCACAATATCACAAGTATGCATTGTTCACCTCATCTTGTTTTCTCTTGGATGCACTTACGTTCATGATTTATGGAGAAATATCTAGCATAAACAAATAATTTTCCAATGTTCCTCTAGTGATAATCCTATCATCCAGCATTAATGAACAACTATTATTCTTAAAAATTAATTTATAACCTATAATTATCAAACATGAAATGATGATAATATTTTTGATAATAGAAATAACATAATAACATGCATATAATGCAATAGTAGCTCCATCAAGCAAATGTAGGATGACCTCGCCAACAACAACTCACACTCCATTACGCATCTTGAAATCCATCTCACCTCTCACCAATCTCCTAGGCTTTACCAAAACCTGCAATAAATTATAGATATGATAAGCACTCCCGGTATCATAAGAATTTGACTAATCATGAATGTACCTAAAGCTTCTCCAAGCTTTTATTTCACCTTCTTTGTAAGGTACTATTTGTAATTCCTCTTCCAATGTCCATCTTTGCTATAATGGAAGCACAAACCTTTATCCTTTGGTCGGGTTTTTCTTGGCAACTTTTGCTTACTCAGTTTGCCCTTGTCCTTGCCCTTGCCCTTCTAAAGGGACTTATTAGTTTTCCTTTTCCTTTTGGTCTTACTAATATAGAAAATTAATTTATCTTTCTTGATGGTACTCTCTGCCACCCTCAACATATTGAGGAGCTCAAGGAGAATCATCCTAAGTTAAAATTCATATTAAAAGTCATAATAAATTATGAAAATGAGTTTAGGAGGGACCGAAGTATAAGGTCTATGCACAAGTTATCTTCTAAGACCACTCCTAGACTTGTGAGTTTCTCAATCCACTCAATCATCCTCACGACATAGTTCTGAACAAATGTCTACTCAACTCATAGCCAGCTCGCTATTAGGCCCGGAGGGTTACACATATATGGTAAATGTTGTGATAAGTAAAGGTTTGAATATGAGATATTCACGAAGCCCCTATTTTATTGGATATCCAATAAGCCCATATATTTTTTGGATCCTATGGATGAGATCTAATAAGAGCTAATAAGAAATTATTGAGTAAAAATCTAATATTCAAGAGGCTTGGGTAATTGGTGTTGGGAAACCTGATAGGAGCATCACATACCTAGTGAAAAAAAAAATCAAAAGTGGTTTCCCACGTTTATTATGTTATCGTGTGATGATTGGTGCACGAGAAATCGCAAAATCAAAAACTGTATAACATGTGTTATATGTTTTACCTAGGGAGATCATATATTCTTGAAAAACCAAATCCAAATGAGAGGATAAAGAATGTCAGATGTCATCATCTCTAGTGGTATCCACACGGTGGATGCGACAACGACACTCAAATCACTACGGGATTTTCCTCTCCACGTGTAGCACACAAGTGTTGTTAGCTAAGAAAGAGAGGAGGCTAAGGAGAATAGGAGGGGCAGCCATAAGAAGCTCTAGCCTATGAACCCTTTAGCCCCCTCCTATTTATAGAGGTCTTTGTCAACTTAAACCTAATGGATCCTACCATATTGGGTACTAGATCTTGTTGAATCTTAGATTTTGATGATGAAATTAATTGATGAGTGTTTAATCTAACATGTGTGTTAGAGGAAATAATGCAGGTTTAACTATGATGGAGAAAAGGAGTTACAACCAGATGATTGGGCCAAGATCAAGTTTGGGTATCGGGCCAAGGTTCAGACGATGTAGTGAGAGCTCGCCGGGAGTTCGCTAGGAGTTCATCGAAGGAATCAGGAAGCTCACTGGGAACCACTGGGAGATTGCCGGAGGAAGACTGTAAGACTCATCACAAGAATACCAGAGGCTATCGGATTGGCGGGAGTTAGGTCATTGTTTAGCTTGATGGTCCTTATAGTTGTAATTAGTGAGTCGTAGTTAGGGATCGAGTCCTAATTAAATTTGATTTGAAAGAAATCAAAATCAACTCAATGTGAGGCAACCGGGTCCACTAAGGGGATGGATTGAGCTCAAGTTGAGCTCAATTGATTGACCTAAAAAGTGGTCAACATGAGGTACAAGTCGGGATTGGAAAAGTGAAGGGAATCACTTTTTTGAAAATCCTAACAGTTGTACCGTCAGTGAGCGGTGGTTGTACAACCCAAGTCGACTGCTATACCACCCAGGCTGATGGTTGTACTGCCACCACCTAGGATTCTGGGTAGCTTTCGGCGGTTGTACCATCATACCCAGATTTTTCGGGTGCGTTTGAATTTTGGCTCCATTCTTCTGAAGCCCAATGGGTCTATAAATATCCCAAGTTTTCTTGCATTTAGCACAAGTATTCATACAAGTCATTGGGCAAAAATCTGTGAAAAAAGTGTGTGCTAAAAGTGTGTAAGAAAAAGAAAAGGAGGGAAGGGAGTGAGCTAAGTATTGTATTCTTGTAAAGAGTCTCCTTTGTAAATTGAAAGTTTGTAAGTGTTTGGTCTTCACCTAAAGAAGATCAGTAGTGGACACCAGTGGGCCTCGACAAAGAGGACTCAGAAGTGTACATAGGTCAAGATTGGGGCCGAACCACTATAAAATTGTGAGTGCTCTTTACTTGTCTTATTTGCTACTTTCAATTATTCTTAATTAGAAAGGCAAGAGGATTATATTTCGATTGTGTTTTAAGTCATTTACTTATTCGCCTTCAAGTCTAAGAAACGCTTCCTATTCTAATTTTATTTAAACAAAAAGCATTTCTTTAAAACATGATTTATACTTGCACTAATTCAAACCCCCACCACCCCCCCCCCCCCCCCCCCCTTCTCTTAGTGCCAATTGATCATAATAATTGGTATCAGAGCAAGGTGCTTTGTTTGGCATGAATGAGGGACATTCTATTTCATGTCCTCCCTTGTTCAATGGGACGAATTACACGTATTGGAAAATAAGGATGTGTATTTTTCTCATTTCCATGGATTTTGATTTAGGGCACATTGTAGAGAATGGTTTTGAGAAATCTTGCAAACCAATGAACGAATGAAATGATTCGGAATGAAAAAACTTTTCTTTGAATGCAAAGGCTATGAATGTCTTATTTTATGCTCTTGACAAAATAAATTTAATCATATTTTCGTTTCTATATCTACTTATGATATTTGGCATACACTAGAAATCACACACGAAGGCACTAGTAGAGTTAAAGAATCTAAGATTAACATTTTAGTTTAAAGTTATGAATTGTTTAGAATGAAACCAAGTGAGTCCATTGGAGACATATACATTGGTTCTACGGATGTTGTCAATGGCCTTAAAGCGCTTGGAAAATATTTTTTGAATTTTGAACTTGTGAGTAAAATTTTAAGATCTAAAAATTGGGATCCTAAAGTAACTGATATACAAGAAGCCAAAGATTTAAATAACTTGCCTCTTGAAGAACTTATTGGCTCACTCATGACATATCAATTGAACTATAAATCTCATGATGATCTTGATAAACCCCTTTCAGAGAACATGAAGGATGTAGCACTAAGAACTGTAAATGACTCATCGAGTGAAACATCGAGTGATGAGGACTATGATATTATACTATTATCAAGAAAACTTAAAATATTTATGAAAAAAATAAAAACCATAAAAATAAAAATGAATCGAAAAAGAACAATGTCATATGCTTTAAATGTAAAAAATTGGGATATTTAAAAAATGAATGTCCGTAATTGAAGAAGGCATCCCACAAGAAGAAAGCTCTTTCAACAACTTGGGATAACTCAAGCTCTTCGGATGAAGAAGACCACCCTAAAGAAGTTGCTAACTATGCTCTAATGGCGATCCAATACGAGGTTAGTAATTCTTTAAGCATTTCCTTTACCAAGTTATTAAATATGTTTCATAAATTATTTGATGAATTTAGAAAAATTAGTAAATCTTATAAGTTGCTTAAAAATAAATATAATTTGTTAGTTAGTAGACTTGATGAAATGCATAATTCATTAGTATCACACAATCCTTGTTCTAAATGTGAAATACTAGATAATGTTAAAGAAGAAAACATCATGCTAAAGCAAACATTAAAAAAATTTGAAATAGGAAATAAATTCCTTAATATGATTCTTGCTAATAAGGGTCATATTAATAAAGAAATACTATAGGCTTTGTGGGTAATACCCAACAAAAGCCAACTACCTTCGTTAAATGACCTACTCTAAACTTGCCATCAAAAATAAAATATAACTTTTGTAGCATATTAGGGCATATGGCTTACAAATGTTCATTTAAGTATAGTCTAAGTAAATTAACTTGGGTTCCTAAAGGAACCATAAACAATCAAAGACCTTTGGATAAATTAGGTAAAGCTCTTTATGAAGGACCCAAGTTAAAATGGGTACCTAAGTTAAAATCAATTTTCTTGTAGGTATGTCTCCAAACTAAGGCTAGGAGCAACAAATGATACCATGATAGTGGATGCTAAAGACACATGACCGGAGATCCAACTTCCTTTTCAAAGCTCACTAACCTAAATGAAGGAGTTGTCACCTTTGGAGACAACAACAAAGGAAAAAATTATTGGGAAATGAACTATAGGTAACACATCAAACCTTTTGATTGAAGATGTGTTATTAGTTGATGGCTTGAAACATAATTTGCTTGGCATTAGCTAATTATGTGATAAAAGTTATGTGGTTAATGCATATATAATTGAATTGCTACACAAAAATAAATCTTTGATTACCTTAAGAAAGAATAATGTGTATATATAGATATTGAAAAGTTTTATGATGAAACATGCTTGTCGGCCTTAAATGATGATGCTTGGATTTGGCATAGAAGACTAGGTCATGCTAGCATGAAACTTCTAAACCAAATTTCAACTAAAGACTTAGTAAGAGGATTACCTAGCCTAAAATTTATGAAAGATAAAGTATGTGATATTTATCAATTAGGAAAATAAATAAATAGTAGCTACAAGCAAAAAAATCAAATAAGTACCTCTAGGCCACTTCAATTAATCCATATAGATTTATTTAGACCAATTGACACTACAAGTTTAGGTGGAAGCAAATATGCATTTGTTATAGTAGATGATTATAGTAGATATACTTGGGCTTATTTCTTGGCACACAAAAGTGATATATTTAAATATTTTATAAAATTTCATAAAATTATTCAAAATGAGAAAGGATTTATGATTTCATCAATGCGTAGTGATCATGGTGGTGAATTTTAAAACAATGACTTCCAAAATTTTTGTGAATCAAATGGGTACATCCATAATTTCTCTACTCCAAGAAATCCATAATAAAATGGAGTAGTAGAAAGAAAAATAGGAGTTTACAAGAAATGGCTAGAACCATATTGAATGAACATAGCCTACCCAAATATTTTTGGGCCGAAGCCATTAACACGATGTGTTATATTTAAAATAGAGTTCTTGTAAGACCATTATGTTGAATCTCGGATTTTGAGAACAATTGATAAGTGTTTAAATCTAATATGTGTTAGAGGAAGAATTGTAAGTCTAACTATGGCAGGAGCAATGGAGTTACAACCATATGATGGGCCAAGATCAAGCTTGGTCATCGGGCCGAGTTGGGACGATGCAGTGGGACCTTGCTGGGAGTTCGCTAGGAGATTCACCGAAGGGATCGGGAAGCTCGCTGGAAACACGTCGGGAGATCGTCAGAAGAAGACTGGAAGACTCACTGCAAGAATGTCGGAGGCTGCCGGATTGGCAGGAGTTAGGTCTTGGTTTAGCTTATTGGTCATTAAATGTTGTAATCATTGAGTCATAGTTAGGGATTGAGTCCTAATTGAGTTGAATTTGGAAGGAATCCAAATCAACTCAATGAGGCAATTGGGTCCCCTATGGGGTTTGATTGAGTTCAAGTTAAGCTTAATTAGTTGACTAATGAATTGGTCAATATTAGGTTTAAGTCAGAATTAAAGAAGTGGAGGGAACTACTTTTCCAGAGATTCCGGTGGGTAAACCGTTGGTAAGTGACGGGTGTACCATCGTCGCCCAAGCTTTTGGGCGGTTGATGATAGGTAAACTGCCCAGGGTCGGTGGGTAAACCGCTAGTACCCTAGAAACAGGGTAGTTGAACTGCCTAGGACAGGCGGGTAAATCACCCGTACCTGGTTTTCGGGCGATTGATGGTGGGTAAACCACTCATACCCAATTTTTTCGGGTGAGTTTGATTTTTGGCTCTAAATTCTAAAGCCATTTGGGGTTTATAAATATCCCAAGTTTTCTTGCATTCTAAACAATAATTTTGAGGATTAAATCTATGTGAAAAACTTATATGATTTGTAAGAAAAAGAAAAGGGAAAGGGAGTGAGCCTTAGTTGTAAAGTTCTAGTCTCCCTTGTAAGCTCAAGTGTAAAGGTTTGGTCTTCACCCAAAGAAGATCGGTAGTGGACGCCAGTGTGTCTCAAGAAGGAGGACTCGGGAGTGGACGTAGGCCGATTGGTGCCGAACCACTATAAATTATAAGTGTTCCATTTGCTTGTTTTGTTTACTTCTTGATAGTGTTCCAAATTAGTTCTTTGAGAAATACGATCTTCTTACATACAATTTTAATCGAGATTTTAATTGTTGTCTACAAATTATCAAGTGACGCTTCTGATATGTGATTTTGCTTTAAAAAAAAAGTTTCTTGTATAAAATGAGAATTTTATACTTGCACTAATTCACCCCCCCCCCCCCCCCCCCCCCCCACCCCACCCCCCCCTCTCTCTCTTAGTGTCAATTGATCCTAACAATTGGTATCAGAGCAATGTAGTTACTCATTGGATTAACACTCACTTGAGTAAATGACTTATTTTGGCATGAATGAGGGACATTCCATCTCACGTCCTCCAATGTTTAATGGGATCAATTGACATTACACATGTTGGAAGACAAGGAGACGTATCTTTCTTAATTTTTCTAAGCTCACTAGCTTAAGTGAAGGAGTTGTTACTTTCAGAGACAACAACAAGGATAAAATCATTAGAAAAAGAATAATAGGTAACACATAAAATCTCTTAATCAAAGATGTATTGTTGGTTGATGGCTTGAAACACAATTTGCTTAGTATTAGCCAATTATATGATAAAGGATATGTGGTTAAATTTCAACCTAATGCTTGTATAATTGAATTACCACACAAAAATAAATCTATAATTGCCACACACCATAGATATTGAAACATATTGTGATGAAACTTATTTTTCGGCTTTGAATGATGATGTTTCGATTTGCCATAAAAGACTAGGTCATGCTAGCATGAAACTTCTAAACTAAGTTTCTACTAAGGAACTAGTAAGAGACTTACCTAATCTTAAGTTTATAAAAGACAAAGTATGTGACACTTATCAATTAGGAAAACAAATAAAGAGTAGCTTTAAGTTAAAAAATCAAATAATCACCTCTAGGCCACTTCAATTGATCTATATTGATTTATTTGGACCAATTGACATTACAAGTTTAGGTGATAGTAAATATGCATTTATTATAGTGGATGACTTTAGTAGATATACTTGAACCTATTTCATGACACATAAAAGTGACACATTTAAATATTTTATAAAATTATTCAAAATAAAAAGGATGTATGATTTCTTCAATACGAAGTGATCATAGTGGAAAATTTTAAAATAATAATTTTTAAAATTTTTGTAATTCAAATGGGTATATCCATAATTTCTCTACTCCACGAAATCCACAACAAAATAGGGTAGTAGAAAAAAAAATAGGGGCTTACAAGAAATGGCTAGAACAATGTTCAATGAATATTATACCAAAATATTTTTGGGCCGAAGCCGTTAATATGACATGTTATGTTTTAAATAGGGTTCTTGTAAGACCATTACTCACAAAAACTGCTTATAAATTATGAAATGGTAAAAAACCCAATATTTCTTATTTTAAAATATTTAGTTGCAAATGTTTTATTTTAAATGAAAATGATGTTTTAGGTAAATTTGATGCAAAATCCGATGAAGGTATTTTTCTATATTATTCTTATATTTCAAAAGCTTGTTGTGTTTTTAATAAAAGAACATTAGTAATAGAAAAATCTATTCATGTTGTTTCTAATGAGTTTTCTAAATTTAAAAAGATTGATTTTAATGATGAATTTGATCTTGGTAACTTGAATTTAAATGGTAATACTCCTAAAAGTAACTTGGATGAATCTTCTTCCAAATCCTTACCCAAAGATTGGAAGTGTGTGAATGATCATCCTAAGGAGCTTATAATAGGAGAAACATTAAAAGGAGTTCAAAATCGGTCTTCTTTTCAAAAAAATTGTACGAATGCCGTGTTTCTTTCTCAAATCGAGCCAAAGTATATTGATAAGGCCCTAAGAGATGATTCTTAGGTTAATGCAATGCATAAAAAGCTTAATCAATTTGAGAGAAATGAGGTATGAGAGCTTGTTCCTAGACCTAATGACCATTTAGTGATTGGTACTAAATGGGTCTTTAGAAACAACCAAGATGAAAATGGTATCGTGGCTAGAAACAAAGCTAGATTAGTGGCCAAAGGTTTCAACCAAGAATAAGGAATCGATTATGATGAAACCTTCGCTCCCATGGCTAGACTTGAAATCATAAGGATGCTCCTTGCCTTTGCTTCTTTTAAAAAATTTAAGTTGTTTCAAATGGATGATAAAAGTGCTATTCTAAATGGTTTTATTTATGAAGAAGTGTATGTTGAATAACCCCCTATTTTTGAAAATAATCTTCTACTTAATCATATTTTTAAACTTACAAAAGCTCTTTATGATTAAAATAAGCCCCTCGGGATTGGTACGAAAGACTTAGTTCTTTTCTTATTTCAAATAAATTTTTAAAAGGTAAGGTTGATACCACATTAATTTTTTAAGCATTTTGAAAATGATCTTCTTTTTGTTTAAATTTATATTGATGATATCATTTTTGGATCTACAAATGAATCTTTCTGTAAGACTTTTGCTAAAGAAATGAGCCAAGAATTTGAAATTAGTCTAATGGGTGAGTTAACATTCTTCTTAGGATTACAAATAAAACAACTTGATGATGATATTTTTATTAGTCAAAGTAAGTATACTTTGAACTTGATAAAACGATTTGGGATAGAAAATGCTAAAGCATTAAACACTCCCATAAGCACATCTACAAAGTTGGACTTAGATAATGAAGGAGAAAATTTTGATCAAAAAACTTATAAATGTATGATAGAAAGTTTATTATACTTAACTGCTACTAGACCGGATATCATGTTTAGTGTTGGATTATGTACAAGGTATCAATCTAACCCGAAACTATCTCATTTGAAAGCAATTAAACAAATTGTTAGATACTTAAAATGAACCTCAAATCTAGGATTATGGTATCCAAAATCAAAGAACTTTAACTTATTGCCTATTCTGACGTCAATTTTGATGGATGTAGAATAGATAGAAAAAGTACTACTGAAACATGTCAATTTTTATGACATGCACTTATTTCTTGGACTTCTACGAAATAAGATTCAGTAGCTTTATCTACTGCGGAAGTAGAATACATTGTAGCTAGTGCATGTTATGCCCAAGTGATTTGGATGAAAAATACACTAGAAGATTATGGAATAAAATTAAAAAATATTTCTATAAAGTGTGATAATACAAGTGCTATATATTTAACCAAAATTCCTATTCAACATTCAAGAACCAAATATATTAATATTAGACATCATTTTATAAGGGATCATGTAAATTGTCAAGATATCTCTTTGAAATTTATTGACACTAAGCATCAATTAGTGGATATTTTTACAAAACCCTTAAATAAAGAATAATTTGATTTTCTTAGAAGAGAACTTAAAATGCTAAATCATGAAAATATATGAATTATTTGATTTCATGAAATTAAGTTATTTTTCATTGTAATAATATTTTTAAAATTATCTCATTGTTCCCATGAGATGATTATATTATTATTCACAAAAAGGGAGAAAATTTACATTATGTTTTATGAATATATTTGCTAGCAATTTCTTAAGATGATTTTAAATGCATGAGTAGCTCTTAAATTTTTGAATCTCTTTGAATGTCTTGGAGTTTTGAGTTTATCTTCGAAATTTACCTTTACAAAATTGAGACTTATGTTTAATGATGTTTTATAACTCCTCCCTTATTTTATTTCCTTCTTGTTCTTAAGAGGAAAAAAAATTCTTTATGACTCATATCATATTTTAAAAAGGGGAGCAAAAACTCATATGCCTTAAAATCTTTAGCCCCACATTTCACCTTTTTATTGATAACAAATGGGGAGAAATGGATGTTGATGACTTATGTAATTAAATAGATGTTGATGGCTTATGTAATTAAATGGATGTTGATGATTTATGTAATAACTTAAAGAAATTTTTTTAAATGTATTGAAGTTCATGACTTAAGGGAAAATTTTCAAATGTTTTGAAGTTCATGACTTAAGAAATTTTTTTCAAATATTTTGAAGTTCATGAAAATCCTTGATGAGTTAATGACTTGATAAATTTAAAAGTAAATTTTTGTTGATATATGAGTATCCTTGAAATATGATTTGCTTGAAATATTGAATGCCTTAATTTACTTGAATTCAAGAGTGTATGATTCTCTTGAACTTAAGTCTTCTTTATTATGACATGAATTTATGGGGAGTTATGATTAACTCCCATCATCAATTTGATTGTCATCATAAAAAAAAGTGGAGAATGTTGAATCTCGGATTTTGATGATGAGATCAATTGATGAGTGTTTAAATCTAACATGTGTGTTAGAGGAAGAATTGCAGGTCTAACTATGACAAGAGCAATGGAGTTACAACCAAATGATGGGCCAAGATCAAGCTTGGGCATCAGGCCTGGTTTGGATGATGCAGTGGGACCTCACCAGGAGTTCGCTAGAAGATTCACCGAATGGATTGGGAAGCTCTCTGGGAACACGCCGAGAGATCGCTCGAAGAAGATCAGAAGACTCACCGTAAGAATGTCAGAGGCTGCTGGATTGGCGAGAGTTAGGTCTTGGTTTAGCTTATTGGTCATTAAGTATTGTAATCATTGAGTCATATTTAGGGATTGAGTCCAAATTGAGTTGAATTTGAAAGGAATCCAAATCAACTCAATGAGGCAACCGGGTCCACTATAGGGTTTGATTGAGCTCAATTAGTTGACCAATGAATTGGTCAACATCAGGTTCAAGCCGAAATTCGAAAAGTAGAGGGAACAAATTTTTTGGAGATTCCGATGGGTAAACCGTCGTTAAGCGACAGGTGTACCATCGTCGCTCAAGCTTTCGGGCGATTGACGATGGGTAAACTGCCTAGGGCCAACTGGTCAATTGCTAGTATCCTGGAAACAGGGTGGCTGAATTATCTTGGACAAGTGGGTAAACTGTCGTACCTAGTTTCTGGGTGACTAACGATGGGCAAACCGCCCAGGTCGGCGGGTAAATCGCCCGTACCCAATTTTTCTAGGTGAGTTTGATTTTGGCTTCAAATTCTGAAGTCATTTAGGGCCTATAAATATCTCAAGTTTTCTTATATTTTAAATAATAATTTTAAGGATTAAATCTTTGTGACAAACTTATGTGATTTGTAAGAAAAAGAAAAGGCGAAGGGAGTGAGCCTTAGTTGTAAAGTTCTAGTCTCCCTTGTAAGCTCAAGTATAAGGGTTTGGTCTTCACCCAAAGAAGATTGGTAGTGGACGCCGGTGTGCCTCAAGAAAGAGGACTCGGGAGTAGACGTAGGCCGGTTGGTGCCGAACCACTATAAATTGTAAGTGTTCTATTTACTTATTTTGTTTACTTCTTGATAGTGTTCCAAATTAGTTCATTGAGAAATACGATCTTCTTCCTTACAATTTTAATCGGGATTTTAATTGTTATCTATAAATTATCAAGTGACACTTCTGATCTGTGATTTTGCTTTAAACAAAAATTTTCTTGTATAAAACGAGAATTTTATACTTGCATTAATTCACACCTCCACACCCACCCACCCCCCCCCCCCCCCTTCTTAGTGTCAATTGATCATAACACATTACTTTCCAAAACTTCATATGAATTATAGAATGGTAAGAAACCCAATATTTCATATTTTAAAGTTTTTGGTTGTAAATATTTTATTTTAAATAAAAAAGATGCCTTAGAAAAATTTGATGTAAAATCCGATAAGGGCATTTTTCTTGGTTATTCCTTGATTTCAAAAGTCTATCATGTTTTTAATAAAAGAACTTTAGTAATTGAAGAATCTATTCATGTTATTTTTAATTAGTTTTTCGATCTTAAGAAAATTGATTTTGATCATGAATTTGATCTTGGTATTTTGAATTTGAATGACAATACTCCTAAAAGTAACTTAGATGAATCTACTTCTAAATCCTTACCCAAGGATTGAAAGTATGTGAATGATCATCCTAAGGAGCTTATAATAGGAGATGCATAAAAAAGAATTCAAACTCGATCTTCTTTTAAGAATTTTGTACAAATGCTGTATTACTCTCTCAAATTGAACCAAAGTGCATTGATGAGACCCTATGAGATGATTCTTGGGTTAATGTAATGCATGAAGAGCTTAATCAATTTAAGAGAAATGAGGTATGAGGGTTGTTCCTAGACCTAATAATCGTTTAGTGATTGGTACTAAATTGGTCTTTAGAAATAAGTAAGATGAAAATAGTATCATGATTAGAAATAAGGCTAGATTAGTGGCCAAGAGTTTCAACTAAGAAGAAATTGATTATGAAGAAACCTTCACTCCAATGGCTAGAGTTGAAGCCATAAGGATGCTCCTTGCTTTTACATATTTTAAAGATTTTAAATTATTTTAAATGGATTAAAATTACTTTTCTTAATGATTTTATTTACGAAGAAGTGTATGTTGAACAACCCCTGATTTTTAAAATAGTCTTCTTCCTAATCATATTTTTAAACTTTCTAAGGCTCTTTATGGATTAAAATAAGCTCAAGGCTTGGTATGAAAGACTTAGTTCTTTCCTTATTTCAAATAATTTTTTGAAAGGCAAGGTTGATACCACATTATTTTTTAAATATTTTAAAAATATTTTTTTTGTTATTCAAAATTATGTTGATGATATCATTTTTGGCTCTACAAATGAATCCTTATGTGAATCTTTTGCCAAGTGTACGAGCCAAGAATTTGAAATGAGTTTAATGGGTGAGTTAACATTTTTCTTAGGATTACAAATAAAATAACTAGATGATGGTATCTTTATTAGTCAAACTAAATACACCTTAGAAAATATATTGGTATGAAAAACGCTAAGGCCATAAACACTCCCGTGAGTACAACTATAAAGTTAGACTTAGACAATGAAGTAGAAAATTTTGATCAAAAACCCTATAGAGGAATGATAGGTAGTTTGTTATACTTAACTGCTACTAGATCGGATATCATGTTTAGTGTTAGATTGTTGCATGATTTCAATCCAATCCTAAGCTTTCTCACCTTAAAGCAGTTAAAAGAATATTTAGATATTTAAAAGGAACTTCTAACATAGGATTACGGTATCCAAAATCCAAAAACTTTGATTTATTTGCTTATGCTGATGCTGATTTTGGTAGTTGTAGAATATATAGAAAAAGTACTACCGGAACATATCAATTTTTAGGGCATGCATTTATTTCCTGGTCTTCCAAAAAATAAAATTCAGTTGCTTTATCTACTACTGAAGCTAAATATTTTGCAGCTAGTGCTTGTTATGCTCAAGTCATTTGGATGAAAAATACATTAGAAGATTACGAAATTTATCTTAAAAATATCCCTATAAAATATGACAATACAAGTGTAATATGTTTAACAAAAAATCTCATTCAACACTCAAGAACTAAGCATATTGATATTAGACATCACTTTATTAGGGATCATATAAACAATCAAGTCATCTTTAGAATTTATTGACACTAAGTATCAATTAGCGAATATTTTTATAAAATCATTAAATAAAGAGTAATTTGATTTTATTAGAAGAGAGCTAGGAATGCTAAACCATGAGAATGCATGATTTGTTTAATTTACTATTTTAAATCAAATTGCATGAATGTTTGATTTATTCATTAATTTGAAATGTATGTAATTCCTAACTTTGGATTTCAAAATTTACTAGAATAAGATCTATTTTTGTGATGATACTTTTCAAATCCCCTTCCTTGTTTCTACCTTCTTGTTTACAGAAAAAAAGGGAAGAAAATTTACATGAAGATGATGATTTGCTAATTTTCAGATATATTTGCTACATTTGCTTGAAATTTACATGAGATGATGCATGAGTAGCTCCTAAATCATTGTTGAATCTTTCCAAATTTCTTGGATTTTTTGAGCTCATCATTGAAATATTCTTTTCAAAATTTACTTCTATAAGATTTAAGATTGAGAGCTCTTCTTAATGATAAAATATTTTTAAACTCCTCCCTTGTTTCTTTTTCTTCTTTACTCACAAATAAGAGAAAATCCTTTATGACTCATATCCTATTTTACTAAGGCGGAGCAATGACACATGTGGCTTGAAATTATTAGTTATACATTTCACCTTTTTGTTGATGACAAAAGGGGAGAAATGGATATTGATGATTTTTGTAAAATTGATGCATAATTTTTAAAATTCATGAAAATCTTTGATGAGTTGATGACTTAATAATTTAAAGTAATTTTTTGTTTAAATTGATGTATGAGTGTTTTGTTGTATCCTTGAAATATTAATTGCTCATGATACTTGAATTCAAGAGTGTGTGGATCTCTTGAATTTAAGTTTTCCTTATTATGACATGGATTGAGGGGGAGTAAGGTTAACTCCCGTCATCACTTGATTATCATCATAAAAAAGGGCGATATTGTTGAATCTCATCTTTTGATAGTGAAATCAATTGATGAGTGTTTAATCTAACATGTGTGTTTAATAAAGTAATGCATATTTAACTACGACAAAGAAAAGGAGTTACAACAAAATGATTGGGCCAAGATCAAGTTTAGACATCGGGCCAAGATTCGGACGATATAGTAGGAGCTCGTCGGGAGTTCGCTTAGAGTTTACCGAAGGAATCGGGAAGCTCGTTGGGAATATACCAGGAGATCGTCGGAGGAAGACCATAAGACTCGCCGCAAGAATGCCGCAGGCTACTGGATGACGGGAGTTAGGTTATTATTTAGCTTGATGGTCCTTATGGTTATAATTAGTGAGTCATAGTTAGGGATCAAGTCCTAATTGAGTTTGATTTGGAAGGAATCCAAATCAACTCAATGTGAGGTAATCAGGTCGACTAAGGGGATGGATTGAGCTCATGTTGAGCTCAATTGGTTGACTTAAAAATTGGTCAACAGGAGGTATAAGTAGGGATTGGAAAAGTGAAGGGAATCACTTTTTCAGAAATCTTGGCGGTTGTACCGTCGGTGAGCGACAGATGTACCGCCCAGGCCAAGGGCTGTTCCTCCCAGGCCGATGATTGTACCATCATCGCCAAGGATTTCGAGCAGCTTTTAATGGTTGTACCGTCGGCACCAACGACTGTACCGCCCATACCCGGATTTTTCGGATGTGTTTGAATTTTGGCTCCATTCTTCTGAAGTCAAATGGGGTCTATAAATATCCCAAGTTTTTTTATATTTAACACAAGTATTCACATAAGTCATTCAGCAAAAATCTGTGAAAAAAGTGTGTGCTAAAAGTGCGTAAGAAAAAGAAAAGGGGGAAGAGAGTGAGCTAAGTGTTGTATTCTTGTAAAGAGTCTCCCTTGTAAGTTGAAAGTTTATTAGGGTTTAGTCTTCACCTAAAGAAGATCGGTAGTGGACACCAATGAGCCTCGACGAAGAGGACTCAAAAGTGGGCATAGACCAAGATTGGGGCTGAACCACTATAAAATTATGAGTGCTTTTTACTTGTCTTATTTGCTACTTTCAATTATTCTTAATTAGAAAGACAAGAGCATCATCTTTCGATTGTGTTTTAAATCGTTTACTTATTCGCCTTCAAGTCCAAGAAATACTTCTGATTCTATTTTTATTTAAACGAAAAGTTTTTTTAAAAAAAACATGATTTTACACTTGCCCCCCCCCCCCCCCCCCCCCCCCCCCCCAACTCCTTTCTTAGTGCCAATTAAACCTAACAAATCTTTATCCAACTACCTACCTAAGCTTCATAGACTAGTGGATCTCTATCTAATTTTAGTCTCTTATTGGATCTCATCCATAGGATCCAATAATACTGGGGGCTTATTGGATATCCATTAAAATAGAGGCTCTGTAGATATCTCATATTTGAACCTCTACTCATAACAACATCTACCATATGTATGTGATCCTCTAGGCTCAATATTGAGCTGGCTATGAGTTGCACTTGTCAGAACTCCTTCTAACTTAGTGAATTTTTATCTCATAATAATTCACTCAACTCATTAACTATGGATGTACTTGGCCACTACGCCACAGTCCTCAAATGATACAGGGAGATCTAATCTATTGGACCTATCTATCCTCAGTTATCTTGTATCTATAGCCCCACATTCATCTAATATCATAGAGATTGTATATCAAGTATAGTATTGTCAGGCCTTATATGAAATCCATCCGAGTCTTGCTCTAATCAAATTCTCTCAAAGAACTTATTCTCTCTTTACCCGAACGACCTTGGCTAGGGATTTGTTTGAGCAAGAACACACAGAATATTCCTCTCATGATAAAATCAAGATTAAATGATCCTCTATTGATACTCAATTACTTTCATAAGATTGGCTACTAATCCCGATAATCGATATACAAGATATGAAACTTTCAGAACTGTAAGTCTGATGTCAATGAAAAGAGTACTAAAATAAGACATCCTTGGTGTCTCAAGTCTAAGGACTAGACACATAATTGGGACTACAGAATCGCTGTTTGACGTTAAGTGTCATTAACCATCCAACATTTCGTAAGTGGACCAATCAATAAATTTCATTCTCTAATGAGCATCTATATTGTATCCTTAGTGTCCCATACGAGCGGCTATTAGTTCAATCGTCTCCATCATATGGATGGGTATATAGTACACTAGTCTATTTGGTTATCTCGATGTTCTTCTCAAGTAGCCTACGACTAGGATTATCTATGGTCTATGTTTAAAGGTGAATCAGTCTCATTATCGTGATCTCATCACGATTTGATTCTCATTGCACAGATCCAAGGATATCAAAATATATGTAACAAGCAACATAAAATGAGAATATTTTAATAATACTAATAAGTAAAAAGAACGCATAGCATGTGCCATCACTCATGTATTTGGCTTGCAGGGCATATGTAACTTGTAGTGATCTTAATGTTATGAAGCCATGAGAGTATCACATGCACAGCAAAAAAATAAAACAAAACTGATTTTCCACGTTTATCACATTGTGTGCAAGGATTGGTACAAGAAAAATCGTAAAACTCAAAAACATCGACAAGTGTGAAATTAATTACCTAAGGATATCGTATATCCTTAAACCTTTCGGATTCAATCGGAGAGGATGAAGGAGGTCAGATGTCATATTTTTAGCGGTATCCTCACGGTAGATCCTTGCAGCGATGCTCCTCCGATTATGGCCAAAAGCCCGTAACTCTTGCGCACTTTCTTGCAACGAATATGGAAGAAGATCTAATGTCTTTTTTGTTGCCCTCTCATAGCATGGTGAGGGTGGTCGACTGAGAAAATGTGGGAGGGAGGAGAATGGGGGATGGCCAAAGATGTAGCCTATCACCTGTGTTGGCCGCCCTTGTCTCCTATTTATAGAGAGCCTCTAAAAACCCTAATGGATACTACCTTAGTGAGTATTAGATCTTTATCCAATTACCTACACCTCTTCGATTATCGAATCTCTATACAATAATCTCAATTTGCTTTCAATTTAGCCTTATGCAAGGAGTACATTAATACTTGGACTCATTCAATGACAACAGAGACTAATTAGATAATTCATATTCAATCTTCTACTCATTGTAATCGTCCACTATATGTGTGTGACCCTCTAGGCCTAATACCAAACTGATCATTAGTTCCACCTGTTAGAACTCCTTCTAACTCAATAAATTATTATCTCATAATAATTCACATAACTCATCAAATATGAAAGTTCTATGGCACTACGCCATAATCCTCAGATTGTACAGAGGATTTAATCCATTAGACTTATATGTCCCCAGTTACTGTATATCTATAGTTGTCATACCCCCTAAAATTATTGCATTCAATAGGCATAAACATATCTTAAATATGAAAACATTATAATTCGTCCATAATCCAAATCCAGATCCAAACTAATATTTGAGGATACCGAAAAATATTCAAATATCATTCACATCCATCCATAAAATTTGTGTAATTTATTATCATAAACCATATAACTCGATGATTCATAAAATCCAAGTGAACTCAACTAAACAATAACCACATCATAAATCCACAAGTGTGGGAATCCATATAATCACAAAACCAATATTTACCATAAGTTCATATCATTATATAAATTAAACTTAATATTTTAAAATCTTAAACATTAGAGGTCCTTTAAATATTTACAAGACACAAAACTTCAAAATTTATCGACAACATTTTATTAGACGCAAAGTGCACTTAGACAACATTCACAACATATCTACCTACAAAACTTACCAAAAATCTGAATAGCTCTCCATTGCCTTAGCTCAATTCAAACATTTTTAGTGAGTAACAAGCTCATCTATAAAATTTATATAGCAATGGAGTAAGCTATAAAGCTCAGCAAGCGACTGACATATCGAAGACAAGGGAGGATAGTTTTAAACAAATTTGATATCAAATTGCAAGGTAAGGGTATAAGAATTCATAGATAGCATCTCATTAGATACAAAATCATAAATCATTTGATTCAAAACATACTTTGATCATAACAATGGAGGAAGAGTAATTGGAGCAGATCATTGGCATGAAATATCTCAGAACATATCAATGTCGTATGAAACAACTCGGTGCATATCAATAAAATGTGAAATATTTTGAATCATGTCAATGGCATATGAATATTTGAAGCATATAAAAGGTGTAAACATGTTTCGGAGTATATCATCGGTATATAAAATATTTTAGAGCATATCAAAGACATAAATATATTTTATAGTATATCAAAGGTATATGAAATATAACAAGGCATATCAAAGGCGTATATGTTTCAGAGTATATCAATAGTATATGAAATATTTCAAGATATCAAAAATGTAAACATGTTTCAAAGCATATTATTAGTATATAAAATATTTTAAGGCATATCAGGGTATAAATATGTTGCAGAGTATATCAATGGTGTATAAATTATTTCAAAAATTATCAAATAACAAATAAGAATCAGAAGCTCAAATGTCATATATGACGTCACATTCATTATATTCTTATCCAAAGCACACATATAAGCCTATAAACAAATGCTTTTGATATCATATCAAAAACATAGACGGTGAAGTGAGATCACAAACATAATATGGTCCATCCATTTCTAAATGATCACCAAACATAAGTCTCCCACGTCTATGAGCTCCATCCACCCACATTTAGATGAAGTCATAGGGGGTCGACAGAGCATCACAGGCTCTAAGCATAACTCCTTTTACCATTTCTGGAAAAGATTCAAATTATCCCACAAAAACTATAGTGTAAGGATATTCTATGTAATAAAATTGGTATATATCGAAAGCACATGTGGAACAACGACATGTACATGTGCTAATATGAATCAATACATTATAAACATAATTTTTCATATAATGCATTCAGAGAGGCAAATAATTAAGGACAAGAATATATAAGGATTCAAAGTAATCACATAGAGTTCAATTGAAGAAAGTATTCTAGATTAATTTAATTTCCAAAGTAATGAACAATATCACAGGCTTAGCTGATTTTGCCTAAGCCATGCGACACCCATACGTGTCCGTCCGCAAAGGTCAGCCTTCCTCGAGATCTCCTAGAGTCCCTTAGGACTTACAAAAGAGAAAACGGGCCAGAATAGTAATTCCAACGGGATCCACAAGCAACTGCTCAAGCAAACACTTTATAAAGCCAAATATAAATTACACCTATGGACATTACAAACTCAAAAAGGTTACACACAAAGGATAATGGTCCATTACAGACCGAAGTTCCCACAAGTGCTTACAAGACACACTCGTATTTACAAGCCAAAATTGACCACAAAGCAAACCAAACTAGGGTTGTCAAGCTTACTGCAAGCCCACTACTTATTGTACAAGGTATGTACACAAACTGAAGGACACGGACAAACATGAGCATTTCATCAAACACCTTGTTTACATTTTTGACTGTGACATTCTCCCCCACTTATTCCTTTGACGTCCTCGTCGAAGCCACTGTAGACGCTGCATCTCCTTGCATTTTGCTAAATCTTCAATCTTCTGCTTTGGCTGTAACATGCTCCTTTGGCTCTCAGCTGCTCTCCGCACTATTGTTGAGTAGTCGAACTCTGATTCACCATGCTACTTCAACTCACCAATGATTGACTCTGGTGTAGGGTTGGCTGAGTTGTGTTGATCCTTGTTGACTCTCGCGGATCCTTCTGATGAAGGAAAAGATCTACCTTATTATGCGTCAGTATCACAGTATATTCATGTTGCTTGAACTGGATGGATGCTTGTTGGAACTTTAATAAGCATCGCCTCATAGAATTTGAAGTTTTTTAGGTCCTTCCTCCACAATATTTACCCATTGATCCTTCTTCCACTTTTAGTTGTCACTTCCAAGTAGGTTGTATCACTCCAACTTTCGATTGGCATTCAATTGGAAAATGAAGGATAATCTCCTCTTAGTAGTACTGATCACCAATGGTGAGGATTCAATAACTATTATCTTCCATAAGCTTTCTTCGAAGGGTCACTGAACTTATGCAGAGCTTCTCTACTAGATAAGTAAGAGAACTGTGATACTCGATTTCACTCATTCTCTTAGTAGTTGAGAAGGCAAGGTTACTTGGCTTTGCTCACCTCCTCGAGTTAAAAGAATTGGGGTACTTAGTTTCGTCCATTCTCTCGAGTTAAGAAGGTAAAGATTACTCGATTTCGCTTGCCTCCTCGAGTTTATACTTCATGCATTGAGCCGGTTACTAACATTCACCCGCTCTTTGCTCACACTTCTGAAGCACTTTAAGTGTTTGCACTACTTACGTTGAGTTAGCTACTGTGATTTGCCTTCCCACTGCCATTGAACTTCTGGAATACAAGAAGTTTTGCTCAAAAAGAGCAAAAAGTTTACCCCAACTTGGAGGAAGTTTTTGATAGATTTGGTCGCCTCTGGGATTGTACCATCTCCTTCCTCATCTTTGTCGCCTACTCCTCTGAGTAGAAAAGGTATAGCAACACATACTGTCTACTTCGTTCCTTGGTCGAGCACTCCTGCATCAACCCGAAATCCCTCGCTTTCGACTATCTTGATGAGAAACCCATCGACACCGATTTTATGAAGTTCCTTGGCCTCTGCCCTTCCGCCCTATCTTGGTACTTGGAGTTTGCCTCTGCATTCTCCACCTTGTCGACCCTTTTTACGACCAATGCTCTCCCTTCATGAGAGCAAGGAATTGATGACTCAACAGAAGTCCCACCTCTGCGGTACCATGGCGCTACCAAGCCCATGGCCCTACTATCTGTTGCTTTGTATCTGCGTCCCTTCCTTCGTGATCGGTAGATCCACCTATACGGCACTGTGGCGCTCCTTAGAGTCCACCTCCTTTCTAACCGACGCTATTACTTTTGGGTAGCTGAGCCCCTCTGGACTCATCATCGCTTCCTTACCCCTTTCGACCACCTGCTTCAACACCACTGTGTCCTCCTGGCAGTTCTCCTTTGTCGATGAAAAGATAGACTGCAACTCTCATGCATGGCCTCAGCCTTCTTATTATAGGGCTCGATCAGATTCTGTTCTCCTTAGCTTCTTTGGTAGTAACGTTCACTTACTCGACCTTGTCCTCTGACTTGTCGGGCTCCCTTAAATGAATATGAGCACCAAAGCAGTCCAACTCTCCAGCCGCTCTGATAATACCTTTGTATGATCAAATCCCCTCCATAGGACTCACTGGTACTTGCAATCTGACTTCTCCCTTGGTGGTACATAGCCCTCATATGCTGATGACCAAGGCTTTCATCTGATGCAAGCTTTGATGCGCACACATGGAAGACCCACCTCTGTGGTACCATGACATTCACTCCTTGAATCCACAGCCCTTCTTGTCGTTGCACTGTTCACTGAAGTGGAGCTCCCAGCAGCTCCTGATCATTCACATGATCACGTCCCCTTCTATAGGACTCACTGGTACTTGCACTTGGACTTCTTCCTTGGTGGTATACAGCCCCCATTTGCTAATGACTAAGGCTTCCATCCAATGCAAGCTCTGATGCACACACGAAGACCCGCCTCTGCAGTACCATGATATTCACTCCTTGAATCCATAGCCCTTCTTCTTGTTGTGTCATACACCAAAATGGAGCTCCTAGTAGCTCTTGATCATACATCCGCATGATCATGTCCCTCACGGGACATGTCCACATATGTTGTATTGCCATGAATTATTCCACTACGATCTGTTACACCATGTCGCCTCTTGGTGACATCTCCATTACATACAGATTCACGTGTGATGAACTCGAACTATGACTTTTCCATGTGTGACCTCTGCCAACATATCATAGGGCCTCCGCCATCTCCGATTTTTGGTTCGCTCCCTTGGTAATTCACTTTCGTCCACCCACTCTTGGGTCACACTTGGACGAAGCATAGCTCTAGGACAATCCATCGCCTAGTAGCTCCTGAAGTCCCCTGACTTCGCTAGGATTGATGCCCCATTGTTTGGATCCTGGGCCTATATCCCTACCCACATAATTTTCGCTATGCACCATTTGTTCCTGACAACTCGAATGGCAACACTGTGGCATATTCTTCAAGAGTATTCGCCTCTGTATCCTCTTATCCCATGCCAAGGTCTCCTGATCCCAACTTTGCCTCTGCAAGTTGAATCACCTTTAGTTACTCCTTCAAATGCAACTCTGAGGTAAGGTGCATGTGCCTCGAAGCTCCCTTCGTCATTGGCACCATGCAAGATAAGTCTCCCACATCAAAATGAAGAACTCATGGAATGACATGATCCTACTATTGCCTTACAAGAGTTCATGCCCTTAACCTCTGTCCAAGGAAAGCTCTGTGTCTCCGCTCCATGTTCCATCTTCTATGTCGACTCCCTTCATGCGGCTTGGATACTTCACCAAGTTCCATCCAAGTCGCTCCGCTCCTCGATTTGCATTGAGTTGATAGTGGCCCTCGCATCCACCATTCCATGGGTCAGCACTCCATTGAGTTTGATTTTTACATCGACTCTAAGTGTGCCTTCATATTATGTTATCTTGGATTGCTCCCCCACTTGATCTCGAAATGCATCCACCAATGCATTACCTCATTCGAGACCATGCGATGACTCCTTGTCACTCGCTCGGTCCAATGAGCTTTATGGAGATATTGCCTTGAGGAACTCTTCCTCAATATGTGTGGTCCGTTGTACATGATTCTCCCTCTGGAGGACTAGGATTTATTCCTCTTGGATAACTATTCTATTGGAGCAACTTTCCTCTTTGCATTCTTCCCACTGGAAGTTTCGGAGACCACCATCCCCTTTGGAATACTCCATCTTGCTGAATAACTTGTGCCTTGTTCTGCACCCGCAAATGCACTTGCTAGATTGTAACTCTTTGCCAATACAGTCTCCACTGCACCCTTCAAGGTCTAGCAATGTGCTGAACTTGTTGCACACTTCAGCCTCCTACGGGCGTATCTTTCCCATGCCGAAGAGAAAGTTTTGATGGGCTATGGTGTCAAGTTCTGATCACGCCTTAGGATGGCCACGAACACTCTATCGTCCGTGTACAAGCCCTTGCATGAGTACCGAATCCTTCGAGTTAGAAATTTCCTTCACCTCTGTGAGCTTTGCATAACTCTTTCGGTCGTTGTGCAACACCTCTCACTTTGTACGGTCTCATCTTTCACCAAGCACCCCACTTGTGTTGAGTATCATCAAGTTTGGTTGCTAACGTCGAGTCGTAGCTCGAACTCAGCCATCCCAATCTTTGTGTGCTACACATTCTTCTTCGCTTGTTTGTCCTTGTGGTACCTCTCGCGCAAAGGGTTGGCCATTCCTCTGAATGCCAAACCTAGATGCCAGCTCCTCTGAGCGACTCCTTTCCCTACATCTCAATGTTCGTTTCCCCCAAACGGTTACGCGTGCTGGCTGTCCTCCACACAACCCAGTTAGGTCTCCCATGTTTGTATGGCCAATGTTTCTACGTGTGCTTGTCCTGCTCTGATACCACAATGTCACGGACTTAGCTAAATTTGCCTAAGTCGTGAGGCACCCTAGCGACAACTTTGAAGACTTAGCTGGAATTGACTAAGCCATGAAGCAACCTTTGCCCACAGTTCCAGACTTAGTTAAAGTTTTCTAAGTCATGAAAATGCCGAAGCGTATTTGCCCGCAAAGGATCAGCCCACTTGCAATCTCATGCCGGTCCCGAAGGACCTGCAAAAGGAGAAATTGATTAGTTTTGAAGATGAGCAATGGACAAGTGTCGACGTCTCACAAAGAGGGCAGCTCTTACAAGCAATTCGTCAAACACCTTGAGTGCAATAGAAAAAGAGAGAAAAAGATCGAAACAGGACTTTAGAGGGCTGTAAGAATGGTCGTAACTCCACAAACGACGGTTCCCATGGGTGTCGAATGTAACTTACTCAAAATACTCCAAATATTTTGAGATATGCAAATGATGATTCCCAAGTATATGCAAATGGGCAAAGGCCCTATTCTGGCAGATTCTGAGATAGACATTGTATGAATTATTTAAATAACCAACTATGCTCCAACTTAATCAAAATAGGTGTTATTTGAAAGATATATCAATTTACTTTTAGATGAATTAACTTTTATTTGAATTGGAGTTTCCAATAGAGAGTTCCAAATAATTTAGTAACAAAAGGTCAAAGGATGACAATTCTATTTTGTAGAATCTATAGAGTTGAATAGAACAAATATATCAGTATCCATTTGTACTTCAAATCTTTCAAATTAGGTATAAAAAGAAAGATCTATAAGTATAATTTCTAATGAAGTAGGTTTTGTCATAATTAGATTTTTCAACAAGGAGTTATAAGAAATTTAATATGAATAGATCAAAGATTATAATCTCTTTTGTATAAATTCTTTAGGGTCCACTGAAATAAAAGTTTAGATAGGTATATGAACTCCAAAATTTCAATTCTAGTATCAAAAGAAATATCTAAGAATCCACTTTCGGATGAAATAGGTTTTGCCTAAATCAGAGTTTGGTGTAGAAAGTTATGGCTCGAATAATGCGGAAACGTCATAATCTTAAAATTTTCAGATTCATAAATTTACATCTGAATGGAAGAGATATCATGTTCTAAGCCACAAATCTTTCAAAATTATATCAAACTGAGATAAAATTTAGGATTAAAACTACTCTAGGATTAGGTTAGAATACTTGCCTTATAAACATTTGATTCCTAAATATGAGGAATTGATCCAAAACTTCAAGCCAAAGCAAAATTTCTTTTTCTACTTCAATTTGTCTTCCCTTCTCATTCTCAACATTGGTTATGCAGCAAGTTTTCTCAATTTCGGTAAGTTTTCTCCTTTACTTTCTCCTCTAATTACTTAGTTTTGACTAACATAAGGAGTGCAAGGTGGCAAGCATGCATGAAAGAAGCTTAGGTGTCACCCATGCAATAAGCATAAGTGGCACCACTCTTAGGCTAGCTAGTGACACATGTCTTTCTCTTTTTTTTAAACTTAATATAAATTTTTTATAATTCATATTAAATTTTTAAGATTCACATTTAGGTTTGTAGCAATAAACTTTTAATATAAAATTATTTAATTAAAATAATTATTAAATAATCCTCATATTTATAAATAGGCCCTTATAAATAATTTAAAATAGATCATTACAAATATTTCAGAAATGAGAGATATTACAATAGTCCATTATCCATCTAATATCCTAAAGACCGTATATTAGGCATGGTCTTGTTAGGCCTTATACGGAATCCATCTGAATCCCGCTCTAATCAGATTATCCTGAAGAACTCATTCTCTCTCAATCCAAATGACCTTGGCTTGGGATTTGCCTGAGCGATAACACATGATATATTCTTCTCATGATACTGAGAGTAGATGATCTTTATTGACACTCAATTGCATTCATAAGGTTGGCTACCAATCTCGATAACCGGCTATACTATATCTAGAACTTTCTAGACCTGTAAGTACGACATAAAAGAAAGAATTTCTCAAATAAGGTATTATTGGTATCTTAAGTCTAAGGATCAGACACATAACATGGACTACAGAATCGCTATTTGACATTATGTATCATTAACCTTCTAGTAGACCATAAGCGGATTAAATAGTAAACTTATTCTCCAATGAGCACCTATATTGTACTCTTAATGTCTCCACATGTGTGGCTATGAGACTAGCCACCTCCATCATATAGAAGGGTATACAGTACACTGGTCTTTTCGGCTATCTCAATGTCTCTCTCGAGTAACCTATGATCGGGATTATCTGGGCTTGTGTTAAAGGTAAATCGGTCTCATTATCGTGATCTCATCATGATCCAATTCTTATTACGTAGATCATAGGACATCACAATATATATACAACATACATCATAAAGTGAGATATACTAATAATAATAGTAAGCAAAAAGATCATGCAATATGTCGCATGTGTCATCACTCACGTGATTGGCTTGTAGGGTACCTGTAACCAAAAATCTCTCACTTGACCTAAAGCCAATAACCTATGTGTCAGATCTCTATCAGACCCCTGTGATGCTTAGAGATAGTTTGAGCTAATGACTTTGTCAGTGGATCTACAATGTTATCTTCGGATGAAACTCTTTTCATTGCTACATCTCTACAGGCCACAATATCTCTAATCAGTTGAAACATCCTCAAAACAATTCTGATGAAACCTGAATTCCCTTGCTAGAGATATTATCTTGTTAGTGTCGCTATATATAAGAATTAGATCCTCACTACTCGGTATAACTATCAAATATGTGATAAACTTCTTCATTCTGACCCCCTCCTTTATTGCTTCTGTCATACCAATGCACTCCGCCTCTATGGTAGAGTCAATAGATTATATCTTATTTGGAACTCTTCTCGCTTAATGCTCCTTCATCCAGGGTGAAGATATACCTTGAGATTGACTTGTTATCATCGATATCATACTAGAAACTTGAATTTGTGTAGCCCTCAACCTGGAGGGTATCTCCTCCATATATCAGTAAAAGATCCTTAGTCATTCTCAAGTGCTTAAGGATGCACTTTACTACCTTCCAGTATTCCAAACCTAGATCCACCTAATATATGCTCGTGACACTCAGAGCATGTGCTATATCAAGCCTAGTACTAAGCATAGTATTGGGAAACCTCGGCGTGAGCATCACATGCGCAGTGGAAGATCAAAACAAAATATGTTTTCCATGTAGATCAAATCGTCGTACAAAATATTGGGTCACGAGAAAGCCGTAAAAATTAAAAAAACCACGATATGTGAGAGATTGATTACCTAGGGAGATCGTATATCCCAATTTTTCTAGATCAAGATGGAGAGGATGAAGAAGGTCAAGCGTCCTCCTCTCTAACGGTATCAACATGATGGATCTCTATAGTAAAACTTCTCCAATCAGATCTCATAACTCTTGCGTAGAGGGAGGGAGGAGAATAGGAAAGAGTGGCCAAAGCTATAGCCTATCAACCATGAAACTCCCTCCTATTTATAGAGAGCCACCAAAAACCCTAGGATTCTTGCCTTAGTGGATATTGGATCTACATCCAATTACCCACTAACCATGCATTATTGAATCTCTATCCAATAATCTCTTTTGGCCTCTAATTAGGCCTCATGCAAAGAGCCCATAAGTCTAGGGTCTCATCTAATGAGAATAGGAGCTAATTGGATCTTCATTCAATCCTCTATTCGTTGAAGCATCCATTATATGTGTGTGACCCTCTAGGCCCGATATTGAGATGGCTGTGATTCGCTCTTATCAGAACTCCTTCTGATATAGTGAATTATTATCTCTATAATAATTCACTTGACTCATCGATTATGGACGTACTAGGCCACTGCGCCATAGTCCTCAGACGATACAGGGGATTAAATCCATCGGACCTGTCTGTCCAAAGTTACCATATATCTATAATCTCTCATCCAACTAATATCTCAGAGACCATATATTGGGCATGGTACTATCAGGACAAATACAGAATCCATTCGAGACTCGCTCTAATCGAATTCTCCTGGAGAACTCATTCTCTCTCAATCCGAATGACCCTAGCCAGGGATTTGTCTGAGCAAGTGCATATGGGATATTCCTCTCGTGATAACGAGAGTGGATGATCCTTTATTAACACTCAATTATCTTCGTAAGTTTTATTACCAATCCCGATAACCAGTTGTACCAGATCTAGAACTTTCCAAACATGTTAATCCGGCGTTAAAGAAAGGAGTACTCAAACAAGGCATCTTTGGTGTCTCAAGTCTAAGGACCAGATACACAATTGGGACTATGAAATCGCTGTTTGACATTAGGTATCATTAACCATACAACATTCCATAAACGGATCAATCAATAAACTCATTCTCCAATGAGCATATGTATTATATCCTTAGTGTCTCCACACAAGTAGCTATGAAACCAGCCACCTCCATCATATGGACGAGTATATAGGACACCGATCTATCCGATTATCTCGATATCTCTTTTAAGTAACTTATGATCGGGATTATTTAGGATCTGTGTTTAAAGGTGAATTGATCTCATTATCATGATCTCATCACAATCATAATGTGAGAATATGTTAGTAATAATCATAAGTAAAAAGATCACACAGCGTGTCACACGTGTCATCACTCACATGATTGGCTTGCAGGGCACCTGTAACTAGTAATCTCCCACTTGATCTAAAGCCAATCACCTATGTGTATGATCCCCATCAGACCCTTGTGACGCTCAAATATAATATGAGCTAGCGGCTTCATCAATGGATCTGCAATGTTATCTTCGGATGGAACTCTTTCTATTGCTATATCATTTTGGGCTATGATCTCTCTAATTAAGTGGAACCTCCTCAAAATAATTTTGATGAGACTAGGTTCCCTTACTAGAGCTATCGCCCTATCATTATCACAGCATATGGGAATCAGCTCCATGCTGCTTGGTATGACTCCCAAATCATGATGAACTTCTTCATCCACATCCCTTCCTTTGTTGCTTTTGCTGTAGCAATGTATTCCGCCTCTGAGATCGAGTCAACATTAGTATCTTGCTTGGAACTCTTCCAGCTTACTACTCCATTCAAGGTAAAAACATACCCTGAGTTTGACTTGCTATCATTAATGTCGGACTGGAAACTCGAGGTCGTGTAGCCCTCAACCTGGAAGCTACCTTCTCCATATACTAGTAAAAGATCCTTAGTCCTTTTTAAGTATTTAAGGATACACTTTACTACCTTCTAGTATTCTAAACCTGGATCCGCTTGATACCTGCTCGTGACACTTAGTGAATATGTTATATCAGGCCTGGTACATAGCATAACATATATGATAGACGCTATCACTGAGGCATAGGGTATCATATCCATGTCTGCCCTTTCTTCAGGAGTCTTTGGGGACATACTCTTAGAAAGTGATATTTTATGTCTCATCGGTATGAGACCTCTCTTGGAATTCTCCATACCAAATCTTTTGACAATGGAGTCTATGTACCTAGATTAGGACAAGCCAAGCATCCTCTTGGATCTATGTCTATAGATCCGGATCCCCAAAATATAGGATGTTTGCCCTAGGTCTTTCATGGAAAAGTTTCTGGATGGCCAAGTCTTTACTGTGGAGAGTATTCCTACATCATTCTCAATGATTAGGATGTCATCGACATACAACACCAAGAAGGTAATAGCGCTCCCACTTACCTTCCTGTACACACAAGGCTCATCTTCATTCTTAACGAAGTCATAAGATCTGATCACCTCATCAAATCTTATGTGCAACTTCGGGAAGCTTGCTTTCGTCCATAAATAGAATTGAGCAACCTGTACACTTTATCTGGACTCTCTTTGAATACGAATCCCTCTGGCTGTATCATATACACTTCCTCCTCGAGGTTGAATGTCATTTTCACAGCCATTTGTCATATCTCATTTTCATAGTGTGCTACAATGGCTAAAAGAATTCTAATGGATTTAAGCATGGCTACAAGTGAAAAAGTTTCGTCATAGTTAACTCCTTGCCTTTTACAATATCTTATAGCTACCAGCCTTGCCTTATAGGTTTCCACCTTTTCAACCACTCTGATCTTTTTCTTGAAGATTCATTTGTAGCCGATGGGTACGATACCCTAAGGTGCATCCACAATGTTTCAAACCGTGTTAGAGTACATGGAATACATCTCAGAATTCATTGCTTCTTACTGCTTCTCGGAGTCTATACTCATAATAGCCTTCTCGTAGGTCTGAGGATCAACATCCTGAGAGTCCTCTCTACTGATATATCTCACATATCTTCCACGAGGGTAAGATACTCTATTAGACCTGTGCAAAGTTGGAAATTATGTGTTAGGTACCTAAATAGACTTGGGCTATGGAATGATGCTTGAGCTAAGTTCTCCAACCTCGCTCAACTCTATCTCACTCCCACTGTTTTCACTAAGAATGTGTTCCTTCTCAAGAAACACAGCCCTCTTGGCAACAAAGACCTTCTGGTCCTCGGGATGATAGAAATAGTACCATAAAGTCTCTTCAGGGTATCCCACGAACGTGCACTGTTCTGTCATTGATTCTAACTTATTGGGGTTGTGTCTTCTAATGTGGGTAAGACAACCCGAAATCTTAACTACCTTAAGATCGGACTTTTTTCCTTTCCATATCTCATATGGTGTAGACATTACCGACTTTGATGGAACTCTGTTCAGAAGGTAAGCAGTGGTCCCTAGGGCGTATCCCCAGAATGAGATGGGTAGGTCAGCGACCACACCATGTCCAATAGTGTGTGATTCCTTCTTTCTGATACACCATTGAGCTGAGGTGTATATGGAGGTGTCCATTAGGATTAAATCTCATGGTCCCTAAGGAAATTGGTAAACTCTGTACTCAAGTACTCTCCTCCTCGATATGATCGAAGAGTCTTAATATTCTTTCCAATTTGGTTCTCTACTTTATTCTTATATTCCCTGAATTTCTCAAAGGCCTCGGACTCATACTTCATCAAGTACACGTGTCCATACCTAGAGAAATTATCAGTGAATATAATGGCATATGAGTAACCACCTATAGCCTGAGTCGACATGGGACCACATACATCACTATGTACAAGTTCTAATAACTCAGTGGCTCTCTCTCTAGTTCCGCTAAAAGGAGAGTTAGTCATCTTCCCACGAAGACAAGATTCACAAGTTGCATATGACTCATAGTAAAATGGATCTAAGAATCCATCTTTCAATAACTTTTAAATCCTTTCCTCATGTATATGACCTAGCCTACAATGTCATAGGTATGCATTATTCACCTCATATCTTTTCCTCTTAGATGTATTTATATTCATAATATGTGGATAAGTGTTTAATATATATAAGCCATTTATCAGGGTCCCTCTAGTGATGATCTTATTATCCATAATTATTGAATAACTATTATTATTAAAAACTAATTTATATCTACTAATTATCAAATAAGAGATGGAAATAATTATTTTGATAATAGAGGGAACAAAATAGCATGTATCAAATGCAATAATAGCTCCACCAAATAGATGTAGGGTGACCTCCCCAATAGGAACTACTACAACTCTTGTTCTATTGCCCATCTTGAGGTACATCTCACCTCTGACAATCTCTTAAGTCTTGCCAGAACCTGTAATGAATTGCAGATATAATAAGCACTCTCGGTATCCAATACCCATGTGTTATCATGAAAATCTGACAAGTGAAGATTGATCATGAATATACCTTAAGCTTCTTCAAGCTTATATTTCACCTTATCTACAAGGTATTCCTTACAGTTCCTCTTTCACTACCAATCTTGGCCGTAGTGGAAACACTGTCATTTGTCCTTTGCCGGGTCTTTCTTGGCAGCCTTTGTCTTACCCAGTCTTTCTTTGCCCTTGCTCTTTTTAAAGGTCTTAATAGCCTTCCTTTTCTTATTGGTCTCACCAATATAGAGAACTGGCTTTCTCTTTCTTAATGGTGCTCTTAGCTTCCCTCAACATATTAAGGAGCTTAGGCAGAGTCACCTCAAACTTGTTCATATTAAAGTCAATAATGAACTGTGAAAAGGAATTTGGTAGGGACTGAAGTATAAGATTAACATACAGGTTATCTTCTAGGACTATCTTTACACTTCATAAAACAAACTATCTCATCCTTGCTTGTCCTTTCCTCTGATGTGGGCACAATCGTGTTAAGGACATATATGATTTTCTCCTCCATGAGAATAATTCTCAAATTACGATGTCAATCCGTGTAGTTAGGACCAGTGAGGCAGTTGGCATCAAGTATGCCACGCAGAGGGTTTATGATCGACATATTAATGACAAACAAGATATAGCACAAATAAATAACATGCAGATTTTACAGAAAACTAATTAAGATATGGACTTATATCTTAATGTACTCCCACTATTTTCCTAGCAAATCACGCGACACCCTCAACACGTCAGACAGAAGTCTCCGGCAGACTCCGAGTAGGGATTGAGATCTAATTGGCATCTTAATGCAACCTTAGAGACTCGACCAATTACAATAAGCCTAAAAGGTAGACAACTCTTCTCAATCACAACTCCTTATGATTCTCGTTATGTTCAGCCTCCGAATCATCATGGTCTCGAGGGACTCGACCAACCATGATGTTCGGTTAAGTCATCACCATCATTATAAATATGTCTGATTTGATGATATGCCCTTGAGGGACTCGACCAAGCATACCATGTCCTCAGGTCATCGGTGGCATCTCTATGTCGTAGGCAAGATCTTGATCACATAGATAGGTGAGCCTCGAGGGACTCGATCAACTCAACCTACGTCGTGATTCAATTTCTTCCTATAACGATGGAAGGCCACGTGGGTCAATCTTATTGCCTCACGCTTACCCACTTAATATTATCATAGGAGGGTTTTTTGTTTCGTATCAGTCTCCTAATATGTCGTGTCATACATATATATTTAATATATATTTACATCGTATGTAGAAATATATATATATATATATATATATATATATATATATATATATATATATTAAATCACAACGCAGTAAGAACGCGTATAACAGTTCTATGCAATGTAATTTCATCACAGTTTAAAACCAATTTTTGCATGAACAACTTTGGCTCTGATACCACTGTTAGGAAACCTCAGCGGGAGCATCACACACGCAGTGGAAGATCAAAACCAAATAGGTTTCCCATGTAGATCAAATCATCGTGCAAAAGATTGGGTCGCGAGAAAGTCGCAAAATAAAAGAAACTGTGATATATGAGAGATTAATTACCTAGGGAGATCGTATATCCCTATTTTTCCAGATCCAGATGGAGAGGATGAAGAAGGTCAAGCATCCTCTGCAGCAACCATGGATCTCTGCAGCAAAACTTCTTCAATCATATCTCACAACTCTTGTGTAGAGGGAGGGAGGAGAATAAGAAAGGGTGGCCAAAGCTGTAGCTTATCAACCATGAACCTCCCTCCTATTTATAGAGAGCCACCAAAAACCCTAGGGTTTCTGCCTTAGTAGGTATTGGATCTTCATCCAATTACCCACTAACCTTGCATTATTTGATCTCTATCCAATAATCTCCTTTGACCTCTAATTGGGCCTCATGTAAGGAGCCCATCAGTGTAGTGTATCATCTAATGAGAATAGAGGCTAATTGGATCTCTATCCAATTCTCTATTCATTGAAGCATCCACCATATGTGTGTAACCCTCTAAGCCCGATATCGAGCTAGCAGTGAGTCGCTCCTATTAGAACTCCTTCTGATATAATGAACTATTATCTCCATAATAATTCGCTCGACTCATCAACTATGGACATACTAGGCTACTACGCCATAGTCCCCAAACGGTATAAGGGGATTAAATCCATCGGACATGTCTGTCAATAGTTACCGTATATCTATAATCCCTCATCCAACTAATATCTTAGAGACTGTATATTGGATATGGTACAGGGCACATACGAAATTTATCTGAGACTTGCTCTAATCGGATTCTCTTATAGAACTCATTCTCTCTCAATCCGAGTGACCCTAGCTAGGAATTTGTTTGAGCAAGTACATATGGGATATTCCTCTCACAATACCAAGAGTGGATGATCCTTTATTGACACTCAATTACTTTCGTAAGGTTAGCTACCAATCTCGATAACCAGTTATACAATATCTTGAACTTTCCAAACCTGTAAGTCTGGCGCCAAAGAAATGAGCACTCAAATAAGACATCTTTGGTGTCTCAAGATTAACTATTGTCAATTACAACTCCATGTGATTCCCGTCCTGTTTGGCCTCCGAACCATCATGAACTCGAGGGACTCGACCAACCATGTTGTTCAATTAAGTCATTACCATTGTTACAAGATGAGTCTGATTTGATGATATGCCCTCAAGGGACTCGACCAAGCATATCATGTCCTTAGGTCACCGGTCACATCTCTATGTCATATGTGTTGAATCTCATATTTTGATGATAAAACCAATTGGTGTGTTTGTAAATATGTGTTGGTGATAAGTGATAAACGATTAACTACGACTGGGAAAAGATAAAACAATTATGGAAGAATCTGTCAATGGGCCAGAGTCAATATCGGGGGCTCGCCGAGAGTCGATCGGGGTTTGGATAATGTGGTCGAGAGCTCATCAAGTGTCGGTTGGGGTTCGGACGATGTGATCGGGAGCTCATCGAGAGTTCGTCAAAGGTTGACCGGGTTATGATGATGTGGTTGGCAGCTCACCAAACGTTCGCCAGAAGTTAGCCGAGGTTCGGACGATGTTGTCAGGAGCTCGTCGAGTGTTCTCCAGAGGTTTGCCAAGAAGTTCGTCGGGAGTTCGCCGACAAGTTGTCGGGAGCTCATCAGAAGTTCACCAGAAGGATGTTGGGAGTTCGTCAGGAGTTCACTAAAGGAGATCAGGAGCTCGCCAAGGGTTCATTGGAAGGATGTCAGGAGGTCACCGGGAGTTCATCGAGAGATCAATTAACGACTGGACAACAAAGATTGTATGTTATAATTGTTTACCTTAAGTGTCATAGTTAGCATCATAATGAGAGTTAGTTTAAATAACTCAATTAAGAAGTTATTAAGCCTTAATTGGGGTTTGATTTGAACTTATTAGAAAACTTATTTTAGTAACCCAAGGATAAGTAACACACGGTCTTCGAAGATACAGTCTTTGAAATTATGTCAGGCAGTGGTACCACCCAAACATAGTCTCCCAAACTATGTCAGGCGATGGTACCATCCAGGCTAGCATTACTACTGTCAGAACACAATCTCCAAGGGGTAGAGGCTATCAACACCTCATAAATCCTAAAAAAAATTAAATTTTGGCTCCTCTTTTGAAGCTATTTGGGGCCTATAAATACCTCACCAGTTCTTACTTGAGGATGCAAGAAAAGTAAGTAAAAACTTGTGAAAAAGCTATTGTAATTCCTTAAAAGCTCTCCTTCTTTTCTCTAAGTATAGTTTCTATTTAAGGGAGAGTTGAGAGACTTGTAAAGGTTATATCATAAACCATTAAAAGGAGAATAAAGTTATAAGAGGAGTGTTTGATCTTCACCCACTGAAAAAGATTAGGAGTGGAAGCCGATGGCCTCGAGTGAAGAGGAATCAGGAGTGGACATAGGTCAAGGGGACCGAACCACAATAAAAATCTAATGTGCATCTATTTCTTGCCTTTCATTATTATTGCTCTTAGTTTTAATTGCTTATTAACTAGTTCTAAGTTAAAGCACTTTCAATATTAGTTTTCTTTGAAATAAAAAGTTTTTCAAACTTAAGTTTTTCACTCAGCAATAATTCACTCACCCCCCGCACCTCTTACTGCCAACTCGTTCCTAATAGTTGGTATCAAGGCCACATTTCTCTCTATTTGGCTTAAAATCTAAGAGAGATGACTTTTGCCGACAATCAAGAGGGACAATTTATTACTCGTTCTCCCATGTTCAATAAGACAGCGTATTGAAAATTTTGAATAAGAATTTTTCTACTTTCTCTGAATTTTGATTTATGGCATATTGTTGAAAGTGATTTAAAAAAATCTTCCAAACCGATGAACGAATGGAATGATTCAGAAAAGAAGACTTTTTCTTTGAATGCTAAGGCGATGCACGCTTTATTTTGTGCTCTTGATAAAAATGAGTTTAATCGGATTTCCATATGCGAAATTGCATACGAAATTTGGCACACACTTAAAATCACACATGAAGGCACTAGTCGAGTCAAAGAGTCTAAAATCAATCTTCTAGTGCATAGCTATGAGTTATTTCATATGAAACCAAGTAAGACTATTGGAGACATGTACACGTATTTTACAGATTTCGTCAATGGTCTAAAAGTGCTTAGTAAAAGTTTTTCTAACTTTAAACTTGTTAACAAGATATTAAGATCTCTTCCAAAAAGTTGGGATCCTAAAGTAATTGTAATTCAAGAAGCAAAAGACCTAAATAATTTTTTACTTGAAGAACTTATTGGATCTCTGATGACTTATGAAATGAGTTGTAAAGCTCATGATGAACTTGAAGAAAACCTTCCAAAAAATACGAAGGATATTACCTTGAGAACTAAAGATGATCGCATTCCAAAGAATATGAATGATTTGGCACTGAGAATAGTAGATGAATCCTTGAGTGAAATCTCGAGTGATGAGGAAAATGATCTTGCACTATTAACTAGGAAAGTCAAAAAATTAATGAAAAAAATAAAAATTATAAAAATAAAAATGAACCAAAGAAGGATAATATAATATATTTTAAATACAAGAAGTTAGGGAATTTCAAAAGTGAATGCCTACAGTTAAAGAAAAAGACATCAAACAAGAAGGCCTTCTCATGGGATGGCTCAAGCTCAACAGACGAAGAAGACAACATCAAAGAAGAGGTTGCCAACTATGCTCTCATGGTCATCCATGACGTGGTAAGTAAATCCTCCAAAGACTTCTTTACTTTTGATGAATTATTAAATATATTTCATGAATTAGTTAATGAATTTAAGAAGCTTAGCAAAATATATAAATTACTTAAGAAGGAACATATGTTACTCGCTAGTAAATTTGAAAACATTCATGAAGCATCGATAGTATACAATTCTTGCACTAAATGTGAAACTGCTAATTACAGGTGCCCTGCAAGTCAATCAAGTGAGTGATGGCACGTGTGACACACTGCGATCTTTTTGCTTATAATTAATATTGGTATATTCTCACATTATATTATCTATAGCATATATATTGTGATGTCTTTAGTTCTGTGCAATGGGAATCAGATCATGATGAGATCACAATAATGAGATCGATTCACCTTTAAACATAGATCCTAATAATCCCGATCATAGGTTACTCAAGAGGGACATCGAGATAATCGGACAGATCGGTGTACTATATGCTGGTTACAGGTGCCCTACAAGCCAATCACATGAGTGATGGCACGTGTGACACGTTGTGTGATCTTTTTGCTTATGATTAATATGGACATATTCTCACATTATATTATATGTTGCATATATATTGTGATGTCCTTGGTTCTGTGTAATGGGAATTGTATCGTGATAAAATCACGATAATGAGATCGATTCACCTTTAAACACAGATCCTAAATAATCTCGGTCATAGGTTACTCAAGAGGGACATTGAGATAACCGGATAGATCGGTGTATAATATACCCGTCCATATGATGGAGGCGACTAGTCTAATAACCACTTGTGTGGAGACACTAAAGATATAGTACAGGTGCTCATTGGAGAATGAGTTCACTGATTGATCTGCTTATGGAATGCTATATGGTTAATGATACCTAATGTCAGACAGTGATTTCATAGTCTCAGTTGTGTATCTGGTCCTTAGACTTAAGACATCAATGATGTCTTGTATGAGTAATCCTTTCTTTGACGTCAGACTTACAGGTTTAGAAAGTTCTAGATCTCGTACAGTTGGTTATCGAGATTAGTAGCCAACCTTACAAAGATAATTGAGTGTCAATAGAGGATCATCCACGCTCGGTATCATGAGAGGAATATCTCATATGTGCTTGCTCAGATAAATCCCTAGCCAGGGTCATTCGGATTGAGAGAGAAATAGTTCTCCAAGAGAATCTGATTAGAGCGAGACTATGACGGATTCTGTATGTGGTTTGACAGTACCATGTCTAATATACAGTCTCTAAGATATTAGTTGGATGAGGGATTATAGATACATGGTAACTAAGGATATATAGGTCTGATGGATTTGATCCCCCTGTACCATTTGGGGACTATGGCATAGTGGCCTAGTACGTCCATAGTTGATGAGTCGATTGAATTATTATGGAGATAATAATTCACTATATCAGAAGGATTTCTAATGTGAGTGACTCACGGCCAGCTCGGTATCGGGCCTAGAGGGTCACACACATATGGTGGATGCTTCAGCGAATAGAGGATTGGATGGAGATCCAATTAGCCCTTATTTTCATTAGATAAGATCCTATGCTGATGGGCTCCTTGATTAAGGCCCCATTAGAGGCCTAAGGAGATATTGGATAGAAATTCAATAATGCAAGGTTAGTGGGTAATTGGATGGAGATCCAATACCCACTATGGCAAGAGCCCTAGGGTTTTTGGTGGCTCTCTATAAATAGGAGGGGAGACTCATGGTTGATGGGTTGCAGCTATGGCCTCCCCCCTCCTATTCTCCTCTATTCCTCTATGCAAGAGTTACGATATCAGATTGGAGGAGTTTGGACACTTGACCACCTTCATCTTCTCCATCCGGATCTGGAATATAGGGATATACGATCTCCCTATGTAAAATTAATCACTCACACATCGTGGGTTTTCAGTTTTTATGATTTTTTCATGACCCCAATCTTTTGCATGACGATTTGATCTGCGTGGGAAACTAATTTTTTATTTTTGATTTTCGCTACACATATGATGCACCCGTTGAGGTTTCCCAACAGTAGTATCAGAGCTAAGATTTTCGTGCGAAAAATTATTTTTAAACTGTGTGTGATGAGATTGAATCACGTAGAATCGTTCTACGCGTTCTTATTGCATTTTCACAATGAAGGCAGTGAGGAGGAGGGGCAGCCAGCCCCCATGCGAGGCCAGCCATCCACGGTCAGGCCGCGGCCAGGGCCAGCCCCCAAGGGAGGCTGGTGCAGCCCGCAAGGGCGACAATCGCCCGCGGGCACACCTACTTGCAGCGCGACACCCGCAAAGGGGGCTGGCTGTAGGGCGCCTGCAAGGGGCTGCCACCCGCGACTAGTCTTGCCGCCAACAGGGGCGGCGCCGCCGACTGCAAGGGTGGCAGCCACTTGGCAGGGTGGCTGTCGGCGGGCAAGGGCAGTCGTCGCCTGCGTAGGGGCAGTAGCGGCGGCGGCACAAATGGGGCAAGAGGGTTTAGGGCATCCTTTTGATAAAAGGATGATCATGCCCCTTTAAATTTTAAAAATTTCGAGGACTGTCCTCTCATCTAGAATTATAAAAATACCCTTGATAATTCGATAAATTCTGAGCATGTCCTAATTTCCAAAAAATAATTAATTAAATAGTTTAATTAATTATTATATATATCTAGTAATCCTACATATGATGTGATGTACATGTGATGTATGATGTAGATGGATGATCATGAGCAAGTGTTGTGATATGTGTAATTGTGATTATTATTATTATTATGGCCTATGAGCCTACATTTTTCTCGTTTATTGTTGGGCTTGCGTGCTTGTAATTATTTATAATTACATGGAGAGGTGCAGCGGGAGCGTGGAGGCGACAGCAGGATCCACGATGTCGTGGCGGGAGATCACGACGCATAGTGATGCGACGATCCGACGGAACTGATGATGACGAGATTAACAATCACAGTGCATGGAGATGCGCCAATGCACATATAGATCCTATTATGAGTGATTAGGCTCATTGGCTCGGGCTTAATTATATTAGGTGATAGCTCATGATCATCCAGTGTGGCTTGCATATGTGATGTGTTATACACCTACTATATATATGTATATATATATTTGCATGCGATGTAGATATATATTAAATATGTATGTGTGTGATACGACATATTAGGAGACCAATACAAAAACCCCTCCTAAGATAATATTAAGTTGGTAAGCGTGAGGTAATAAGATTGACATACGTGGCCTTCCATCGTTATATGAAGAAATTGAATCATGACATAGATTGAGTTGGTCGAGTCCCTCGAGGCTCACCTATCTATGTGATCGAGATCTTGCCTATGACATAGAGATGTCACCGGTGACCTGAGGACATGGTATGCTTGGTCGAGTCCCTCGAGGGCATATAATCAAATCAGACTCATCTTGTAACGATGGTGATAACTTAACTGAACGTCATGGTTGGTCGAGTCCCTCGAGACTATGATGATTCAGAGGCCGAACATGACGGAAATCACAAGGAGTTGTGATTGGCAAGAGTTGCCTACCTTTTGGGCTTAGTGTAATTGGTCGAATCCCTCGAGGTTGCACTAAGACGCCAATTGGATCCCAATCCCCACTGGGAGTCTGTCGGAGACTTCCGTCTCACGTGTCGAGGGTATCGCGTGATTCACTAAGAAAATAATGAGAGTACATTAAGATAGAAGTCCACATTTTAATTAATATTTTTTGTAAAATTTGTATGTTATTTAATTTACGCTATATCATGTTTATCGCTTGCAAAACCCCTACGTGGCATACTTGATGCCAACCATCTCATTGGTCCAAAAGCTCCTAATTTGAGAATTATTCTCATGGAAGAGAAAATTTATATGTCCCTAACATGATTGTGCCCACGCTGGAGGAAAGGATAAGCAAGGATGAGGTCGCTCGCTTTGTGAAGTATATAGATAGTCCTAGAGGATAACCTGTGTGTTGATCTTATACTTCAGTCCCTCTCGGATACCTTTTCATAGTTCATTATTAACTTTAATATGAACAAGTTTGAGATGACTCTCCATGAACTCCTCAATATGTTGAGGGAAGCTTAGAGTGCCATCAAGAAGGAGAAGTCAATTCTCTACATTGGTGAGACCAAAAAGAAAAGGAAGGCCAGCAAGACCCTTAAGAAGGGCAAGAGCAAAGAAAGACCAGGTAAGTCAAAGGTTGCTAAGAGAGACCCGACAAAGGACAAAGGACGGTGCTTCCACTACGGCCAAGACGGGCATTGGAAGAGGAACTATAAGGACTACCTTGCAGAGAAAGCGAGACAGAAGCTTGGAGAAGCTTCAGGTATATTCATGATCAGTCTCCACTTGTTAGATTTGCATGATAACATATGGGTATTGGATACCGTAAGTGTTTATCATATCTGCAATTCGTTGCATTTTCTAGCAAGACCTAAAAGATTGACTAGAGGTGAGATGGAGCTCAAGATGGGCAATGGAGCAAGAGTTGCTATAGTTGTTGTTAGAGAGGTCACCCTACATCTGCCTGGTGGAGCTATCATTGCATTAGATGCATGTTAATTTGTTCCCTTTATTATCAAAAATATTATTTTTATCTCTTGTTTGACAATTAGTAGATATAAATTAGTTTTTTAAAATAATAGTTGTTCAATAATTATGGATGATGAGATCATCACTAGAGAGACCCTTATAAATTGCTTATATGTGTTAGATGCTTCTCCACATATCATGAATATAAATATGTCTAGGAGGAAAAGAGATGAGGTGAATAATGCATACTTATGGCATTGTAGGCTATGTCATATACATGAGGGAAGGATTTAAAAGTTGCTGAAAGATAGATACTTAGATCCATTTGACTATTAGATATATGCAACTTACGAACCTTACTTTTGTGGGAAGATGATCAACTCTCCTTTTAGTGGAACTGGAGAGAGAGTCACCGAGTTATTGGAACTCATACATAGTGATGTATGTGGTCCCATGTCGACTCAGGCTATAGGTGGTTACTCATACTTCATTACATTCACTGATGATTTCGCTAGGTATGGACACGTGTACTTAATGAAGTACAAATCTGAGGTCTTCGAGAAATTCAGGAAATATAAGAATGAGGTAGAGAACCAAATTGGAGAGAGTATTAAGACTCTTTGATTAGATCGAGGACGAGAGTACTTGAGTACGGAGTTCACCCATTTCCTCAAGGACAATGGGATTCTATCCCAGTGGACACATCCTTATACACCTCAACTCAATGGTGTATCAGAAAAGAGGAATCACACGCTGTTAGACATGTTGTGGTCCATGATGAGTTTCACAAATCTACCTGTCTCATTCTGGGGGTACGCCCTAGAGACTGCAAGTTACCTTTTGAACAAAGTTCCATCAAAGTCGGTAGTGTCTACACCATATGAGATATGGAAAGAAAAGAAGCCTAATTTTAAGATTGTTCAGATTTGGGGCTGTCATGCCCACGTTAGAAGACACAACCCTAATAAGTTGGAATCATGGACAAAATGGTGCACATTCGTGGGATACCCAAAGGAAATTTTGTTGCCAAGAAAGTTGTGTTCCTTGAGAAGGAAAACATTTTTGGTTAAAACAATTGGAGTGAGATAGAATTGAGCGAGGTTGGAGAACCTAGCTCAAGCACCATTCCAGAGCCCGAGTCTATTCAGGTACCTGACTCACAAATTCTAATTTTATGTAGGTCCAGTAGAGTATCTCACCCTCCAGAAAGATATGTGGGACATATTAGTGGAGATGACTCTTAGGATGTTGATCCTCAGACCTACGAGGAGGCTATTATGAGTATAGACTCCGGGAAGTGGCAAGAAGCCATGAATTCTGAGATGGATTTTATGTACTCTAACAAGGTATGAAACCTTATGGATGCACCTGAGGGTATTGTACCCATCGGCTGCAAATGAATCTTCAAGAAGAAGATCGGAGTGGATAGAAAGGTAGAGACCTATAAAGCAAGGCTGGTAGCTAAAGGATGTCGTCAAAGATAATGAGTTGACTATAACGAACATATACCATTTTGATATCCATCTGACTATAAGATCTGGCAGATGGATGTTAAAACGGCATTCCTCAATGGCAACCTCGAGGAGGAGGTGTATATGATACAACCAGAGGGATTCGTATCTAAAGAGAGTCCAGATAAAGTATGCAGGTTGCTTAGATCCATTTATGGATTAAAATAGGCTTCCGAAAGTTGGCACATAAGATTTGATGAGGTGATAAGATCTTATGACTTTGTTAAGAACGAAGATAAGCCTTGTGTATACAGGAAGGTAAGTGGAAGTGCTATCACCTTCTTGGTTCTATATATGGATGACATCCTAATCATTGGGAATGATGTAGGCATGCTCTCCACAGTAAAGGCTTGGCTATCTAGAAACTTCTCCATGAAAGACTTAGGGGAAGCATCTTATATTTTGGAGATCTGGATTTATAGAGATAGATCCAAGATGATGCTTGGTTTGTCCCAGTTCAGGTACATAGACTCCATTGTCAAAAGGTTTGGCATAGAGAATTCCAATAGAGGTCTTATACCAATAAGACATGGAATATCACTTTTTAGGAGTATATCCCCAAAGACTCCTAAAGAAAGGGCAGACATGTCTTATGCCTCAACGATAGGGTCTATCATGTATGTTATACTATGTACCAGGCCTGATATAGCACATGCCTTGAGTGTCACGAGCAGGTATCAGACAGATCCAGGTTTAAAACACTAGAATGTAGTAAAGTGTATCCTTAAGTACTTGAGAATGACTAATGATCTTTTACTGGTATATGGAGGATGTAGCCTCCAGGTTGAGGGTTACACAAACTCGAGTTTTTAGTCCAATATTGATGATAGCAAGTCTAATTCAGGATATATTTTTACCCTAAATGGAGGAGCAGTAAGCTGAAAGACTTCTGAGCAAGATACTACTGCTGACTCGACCACAGAGGCGGAATACATTGTTGCAGCAGAAGCAGCAAAGGAAGGGGTGTGGATGAAGAAGTTCATCAAGGATTGGGAGTCATACCAAGCATCGTGGAGCTGACTCCCATATATTATTACAGCGATAGGCCAATAACTCTAACAAGGGAACCCAAGTCTCATCAAAATTGTTCTGAGGAGGCTCCATCTGATTAGAGAGATTATGACCTGAAAAGATATAGCAATGGAAAGAGTTCCATCCAAAGATAATATTGCAGATCCACTAATGAAGCCGTTGGCTCAGACTATATTTGTGCGTCACAGGGGTCTAATGGGGATCAGACACATAGGTGATTAGCTTTTGGTCAAGTGGGAGATTGCTAGTTACAGGTGCCCTATAAGCCAATCACGTGAGTGATGGCACGTGTGATACGTTGTGCGATCTTTTTTCTTATAATTAATATTTACATATTCTTACATTATATTATATGTTGTAGATATATTGTGATATCCTTGGTTCTGTGCAATGGGAATCAGATCGTGATGAGATCACGATAATGAGATCGATTCACCTTTAAACACAGATCTTAAATAATCCCGGTCATAGGTTACTCGAGAGGGACCATCCATATGACGGAGGCGGCTGGTCTCATAACCACTTGTGTGGAGACACTAAGGATATAGTACAAGTGCTCATTAGAAAATGAGTTCACTTATTGATCAGCTTATGGAATGTTATATGGTTAATGATACATAATGTCAAACAACGATTCTATAGTCTCAGTTGTGTATCTGGTCCTTAGACTTGAGACACCAAGGATACTTCGTATGAGTACTCCTTTCTTTGATGCCAAACATATAGGTTTAGAAAGTTTCAGATCTGGTATAATTGGTTATCGGGATTAGTAGTCAACCTTACGAAGGTAATTGAGTGTCAATAGAGGATTATCCACTCTCGGTATCACAAGAGGAATATCTCATATGTGCTTGCTCAGACAAATCCTTGGCCAGGATCATTTAAATTGAGAGAGAAATAGTTCTCTGAGAGAATCTGATTAGAGCGAGACTATAACAGATTATGTATGTGGTCTGACAGTACCATGTCCAATATACGGTCTCTGGGATATTAGTTGGATGAGGGATTATAGATACATAGTAATTAAGGACAGACAAGTCCGATGGATTCGATCCCCCTGTACCGTTTGGGGACTATAGCGTAGTGGCCTAGTACGTCCATAGTCGATGAGTCAATTGAATTATTATTGAAGTAATAATTTTCTATATCAGAATGAGTTCTGATGGGAGTGACTCATGGCCAGCTCGGTATTGGGCCTAGAGGGTCACACACATATGGTGGATGTTTCAACGAATAAAGGAATGTATGAAGATCCAATTAGCCCCTATTCTCATTAGATGAGACCCTATGCTGATGGGATCCTTGATTAAAGCCTAATTAGAGACCTAAGGAGATTATTAGATAGAGATCCATTAATGCAAGGTTAGTGGATAATTGGATGGAGATCCAATACCCACTAAGGCAGGAGCCCTAGGGTTTTTGGTGGCTCTCTATAAAGAGGAGGGGAGACTCATGGTTGATAGGCTGCAGCTTTGGCCTCCCCCCTCCTATTCTCCTCCCTCCCTCTATGCAAGAGTTGCGAGATCGGGTTGGAAGAGTTTCGCCGCAAAGATCAATCGTGTAGATACCACTAGAGAGGAGGATGCTTGACCTCCTTCATCTTCTCCATCCGGATCTGGAATACAGGGATATACGATCTCCCTAGGTAAAATCAATCTCTCACACATCGTGGTTTTTCGATTTTTATGATTTTTCTCGTGACCCCAATATTTTGCATAACGATTTGATCTACGTAGGAAATCAGTTGTTTATTTTATATTTTCACTGCGCATGTGATGCACCCGCTGAGATTTCCCAACACTATATACTCGCCCATATGATAGAGGCGGCTGGTCCATAGCCACTTGTGTGGAGACACTAAGGATATAGTACAAGTGCTCATTAGAGAATGAGTTCACTAATTGATTCACTTATGAAATATTATATGGTTGATGATATCGAATGTCAGATAGTGATTCCATAGTCCCAGTTATGTATCAGGTCCTTTGACTTGAGACATCAATGATGTCTTGTATGAGTACTTCTTTCTTTGACGCCCTTACAGGTTTAAAAAGTTTTAGATCTGGTACAACTAGTTATCGGGATTAGTAGCCAACCTTACGAAGGTAATTGAGTGTCAATAGAGGATCATCTACTCTCGGTATCATGAGAGGAATATCTCATATGTGCTTGTTCAGACAAATCACTAGCCAGGGTCATTCGGATTGAGAGAGAAAGAGTTCTCCGGTAGAATCTGATTATAGCAAGGCAAACTGATTCTGTATGTGACATGACAGTACCATGTCCAATATACGGTCTTTGGGATATTAGTTGGATGAGGAATTATAGATACATGGTAATTGTGGATAGACAGGTCCGATAGACTCGATCCCCCCTGTACCGTCTAGGGACTATGGTGTAGTGGCCTAGTATATCCATAGTCGATTAGTCGAGTGAATTATTATGAGGATAATAATTCACTATATCAGAAGGAGTTATGATGAGAGTGACTCACGACCAGCTTGGTATCGAGCCTAGAGGGTCACACACATATGGTGGATGCTTCAACGAATAGAGGATTGGATGAAGATCCAATTAGTCTCTATTCTCATTAGATGAGACCCTATGCTGATGGACTCTTTGATTGAGGCCCAATTAAAGGCCTAATGAGATTATTATATAGAGATCCTATAATGCAAGGTTAGTGGGTAATTGGATGGAGATCCAATACCCACTAAGGCATGAGCCCTAGGTTTTTGGTGGCTCTCTATAAATATGAGAGGAGACTCGTGGTTGATAGGCTGCAGCTCTGGCCTCCTTTTCCTATTCTCCTCCCTCCCTTTGTGCAAGAGTTGCAAGATCAAATTGGAGGAGTTTCGCTGCAGAGATCCATCATGTGGATACCGCTAAAGAGGAGGACGCTTGACCTCCTTCATCCTCTTCATCCGGATTTAGAAATACATGGATATACGATCTCCCTAGGTAAAATCAATCTCTTACACATCGTGATTTTTTATTTTTATGAATTTCTCACAACCCTAATCTTTTGCACGACGATTTGATCTGTATAGAAAACTGATTTTTTATTTTGATTTATGCTACGCATGTGATGCTCCTACTGATGTTTCCCAACAGAAACACTAGAGGAAATTAGAAAGGAAAATGTCATACTTCAACAAACTTTAGAAAAATTTAAAAGAGGAAAATAAATCTCTAAACATGATCCTTGCCAATAAGGGTCATGTTCATAGGAAAGATGATATTGGGTTTATGGGTAACACTCAACAAAAGTCAACTATCTTTGTTAGAGGGCATACATTAAACTCTTCACCTAAATTTAAATATAATTTTTGTAGTAGATTAGGACATTTTACTTACAAGTGTTCATTTAGAAAGTATAGTCCACATAAGTTGATTTGGGTTCCTAAAGGAACCATAAATAATATAATACCCTTAGTTAAATTAGGTAGAGCTTTTCATGAGAGACCCAAAATCAAATGGGTACCTAAATCAAAATAATCTTTCTTATAGGTTTGTCTCTAAACAAAGGTTAGGAGCACAACATGATACCTTGATAGTGGATGCTCAAGGCATATGACCAGATATCCAACTTATTTTTCTAAGCTCACTAGCCTAAATGAAGGAGTTGTCACCTTCGAAGACAACAACAAGGGAAAAATCATTGGGAAAGGAACCATAGGTAACAAATCAAACATTTTGATTGAATATGTCCTATTGTTTGATGGTTTGAAACATACTAAATATTAACCATTTGTGTGATAAAGGACATATTGTTAAATTTGAATCTAATATTTGTATAATTAAAATCTCATACAAAAATAAATTTATGATTGCCTTAAGAAATAAAAATGTGTATACTATTGACATTAATTTTTTTTGTGATAAAATATGTTTTTCGACTTTAAATGATGATGTTTAGGTTTGTCATAGGAGACGAGGTCATGCTAGCATGAAACTACTAAATCAAATCTCAACTAAAGATTTAGTAAGAGGATTACCTAATATTAAGTTCGTCAAAGATAAAGTTTGTGATGCTTACCAAATAGGAAAGCAAGTAAAAAATAGTTTGAAGTCAAAAAATCAAATAAGCACCTCTAGGCTACTACAATTAATCCATATCGATTTATTTGGACCAACTTATACTACAGGAGGTAGCAAAATAAAAAAGATTTTATGATTTCATTTATACGTAGTGATCATGGTGGTGAATTCTAAAATCATGATTTTTAAACTTTTTGTAAGTCAAATGGGTATAACCATAATTTTTCTACTCTTAGAAATCTATAATAAAATGGAGTAGTGAAAAAAAAAGGAGCTTACAAGAAATGGCTAGAACTATGTTAAACGAACATAGCCTACCCAAATATTTTTTTGGTCGAAGCTGTTAACACAACATACTATGTCATGAATAAGGTACTCATAAAACTATTACTTTCTAAAACTCCTTATGAATTATGGAATAATAAAAAATCTAATATTTTGTATTTTAAAGTGTTTGGTTGTAAATATTTTATTTTGAATGAAAAAGATGACTTAGAAAAGTTGGATGCAAAATCGGATGAAGGTATATTTCTTAATTATTCCTCAATGTCAAAAGCTTATCGTATCTTTAAACAAAGAACTATAGTAATTGAGGAACACATCCATATTATTTTTAATGAGGTTCTCGAATTGAAGAAAATTTATTTTGATGATGATTTTGATTTTGGTACTTTAAATTTAAATGATAAGTCTCATCTCCAAAACAACTTGGATGCATCTACTTCCAAGGAATCATTACCCAAGGAATGTAAGTATATAGATGTTCATCCTAATGAGCTAATAATATGAGATACATCAAAAGATATTCAAACTCATTCGTCATTTAAAATTTTTTATGCTAATGCTGCATTTTTATCTCAAATTGAATTAAAATACATTCAGGAAGCTCTAAAAGATAATTCTTCGGTTATTGCAATGCATGAAGAGTTGAACTAATTTGAGAGAAATGAGGTGTGGAAGCTTGTTCCTAGACCTAGTGACCATTTAGTAATTTGTACTAAGTGGGTCTTTAGAAATAAACAAGATGAACTTGGTATCGTAGTTCGAAATAAGGCTAGATTAGTGGTCAAAGGTTTCAACCAAGAAGAAGGTATTGATTATAAAGAAATTTTTGCTCCTGGAGCTAGACTTGAAGCCATAAGGATGCTCGTTGTCTATGCTTCCTTTAAAAAATTTAAATTATTTCAAATGGATGCAAAATTATTTTTTTTAATGAGTTCATTTTGGAAGAAGTTTATATTGAACAACCACTTGGCTTTAAAAATGATCTTTTTCTAAATCATATTTTTAAATTATCTAAGGTTCTTTATGGATTGAAGCAAGCCCTTATGGCTTGGTATGAGAGACTTAGCTCTTTTCTTATTCAAAATAATTTTTTGAAAGGCAAAGTCGATACCATATTATTTATTAAGCAGTTTGAAAATAATTTTCTCATTATTCAAATTTATATTGATGATATTATTTTTGGTTCTACTAATGAATCTTTATCTAAATCTTTCACCAAAAGTATGAGTTAAGAATTTGAAATGAGTTTAATGGACGACCTAATCTTTTTCTTCGGACTACAAATTAAATAATTAGATGATGGTATTATCATAAGTCAAACTAAGTATATTTTAGATTTGTTAAAACGATTTAATATGGATAGTGCTAAAGCTATAAATACATTTATGAGCACACTCTACAAAATTAGATTTAGACAATAAAGGTGAAGGCTTTAATAAAAAAAACTTATAGAGGAAGGATAGGTAGTTTGCTATATCTAACCGTAGCTAGATCAGATATTATATTTATTATTGCCCTATGTGCAAGATTTAAGTTCAATCCTAAACAATCTTAATACAAGGCAGTTAAAAGAATATTTAGATACTTCACATCTAAGATTATGGTATCCAAAATCTGTAAATTTTGATTTAATTGCTTATACTGATGTCGACTGTGGAGGATGTAGGATAGATAGAAAAAGTACCTCTGGAACCTATCAATTTCTAGGTCATGCACTAGTCTCTTGGTCTTCTAAGAAGCAAAATATTATCGCTTTATCCACAGCTAAAGCTAAATATGTTGCGATAGGTGCATGTTGTGTACAAATAATATGGATGAAAAATACTTTACAAGATTATAGACTTTATTTTAAAGACATCCATATAAAGTGTGACAACACGAGTGCAATATGCCTATAAAACAAAATCATATTCAATATTCATGAATCAAGCATATTAAGATTAGGCATCATTTTACTAAAGATCATGTATATAACCATAATATTTTTAGAATTTATTGATACAAAATATCAATTAGTTGATATCTTTATAAAGCCATTGAATGGAGAATAATTTAATTTTATTAGGAGAGATATAGACATGTTGAATCTACCAAATGAATGAACTCTTTACATATATATTTGATCATTATCTTGGTTTCTCGACTTAAGTTTTTTCTTTTGAATCAAAATCATTTCTTAATAATTTTTCTTCGAGCTATTTAAAAAATGAGAGAATTATCGAAATGATTTATATTTTTCATGACTTGATCTTTTATTTTTCATGTGATGAAAATTTTTTCCACCATTAAATCCTTCCCTTCCCTTCCCTTTCTTTTTGAAAATGATAAAGGGGGAGAAAAACTTACAAACTTACATATCCCAAAAGAAAAGACAAAACTTGCATGTTGCACTTTTCTCCTTTTTGTTGATGACAAAAGGGGAGAAGTTATGATGATCTAAGAATGTTCAAATATAAGTTGAGCATTTCTTTTTTGTATGACAAAGGGGGAGAAATAACATAATTGATGACATAAGAGAAGATGAATGATGTTATATTGTATGATTGATGCCAAATGATATGATGTGTGAAATGAATGGTGTAATGTTTAAAATTTTATTCTGAAAATTTTATCATGTATAGTCTCACGAATGATTAAATTGTAAAAATTTTAAGATTGTCAAAATGCTATACTTGAATTCAAAGGTGATGTGTTCATTTGAACTCAAGTTGCTTTATTTATGTCATATGGATAGGGAAGAGTTAATGTTAACTCCGTCATCAATTAGTTGTCATCATCAAAAAGGAGAAATTTGTTAAATCTCAAATTTTGATGATTAAACCAATTAGTGTGTTTGTAACCTATATGTTAGTGATAAGTGATGTAGGATTAACTACGATCGAGAAAAGGTAAAATAATTATGGAATAATCTATCGTTAGGCTAGAGTCAAGGTCGGGAGCTCGCTGAGAGTCAATCGGGGTTCGGACGATGTGGTCCGGAGCTCGTCGAGAGTTCGCTATAGGTCGGCCGGGGTTCTAACGATGTGGTCGGGAGCTCATTGAAAGTTTGCCAAAAGTTGGCTGAGGTTCAGACGTTGTTGTCGGGAGCTCACTGAGTGTTCTCTAGAGATTTGTCGGGAAATTCGTTAGGAGTACGCCGACAAGTTATCGAGAGTTCATCAGAAGCTTACCGGAAGGATGCTGGGAGTTCGTCGAGAGTTTGCCAAAGGAGATCGGGAGCTCATCGAGGGTTCACCAGAAGGATGCCAGGAGTTCACCGAGAGATCAATTAACAACCTATCACGGATTTGACTGGTTTTGCCTAAGTCGTGGGGCACCCTTGCGTGTCCGTCTCCAAAGGTCAGCCTCGCCAAAACCTCCTAAGGTCCCGTAGAACCCACAAAAGAGAAAAACGGGTTAGATGAAGCATTTCCCATGGGATCCACAAGCAACCACTTTAGAAAACACTTTATATAACCGAAACAAATTACAACCATGGACTTTACAAGTTCTAAACAGTTACACACAAAGGATCAAGGTTCATTACAGACCAAAGTCCCTACAAGTACCTACATGACACTACTCGGATTTACAAACTGAAATCAGCCACAAAGGCTAACAAAACTAGGGCATTACCAAGCCCACTGCAAGCTCGCTACTTGTTGTACAAAGAATGTACAAATATCGAAGGACACAGACAAACATGAGCATTACATCGAACACCTTGTTTATATTTTTGTTTGTGAGATTCTCCCCACGTATTCCTTCGACGTCCTTATCAAAGCCACTATAGATGTTGCATCTCCTCGCCTTCTGTTGAATCTTTAATCTTCTGCTTTAGCTGCAACACACCCCTTAGCTCCCAACTACTATCTGTCGCTGTTGTTGAGTAGTCGAACTCTGATCCACCATGCTGCTTCAACTCGCCAATGACTGACTCTTATGTGGGGTTGGCTGAGTTGTGCTGATCCTTGTTGATTTCTATGGATCTTTCTGGTAAAGGAAAAGACCTTCCTTTGATATGAACCAGTATTGCAATAGTCTCATGTTGCTTAAACTGGATGGATGCTTGTTAGAGCTTTAACGAGCATTGTTTCTCAAACTTTGAAGTTTTTGAGGTCCTTCCTCCACAAGATTCTCTCATTGATCCTTCTTCAACTTTAGCTGTCACTTTCAAGTAGGTTCGCATCACTTCCACTTTTGATTGGCATTCTATTAGGAAATGAAGTGGACAATCTGCTCTCAGTAGCACTGATCACCAACGATGAGGATTTGATAACTATTGTCTTCCATTAGCTTTCCTCGAATGGTCATTGAACTTGTGTAGAGCTCCTCTACTGGATAAATAAGATAATCGGGATACTAAGTTTCGCCCATTCTCTTTGAGTTAAGAAGGTAAATGTTACTTGATTTCGCCCGCCTCCTCGAGGTATGAGAACTGGGGTACTCGATTTCGCCCACTCTCTTGAGTTGAGAAGACAAAGGTTACTTGATTTTACCCACTTTCTCAAAGTCGTACTTCATGCATCGAGCTAGTTACTAGCATTTTGCCTGTTCTTTACTCATAATTTTGAAGTACTTGAATTGTTTGCACTCCTTGCGTTGAGTTAGCTACTGTAATTTGTCTTCCCACTGCCATCAAACTTCTGGAGTGCAAGAAGTTTTGCCCGAAAAGAGCAAAAGTTTACCCCAACTTGGAGTAAATCTTTGATAGTTTTGGTCGCCTCTGGGATTGTACCATCTTCTCCATCATCTTTGTCGCCTACTCCTCTGAGTAGAAAAGGTACAACACTACATACTGCCTACTTCAATTCTTGGTCGAGCACTCCTACATCAACCCAAAGTCCCTCACTTTCAGCTATTTTGATGAGAAGCCCATCGACACTAGTCTTATAAAGTTCCTTGGCCTTTGTTCTTCCGTCCTGTCTTGGTACTTAGAGTTTGCTTCTACATTCTCCACCTCCTCGGCCCTTTTTATGACTAACGCTCTCCCTCCATGAGAGCAAGGGATCAATAACTCCATGAAAGTCTCGCTTCTGCGGTACCATGGCGCTTTGCCAAGCCCATGGCCCTACTATCTATTGCTTTGTATCTATGACCATTTCTTCACGATTGGTAGCTTCGCCTCTGCGGCACTGTGACACTCCTCTGAGTCCACCTCTTTTCTAACTGATGCTTTGCTCTTAGGCAGCTGAGCCCCTCCGGACTCGTCGTCGCTTCCTCGCCCCTTTCGACCACCTACTTCAACACCTCTGTGTCCTCCTAGCAATTCTCCTTGGTCGATGGAAGACAGACTGCAACTGTCATGCATGACCTCTGCCATCTTGTTGCAAGATGTGGTTCGACCACCTGCTTCAACACCTCTATGTTCTCAAAGCAATTTCACTTGGTCGATGGAAAGACAGACTGCAACTCCCATGCATAGCCTCCGCCATCTTGTTATAGGGCTTGCACCGATTTTGTTCTCCTTAGCTTCCTTGGTAGCAACATTCGCTTACTTAGTCTTATCCTCTGACTTGTCGAGCTCCCTTAAGCGAATATGAGCACTGAAGTAGTCCAACTCTCCAACCGCTCCAATTATACCTCTGCATGATCAAGTCCCCTCTATGGGACTCTCTGGTACTTGCACTAGAATTCTCCCTCGGTAGTACATTGCCCCCATATACTGAAAACCAAGGCTTTCATCTGATGCAAGATTCGATACGCATACATGAAAGACCCGCCTTTGCAGTATCATGGCATTCACTCCTTGAATTAATAGTCCTTCTTATCATTGTGTTGTTCACCGAAGTGGAGCTCCCAATAGCTCCTAATCATACCTCTGCATGATCGTGTCCCTCACGGGAAGTCTCCGCATGTGTTGTATTACCACGAACTATGCCACCACGATCCATTGCACATGTGGCTTCCTGGTGACATCTCCATTGTATTCAGATTCTTGTGTGATGAACTCGGACTATAATTTTTTCACGTGTGGCCTCTACTAGCATATCATAGGGCCTCCGCCACCTCTGATTGTGTTCATTCCTTTGGCAATTCACTTTCGCCCATCCATTCTTGGGTCACACCCAGACCAAGCATCGTTGTAGGATAGTCCATCGCCTAGTAGCTCTTGAAGTCTCCAAACTTCACTAAAATTGGTGCATCATTGTTTGGATCCTGGGCCTCTATCCCCCACTAACATAATCTCTGTTGCACACCGCTTTCTTCATGAAAACTCGAATGGCAACAGTGTGTCATATTCTTTAAGAGTATCCGCCTATATGTCCTCTTGCCCCGTGCTAAGGCCTTCTGATCCTAACTTTGCCTCTATAAGTTGAGTCATCTTAGTCCCTCTATCAAATGCTTCTCTAAGATAAGGTGCATGTGCCTCGAAGCTCCCTTCATCTTTGACACCATGCAAAATGAGTCCACCCTATCAGAATAAAGAACCCATGGAATGATATAATCTTACTCTTGCCTCTACAAGAGTTCATGTCCTTGATCTATATCTAAGGAAAATACCGTGCTTCTGCTCCATGTTTTCATCTACTTTGTCGACTCCCTTCATGTGACTTGGATACTTCACCAAGTTCCACCCAAGTTGCTCCGCTCCACGAATTGCATTGAGTTGATGGTGGCCCTCATGCCCACCATTCCATGGGTCAGCCCTCCGTTGAGTTCGATTTTCACATCGACTCTAAGTATGCCTTCATATGATATTGCCATTGTCACTCCCCTACTTGATCTCGTAATGCATCCACCAATACATTACTTTATTTGAGATCATGCAACGACTCCTCGTTGCTTACTTGGTCCATTGAGCTTTGTAGAGATATTATCTTGAGGAACTCTTCCTCAACATGTGCGGCCCGCTGTATACAATTCTCCCTTTGGAGAACCAGGACCTATCCCTCTTGGATATCTATTTTATTGGAGCAACTCTCCTCTTTATATTCTTTCCTCATGGAAGTTTTGGAGACCACAATCCCCTTTTGGACTACTTCATCTTGCTGAACAACTTGTGTCTTGTTCTACCCCCAAAAATGCACTTGCTAGATTGTGACTCTTCGCCAATATAGCCCCCGCTACACCCTTAAGGCCTAGCAATATGTTGAACTTATTGCACACTTCAGTCTCCTACGGACATATTCATTCCATGTCGAAGAGAAAGTTTTAGTGCTCCATGGTATCAAGTTTTGGTCGCCTTGGGATGGCCACAAACACTCCATCGTCCGCATACAAACCCTTGTATAAGTACCAAATTCTTCGAGTTAGCAATTCCCCTCACCTTTGTGAGCTTTACACAACTCTTTCGGTCATTGAGTAACACATCCCACTTTGCATGGTCTCATCTTTTACCAAGCGCCTCACTTGCCTTAAGCACCGTCAAGTTTAGTTGCCAACGTCGAGCCATAGCTTGAACTCAGCCATCCCCAACTTTGTGCACTACACATTCTTTCTAGCTTGCTTGTCCTTATGGTGCCTATCGCATAAAGGGTTGGTCATTCCTCTGAATGCCAATCATGGATGTCCACTCCTCTGAGTAACTCTTTTCCATACATTTCAATGTCTGTTTCCCCCAAATAGTTATGTGCGCTAGCTGCCCTCCACATAGCCCAACTAGGTCCCCCACGTTTATATGGTAAGTGTTTATACGTGTGCTTGTCCCACTCTAATACCAAAATGTCATAGACTTAGCTAGTTTTGCCTAAGTCGTGCGGCACCCTTGCGTGTCCGTCCACAAAGATCAGTCTCCCCGAACTTCTTAGGGTCCCTTAGGAGGTATAAAAGAGAAAATGGGTTAGAGGAAACATTTCCCAAGGGATCCACAAGCAACCACTTTAGAAAATACTTTATATAACCAAAATAAATTACAACCATGGACTTTATAAGCTCTGAACGGTTGCACAAAAAATATCAAGGTCCATTATAGACCAAAGTCCCAACAAATACCTACATGACATAATTCGGATTTACAAGTCAAAACCGGCCACAAAGGCTAACAAAACTAGGGTTGCCAAGCCTACTACAAGCCTGCTACTTACTGTACAAAGAATGTATAAAGACCGAAGGACACAGACAAACATGAGCATTACATCAAACACCTTGTTTATATTTTTTGTCTGTAACAGATCGAACAATAAAGATTGTGTGTTGTAATTATTTGCCGTAAGTATCTTAGTTAGCATCATAATGAGAGTTAGTTTTACTAACTCAATTAAAAGATTATTAGGCCTTAATTGATGCTGATTTGAACTTATTAGAAAGCTCATTTCAGTAACCCAATGATAGGTAAGACACGGTCTTCGAAGACATAGTCTCCAAAGAGACAGTCTTCGAAACTATGTCAGGCTGTGGTATTGGCCAGACTGAGTGATGGTACCACGCAGATATAGTCCCCTAGATTGTGTCAAGCGGTGGTACCGCCCATGCTAGGGTACTACTGCTAGAACACAGTCTCCAAGGGGTAGAAGCTATCAACACCTCAAAAATCCTCAAAAATTTAAATTTTAGCTGTACTTTTGAAGCTATTTAGGGCCTATAAATACTCCTCCCATTCTTGCTTGAGGATGCAAGAAAAGTGAGCAAAAACTTATAAAAAAAGTTGTAATTTCTTGAGAGTTCCCCTTTTTTTCTATGTGTAGTTTCTGTTTAAGGGAGATCTAAGAGAATTGTAAAGGTAATCTCCTAAACTATTAAAAGGAGAATAGAGTTGTAAGAGGGATGTTTGATCTTCACCCATTGAAAAAGATCAGGAGTGGAAGTCGATAGCCTTGAGTGAAGAGGAATCAGGAGTGGACGTAGATCAAGGGGACTGAACCACTATAAAAATATAGTGTGCATCTATTTCTTGCCTTTCATTACTATTGCTCTTGAATTTAATTGCTTATTAACTAGTTCCAAGTTAAAGCACTTCCAATATCAGTTTTCTTCTCATGAAAAAATTTTCAAACCGAAGTTTTTCACTTTGCACTAATTCACCACCCCCACCCCCCCACCTCACCTCTCTCCCTTAGTGCCAACTCAATCCTATCAATAGGCAAGATCTCGAATCACGAAGATAGGTGAGCCTCGAGAGACTCAACCAACTCAACGTTTATCATGATTCAATTCCTTCCTATAACGATGGAAGGCCACGTGAGTCAATCTAATTGTATCACTCTTACCGGCACAATATTATCGTAGGAGGGGGTTTTGTTTAAGTCTCCTAATATGTCATGTCACACACATACATATTTAATATATATCGATATCACATGTATATATATATATATATATATATATATAAGCATCACATGTCACATAGGTATATCACACCGGATGATCATGAACCGTCACCTAATGTGATCAGGTCCGAGCCAGTGGGACCAATCACTCACAATAGCATTTATGTGTGTATCAATGTATCTTCATGCCTAATGATCATTCATCTCGACATCATCAGTTCTGTTGGCTTCTTGACGCATCACCATGCGTCGCGATCACCCGTCTCGGCATCGTGGGTCCCGCTGACACCTGCACGCTCTCATCGTGCCTTTTTGTGTAATTATAATATAATCACAAGCACACGGGCCCGACAATAGATGATAAAAAAAAGAGGCTCACAGGCTCCAAGAATAATAATAATCACTTATACACACATCACAACACATGGTCCATGATCATTTGTCCACGTTATACATCACATGTACATATATAATCATATAGGACTACTAAATAAATAATAATAGTTAATTAAACTTTTTAATTAACTATATTTTTTGAAATACAGGATATATCAAGAATTTCAAGAATTATAAAGGGTATTTTAGGAATTCAAATGAAAGGATAGAACTCAGAATTTCTCAAATTCCGAAGGGAAAAATCATCCTTTTACCAAAAAAAACCTAATCCCCTTTGCCCCCTTCCAACGGGCTGCTGCCACCTCCCTTGCGTAAGCGACAGCACTGCATGTCGTTGGAGGCTGCCCCTACCCGTAGGCGACCTACCCGTAGGTGGCTTGCCTATGGGTGACCGTCCCTACATGCAGTCTAATTGTGGGTGGTCGTCCCTACAGGCGATTGCCCCTGCAAGGGGCCTACGCACAGGTGGCCTCCCTGCAGGCAGTTTGCTCACGAGCACTACCTTCATGACCAAGTGCGCACGCTGCCTCTCTGCAAGCATCTTCAAGTGCAGCAAGAACGCGTAGAACAATTCTACGTGATTCAATCTCATCACATGCAATTTAAAAGTCAATCATTGCCTAGTCAACCTAACTCTGATACCACTATTGGAAAAGCTGGAGAGCATCACATGCATAGTAAAAAAATAAAATAAAATAAGTTTTCCATATTTATACATCATCGTGCAATGATTGGTGTACGAAAAAATCACAAAATAAAAAATTATGAATCATGTGAGATTTGTTACCTAGGGAGAACGTATATCCCTGAACCTTTCAGATCCATTTAGAGAGGATGAAGGAGGTCAGATGTTCTCCTCTCTAGCGGTATCCATAAGGTGGATCGTTGCAGCGATTCTCCTCTGATCACAGCCAAAAGCCCACAACTCTTATGCACTTTCTTACAACTAATGTAGAAGAAGATATGATATCTTCTTCGCTGCCCTCTCACAGCAAGGAGAGGGTGGTCGATTGAGAAGATGTGGGAGGGAGGAGAATAGAATGGGGTGGCCAAAGATGCAACCTATCACCTGTGTTGGTCGCCTTTGCCTCCTATTTATAAAGAGCCTCCAAAAACCCTAATAGATCATGTCTTAGTGTGTATTGGATCTCTATCCAATTACCCATACATATCTCTATCCAATAATCTCAATTTGTCTTCAATTGGGCCACATGAAAGGAGTCCATTAATGTTGAGTCTCATTCAATGACAACAGGGGATAATTAAATAACTTATATCTAATCATTTACTCACTGCAATCATCCACCATATGTGTGTGACCCTCTGGGCTCATATTGAGCTAGCCGTGAGTTCCACCTGCCAGAACTCTTTATGACTCACTAAATTATTATCCCATACTAATTCAATCAACTCATCGAATATGGAAGTACTATGCCACTACGTCATAGTCCCCAAACGGTATAAGGGATCTAATCCATTGGACCTATCTATTCTCATTTATCATGTATCTATAGTCTCTCATCCATCTAATATCCTAAAGACCATATATTGGGTATGATACTGTCATGCCTCATACGGAATCCAAGTCTCGCTTGAATCAGATTCTCCTGAAAAACTCATTTTCTCTCAATTTGAACGACCCTGGTCAGGGATTTGCCTTAACAATAACACACAGGATATTTCTCTCGTGATGTCGAGAGTGGATGATCCTCTACTGATACTCAATTTGCTTTTTATGGCTACCAATCCCGATAACCGACTACACCACATTTGAAACTTTCCAGACCTATAAGTCGGACGTCAAAGAAATGAGTACTGAAATAAAACATCCTTGGTGTCGCAAATCTAAGGACCAAACACACAACTCAGACTACATAATCATGTCTGACATTAGGTATCATTAACCATCTAGCATTTCATAAGCGAATCAATCAATGAACTTATTCTACAATGAGCACTTGTATTATACCCTTAGTGTCCTCACATGAGTGGCTATAAGACCAACCACATTCATCATATGGATGAGTATATAGTACATGGTCTATTCAGTTATCTCGATGTTCCGCTTGAGTAACATATAACCAAGATTATTTAGGGTTTGTGTTTAAAGGCGAATCGATCTCATTACCGTGATCTCGTCACGACCTGATTCTCATTGCATAGATCCAATAACATCATAATATATATGCAACAAGCAACATAAAGTAAAAATATGTCAATAATATATCACACAACGTGTCACACATGTCATCACTCACGTTATTGACTTGTAGGGCACTTATAAACAACACTTGATAAATAGGAAGGGGCCATAAGGCTCATGGGCTAGAGACTTTTTGGTTATGTCATCCTATTTTTCTCTCTACCTCACCTCAGCCAACAGCCCCTATTTTGGGGCGTGTGGACAATAAGAAGGGTCAGCCCCTTCTTGGAGAAAGCGTAGCCCTTTTGGTGCACGCGGAGAGGAAGATCGCGTTGAGATTTGAGGAGCATCGTAGCGCCATCTGCCGTGTGGATCACTGCTAGAGAGAAGGATGTCTGACCTCCTTCATCCACACCTACGGATATGATTTTTCAGGGATATACGATCTCTCTAGGTAAAACATCTAACACACGATGTGTAGTTTTTTTATTTTGTGATTTTTGTGCACCAATCATGGCACAACGATTTGATAAATGTGGGAAACCAATTTTTGTTTCTGTTTTCCACTGCGCGTGTGATGCTCCTTCAGGTTTCCCAATAGCATCTGCATCGATGTTGCACTACTTTGCCTTGTTTTCCTCCTTCGATGCCACTATCCATCTACAGTAGCACTAGAGGGGGAAAAGGATGTAGGTGAAACCACCACCACAACGCCATGCTTAAATCCTCGCACGATTGCTTCATGCAGTGGCATGGAGGATTTGAGGAAGGGAGCAGGATGCAAGAAGGTGGGAGAGATTGTGAGCGAGCTCGACGAAGAGGCAACCTGCTTTGAGTTCTCGAGCTTTAGTCCGCGCGTGAATGACATGTACATCTTGGCCACAATGGCATGATCATCGAGCTCTCGAGCTTTAGTCGGATCAGATGATGAGGATTGATTTTCGCAAAAATGGAGACTCGAATAATACATATCCGATGGTGGAAGAGACAACAAACCCTCATCCTCCTTCCTACTCACCGTATATATCATCATCATCTTTTTGATACTCTCCCCCCACCACCTCCGACATTGGACGAAGTGGCCATTCGATGATTTGAGCGCAACACTATGATGGTGGCCGCACCTCCCCCCTCTTCCTCCTCTAGTGCCCACGCAAATACCTTACCACTTTGCCTCCTCTTCCTCCTCATTATCAATGTTTGGATCGAAATAAACAATGTCGCCCATTGTGCGATTGTTATTGACTACTACGATAATAGTCACCCATGGTGCTCATTGTCTACTATCATCGTTAAAATTATTTTATCTATCATTTTTGTACCATCATTCAAATCTTTTGTTAGTGAAATCGTCGATGATAAAATAAATATGAGTAAATATTTTATTTTTATAATTATAAAAATTTAAATATAAATTTTTTAAGTTTAAATCTAACTAAGAAGATAATACGTAATTAACCCAGTCTATAGATAACGCGTAGCATTTGTTTCGTCTCGGTGACGAATGAGACCCGTCAAATGTGGGGATTGTGAGGAGCGATGAGATGATGCTGATCAGATCTCAGAACTGACCTTATAGCTGATGGAAATTTCTGATTTCAAGACAAAAGAAACGTAACATTCAGGGACACTAAACAAGTTGACCGAATCAATCATGCCAAATTCAAAAGGCCGTGCAAACAATAATAGATTCAACAATAGCAGAACAAATTTGACCGTCATTTCATCCAATTACGTGCAATGAAAACGCATACAAGATGATAATAGACGTTCATTATTTTACAGACAAATGAACCATTGCAGCAATAAGAATTCAACCAGTTTGGCCTTCCTAAAGCATTATATTCACAGCAAAATTGGCAAAAGGATGGTTCCATATTTACAGCAGTATTTACATTATTTACACCCATATGTAGATGATGCAATGGTGGAAATCACCATCTAGATATTGCAAGCAAGGAGATGATAAAGAATAAAACAAATTCAAAATGATCTGAACATCGCGCACGGATTCGAGCAGAATTTTTGTTTGCCATGAAACTTTTCCTTTTTTTCCCTCGGTTTAACTATAGGTTAATCACAGCTAATGGTCTTCCATACACCTTATAAGCGGAAGCTATCGGTAAATTTCCGCAAAGTCAGTTGCTTTGGAGAGAAGAAAGCCATTCTTCTATGTAATTCTTGCCATCTGCAACATTTAAAATGGAAACAGCATCAGAATAAGAACCAAAATAACATATAGCATGCATCTTCTATCTAAATCACCCAGTATGCATCAGGGACAGAACAAAGCCATAGATACGCATTTCTGCTACAAATCTAGCAAAAATCTATCTAATTCAAGCTAAGAAGAAAAAGATTAGTCATGATTAGTTTCCACAAAGTCAGTTGCTTTGGAGAGAAGAATGATATTCTTCTATGTACTTATTCTGCAACAACTAAATTTGAAACAGCATTAGTATAACCATCAATAACATATATCATTTTCAATTGAAATATACTAGTAAAATATAGAACTACTAATGCTAGGAATAAAATTTTAGTCATGAGTTATAACTCCCAAAAAGCCTTAAGCAAGATCCCATGCATTTATAATAATCAAGATTTTCATTAAATTAAAACAAAAATAAAGATATTCAGGGGTACATCAACATTGTACCAAATAGAAAAATATTAGATGCCATTCACAAAAAAGTTTGCAAGAAGAAGAAAAAAAATCAAAAAGTTCTTACAGGAAAAGGTTGAACTACAATGATTGTACTAGTGGTGTATTGGATGTAGTAAGACCCTGTGGAAATTCCAATCTAATTCCGACATGCAAAGAGGTGCACTCGAGCATGGTTAGGAGAAAAAGAACAACATAAACTAAGGTCAGAAACAACAAGAAAGGATGCAGTAACTTCATGAGCACCAAAAAAAATGTTGCCTTTGATGCAATGTAACAGAGGGAAAGGAATGCTGTTTGTGCAACCAAATGGTTCCTGGATTGGTTTATGCTCTTCGAATGAGATCAGCATTTTGACTCACCAGAATGACCGTCATCCATGCGATCGACCGCTCCCAAGACACGGGACTTGGAGCTCTCCGCCTGCTCACTACGACCACGGCCATAGCACGGGACCAAGACGGCGAAGCTGCAGTTCTCCGAGTCGCTGTCGCTCTGGAACTCAGGGTCATGAGGTTCCAACCACCCAATCGACCAATCCGAGTCATCAGACTCGGACCCCGACATGCATCCGCCATCCGAGGGCACAAGGACGATGTCATACTCTTTATCGATCCGCCGCTCCTCCCGGCTCTGCCGCTTCTTCTTAATTCTCCTCGAACTGGTTCTTATTCCGGCCCCATTAGCAGATGGAAATCTCAAGTAATCCTGCTCCCTAAATCCCGAAGGCAATTCGGGAGAGGAAATTAGGGACGGATTGGGGGATTCCTGATCTTTCCCACCCCAGATCCAGAAGGAGAAACTCGTAAAAGACACCGACATTTTTCTCTTGGTTCGCCCAAACTAAGAGAGGACACCTTTCGGAGAACTCGACCATCAAAAGACCAATATTTTTGGCCGAAGAAAGATCAAAATCAATGACCATCCAACAAATAAATTCGTTAGGATCAGAAAAATCTGATATTTTTTTTTCTCACGCTAACCATCAACAAAATCGAAATCTTCTGAACAATACCAATCGAAACAAGAATAAATATGAATCCACAAAAGATCTTCTTCCGAATAGAACAAGAATAAATATAAATCCACAAAGTATTGGAAATAGAACTCCTAAAGAAACTGCAAGAGATGCGTCTCGGAAAAGAAATCCAAATCAAAAAGCAAGCTTTATTGTGTGCTGCTTAGAGTCACAATCCCACATGAGGATAAGAGCCGCGGACGGAGAGAGATTAGGAGGGAGGGAGGGAGGGAGAGAGAGAGAAAGAGAGAGAGAGAGGCTAGCGATTGAAGTGGGGTGCGATTCCCCACCGCGTCGTCGTCGTCGTCCGCTAGTTTATAGCTCTCTGACCGTGGCTTATCCCCGAGAACGCGCTTCCCTCGTGATCGCACCCGTCGAATAAGCGGGCCCTCCAAGGCTGCACGAATCTGGAAGGTGGACTACATCGTTTCCCGTGGAGTCGCGCGTATACGACCATATGCGACGCTCTTTCGTCCGTCCGATAATGAGATCAACGGTAGATCTGTGATGAGGCCGACGCAATGTATATATTTAGTAGGATTGCCGGTCCCATCACTGCGTACAATTGCGACGCAAGGAACCGCCACGTCGGCGCCACGCCGAACGTTATTCAAAACGAAGACCAATACTTCAACTACCAATTTTTAGATTACCCGAACAGCCGCCCAACTTTTGATTGGAAAACACGGCGGTATATTAGTACGGCTCTCTGACCGCGGCTTATCCCAGAAAACGCCGCTCCCCCGGTGATCTCTCGCGCCCAATCAGCGGGTCCCATGTAGAGCACACGAAAGGTGGACGAGATAGTATTCGGTGGAGTCGCGCAGATACGACCATATGCGACGATATTTCGACCGTTTGATTTTTTAGATCAACGGTTCACTGTGGTGGGACCGAAGTGGCTATTTTTAATTGATTGCCCATCCAATCACTGCTTAGAATTGCGACGCAAGGAACTGCCACGTCGGCGCTTCCCGTAACGTTAATACAGAAATAAGATAAATATTTTCGCTACTTATTCGGTGTCACCCGATTCCCTGCCCGCCTTTGTTCGGCAGTAGCGTGGCTTGGTCTGTGGGGCCCATACGAAGCAATCACGGTAACGTCGAGGATGAGTTGGTATTCCGCTTAAACGTTTCACCCGAGAACAAGATAAACTCTTTAGCTATTCATTTCCCGATCACCATCTCACGTGCCCGCTTTTTTATTGGTCAAAGCAATAGCTTCTCGTGTGGGGGCTGCACGGGGAGACAGGGAGGTAAACACGACGGTAAGTAAGAATTAGAACACCCGGTCCCACCCAAGAACAAAATCGGCGCTTTGCTTACCCAATTTCGGTTCACCCGTCTGACAAGTCCACCACTCAGTGGCTTCGCTGTGGGGCCCACATGAGCAAGCGAGGTATATACAATTGTAAAATAATATACGAATATATTTGAATAGATAGAACAAGTTGACACCCCACTGATCGTAATTACTGGCGATCATTTGCTTTGCAGTTGAATTGGTTCACAATTTCTTTTTTTGAAATTTTTTTTCCTTTGTTCAGGACTATGGGGAATAAAAATCAATATAATTCAAACATTGTTGTAGCTTCTAAGTTATGGATTCTTATCAGCATCTACACACGTTAATGACCAAATCAAAAGAGTTGGGCACATTTATTTGCAAACTAGAGAGTATGCTTGACTCACTGTTTTAGTTTTTCTTTTATGGAATTTGTGGATTTTTCTAGTGCGTTTTCAGTAACTTAATCTTTGTGTTTCTGGTAGCTAAAAGCCTTCTCATGTGTTGGTAGCAAGGAGAAAGTTGCAGTGGAAAAAATTGACAATGATAATATCAATAATTACCTTTATGTTTATGGTGCTCAATGAAATATGATTATCCTAAATTTTCATTTAATTTTTCTTTTCTCCTGGAAATTTTTTTCTTGTTTTCTATGTATTTGTCAATGAATTGAGTGAATGAGTCTGCTTACAGTGAGAACATAATCTGATGCTGTAATCCGTCCTTCAAAATACTTTAAAGGTGAAGCATATGAACATTATTTGATTCCATGCATGAGACAGTCTGATACGCCAAGTTACCTCCATTCTGTGGATGCCTGCGGATTAATGCAGCAGGCAGATTTCTTACGCTGTGATCCTTCATTGCTTTACCAACTCAATGCAAGCCATGTGTCTCCATCTACTGCGTGCAAGAGCTGTCATTCGACCCACTTTTCATGCAAGATTTGCATGGAGAATTCAGTCTCTCTCCCTATAGCTCACCATCAATCACTGAAAGGATGATGGAGAAAGGAAAGAAAACACTTGGTTCTATCCATGATTCTACTATTTGTTATGTTTCTGTCATTTCCCAAGTAAAGAACATAATTCTCAGCCCATCTAACCTCTTCCAATTGATAGGATGATTCATGTTTGCTGTCCAGATGGAGGATTAGAATATTAATCAACTGAAGCTTATAAGTTTTGCAGCTGTGATCTCATCCAGTGTCAAACATTTCACCAAATCTATCTTGAACGTGTTAATAGCTGTTGGCGCTCCCTCAGCCAAGAAAGAAATGAAAATTTATAGTATAAGATGTGGCATTTAGAAGACAAATTATTAGTGTCAGAAATAATCACCGACCGACCCGATCTGATATATATGATTTGCAATAATCACCAATCGGACTGAATTCTTTGTGTCTTGCTCCATCAAGTAAACTCGCTTAAGCTAACGAATCATATAAAACTATATTGCGGACGTATTTAATAATATTTTTTTTTTTAATACTTAAAGCCAATTAAAATAACGAATATCAAGCTCAGAGGTAACCGAATTGCATAGGTTCATATCAACAGTAGTTTTTTCAAACATTATGATGTCTTCTTGACTTTAATTATATGAGAGGTTGAAACATAATATTAACTACAATAATATTAAATCAATAATTTAGTCAAAATCAACTCAATTTAGCTTTTTAGAGTCTTTATAAAATGCTATGTGATTCATGAGAACCTGAATTTTGCAGACTCCACCACCCACTATACATTGCAGTCATACAACAACATACTGGAGTATTAAAAGGTAGTGAACAAAATATATACATGCATAGAAATTTCTTGAAAATTTGTCATGACCTGTTTTGGCATGATGGATGAAACTAGAGTTTTCGTATGGACGGTGCAAAGAGTTTTTTTTTTTTTTTGCTTTTATATTTCAAAAACAAGCAATAAAATAAATGATGATTTACTACCATGAGATTATATTTTGTCCCACAAATTTTAGTTCTAATGACAAAACATATGAGCAACATACTTTGTTTTTAGAATTCTCCTCCTTATGTTCTTCAATACCGTCCTATTAATAGTTCCTCTTATCGATTTGATGTGACGAACCCAAAAAATAATTTCTTAGTTTAAAGAATAACACATGAATTTTTAAATTACTATACCGCCCTCAAGCATCAGTAGAAGCAGATCCTCATTCGTGGGCATTGAGATAATTTCATATCATTTGAATTTGGATTTAGTGGGAAAACTTCAATTAAATATAGTAATTCGTATGAGAGCCATTATCGTCATTTGGATCCTTTGAACACGAAATAAATAGAGACCAAGTGCTGACGTGCCGCCCGTTCCGGTCCTTATTTTTCGAATGCTTTGAGCGTGCGCTCTTACATTCCGGTCGGGAAGTGAAGAGGGGTGAACACGCGAAGCCCTAATTCCCAGTCTCATTCCCCCTCATTTCCCACTCCTTCGAAGGTGACGATCAACTCGTAAAACGTTTTCGTCCCTGTGGTTTCTCTTCCGGTCTGATATCATGCCTCTTCGCTCGTAGGTGTTCGAGGTATCTCGAGGTCTCTTGGCTCGTGATCCTGTCAATGATGGAGAGCTCGGAGGAGGTCAAGGCGTTGCACAAGGACTGCGTCAAGGTCGCCGTCAACGTCCGGCCGCTCGTCACAACGGAGCTCCTCATGGGCTGCACCGATTGCGTCACCGTCGTTCCTGGGGAACCCCAGGTCTTGATTTCGCAAACCATGAACTTCACGTTCTTGCGAGAGAAAAGTTCTATTTTTGTTTGTGTCATTGCCTGAGAAAAGTAGGTAGGATGTGTTTTTTTCCCAAGTTCTGGTGGTGAATAAGTAGCTTTGTGATGGACCGCTGTATTTCCAGAATATTTCGTGGTTTTCTAATGGTGGCCCTCCTCCCTCTATGTTCTTTTTAGTTGGTCTGTGCTACACTTCCTATAAAGGTTTCACCTTTTCCGCTAGGTAGAGGTGGTCTTAACTGGCGCTGATTCTAATCCTAATTTTGAATCCTAGCAGCAGAGCTTCTTTAGGATTGTATGGTCAAGTTTCATGATAACACCAATAACTGCTGATCCTACTCTGTGCAACATACAGGTTCATATAGGAGCACATGCATTTACATTCGATCATGTTTATGGGAGTTCAGGATCTCTCTCTTCCTCCATTTTTGAAGAATGTGTTGTACCTTTAATTGATGCACTATTTCATGGATATAACGCCACCATTTTTGCATATGGACAGGTAGTTTGTTATATTTCTAATTCCACTTTTGATCCATTTTTGATGTTTCTTCACCTTGTTCTGACGTGATTTTTGATTGTTTTGTCTACAGACAGGTTCAGGCAAGACCTACACAATGGGAACTAACTATGCAGGCGAAGGTGATAGTGGGGGTATTATACCAGAAGTAATGGACATGATATTTAGAAAGATTGATGCCATGAAGGACACAACAGAATTTTTAGTTCGAGTATCCTTTATTGAGGTATGTCAGAATTGGTCCTTTTCTTTCACCATTTGATTTCTCCTCCATGTATCGGTTAACTTGACCTTTCACCAGTCTCAGCCTTGATTTGTCTACCAATTACAAAGAAAAAACAGTATTGGTTATTTGGTTTCATGTAATACTGTGACCTGTTGCACCTCATTTGCAGTGCTTTCTTCAAATAGGAAGACACCTCATTGGTCTTCTCACTGAGTTATTTTCTAAAATTTTGTTTTTCACTATGCAGATATTTAAGGAGGAAGTCTTTGATTTGTTAGATCCACAATCTCGAACTGATGGGACTTCTGTAGTCAAGCCAGCAGTGCCTAGAGCTCCGATACAAATTAGAGAGACAGCAAATGGTGGGATAACCCTTGCTGGTGTTACTGAAGTTGAAGTAAAGTCGAAGGAGGAGATGGCATCTTATCTAACTCGTGGGGCCATTTGTCGTGCAACTGGAAGTACAAATATGAATAACCAATCAAGGTTGGATTTTATCAAACAACTTTATGACCAATCATTTCATGTATCAGTTAGACCATTTTTGGTTGGACTTGTGTTATGCATGAGACTGTTCTGGCTGGTACAAGCCAGTCATATTGTCAAAATTGTATCAGTCCACCATTGGGATGGTACAAGACCCATAATGGTATATGGGTTGCCTGATACAGTATGCTTGGTACAACACTCCATGCTCAATACCAATTTGCAAATATTAGTTGGCACATCCTATATGCATTTTTTTAAAATTTAAATAGCAGATGATTTTTGAAGCAATGCTATGTAATTTGTCTTACCTCTTGGTTAACAAAATCTATATACCATCAAGAACTATAATAATTGAGTTAAGTATTCTTTGGTGAATCTAGTCATGTACAACTTCATAGGATTTCCATTAATCCATTTTAAATTTGTAAATAGGGTGATGATTTTTTCCTTCGTCATCCATGCATGGTTCATACTTCTTTGTGAACTTGTGGTGGCAATTTTATGCTTGATGCAATGAATTAGCAGTAGAACATAATGAGGAGGATGACTTCATATTGCTTGTGTGCTTTGTTTAGAGGTCCTATCCTTTCAGATTCTTATCTAGGTTTGGCATGTTGTGAGATGATTTAACATATCATATCAACATTGCTTGCCAACATTCATCATGATGTTTTATAAGATACCCAATAGCATAAGAAAATTTTCTAGGAATTACTATTTTTATTCAAGAGCCAATCATTAGAATGTATTTTCATAATACATGGTGCCATTTGGACTAGCACATCAATAGTTGTTCATCTTATGAAACTTTATCAGGAATAAAATAATAGGAAATTTGTGGCTGAATGTATGGAAGCGATTAAACTACTTAACTTGTCCTATTTAAACAAGAATATATATATATATATATATATATATATATATATATATATATATATATATATATATATATATATATATATATATATATATACATACATACATACATATGTATATATGTATATGTATATACATATACATGCATACATACATTTATTTTGAACTTCTCGTGGAGCCATAAGCTCATTGAGGACGGGGTTGGTTATTAGGGACAAAATGTTCCTTATGGATTTATGTTGAAATCCTTATCATATTGCTCCTATTTGTTTTATATACAATTTTATATTATTTTTCCTTTTGCTGTGTTCTCTGTTATGTAGTCGTTCACATGCCATTTTCACAATATATGTGGAGCAAAAGAAAGTCGATAGTGGATCTTGTAGTGGGATGGGTAACAATGAAGCAGCTGGGGAGGACATATTGTTCGCAAAGTTTCACCTAGTGGATCTTGCTGGTTCTGAACGTGCAAAACGAACTGGAGCTGATGGAATCCGACTGAAAGAAGGTGATGAAAAATTACTCTTTGCTGATGATTTCTCATTTTAATTTTTAGCCAATAGTTGTAGGTGATTAATTAGTAACAACCTACACAGGCATACACATTAATAGGGGTTTGTTAGCTCTTGGCAACGTTATCAGTGCACTTGGAGATGAGAAAAAGCGAAAAGAAGGGGGACATGTTCCATATCGCGATAGCAAGTTGACTCGTCTCTTGCAGGCATGAAACTTTAACCTTTTATTTTCTTTCTTCACTGGCTACTAGGTGAATGATATTATTGTCGAGTGAGGGATTCTGGTTTTGGAATAGTTCATGGTTTCTCCAGGACCATTCTCGTACATTAGTTTTGGAAAATAGTCATATTAATCTAGGTTTTGCCCTAGTTTTGAATAAATTGTGGACCTGTTTAAAGAAATTATGGTAATCTGTTGGAATGCTTTGTGAACTCTGAGCAGCTATGATGATTGAACCTTTCAAAGTAGAATAAAATAATTTTTATTAGTATGTGGACTTTTTTTTTATTTATATAGTTGTGGCTCTGTTTCATGATTTGTTCTGCCTCACCTATAGTTGAACACTGGGCAACAGTAGATGACGCAACAGTTGCTTGTCTTTGTTTAAGACTTATCATCTTCATTATGTTTGCTAAAGTTAACCTCAAGCATACTTGTGAACAGGCTTCAATAAGCTTAGGAGTCTATGATGTTCCAACTTTCAAGTTGAGATATTGATACTCATTATCCAAGTTTTCATTTAGGATATTGAATGTGTGTATTAATGCATTCTATAAAAGCCTTCTTGTGGGTTCTTATTGGTCACTGATTTGTAGGATTCTCTTGGTGGTAATACCAAAACAGTTATGATAGGTGAGTATCCAAATTGTCCTTTTCCTTTTTGGTTAAATTGTTTTTGTGTCCTTTTGCATCTGATCTGCTGTTAATTATATCTGTGGATAGCTTGCATTAGCCCTGCTGATTCAAATGCAGAGGAGACCATTAACACTCTTAAATATGCCAATCGTGCACGCAATATCCAGAACAAAGCAGTGGTATGCTACTTCATAAACGTAAAGAATTTGTCAATTTAAACTGCATAGTCACTGGAAATAATAATTCACTGCATTTATCAAATTATAGATAAATCGTGACCCAGTGGCTGCTGAGATGCAAAGAATGCGTAGTCAATTAGAGCAATTGCAGGCTGAATTACAGTTTTGTCGTGGTGGAGGTGCACTTTTTGATGAACTTCAGGTACAAAATTTTATCAATACTGCCTAATTGTCGATAGAAATAATAATGATATCTCTTTTAGGTTCTCCGGCATAAAATATCATTGCTTGAGGCGAGCAATGCTGACCTCCACCAGGATCTAAAGGAGCGCCAAGATATCTGTGAGCACTTAAAACAACGTGCTTTTGATGCACAGGTGACCAGTGGATTCTATTTATTACATTTGTATTTATAAAAAATTGTGAAATTAGGACTGTGAAACCTACAACTGCAGTTGTGATCAATTTTATAATATCAATGAATGCTCAAGGTTTTTTGAGTTGCATGCTCAAACAAATATTTTGCTATCTGAAAATTGAAATTGAACTCTTTCAGTAGGTTATCATAATATTGAGACATACACAGTGGATACTGATCTGTTGTGTCTACTTCAATTTATAAGTTGTGGTGCTTGTATTCTGTTATCTCATGGAAATGCTCATCATTTGATCAGGTGGAAAAAGATAAGTTGATTTTGAAGATCGAATCAGCCCGTAGTGGAACGTCCTGGGATGAGATTGATGAAATGGAAAAAATTAAGGTCCACAATGAAAGTTTCTAGTGATTATTTTGTTAAATGTTTGACATCCTGCTTAAATTAATGCAAAATGTGTTTGAACAGGACTTAGATCTTACAAATGGTTATATAAAAAAGATCCAAGAGTTGGAAGCAGAGTTACTACGGGTTCGAAGCTTTTCTCGTCCTTGTGGAAATTATTTGATGAATTGCCCTGCTTTGGTTGATACTGCCTCAGGTTGCGTTGAGAGGACTCTTGATTTTTCCAGTTAAGTACCTGAATACCATCCTCATCAGATTGTTTACATGTTAAACACAGTAACATTAGGTTCCAACAAATAAACTTTTAGCATGGTTCTCTAATTGTTTGCCACTGATGTTCCTTGTGTTATTGAACACTGTTTATTTAATTTGTACAATTGAGCTATGCATTTTTTTCTTTAAAATGAGAGACAGATGCAATGTTTTAAAAAGTGGTATGTAGGTGATCGAGGTACTGCATGGCGAAAATGTGGTATGTAAGTGGATATGTAGAAGCATATGCAGTAGATTTTAGATCAATCAAGAAAATATAATCAAAGGTGTATGTGATTAAAATGCGGAGTGACATTGAGTGATAAGTTGTAAGGTAGACACAAAAATATATGAGATTGCAGTATTATATTGAACATGTTCTATACTTCCAAGAGAATATTAACAGGTAATACAATTTTTATTAAACAGAAGTATTAATAGCACTAATGAAAAAATGTATAGCACATGTGATGGTTGCATATTCTTGCATATGTGGACTGCATATCTGGCATAGCAGTATACCTATATGTGAATATGTTGTGGCTGTATATTGAGTCTAATCAGATCATATAGGTGATCCCATAGACATATGTGACCACATGTGTTCCCTCATAGGAAGGCATATGAAGCCAAACCCCAGATAGAGGCCATATAGGCCCTATGTGATGTGGTCATATGACTGTACTTTATATGCATATGTCGACATCAATGCAGTCTAATGAACAAGATTTCCGAGTCTTGGATAAATGATGGATTAAAGATCATTTGAATCTTTCTAGTAAAGAGCTTCATCCCTTAGCTTGTGGGTGATGTTAAAATGATTGGATCTTTGTTTTAGATGTGTTTGAAATTCAATTTTCCTAAGACAAAAATACTTTTGTTATTTTTTATACCATGTACTAATGTGTAAGAATGCCAATTATTTGTCGAAGAAGCAGTTCAGTTCTATACCTGGACTGGCATTATATATTTTGTTTTTTTATATTTACTGCTACCTGGTGGACTGGTTGTGCAATTGCATTTGTATAAAAAAAATTCATGAAACTACTATTTATGACTAAAATGGAAAATTAGGTATAGAAGAATAATGTTGTCTCTACCAAAATATGTTTTTGCTCATATCATTTACTCTAAGTCTAGGATTTCAGCATAGTTTATTTTCTCTGTCACAAATGCTGCAGTGGAAGTGGAAGAAGATGAAAAGGAGAGGGAACACTCCATGTTACAAGATCAAATTAATAAGGAGCTACGGGAGTTGGACAAACGGCTTGAACAAAAAGAGGTACCTAATTTGATGATGCCAATGTTGATGATTGTCATTATTTTGATGGATTTCACGACGTTCTTTCAAGTCCTACAATTTTTCTGCTAAGCATACATTTCTTCAAACATCATAGGTGCAGGAAGACTTACTATTATGAAGAATATGGGAAATAAATCTCTATTCTTATTGTTAATTATTTTGAATGCAATATTTACATTAGATTATGAGGAAAAGTAACTTTTTTTTTATGTCTCAAGTTTTCTTCTTTAAGTGAATGGATAATCATAGCCAGCAGAGTCAAGGATTCTGTACCTTTTATGTTCCAAATCTAGTTTACTAACATTGTAATGTATTAGCAACTTCTGTGAGTACCTTGGTTCAAGTATTCTTGACAATCTCTAGTTCTGATTCTGCTTCTAAAAGATTGTTAAGACAGGTAAAGTTCTCATGCCTATTGACTTTTTTTTTCCTCATTGAAGGCGGAAATGAAGCAATTTGCAAAATCTGATACAGCATTTCTTAAACAACATTATGAGAAGAAATTATTGGAGCTGGAGCAGGAAAAGAAGTTATTGATGGTAAAATTTTCTTTTTTACTTACTTGGTAGGCTCTTATCAGGCCTTTTCAGACACTTTTTGTAATCACAGAAGGAGATTGAAGATCTTCGGTTCAACCTTTCAAGTCTGTCATCTACTTCTGATGAGAGTGCTGAAAAGCTGAAGGCAGACTATCTCCAAAAACTGAACATGCTTGAAACTCAGGTTTGCTGTTGGAAGATTGCTTGTTAGCGGTTCATTCAGTTACTTATGTATCAATCTAAATAACATATGAAGGTATCTGAGTTGAAGAAGAAGCAAGAGGCACAAGCTCAGTTGTTGAGGCAAAAACAGAAGAGTGATGAAGCAGCTAAAAGGTTGCAGGAAGAAATTCAGAGGATAAAGTCTCAAAAGGTCTGTTTCCGATACATGTAAGCTGCACAAATATATTCCAAATAAATTGAATGCTAATTTTTATTGGCTTGAACAATAGGTTCAATTGCAACATAAAATGAAGCAAGATTCTGAACAGTTTAGGTCTTGGAAGGCTTCACGAGAAAAAGAAGTTCTTCAGGTACTTTGTGGCTTTTGATGCATTTTGCCTCTGATATTGTTGAGCTTTTTACATTTGGTTTGTCAGGCAGATTCTTCGTGGCATAAATTATTCACTTCCTAGAAAGAGAAATATACTGTATAGCAAAGTATTTAAGTGGAATGCATTTTCCAGCTTATTGCTTGAGCTGTGATGAGCTGAAATCTTCTACTGTATTTAAATGCCTAACTTTGTGTAGCTGGTAAATTTCTTATCCATGAGCTTCATGATGTTTTTGGTCCAAATAATTTTCTACATGTGGCAAGTTACTTTATTTTGTAATGTTGTCATCTGGGAGTAAACATCTTCCATATTGTTGGATTACACTTAGAACAAAAAACTAGGATATTATCAGTTTGTTTTACATGTATACTGTTCTGTCCTATGTTTTGTCTGTTTAAATGGAAGTCTATGGTTCTTATTATATTTGAAGGAATGATTTAGAAGATTTTTTATGATTTGTTTCGCTCAGAAGACCTTTTTAATACTGTCCTGTGAGAATGTCATATACGTTGAGTTGAACATTGACATTGGAGACACTTCAACTTACTTTGTGATCAATCCTCTCTTTTATCTAAGCTTAAACAGCAATAGAAGTTTGAACAATCTGTTAATGTTTCTTCCATCGATTTTCTTGATACCTTAAATTGCGTTCCTTCTTTTTTCTTGTGATGCTCTTGTTAATACCGATAAATGTAGGTTCTAGGTCATTGTTCTTCCCTCTACTGCATGGGCATTGAAAGAAACATGTCTTCTTGTTTTTTGAACATAGTACATTTCATTTTTTTCTTGTTTGACTGTATATTATTAATATCTACATCTTGAACATGACATCGGCAATGTTCTTTTCTCTCTCTCTCTCTCTCTCTGTGTATAAATAAATAAATAAATAAATATATATATATATATATATATTCTATGATGGTCTTATTTCAAACCTCTGGATCTCAGAAGCTATTTGTTCTGATAGATTTTGCCATATAATGTCTTTGTTGACAAAATCTAATGTATTCTTTAAGTAGCTTAAGAAAGAAGGTCGAAGGAATGAATATGAAATGCACAAGCTCTTGGCTTTGAATCAGAGGCAAAAAATGGTAATGGTGCACCTTTATAAATAGTCCATGAATTTAGTTTTCTTATTTAAGTAAAAAATTCTAAGTTATTTGGAACCGCTGGAAGGTCTTGCAAAGAAAGACTGAAGAAGCTGCTCTGGCAACCAAAAGACTCAAGGAGCTACTTGAAGTGAAGAAGCCCTCTCGTGAGGCATCTGGTAAGTTTGTCCATTCACGAACTGATATTACCATTTCTTGTCTATTTCTTATCTGACTGAACTCTGCTCATTATCATATTCAGCGACTGGCAATGCAAATGGTCCAGGTATTCAGGTAATATATAATAGAAGAATAAGGTGTTATCTCTTTCTTTCTTTTTTCCCCCTTTTTGTGGAAGTTAATGGTCTTTCTATCATTCGTCTTGTGCAGCCTCGTAATAACACTAATTTAATGCTATATTCATGACCTCTTACAAATTGTTTTGGTGAAGGCATTGGTGCATGCTATAGAGCATGAACTTGAAGTAACATTAAGGGTTCATGAAGTAAGATCAGAGTATGACAGGCAGATGCAAGAGTAAGGCTCGATTCCTATATTATTTTATTTTTATGCTCAGCCTGCATCTGCATCATGGTTAGTATGTTGAATCCATAAGCTAACAAGTTCAGATGTTGCACTTATTGACTGCTGATTTACTTTTGGTTTCAAAAGTACAGCCAGGGTTTATGATGCTATTCATTATGGTTTTTAGATTGCTTATATGAAGAAATAGAGTCTGTTTATACTGAAAACCAGAAGCTTATATGATTTTGCTTAATAAGAAACAACATCATTTTACGACGGTTGAGTTCAAGAAAAGACACTGCTTTTGTTCGTAATTTTGATCCTCTCCAATTAGTTGTAGCTTCATAACTGTCCATCTTCAGAGGCCACCAGACACTGTTGTTCTCAGTGGTCCTGTTGCCATTTTGAATTTGGGCAACTGACCAGAATTACCATCACCCATTAATTATGGAGGTGTGCCAACTATTAATGAAGACAGTAGGTCTTCAATATTTTTTTTAACAAGAAGCTACTAAAATAGAGTGGTCTAATTAGGTGACCTGCATGAGATCCTAAGAGAAGAGAGACAAAAGACATGACAACAGAAGGGATATGAGAAGTGCGGAGCTGGTGCGCGCACACACACACGCTGAATATATATATATATATATATATATATATCTTTTTTGGAGAATCTAACATTTGACTTTGACGTGGTTGGTCTCTAACCAAGAAGATTCAAATTTTACTCCTGGAATTTGTCAGAAGTTTGGTTTAAGTTCTTTGACTGTAGTTTGTTTAAACTTTCTGATTCACTTAAGTTAACCTGAAACTAGATAAGATGTAATTTGTAGTTCACTGTCATCATTAACTTCTATTTATTTTTCTTTGTGCAGGAGAGCTGCCATGGCTAAAGAGGTATTAAGGCTTAAGGAAGAATCTGAAATGCTTAAGCGGAAAATTATAAGGTCTGTTTTGGTTAGTTGTATATGACCTTGTACTTAATTTTCCTAATTTTTGTACTTGAATTTAACCTGACTTGATTGCACATCTTAGTGAAAGTCCTCAGACAATGTCTCCAAGTGCCCGAAATTCAAGAATTTTAGCTCTTGAAAATATGTTGAAAACTTCATCTAGTGCCTTGGTTTCCATGGCTTCACAATTGTCAGAAGCTGAGGAGCGTGAACGAGTTTTTAGTGGCAGAGGACGATGGAATCAAGTCAGATCACTTGCTGAAGCAAAAAATTTAATGAACTATTTGTTTAATTTGGCATCATCGTCAAGGTACTCAAGTGTCTGTATTACACTGATTAACATAATATGAATTCGATGCAAAATCTTTGTAAGAGGAAAACTGAATGCTAATGCATGTGTCATATGTTATTTAGGTCCAGTCAGGTGTCGTTTACTATGCAAGCTATTCAAAGACATAAATCTCCTTTGCTTACCAAACATATCAACTCTTCTGTAGGTGCCAATTGCATGATAAAGAACTGAATTGCAGAGAAAAGGATTCTGAGATAACTGAACTCAAGAACAAGTTGGTGGGACTTAATATATCAAAGAGACAATTGGAAGAACAATTGATGGAAGCACGTAACCAGAAGTTGCAGGTTAATAAGTTATTTCTTTTTATTGGTGAACGATGCACTTTCTTTATATAACATTTTTTCTAGTTGGTGTAGGTTTCTTTTTGTGCAACTTAGGCGTGCTTGGATGACAAGCATTGCATGGAAGACGTTATCTTATTCTGATTTATGTAAACTTTTGACATGGCTAAGTTTTTAGAGTAAGCTTTTCTCCATACCAGACAATCAGAAATTTTGCGTGTACATTAAATATTATATAGTTACCTCTCTGGTGAGCTTTCTTACTCAGATTGTAGATGGCATTATATCAAATTTGACTTGTATTCTTTTCCAAACATTTCATCGGATGAGAATTATCTTCAGTAGTGAGACATAATAATCTCTTAAATTAGTAACAACAATCATATCAAACTTATGTCATCCATTAGGCCGTGGTAGTTATCTTCTGTGAAAGAAGTGAAGAAAATGTTTACTTAGTTCATGTAGCCTAAACTTCAAACTTCTACCAGGTTATAACTTCATACATTATATATCTTGCTTTTATCAGTATCGTGCATTAAAGTGCTTCCTATTTAGCCAATGTTCATGGCCTTGTTTTTATTTTTCTGATCATTAAGCAGAGATTGTCTTATCAGGCATGGTCAATTGAGTAGCTTTACCAATTGCTTCCTATTCAGCCAATGTTCATGGCCTTGTTTTTATTTTTCTGATCATTAAACAGAGTTTGTCGTATCAGGCATAGTCAATTGAGTAGGTTTACCAATTTGTGTACACAATCCAGTAGCCTTCTTGCATCTTCGTGAATCTCTTAAGGTGAACTTTTGTTCACTTTATGGATTGGACCGCTTTTTGTTAATATATTTTTGTTTGTTGTTGATGTTTAAGCTTTCTGATTCATGACTTCAAGTTCATAGATTGTCTCCATGTTTGATGACATTTTCATTTTTATGATGTAAATAGAGATTAACTGCTAAGAGACATAATGAAGATCCTGCTGGAAATTCTGGAACTGATATCTGTGTTTATGAGGATGATGGACCTTCCAATGCTATGCATAAGGTGCTTGCTTCTACTCAGCAGCTCTCATCTGTCACTCGTTTTGCGGTGTTATGGTATTTTCCAGTGGTTTTTTTCATTTATGATGCTTGTCTCCTATTAGTAACTGTTGAGAAGTTTCATTTACTACCTTTTTCTATTGTTAAAGTTATATTGAAATTATATAGCACCCTGCATTTGCCTAGAAGATTTTGTAATCTTATTCTAACATGTTATGGCTGTTAGCATTTATGCACTTCTCTTTAATCAGAGAAGCTGTCCTTCAACATAATTTTTCTTGTCTAAAAAAAATGTCTTATTTGGCAAAGGATCCAAGAGAAACCCAGTGTTACAGTCAAGGTGTTGATAATCTAGATGATATGGATACATCAGAATCTGACATGTCAGATGTGTTCAAGTCAGATGATGAGGCATCAGATGAGTCGCATTCTGATTTGAATGATGAAGACTGGGTACAATCTGGAAAAAAGAACATAAAGAAGCGATTTAGAAACCATCGAAATGGAAAGTCTACAACAGAAGAAAGTCATCCTGTGGAGAACTTATTGTCGGAGGTACCAAATCAAAAGGGAAGGATCAAGGTTGAAAAGGATGGGCTTGATCATTGCTGCTCTTGTTCAAAGGGATCATCTTGTAAGACCATGAGATGTGAGTGCCGAGCTCTTGGCAGTGGTTGCAGCACTAATTGTGGTTGTATTCCTTCAAAATGTACTAACAGAAAAGGTGGATTGATTAATACTGATATGGATGAAATAACCAACTCAGAAGCAGCAGAAAGTGGTGGAAGTCGTTCTTCATTTGATCATGCGGATGATGTGAATGGCATATTGGTATCTGAAGGCACAATGCTTCTGCAGAGTGCCCTGAGCAAGAAAACTGTAGAGAATGATGTACAACTAAGAAAGCCCTTGTCTAATATTGGGAATACTGCGGTATGTATGTTTCTTCAAATTTCTTTCTTTGGTTTGGATGGCCCATAACTAATCCTCATGTTTGCACTTGAGTAATCACTAGCATTATTTTCCATTTTGTCTTGACCCAATATAATATTTCTGCTTGTTTGAAACAATAAGCTTCATTTTACTTGACACTTTTTTTTATCTAATAAACTTAATTTTCTTAAAATTAGGGCAGTGAACACAATTCACTTATCCAGATTTATTATATTTATGTAATCATACTTATTTGTGAACTTATTCTTCTGTCCAAATTATTGCTTATCTGTCTCTATTTTCTTTACTTTTCTTCTTAGACAGTATTAGGCACTTAGACTGTAAGAAGGCTTTGTTTGATTTCTTCTGTCTTTAATATTCTCCATTGGAAACCTATTAAAATTTTGGTTGTCAGTGGTGTGTCTGAAAACACATGGGTATTAATATATGAAATATGAAACCTATTAAATATTTTGGTTTATCTGTAATGTGTCTGAAAACATGGATATTAATGTATGAAATATTAACAATGATGAGCTTATCTGCTATAAGAAAGTCTCATTTTATGCCACTGTTATCTACTCGATTCTTTGCATTCCTATCAAAGACCTAGTTTATAAAGTAGAAGGACAAGAGCTGTTGTTCTTTTGTACATGTATTTTTTATCATTTCAACAGACAATAAAAGAATATTAGGTATCCTTTTATGTTTTATCGTGAGTTACTGCTACTAGGCTCCCTAAGATTATTTGGTAGTTGAACTCCAGGTGTGTATTCTGCAAATAAGTGTGCAAGTTCATGCATTCCCTCGAGTGCCATCATTCATGTTTCAATCATACATAATGCCTCTGAAGTGCTAATTTAAGCATTGTCAACCAGATGAACCCAAATGCAACAAAACCAGGCAGGAGGAAGAAATGGCGTAAATCAACATTTCAGCTTGTTCCAACTGGGCCTTCTCCGTGCTCAATGCTACAAAACAATGAAGCTACAACCATCAGGGAGGATGTTCCCCTAAGATTGCCTCGAGCAATGGATTCTATGGCCCTAGATAATAATCCTCCTTTTGTGGATAGGAATTCCATCGGAGCTGATGAATCTGTGAGCAGCAACAAGGAGATCAGAGGTATTGTTTCCCGGGGATCACCAGTTCGGTTGCGTAAGAAGGCATCTAATGAGAAGGAGAACTATATGATATAATTAGGCGGGTAAGTTTCTGGCTCGGCTCTCCTGTGCTTCCAGTCCTTTCAAAACCTTGTGCTGATTAAATCCGAATTCTACCAATTTCATGGATCTCATGGTTAAAGAAATTTAATAGATTGTAATGATTGTTTGGATCCTGTAATTAGTTCCCAATGGCATTCAAACTTCTCAATAATCAAAATATTCCTGACGAACACAATCTATAATGCCCCATCTATATGAGCTGTCCAACCCAAATATCATTGATTGCAAGACCAAGATGTTTGATCCTTGCAAAATGTAATTTGTAAAAAAAATGCAAATATTATTTTGGTTAACTATATGGATCATTTTCATTGTGTTTGACTTGGAAATCTCGTTGACATTGATCTCTTACATAATGCAATTGATTGCTAGAATATTATCATATTTTTTACTTTGTTCTCCAAACCAAAATCTTGAATGATTCAAGAGAATCTCACGTGACTCACTTCACATGAGAATCCAGCAAAAAATAAAAAAGAACAGGAGTTAGTCGATTTTTGTGTGTTAAATCATTAATGTGGATGGATAAACCGTATCATAGTTACAGTCACATTGCATGCAACAGAACCTCGTGTCTTTATACTGCCATGAGATTTGTAAGCATATCCTGTTCCCGTTCCAACTTTCTTCAGGCTCATCTTTCAAACCGGTTCTTTAAGCTCCTTCCTCCACAAGTTTTTTTTTTATAAGAGGGGATATATGCTATACCTGGATTTTGAGAATTTTATAATTAAATCTAGGTTAAAATTTATCAAGAATATTTTGGTAATTCAGCTTAGACATGATATCCCTCCTAATTAGGTTTGGAATATATTTTGATTAAAAGTGAAGGTGAATATTTAAAGAAAATCTTAATTGGATTAGGAGTATAAATTAAGTTTAATTAATTAGTTTATGACTCTTAAATAGATTAGGGTCATTGTTAGGATTTTACTGGAGAGATAAGACACTCATCCTATAAATATACCATGATCGAGCGAGGTTAGTGGTGGAGTTGCTGGCGATGGAAAAGATAAGCGGATGGTAGGTGATCATCACCTAGTTACCGATAGGGACTCTCTTCTCCCAAGCCATCGTGAGAGTGTGGTCGATTGTGAAGGAGATGTTGATGATAAGAGAGATGAGCGGATGGTAGGCATCACCTAGTCGTTAATAGGAATCCTTAGTTCGTTCTCTCGATGATTCTAATTTCTTATTCTTTTTATACGGTCTTTTGAGTTAATTTTGAAATCATCCCATCTTTCTTATTTTAGTGTATGACATGCTACAATCTTATTTGATTTTCAAGTCGAAAACTCACTACCAGAAGCATGAGAAGATTATGATTCGGTAATCTCGTTAATAGATTCTTCGAGAAAGGACGATTTAGATCTTGGCTAATTTATAGTTTATACCAATAAAATCAAATGATCATATCGTACATGTATATTTTAATGCTCTTAAGGATCACTTCACTTTGATTGTTTGCTCACCCTCGGTAGAAAGAAAACAAAAGAAGAAAGGATGAAAACAAAAAGGTCGACTGTGGGAAGGAGAAGACGAGTTGGGGGAAGTCTAACTGTATGCTTTTTCACGTATCAAAATATATATATTTTTTTTTCACGTACAAAACAAATATATATATATATATATATATATATATATATATATATATATATAATTCATCCCTATGCTTTTATACTCAAAAAAAAATTTAATATCAAAATCTGAAATCAAATAATAATAGATCAAATTTATCATACATACTTTTTGATATTATTCAAAAAGTTTTTATTTGATTTGTGAACGTATCATCGTCGGATTCGAAAACTATAACGATACTGATCTAGAACTAGACTTTGTCTTCTCATCTTTTTCTATCTCCTCCATATGAGATCTTATCCTTTTATAAGGAAGAGCAAAGGATCTACGATAAAAAATTTTGGGAGTTCCTCCCATTAAGATTATCTCCTAAGGAATCATATCATGATTAGACTTTCTTTTTATTGGTTAATAATTGTAATCAGAATTTAATCATATCTATAATATATTTTACATAATTAGATAGGACTACATAATCTAACACCCTTCCACTTGCCCATTAATTAATAAGATATAAAAAATTAAACTTTAAATAAATAAAATAAAATTTTATTTAAAAATAATTTTATTTAATTACATACAAATTTTATAAAATAAACTAATAAGTCTACTAAACATAATACCATATTAATTATAACTATCATTGCGAGTCATAGCGAAGATGTTAGTAGAAATGACATATTAGATATTTTTAATACAATCCAAAATGACACATATAATTTATCTTGTTAGGATAATCTTATTAGCACATTTAATCATAATATGTTTATACATAAATGTGAAGATGTTAGTAGAAATACATAACTATAGTTATGTGCATAAAAATATCAATTATCATGTCTACTCTAACATACATCATCGTATATTTTATTGATTGCTTATAAACTCAATCAAAAGAATATGTTCTTTAATTACTTTAAGTTACAAGTCCTAAGTGAATAGATTAATAATTAATACAATAGAACTTAAGTTTTTAATTGATATTAATTATTGCTAGACTATTTTTCTCTAATCATCAAGTAATTTATATTATTATATTACAATATTACTTACCATTCGTAGAGAAAAAAACTACTATGATATATTATAAAATTTTACAATCGTAAAGCTTGATTAGTGGCCTCATAACATATCACAAAATCAGTTTATATTATTAATAATATAATAATAAAAATATTATTTATATTTTTTGTAAATTATGCCTCTAACTGATATAGATATAAATCATAAATTCGACTTTTTGTTATTGAGGTAATTTACAGAATTAACACTTGAAAAATACTATTATTTTAAGTTAATCTAATTTAATATATGTGAGTATATAATCCTTTCTCTTTTCTAGATATCTTATTAATTTTTTTATAGTATTTTAGTATTTTTATTCATAAGCAACTCTAATATCTATTTAATATTTTAATTATAAAACTGAGATATGATTTGGTATTGGTTTTGAGCATATAATAGACTTTCAATAATTTTTTTTTATTTGATTCTTTTCTAAGTCAGTTTAAAATACTTATTTTGACTAAAATTTTTATATTTTTATTATTTGTTAAACAAAGTTGTATAATAAATCTTTCTAAAACTCGATCAATATATCCTTTCTAAGATAGTCTAGCAATCTTTGAAATCTATCCTTGAATATTTTAATATTAATAACATAAGATATCTCATTCATATCAACTATCTTAAAATTATTAATTTTTTTGTTTTTTGTTCAGTATAATAAACCAAGATCGCTATTGAAAAATAAAATATTATCCATATATAAGACCGATATAATAAGTTTGCTCCCATTGATATTTATATATTATTATTTGGAGGCTTATTTAAAGTCATAAATGAATTTTTAAATTTACATATCAAATTTTATATTTCTTTTATTTTCTCTATGAATCATTTAGGTTAATCCATATAAATCTAGATTCTCATTCAGAAACTTAATTTCATGTCCACATGATGTAACTTACAATTATAATGAGTCATTAATGTCATGATAATTCTTAATGAATTTATTTAAAAATAATAATCTCATTATAATCGATGCATTATTTATGAGTAAAATCTTTGACTACAAGTCTAACCGTTATGTCATTCAATATTGTCCTTTGAGTAATTTTTATATAACAAACTCTTTTATAATTATTATGTAATTCAATGAGTTCTAAAATACCATTTTATCCCATTGATTTTAACTCTACTTTTATTTCATGGTACCACTTTTCAGAATCATTATTTTTTATAACTTATGAACATAATGAGTGATTATTTTGATTCCTATATCATAATCTAATTATTGTATATATACAATATAATCAACAAAAAAGTAGGTCTCATTTTTCTTTGAGATATTATCAAAATTATTAATTATGATTATTTTATAAGTTCATCACGTTAAGAGTTCATCAATATTATTTTAGTATTCATCCTCATCAATTCGTTCAGTGATTTAAGGAATAATAATATCTCGAATATGAAATGATAAAAGAGCATCAATCCATATGTTTTAATATCAAAATTAAATTTAAAAACTTTTCACACCAATTGATTCACTATTTTCTAGGAATCTTACCCAATTTATTTTCATATGATTGAAAATCTTTATCTTTGTAAAATAATTTTAAATATATAAATATCTCTTGGATTTTCTACCCATCTATAACTCAAAATAGTTGAAGTAATTGATTTGCCAGGAACCATTTTAACACATACAAAACCATCCTTAGAGCTTCTTCTTACATCAATTCAGGTATAAAAGAATAACTTATCAAGCTTCTATTATATTACAATTTTACTTTCAACAATCTTATTTTATATGGTATATTTGGTAAAACATATTGAGCACAAAATTCTAGGAAATCTAGCTAAAGAACAAAAATTATGATATGGTTCATCATAATTATCATAAAATTTATCACTCCTATTAGATCTCATAATTTTTAACTTTTCTATCTAATTATCTCTTTACTTCATTTATATAAATTTGAATGTGTAAATAGCCTCAGATCTTAGTCATTTCAATAGGTAGTTTATATAGATGATAAAATAACTCTATCCACTAAAATATGAAGTATAAAGTGACTCGAAAGTTCATAAAACTATATTATATTCCAATATTTGATTACAAGATTGTTGTAAACTCAATATCTATATTAATTTTGTATAGATCATTGTATTCAAAAGTTAAATTTTATTGAATTATAAATATATTGAGTTTATAACCACCAAAAGAGAAACAATATCCTGATAATTCTATATAACGAACTTAAATTTCTAAAATTGTACGAACATAATAAGCATCCTTAAGATCCATCAAATGAATTATCCCTATGTATAGGCGATAGGTATTAATTACTATTGCTTTCGCTTTAAGATCTATTTAATAAATACCAAATTTTATTGAATCATAAATATATTGAGTTTGCAAGCAGGGAAACAACATCCTAATAATTTCAAATAATGAACCTAAATTTCTAGAATTGATAATATATACATCAAAATCAATCTATTAAATATTAGAAACGGATTTTTATAATATTTGATTTGAAATATATAAAAGTCAAACTTATACCTTTCCCTTTCAAATCAAACCTTATAATTTTTCTTCACATGACCATTTTTACCATAGAAGTAGCACTTTCTTGTGAATATTTTTCTTTTATAAGTTTAAGTTTATATAGTATTTATAAACTCTTGTGATTATGTTTTAGTTTTATGTTATTGTTACTCATTCCTTAAGTAGTACTCAGTCTTTTCTATTTTAAACTTAATTCTTTTGAAACACATTTACTAGTCAACTTATTTAGTCTCACTTATCTTTAATTTTATTCTAGTAAATTTTAAATGAACCAAGAAGAAATAGAATTAAAATATAAATTTAGAACTAAAAGACCAATTTAATAATATAAAATATAATTTAAAATATCTTATAAATAATAAAATATTTATTAAAATTTATATCTCATAAGCCGATCATCCCAAGCTAATTTGGCCACTACTAGTTAGATCAAACTCAGGATATGAGTTACAAATAATATTCATTAATTTTTTTTAATAATTTAATAATAATCATAATCATAATAATTATTGAATATTAATCATCATAAAGAAAAACTTATATGATAACCATAATTATGATGCAACATAAATCATGCTTTTATATAAAAATAAATATTTATTTCATAATTTCATACATATGCATGTAAATAACCAAACAAATATCAAAGAACAATAATTAGATTTTTATTTATCACATGTAAAATTTTATCAATATGTTATATAAGAAAACTATTAAAAATGATGATTTATAGATTTTCTAAATTTTGCATGGAACCCTTACAACAGTAATCATATTTAATTAGGTAGCTCCATAATTGAGCTATCCAAATTGGGCTCATAGATTTGGACTAACTATTCACCCAATTAAACTCAATAATATTAAATTTGACCAAAATAAAAAATAATTAAAATTAAACTTATTTTCTAAATTTGTTTAAAACTTAAATTGATCGAACCAAAATCCAGTCAAGTAATCAAAATATAGTAATGATCAAGTCCGATCAAAATATTTGATTAAAATAAATTAAATTAAATTAATTTATAATTGAGGATAAGTCAAAATATTTTAATTTCTAAAGGGTAAAACTATAATTGTTCTGAGATATGTAGAGAAAATATCAAAGTCTGAAGGACAACATTGTTAAAAGGATAAAATTTGGAATTAGAATACTTTACAAAGATAAAACTATAATTTTAATAAATAAACCATAACCTTTCATAAGGATAACATTGTCAAAAGGATAAAATTTAGAACTAGAAGACTTTATAAGGATAAAACTATAATTTTAATAAATAAACCCTAACCTTTCATCCTTCTAGCCTCCCTCGCAACTATTGCTGGTTCCACTACGCCCACGCATGTGGGTTGGTAGTGCAACGATTATACGTCACTTGCATGCTAGCGTGCCGCCTGCCACCCATCGCTTGCGGTGGGATGGCTGTCCTCATGCAACTGATTGAAGACCACCACCGATCGCCACGTTCCTCATCGGAGGAATGCCTCCGCGGTACATTGCTAACTGAGTACCATTGACTGATTGTCCTATTGTGCAATTATGCACACGCATTGACCAGTGACCCCCATGGTCACCAATGCTAATAAATAGACTTCAAATATTTGATTACATAAACCTAGCTTTAATACCAATTATAAATATAAAAATCATATGCTTTTTTTATGCAAAAAATTTTAATGCCAAAATCTGAACTCAAATAATAATGAATCAAATGTATGATGTGTACCTTTTGATGCATTCAAAAATATTATATCTGATCTATGGACATATAATTGTCAGATCTAAAAGTTATGGTGATGTCAATATATAAGAAGAATTAAATTCACATTCTCTTCTCTTTTTATCTTTCATAAGACCACCATCAGTGATGGAGTAGAAAGAAGAGATAAGAAAAGATTTGTAATCTCTCATTGACTGGTTCACGTGATTAAGAGAAGATGAGAGAATATATGTAGTTTCTCAATAATGTTATGTATTTTTATCTCCTCTTATTTACGTATCCGTATATCCAATTATCTGTGTATCTACGTTGAGTTCCTAAGAGGTCTTATCCATTTATAGCGAGAGCAGAGAATCTAAGATAATTAATTAAGAGAGTCCCTCCTATTAAGATTATCTCCAAAAAAAATTATATTATAATAAAATTCACTTTTTATTGATTGATAATTATAATAATAACTCTAATCTAATTAAATCGAATCATATAAAAACCTAACTTGAGCATACTATTGTCATTCACGCACTGTTAACAAACATATGAATAATCTACTTAGGTTGAGTATGAGATCATTACATAATTGTAACCTACGTAATAAGAGCTTGGGGTCCATCTTGTAGCAAATAGCACTAGTTCGATCGAATCACTTATATTATCCTTCTACTATGATATACTATTTTGTGTTTGTGTTTGTCTGATTGATTCTGACATAATAAAAGGACCTAAATGACCCTTATCAATTCCAGAAGGGCTAATATATTAAAGGATAATTCCCTTCCAAAATTATTGAGTTGTCAAACATGACAACTGGATCGGGAGGAATGTGTTTACATTCCTATTGGAATATATGATATGAGTTTTCTTTATTTAGTATTAGAGATGAACTCATCCTATTGGAATACTGCTTCTCTGTTTACTATGAACCATTAGGTGTTGGACTATGCCCAGATTAGGTATGAATAACTAGATTTTATACATAGTATATTGCATTAGTGCAAGTAGTAACTATGAAACACATTATATAGTCCTTTTCTATCTGCTAAATCTTGATAAAGTGCATATATGTAATTAATTGTATTTATAGATGACCTCTACATGATCATTGATTACTTTAATAATTTTATACTCCTATTTGTTGTTATTAGACTCATATATCATATGCATAATAATATTAATACCTTTTTTGATTGATCTTTATTCTCTACTGCATTTGTGCTTACCTAAGATTACTTATATAGATTGCAATGTAGATTGTTTCAAGATAGTATGATGATAATTTTGAATTGGCAAACCAGCCGGGCTGTTGTCGAGGGAGCCTTCAAAATATGGTGATGGTTAGAGAACACACGGTGAGATTTTTTCAACGTACAAGTTAATTCGGACTAAAGCGTAATATAAGAAACCAGTTTAAAGGTTAATAGGTTTCTCTCTAATAAATATAAATATAGAGAGAAAAAAATACTTTCAATATTTTTTCATATGAGAGAGTACTTAAGAAATATACGAGGAAAAAAAAATCTTCAATTTGCATGCCAGGAGATGGGAGACTATACAAAGAATTTGATCATGCGGGGTGATATGACATAATATGATCCTCCATTCCGCAGGGCTTTTGAGTCATCATAAGCCAACTTAGTCTTGCAAACTTGGAATAAGATAACTATCTATCCTCTACATCGGTAGCCCCCTGATAAGTACGGGACGACGTAGCCTCGAGAAGCAAGGAGCAACGTCGAGCAGCCTTGACAACGTCGGTCCCCAGCTTACGGGCCGATCGACTTAGGCACTGATGGGCATTAAACAATACGTATGGTGATATCGACGATCATTAAACAACCACATATGTTTACACAAAACAATAGGTATAAAAGTCACCTCTAGAACAGGATTAAGGGGGTCGGGCCTCCTGCACTGATATACTTCATCTCTTTCAACTTCAACTCCGACTAACTTAACCATCTGACTTCGACTTTCATATAGATTTTCAACAATCAAGAGGAAGGAATAACTTCGAACCATGTCTTAGGAAGTCATTTAAACAGCCTCCCAATCATATCTTCCACGAACTCTCCTCGGCTTGGAAGCGGTGCTTGCAGTCTTACGCATTCGGATTGAACCGATACGTGCTGACACATCGATCACGACATAAGGAACGACAACATAGGATATAGACACTAAGTAGTGAATTGGTAGGGAAACCATGGTGATATAATTCCCAAGCTAGCAATGCTAAATCTGATGCTTGCAACAGGAGATAAGGGCAAGCAATTATCCTGATGCTGATCCAACAAACGAAAGTGGCACCTCCATACTATTATACTATGGATGATGCTAGCTAAGAACTCATAAAATACTACAATAACTACGGATGATGCACGCTCAACATATTCTAAATCACTAATTAAATTTTAGGAGACAAAGAGCGTACTTGTCCTTGTGGTGTCTTAGGGGTGCCCCTGAGACTTGTTTTAACCAGAATTCAATCTGCTATGGTTCGAGGTTTGTCTGTGTCATCTTAGGGGTTAGCCTGAGACTTGCTTTGCTTAGTATGGTTCGAGGTTTGTCTCCCTCGATACAAAAAATCCATCATTTGAAAGGGGATCCATCCCATACCATCTATCTAGTGGACAACACAGTCTTAGTTGAAGTAGGGATGAAGAGTTTTCCTTTTTTTTTTTTTTTTTTGTCGTTTTCCTTTTAGGTGCATCTTTATCAAATTATATTTAAAGATGGTAGACCAGCTCTCCTGCTAACTCCTAATAATAAAAGTGAATACATACTTTTTTTGTTGTTATGTTATATATTTTATTATTATTTCTAATTGCTAATTAGTTGGTCAAGCTGATCCAATACAAAATCTAATTAATTCCATAGAGTCAGTCCTACGGTAAGCGAGGAGTTTATTTTGCAAATTATAGAGCTTTTGTGCGAGTTAAGAATTTGAAAATTACTAGCTATTTAAGCGATTGAGAAAAATTAACCCAAAAGCACATAGATTAATTTCTTGAATGCATGATAAATCATGTCACATAAGCATGACATAGTATCTATCACAGGTGGCAAGGAATTCTCATTTCGAACATGATAGAGCTGTCCTGTCAGCTCTATGAATTCCCATAACTTTGGGCTCATGTTTTGGCAATTTGCCTTCAACACCAAGCAAAGGTATCAAGCAAGCTTTTTGCCCTGTTATCTTTCGACATGTACATGAAGATGTTACCATCAATGGCCAGCTTCTCTTTTGCAATTGTGCATCATCTCATTGCTTCCAAGCAGCAGGCCAGTGATCATAGTTTGTACTTGTTCTGACATCCATTTACTTGAAAGCTGCTTTAACTCTACATGCTGATGGTCCGAAGTCTGAGCTATGTTCCCCTGTGGACAATTCTTTTTGTCCTGTCGTTTATAGTTTTACTTTCTGTCCCTATTTTTCTTTGCATAGAGGATTCATTACTCCTCTGTTCTTAATAAATATGTCCCATAAGGAAGAGCATGATGCCTTTTATTGACATGTAGATTACTTACTGATGTTTAGGCATGTCTTTGCAGGCTGTCACATCTAAGCCAGCTGAGGAATCCAACATCTGTGCTGCTGGGATGCCATGGAATAGTCTCTTTTGTGATTGCTTTAATTCTTCAACTTGTGTTCTTCCAGTAGTCTGGCAATTACACTAGTGACAAATGGTGAACATAGAGAAAAAAAGCATACAAACATAACCTCTTCTGTTGACCATAAAATTGCATTTTTAAGTTTATGTTGCATCAATGTGACCTGACACAACTTGGGTTAAAAAATAAACTTTTTGAGCAGCTCAATTGTGATATCAAGATCAAAGTCCACAAATACGGGGTCAAGGGTATCAGATCCTGCCAAACCTTTTGTGCCACGGCCCGTAGCTGTTCTTTTGGAGTTTGATTATGTTGTCAAGTGGTTTGACTTTGATTAAGCTTAAGCTGAAGGCTGAGAACCTGATTTGTTCTTCAGATTTACCTAATTCCTGGAAGGAAATAATCCTTTCCATTAAACTCTAGCACACAGCAATCCTTGGAGCAGATGGGTGTTTACACAACAAGAATGGCTAAGCATCATAAGCTTTTTATAATAAAGTTCCCATGATTTGTTGCACTTTGGTGTCAGCTGAACGACCTTGTTGCTTATAATGCTTTTGGTCAAAAGTAGAAAAATCTGGATCTAGGGAAGGTTTAGCATTAGATTAGCAGGAATTACGATGTCAGACCATGATTTTTCTTTTTTGTTTCTTTTATGATTCATTCATTTTTTAGTCTAAAGCAATAAGAGAAAAAGGAGGAACAAACTAATTTATCTGGCAACTAGAAATAAAATGATCCATTAATGGACATTTTCAGCAGGTTACAGGTTGACAAGCTAATCTAATGCATGAACCATTTAGTGCATGAACCCAAACACAATGGAATCAATTTGAAAGGTTGACAAGCTAAATCTTCATCTATTATGTGTACTACTTGCAGTTGTCTTTCTTTCCAAATCTTCTTCATTTTCATGAATGAGAATGTGGATGGAATTTAGTGATGCAGAAATGAAGTTGACTTATCAACCAGAACAGTGAATGGTATTGTTGTCTGCCTGTGGTCCAACTATTTTAATCATGTAGTCAGATCGTGACAAATTAGACCAAAAAATTGGTGTTGCTCCTAATGAGAGGTCTGGAAAAAAAAAAATCAATGGATGGTGTATTTACCTTTTTCAAGTAGCTGATAACAAGTTTTAAAGCTTTCTGCATTCCAAAAGTCAAAGCTCTTGCGACGTGAAATCTTTGTGGTGGTAGCTGCAAGCCTGCAATAATGGAGGTTCAAAGTGCACAAAAAAAGTACCACTACTTAATGAAATGAATGCATTATGGAGCACCGAAATCATGAATCCCTCTCCGAAATCATGAGTCTTGTCTCGGTCAAAGAAACCCAGACAAGGAGACGAGAAAGGGAGAGGGTTGCTACTATGGTCTCAGAGAATGAAGGCCCGAAGGGTCCATCTCACAAAAAAAAGCCATTATCTGAAACATGGCACGGTTGGTTCTTGTGTTGCATTTAATCTAAGAAAGTAGGTAATATTGGTGTAGTGAGAACAGTTCATGCTGGCCTCTTGGAATTCCATGTTTGACTAGTTTTTAATGTTGGTGTCTTTGTACTCTTCCAAACTGCAGCATCATAACCATGCTGAGAAGAGCTCAGAAACACCGAGATTTCAAGGACAATCCATATCCTCTAGTGAGAAGTTTTCAGTGACTTACTTGAGTCGCTTGATCCAACGGCATCAGATTGAGTACTGAATGTAAAATGGCGGAGCCAACAGGAAGTGTATCCAAGCGTGGTGGTGGTGGTCTGAACTATATATTCTTCAAAGATGACAAACAGCACCTGGACTGTACTCTGCCAACAGGACATGTATGACCAAAGGGGGAGGGTCCACAAAGATCACCTGCTTGCTTGCTTGCTTGCTTGCTTGTGGTTCAACAAAGCAACTTTGATAAGCTTAAGATATTTTTAATCCTGATATCTAAGATAGCTAAATTAGAGGAAGTCAGAAAGAAGAAGAGGTAGGCGCACCTTAGGTCATCATCTCGCTCCTCTTGGCTTATGTTTGAATAAGAAGAGATAGGGCAGTGTGAGAAATCCGACACTCCACATGGCCTCTTAATGGCACTTAGTGGGGCATGTGGACCAAATGAAGGGATCCTGACACTGGGGAGGACTGCTTTGAAGGAAGAGAAACTTAGATAACTTATTCTTTACATGTATGCGTCAGTCCAAAAAACCTAGTATTTTTTTTAAGAGTGTCTGTCATACCTTCTACCTTCTTATGGGGTTCCCCTGCAAACATCCAAACTGTCTGGTGAGTAGTCCTTGTTCTGATACACAGTACGATAGGGTTAGCGTCTTCACATACCACCACCAGATTTATGGCACTTGGATAAGGTGGTGGTACTGTTTAATATATATGGCACAAGGAAGGGTGTATTGAAAAGAATAAGAATAATAAGAATAATAATAATAATGGTGGTGGCCGTCCAAAGTACTTGTTCAAAGGATTTTTTTTTTCTTTTTTTTGTCTGATGCACATAAGCTAACCCTTTCGGAAACGAACATGGAAGCATGTTTATGAGTAGAAGAAGTATGGCGACTAAACAAATGAAGATGCTTTGGATACACTAATGAAATGCAGGTGCAAGTGGTGCAGTAATCAATAGACCCTACTTTGGGACACTGACTGTGATCACTGATTTCATGCCACAATCACCTAAAGCAGATGCAATGCACACACAAAACAAGGTGGCGTACCTTGGAACATCTTCTTCAACAGCATCAGAAATGAAAGCTTCATGAACTGAAAACCACATCTTTAAGCAATACTATGTTAGTGAAACACATAGACGGCAGCAACTGCTGGTGGCCGTTACCTGACTCCCTGAGCCAGCCCCAAAAATATAAGCCATCTTCAGGTGGCAATGAGCAACCATCGCAGAAAGGTGGTAGCTTTGGTTCCTCAGACTCCCCAGGTCTCACTCCATGAGCTGGTGAGATGAACAAAGCAACGAGAGGTTACTTCTCTATCAGTGATTCAGCGTCTTACCTTCTTGTTGGTAATGTGGCCCCTCACATCCCCCAGACCACGCTCATGACATGAAGAATCTCAGGCTCGTTGGTGGTGTTGGTGATGCAGTCGCTGCAGCTGCTGCTGCTGCATGCAATAGATGATGCCGACTCCCTCATCCACATCCATGGCCTGCAACGTAGACCACGCCTGCCATATGCTATTTCCCAACCCACCACTCATCGACATCATGCCACGTGGAAGATAGCCCATCAACCGAGGAAGTGTGCTCCCGTTGGCTCATCGCTCTCTCTCTCTCTCTCTCTCTCTCTCTATCCCTGCATTATATTAACACACCTAGTGCAGGCAGGATACATTATAATATAAGTGTTTGAGAGCCTTACCTCTCCCGTCCATCACATTAAATAAGGCCAAACGCAAATGGCAGCAGCTGCAGTTGGTTGAATGCTGCTTTCTTCTCTTCCACACTCCTTCCCTCTCCCATTGCTGCATATATATTAGCCATCATACACCAAACAGTATCAGCGAAAGAAAATAGGTAGGGAAAGGAGGATGGGAAACTGCCAGGCATCGGAGGTGGCGACTGTGGTGATCCAACACCCTGGGGGGAGGGTGGAGAGGCTGTACTGGCCGACGAGTGCTGCCGACGTTATGAAGACCAACCCAGGCTACCATGTTGCCCTCGTCAGCCTCTACGTCTCCGAGGAGAAGCAGGATGGCAGCAGCGTCCGGTTAACCCGTGTAAAGCTGCTCAAGCCCAAGGATATGCTCTTGCTCGGCCAAGTCTACCGGCTGATCACCTCCCAGGGTCCGAATCTGTTCTTCCTTCTGCAAGTCCCTCTCAGACTAGTAATTCCTGATCACTACCTGTTTAGATTTTCTGATGCTGGCTAACGTCGAGCTTTTCGTGGACATTTCTTTACAGAAGTTATAAAGGCTCTGAGGCAAAGGAAATATGAGAAGATAAGGAAGAGCCAGGGTGAATTGATTAGAAAACAGCAACAAGAGCATAGAATAAAAGATGAGGATGGTGAGGCAAACCTGGAGGATTCAAGAAATCGACGTCAGGTACATTCTACTGTATTTGTTGCAAGTCATGCTTCAAATGGGTAGTGATCCATGAACATCATATTATATGAACTGCTATGGATTTTACTGTCAATTAATCAGCATTGTCTGTAATAATATATTGAACAGAAAAATACCACACAAAGTTCGACAGTCACCTGAACAACTAAAACCCAAGTCACCCATTTCCTACCTGCTGTTTGATAATTGTAAGAATGCTAAAAAGCCATTTCATAGTAATCTGAATAAAACGCAGGAGATTAAGGATCTTAATACTGTCAGCCAGCTGTTTGGATCTGTTCTCACGGTTCTGTGTGTTTATGAGATGATACAGGCAATAAAGCCGGGGAGTGATAGACAAAAAAGCAGCACACAGATGGCAATGAGAGGCAGGCAATGGCGTCCTTCGCTTCAGAGCATCTCAGAGATGGGAAGCTAATTGTGCAATTCTCTTACCCTGTTGTCACAAACAAAAAGACAAGTCATCTCAGGCATGAGATGAGATGTTCATGTGGTTAGCGTGATACTGGTCATGGATGCAAATCATGAAAAATTGAGGGTAGTACTACTACCTTTAGAAAAAACTTAAAAGAGTCTCCTCGTAGAGGAAGTATACATTTGAATAACAGTCCATCATGTAATCATCAAGAGTCGGAAACAAAGATACATAACATCATGATCTTAGAGATTATGGAACAAGAAATTGCAGATTTAATGATACTAGCTTTCCTTGCTGATTCAGGATTTCAATTTAGTTGAATTTGAATTAAACAGTCACAAAAGTACAAACAGAGACAGAGTTTGGGCAAGTGAAACATCTTAGAAAACTAAGTATATTTACTCTATATATAACTTGAAGCTAGTCATATTTTACAGTGAAGCTATCACTCTGTTGTCAGGAGACCTAACAAATTATATGAACGAACAATGGTCACTGAGAGTGTTGGGAAGTCTAGATCTCACTGCCCTGGCCTACATAGCTTTGTGCCCACAGAAGAGCCACCCTTGCTGCTATAGGGGCTCCGGGAAGTCTCTTCTCCTTTAGGTAAAGGAACATTTCAGTGAAAGGTTCCACCAACAGTGTCCTTGTGAAATAAGTTGTTGAATATATAGATTACAGTGCACCATAAAAACACTGCTATAATTTTGATAATGAGGTGGATTTGCTATCTCTTCAAACAATCTTACAGTACAAAGGCATGGACATTTCAGTTGTGTATTATATAAAGAATGAATGACGAGCATCTAAATTCTATTAAGGAAATAAATGATTCAAACCCTTTTCATGATAATTTCGCTTCACACCATATGCTCCATATAGTTAGTTCCACTATAACGTTTCTCAAAATTTAGAAGAATAAGATAAAAGGAATAGGTTAGCATGGAGATTAGCATGTCTTGATCGTAAACATGGATGATTAGCATGGAGAGCAGCCAAAGTTATAAATGAAGATAAAGAAAAGCTTGTTACAATCTGTGGTCCTACTATTTTCGATGAATACAACGTAAGTTGGAAGTTGGAACAAGAATTAATATCATGGCTTAGCTCCAAGGAGTTCATTGAGCATCAAATCCTTACCAATATGGTAAACATATTCAACGGAGAAGCTAAGTTCCTAAATTATATAAAAGAACTGATTTTTGACTAATTTATAGCATTTCAAGACTGCCATTGTCAGACTTCATCTAACCAAACCTTTTCTTGATTGAAAGAATTGCGAACCCGACCTTGCTACCATTTTCAATTTCAATTCCCCAGGTTGGATCAGTACTCTTAACTAGCCAATCAACCGACGAGAAATTGCTAAGAGCTATCATATCTTGATAACAAGGAGATCGATCAACCAATGCCCTCGTCGCCAAATGCACAAAATTAAAGACGATGAGTACGCGATCACCCACCTCTGCGCAGAGTTGCACGGCGGCGTCGACGTCGTCGCCGACTATCTCCTTATTCTTGGCCAGCGTCTTCCGGGACTCGCCCTCGAATTGCCGGGTCTCCTGCAAAGGTTAACATCCAGAAACATGAACAATCACAAGCAAGACCAAACCAAGCAGAGACCGAGAAAGATTACGCCTGTGGCGAATTGAGGGAGGGGGTCGGGGTAGGCGTAGACCGGATGCTGCCATGGGCCAGGGAGATGGGGAACCGGAGGAAGGAGACGCAGGAGAAGGTACGAAGGCTGGTAGGGAGATACCGCCGTGCTAACTCGGGCGGGTTGGGTCAGCTCGTGCATAAACCCGAGCCCGATCCAAGATACAAAATTGGTGCTCGTGGCCTAGGAATTCTTATGAAACTGAAAGAAAATGGAGTTATTGGTGGAATAAAATATATACTATCTGTTAAAATATTTAAATTATTGGAGAATAATTAATATATTCTAAATATCAAATCATGATCAACTAGGATAAAAAAAACTAAGCATTGGGTCAAACTGTTGTTGGTGTCAAGGTTATAGCTATGAAGTCATCGATTCCCCCGAGAAAGGGTAAAAGAATTGAGGACATATAATGAATGCATTACAGACTTATCATTACACTTGAATCAAAAAGAAAAGAACTTAAAACAATATACTTAATAATATGATGATATATTTATACAGAACTTGTACCTCGAGCACATACAATGGAGTCATAAAATTCAATCCATGAAATAATTTGACTCAAATCACTGAACCAAAAAAAATTAAATAAAATTTTATATAATTAAATATAAATTAGGAGCTGTGATTGAATTCAAAGAATTAAGTCGTTACCAAAAAAATAAATATATAATATAATATAATATAGTTTATTGTTTAAGGTGGATTTGTCGTTGCTAATGGGAGAATCAGTTTGTCTCTGTTGAGACATTCGAGTTGGTCACTTTATTATTATACAAAATAATTACTCTCAGATTCAAGTCCAGATGTTAGGATTATGTATGCTACTTAATGCAATAAAATTATATTTTAGTTCAAAAAAAAAAAAAAAATGGTAGAATGGGTTTCATTCTTCTTGATTGGGCCAAGTAACCTATTTTGTCCTAATCTCATTCTTTTACTTGTGATAATGCTAGCTAACTAACATCTCTCACGAAGCAAATTTATGCCCTATCTTTTATCACATGAAACAATCAATTAATGACCAAGGTTCAATTCAAATCATGATAAAATTGGCCTGAGTAAATATAAAAAAATCTTATAAATATATTCCATGATATAATGGTTGATATTTTATATGTAAAGCGTAATGACTTGAGATCAAGTATTAATAGAAAAAAAATTATTATTATTATTTTACCAATAAAAACTGGATGATCTCGTATTATGATTAAGCCCATGAACAATATAGGTTTCATCTTATCATCGCGCTCTCTCTCTCTCTCCATTGCTTTTATCACCAAGATTTTGAGCCCAAGACCAGCCCAGGAAGTCATCACAAATCAGTAGGATTCTTGTTAAGTCAGAATCAGCAACCCTTTCCTGTGCTGATGATTGCTGCCAGTTCAGTGGGATTGTGATGGGTGCCACAGCTTGTTGTTGTCATCTTTCTCGATGGCTGTCAAGTTAATGCGTGCGATGCTAATTGAGTGCTGTGTGGAGACTAAAAAACCCATTGCAAGTCAATCTATCAATCCTACTGTCCTCCTCCCTGCCAGCACTGCGTGCAGGTTGCCACCGTTTGCAGAGGCACTCATTGTGGAATCATATGACTCCACACTAAGCTGCTGCTGCTGCTGCTGCTGCTGCTTCAATCATGGATCCAAAGAATGCATTAAAGTTAGCAGTCAGAGATGACAGGCTGATGCTAGCTAGCATGGTGTGCAGGTTGCCATTGTTTTCAGGGTTGCTCATTGCAGAATCATATGTCTTCATACTTAATAGCTGCTACTGCTTCAAACAAGACCCAAAGAATGCGCTAAATTTGCAGTCAGAGATGACAGAGCATGAGATCATCAGCTCTTCTATTTCATCTCATCTGATGGAATTCTCTCCATACAGTTCTACCAATCCAAGGATATAAATAGCAAGACACAATTATCATCGAGTACATACATGGATGAGAAACTTCGTGAGGACATATTATGCTATCATAAGACTGTTTGTTAATCCATTTTCTCACCAAGCTTAACGTTCTAACATATCATATCCAATTCATATTTCTGATTAGATTTTTGACGAGTATCAGGGGAGTGAGTTCATGTATGTAAAGAATTCTGTATTTAAGTAAAAAATTCTTAAAAGTGCTCGAAAAATAGATTATGATTTAATCTAGAGAGGTTGAGGAATAGGTTCTTTAGAATCTGTGAAAGGATATAGAAGCGAGTTTTGACTTTAGTTCGAATTAATTCAAGAGAGTTTTACTTCTTGTGTTTTATCATTCTCATATTAAAATAATAATAATAATAATCTCCATCAATTTTGATAAGCAGTGTTTAATCTCATAAATCTTATATCGATTTTTCAAATCTGTGTTTGATTGTTAATCCCTTTTGCCACTGATTGGGATTCATCTACTCAGGAAGTTGTTTTATGATCTCTCATTGTAAAGCTGCTAATGTTTGCATCAAGAAACAAGCCATTAGCTCTTCTTTTTTTTTCAAATCATAAAGAAGAATCATCTTTTTGATCTACTATTTTTCCTGTAGAAATCTTGATCCAGGCTACTTTACATGGCCTTTTACCATCATTTGGAATATCTGCTTTGTGGGAACAAAGGCCACATGATGCAATTGCTTTTCTTTTGGAGTCCCCCCCTCCCTTCCCTTCCCTTCCCTTTGCTAACAATGAAGTTATATGTGTGTCATCTACCACTTCTCTGAACCTTGCCATTCCCCACAGCCATCAAAGTGTCTTCTTCATTTGCATACCATGATGGCAGGAATGAAAAAAAGGAGGAAAAGTAGAAAGGGAGGAGCAGATCATGGCACAAGTAGATGATGGCTCCTGATGATTAAACACAGTTACCTTACCTTCATTCTTTCTAATGCACAAGTAAGCTGACGATATGATGGCTTCTTTGTAAACTTCTTTTTCTAAAAGAACATGTAGATTTTGGTCATGGGTCTGTGAAAAGGAGTCACTGGCAAAATTATGCATATGATAAATCTAAGTTTAATTTGGTAAATTTTAATTATCTAGAGTTTTGATATATATTTAAGATTAGAGTTCCAGAAATGATTGTCAACTCCGCGTAACTTGATCTATTATTTTAAAATATTATCACGTCTAAAATCGAAAGCCGCCTAGAAACATCTGAAAACAGAGTTTTCCTAAAACCAAAGGATCCTATAAAACTATAAAGGGAGCATATCTTGTAACTCTTCCATACTTAAGTCAGCAAAAAAAAAATAAATAAATAAATAATTAAGAAAGAGTTTTTGTTTCCAAGAGTTCAAGGGTGAATGCATACATAGATAGAAAAAAAAAAAAAAAAAAAACACTCCCTCTATAATAGGATATATCATATGCTGTTTGGGCATGTTTTGGTACTGCAACATCCGGATAAACTTAAATGGTGCCATGTCGTCACACTAGCTGGAGCCTCATGGTCAATTAGGCTTTAATTTGACTGGATATCATTTATTGACTGGATATAAATTATAATGTGATCACAGAGAGCAGTGTTTTAAATTTTGCATATGATGATGGATTGTAGATAACCTGCCCACCTCGAGAGTGATCAGACTACTACTATCTTCCCTCCCCTTTTCTAAAACAGTGCTTGCAGATTCAAAACTTTTTGCTGCCTCCAATCAGATGGAGGGATCACCATATATCTATCTATCTATCTCTACATAAAATTGTGTCAAAATGCTGACTTTTTTTTGTGGCTCCATTATGTAAGGTCCTGTAGCAACACCATGAGGTAGAGATAGTTCCTGCACCAAAAGAGAAGGAATAAAAGAGGTGGAGCTGTCTTTATAAAATTATGACCACCTTTGGCTAAGAATCCTTTGGGAAAGAAAGGCGGTAAGGGTGTGGGTGGTAAAGAGTCTTTGGCTTTTAGGCTTATTCGTGGGATTCCTTGCATGGACAAAAGAGAGTGCTAAAAAGCAGGGGAGGATGGAAAGCAAAGCCCTGGTGCATCCCAGGTGGGAAATGGAGAAAAGAACTGCATCTGCAGATCTTTCTCTCACTTGAAAACATGCCATGCATGTGTGACTTTGTCCACCATAGCACATTCAGCTTTGAAACAAAGAGAAGCTTCCACATTTTCCCAGTTTTAATTGCTGGAATTTATCATGAATTTTTGTTAGGAGGGAGGGAGTTTTTGTTCATATATGTTCTTAAAACAGAACCACCTAATGGTTGAGGGAGGGAGGGAGGGAGGGAGGGAGGGAGGGAGGGAGAAGACCTCACCTCAGTAAAAAGTCCAGAAAATCAACAAAATTATAATTATAATATATATATATATATATATATATAGTTTATATACACTCCTTAAATATTTATTTATATCCACAGAGAAAACAAGGATTATTTACTATGCTAAGTTGGTCCTAATTCAATTGCATATATCTCCTTATACAAATGTATGTAGTTATTTCCTTATAGGAATTGAATCATCATCATCATCATTATTCTGTCGGCTACTTTATGGTTATCTACTCTCAGGATTTAATTCCTCCAATTTCTCTACTTTTTAGCTTGCTTGAGGCACCACTGCAACTTTCCATTAGATTTCAGGCATATGTCATAACATTGAATTCTTTTACATTTACTAAATTGGACTCTTGATGATGAGAGGGAGTCTGTAGGCTCAAACATTATAATAGTGCATGATTTTTTTTTCCTGACTTCTAAGCATGAAAAGACTTTGATCTTCACCTACCTTCCCACTATAAAGTGAAAATACTTTTTGTGTATGATGCTGTACCCCCAACCCATTGTTATCAAAATGAATCCAACTTTGACACTGTGTGGTATCTAATATATAGCAACGCATGAAATGTATGCTGCTCTTCTGCCAAAGTTCATGCAGGAATTATGAGTGACATTGATGGAGGCTTATGGCATCTAGTAATGCTCCTCAATAAAAAAAAAAAAAAAAAAAACAAAATAATTCATATGTTACAACTTCTGTAATGTTTTTGGGGCCTTCTCTAACAATTTAAGCTGAATAGTAGCTAAAAGTTGTAATGAAATGAGAAATCCTATGTCTGATTCTTAGTTAAATCACAACACAACTATTAGCTAATTATGATTTTTGGATGATTGACAAGAGATAAGATTTAGCATGGTGCTGAAGAAGGCCGCCATGTGTTTGAATTCTGCTTCTCTTTTGTTCATTCCATTTCCTTCAATGGATTTCACATTAGTCCTTGGTTCTTGTTTATTTTGTCAGATCTTTTTTCCTACTGCTTAGATCTTAGAAATAGTGGCTATATATATTTCTTTTACACATATTAAAAATCTGTTTGTAGATTTATATGATGTATTATAGTTAATCTGTTTCTTCAATGTTCAGGGCATCATTATATTAAGATCTTAGGAACAAAAGACTCATAATTAACCTTCCTGAAAAGATTCTGAGCATAGTCTATTTCCTATTAACTAATTAAAATGACCTATTTTCGCTTAAATTAAATGAAGATGGATCATAGATGACTTCTAAACTTCTCGGAAGAAAAAACATTTTGATCTACCATATGGTAAAAATAAAATTTGCAATTGCCTAAATGAATCAGAAGAACATTGCTCTGTCATCTTTAGGGGGTAAAAAAAAAAAAAAAGTGGAGGAGGGGGTTGGAGGTGAGAGAGTTCATAGGGGAGGAAAGGAACATGGATGGTGGAGCTTATTCTCCGGTTAGACATTGAGCTGGGAAGCACATTGCTTGATAGTTGTACTTCAGAATCTAACACAGTGAAAACAGTGCTGGTTCTTTATCTTTACAAACCGACAATTTTCGCAAACTCATTATGTAAAGTGAGGATGCAAGATCTCAAAAGGACCAATAATGAACATGTAGTGAGAGAGTGAGAGATGGAAACAAATAGAACCACACAACAAATCAAAATCATAGGAGAGCAACAAGAGCTTTTTTCACATGATCCACCTGCACCTTCCTTTCCTCACTGTCTATTATTGTTCAGCAAAAATCCTACATTTCAGAACAGGGTTTAACAGCTTTCAAGATGCTCAACATCATGCACCTATGACAATCTACATGTATATAATGATGATCATACATACCCCTCCCAAGTGGTAGACTTCACTCTTGGATGTCATTTGAAGGAAACAGGTCAAGCTCAATGGAGAAAAAACAAGAATTCTTTTAGATGGTCCAAGTCCTATAATTCAGAGCAAAGAAGCCATGAGAGATTCCTTCAAAAAAAAAAAAATCCCTGATACAATCAATCTACATGGATATGAGGCTTGGATTTCACTCTTGCATATACGACTTGTCATTTTAGAAAACCTGAGTTTTTTTTTGGCATGATCCATTCTCTAGAACAAAGTCTAAGTACTTCCAACATGTTCAACATCATTCATGATGCAGAAAGAGAAAAGCCTGGAAAGATTCTCTAGCTATAGCTCTGACGCGATCCACATGTATATAAGCAGCATACTCCTCCGAGAATGGTACTTATCATGCGAGAAAATAAGTCAACAAAAAAAAAAGAAGAAAACAGGACCTCTTTTACATGATCTATTTATTGTTCTTCCGAGAAAATCTCACATTTCATAGCATATTCTAAGAACTTCCAAGACATTATGATGCAAAAAGAGAAGCCATGAAAAATTCTATGTGATATGGTTAATATTTTAGGTGAATCGAGACGCGACGCTTGGATTCTAGCTAGTCGAGATTCGTGATCCGAAACTTTTCCTTCAACCTTAAGACTAGTGTCGAAGTTTGTACATGAGGCTTACGACGCCAGGGATTTAACTTGGCTAACCATCTAACCCCCTTGAAGATCCAATCCTCAATAGTGTCATAGATGGATTGATGTGATAATAGATATGATTTACTAATTAAATGAAAAAAATCTCATAGATTAGTTAAGAGAAATCCTCATCTGCATCCGTATAAAATAATAATAAATTAATAAACTTCAATCGAGCTTTTCATTATTACTTCATGTTTTAATATGGTATTAGAGTTCCTCTCTCTCTCTAAGAGAGATTACCTCTTTTTTTCTCACTATCCAACGATAGTAAATTCTCATCGATGGACCCTCTCTCTTCCCATCGCTGTGTCCGTTGGTGAGGCTTCATTCACCGCTGCTACTCCCTTCCTGCTCTACTACTCCCTCAACGATCACATTTCCCTCTTTGGAATCGCTTCCTCGGCAAGGTTGCATGCGTCGGCTCCTCCTCCTCCTGCAACTACCGTAGTAGGTCTTGTGGATTTCCTTTTGAAACTTGACAAGCTTCTCCTGCAATCGAGCCGAGCCTTCCTACTATCGGTTCAATGGCTCTTCCTCCTCCTCTGTCGGTGCTGAAACCGACAAAGACTATTTCCTGCCACCTTCTCTCTTCTCCTCCCTACTTCCCGTCTCCGGCTGCTTCCAACAAAACCCAGCTACCACCCATTCTGCTACACCTACCCTCTGTCGCACCTGGTCCCTGTGCCTGCTTTCTGCTTATGACTCGTCTCCATAGCTTCACCGACTGCCACAACTGTGTGGAGCTTTCCCCGGGTCTGTAGTCGGCCATTGAATATTGTAGCTTTCCCTCTTTCTTGATAGTCGTAGCCCCCGTTGTCATATTCCTTTCCGACGTTGATAAGCCCGACATTGTCGTCATTGTATGCAAACTTTTGGCAACAATTTTTTTTTCATTACATCGATCCAAGATCGGATATCCTTAATAGGAGCTTGATCTTGCGAGAGTATGATAACAAATATGATTTAGATATGATTTTTCTAATTAAACGAGGAAATCTCGTATATTACTTGAGAAAAATCAATGACCTTGAATCGGACTTTCCATTATTACTTTTTGTTTTAACTCGATGATCAGTTTAGATAATAATACATCTTCTTCGTATAAAACTGTAGAGCATCGAGCTGAGACATCCCCAAGCAAACACTATCGTGGATCGTGGAACTGTAGAGCATTAGTTGTGCAATGAATGAACGGTCCCGGTGGCAGAGGTTTCACAAGAAAGATCATGGACCCAATCAGCGTGCAGCTGTTGGGTGTTGTTTTGCGGAGGAGATGCATCCCATTAGCATCGTCTACAAGTTCGTTAGCAGCAGCGCAGGGAACAAGCAGCGATGCTCGGGGCCGTACCCGACGGCCTGAGCTGTGCTGGTTGGACGCATTCCGACCGAGTCTCATCATGCCTCTGTCCTCTCCATCATTTCGCTCCTCTTCTCCTCCACGTATCGTGTCAGTGTCCGCCTCCTCCCCCCCCCCCCCACACAGATGCCAACCCTTCTGTGCCATCTTATTCCCACATAAACCCTCTCTATCTTTTAGAGGAGCTGCAGGGGTTTTGTTTATACGTCAGCTTCAATCATGTCCTTGTCGAGAACATGTAGAGGAGGGAGGAGTATGGCGAGGGTTGCTGATATTTTTCGTCTTTGTCATGCGTTGGTTGACTTGTGCATGAACAAATGGGTGCAGACGTTTGAAATTTCATTGGTTTTTCACTTTAAAAAGTTGTTTGTGTAAAAGTCTCACAATCTAAAGAGTAGGTTTGATCCGCAACTTAAATTTTATATTAATCTTGAATAATTTGACTTAAGACTCATCTGATCTAAAGTTTCAATTAGGATCCACTTTCATTAAGTAATGAATCAAAGATTGAAATGAAAATAAATTAGACTATAATATAAGCTACCTTTACAAATAAAGAGGAGACCATCACACGGCAGATATTATTCATGCGTTTTGTGGTTCATAATAGGTTTGGAGTTCCCACAGGAGCATTTGATGGTGTTTGATGTGCCCAGAAAACACCCCAAACTTTCTTTATTCTTGTATCATATTTTGCTATTTAAAATTTTGCATTCTTGTATCATATTTGGTTTCATACCCTTTTTTTTCGTCATAAAATAAAAATGCCTTTTGATCTGCAACTCATCCAAAGCAGTGATTGTTCATCTGAAGCTATTTGTTTTTCATTACAAACTACCAAGTCCTATGAGATCTGTAAATAAGGAATTTGGAATTGACAACAGAAATATCAGGTTTTGTATTGCAGATTGTTCAGAATAGACAGCCTTCAATTGGCCTTTATACAGACACAAATATTTGCATCACCATCTCCAGGATGCAGCCTGAAGCTTCAGTGACTGCCACCCTCTTCAGGCTGACAAGCATGCTCAAAAACACATGCATGACACTCACAATCACACAGCTCAAGGAACAAAACCTCCACACAAGAACAAAAAGAAGAGATGAGGCTCGGGCAGCAGTTTGACCAGCAACATGAGATCTGGATTCTCTCTCTCTCTCTCTCATCATTTGCCTGCTTCCCTCCTTGAATTCCATCCAACCCCCATCTTTTTATCATGGCCATGAAAGAAACAAAGTACTCCTCACAAACCAATACATCAACAATGGCAGCAGACCCCCCTCCCTTGGGACTCTGCTACCCTATGCCATCATGGCACACTCAATAGCAAAAAGGAAAGGAAAAAACCATTATCTAGAGTGCCTAACTCACTAGACATACACACACAATATACTAATCTGCACATTTTTTGTGGAATCAAACCAACCTCTTGTTTATGATGCTGAGCAATCTGCAAAGCCAACAAGTGTCATGCCCACCCCTCTTCTTATTCCCCAAGGCCCATCCTTTTATTTGTAGCATGGTCTCTTTTCATCAGCCACTCAATTGCAGTTGCTGTTGAGCTTCCTCCTTTTGGTGGGTGGAGCTGAGGAGGAAGAAGATGAGATGCCTGACTCCCTTTTAACTGGACTAGTCACTCTGTGCTGCGACAGGATCATCGGAGACTTCCTCAGCCTTTGATCCACAGCAACCTGTCGCATCAGTCGATAGCAATTGCCAATTCTCTCCTGCAACAACAGCATATGATGATGATGGTGACACTAAGAACAAAAACAACAGATCAATAAGTCTTCATGAGTTACCTCAGTTAGCCCAACACACCATGATGCTGCGGTTGCAGGATTAACAAAGGTCCGATCCTGTGTTTCATCAGCTGCACAGATCATGGCAGCTGCAGCAAGTGCTGGTGGGCAGTGACTTTGGAAGTCAACCTCTGTTGCAGCACATGATTCAGATTGAAGCACCGCAGATCTCTAACAATGAGATATATTACCGACAAATAAGAACTGAAGATTACCATGCATTGCTGCTAATATGACTTGTGTGGCCTGCAAAACCAGCGACCTGGCTGTTCTACCGCATGGATCGATCTTGTGGGCAAAGAAATCGACAAAACTGAGAGGCGTCACAGATCGAAGCCTCCAATCCAGTGCAGCGAGCACAAGAAGCTCCATGCGAAGCACTGTGCGAGGATCGAAGATGAACTTGGCATCCTCAACCTAACCAATCAACTCAGGCCTTAGTGCATGCATGATTGGTGGAACAGTACTCACTAGTTACTCCAGCTCGGTTACCTGCAAGTCCAACAGGGATGGCACCACTGTCTCCTCCATCTTTGCAGCCAGTGAGAGGCAGGCCACTGACAGAAGCTGCAGTGCCCATCCATTTTGCTGCATTGGTAGAACCAGCATGAGATTACCCATAAATCCTAACATGTAACAAGCAATGCGAGGCCACACACTAGTCATCATCTTCTCAAGACTGCATGCAGCAAATTCCGTCCATCGCTTGACTGAGCATTGCATTTAACATTCTGATGCAATGTCATAATATTAGAAGGAAGTCAAAGTTTGGACCAAGCATCCATTTGTACAAAGAACTCAGCATTAAAGGTTTGCCGGTTTCTTGAGCAAGGGGCTTTCTGTGCTAATAGCTACAAGCCGAGGGATCTTAGTGTAAAACATGAGTATTAATTACTATGGTAAGCCGAGAAGAGACAGCCGCCCGTCCGATCAGACTCAGACGGAGAAGAGCTCAGACAAGGGACGTCGGTCCATTACCGGTAAGCGGTGAGAAGAGAGGAAGCGATCCACGTAGTTGACGGCGAGGCACGCCGTCAGCGGACGGAAACGGTGGCAAACGCGAACCTACGAAAAGAAACCAAACGTCCGTTACGAGTGGGGAAGTGGAAAGACCGGCGCAGGTTAGCAGAAGTGTAGGAGAGAATTCTAGAGTGCGCCGGAGGAGTTGACCTTGAGGATCCACGCGACGGCGTCACGGCGGGCGACGGGGTCGAGCGAGTCGGGCCCGGCCGAGCGGGCGGCAGCCCCCTCGCCTCCTACGAAGCCGGCGAACGGCTGGCCGTCGCCGAACGGGGCGAGCTCTCCGGCGTCCTCGCCGCAGAGGAGGTCGAAGCAGGAGGAGGGGGAGGGGGAGGGCGGCATGACAGCGGGAGAAGGTACCCGGTCCTCATTGCCTTCCCATCACCGCGGAGCACCAGAACCCGGTAGAGAGGAAGGAAGGAAGGAATGAAGAGAGACTGTGTGGGTACTGTCGCGGTGGTGGCGAGGAGTAGTATATGGACTGGGTGGAGCTGAGAGCGAGGGATAGATAGATACTACCACTACGTTTCAGTGAAAGGCTCATGTAATTATATAGGGGAGAAGGGGTTTGTGTGTTTGTGATTGCTTTTCTTGTAGCTCCCTTTTGATCTTCCCTTCCCTTGTTGTCAGCTCAGTCTTTTTTTCCTTGTAGTTTTACCATATGAGCCAGCCAGTCTCTAAGAAATCTTTTGCTTGCAGGAGGTGGACTGTGTGTGTTTGTATTGTTTTGTCTGTACTGCCCTTTTCCATTTACTTGGGTGTCATATCTATTTTTTTTCTTTCTTTCTTTCTTTTTCCGTGAGTGGTTGGTTCTACTCTTTTTCTTGCCTTGTGAGAGACTCAACTCCACCGTGGTGGCGTTTGCATCGGAATAGAATCAGTCACAGGTCAGGTTAATAGTTTGACGGTTCCAAGTCAACCAAAATCAGATTCTGTCGATATGGTTTTGATTTCTAAAATTTATAATTTTAAATTAATTTTAGAAATAAAAAAATTAAACTATGAACATACTTTCTTCAATAATTTAATAAATAAATAATTAAAAGATTATTCTTAAAAAAATTAAAATAGACAGTTTCAGTTTGAGATCAAAACCAAAACTGTTTATTTAGAACTAGCTGGGTTTCGATTTCAAATTTGAAAGAAATATATTCAAATTTGTTTCTTTATAATATTATTTATTTTCGTTTGCAGCCACTTTTAATTCTTTTTTCCGTTTCAAAAATTCATAGTTTTGTTATGAATTTAGAGAACTCCTAGATTAATTAGAGATTCAAGGGAATATTTTGTGCGACAATATTGTCATTTAGGACTATCCATGTGTCCAGTATTGTAGGGATTTATGCCAACTTCATCCCTACATGGATGAGGTACTTGTGTTGTAGCGTAGTGAAAAAATATACAGAGCATATCTTGTCTTATTAAATATTTGGTCTTTTATTCTTTTGACTTGAGCTTTGAAAAGGGATACAGTAAATTTCTTCCTTTGTGTGAAAACTTTTGGGACTAATCCCAAGATCTTTCATGTAATAGATTCATACACTACATGAGGCCAACTAGACCCGTATGGTTTTATATATGATCTTATTAGATTTCTCATCTTTCAGTTTTGACTCATGCATCAATTGAAGGTAGTAAAATCTCTTCTTTATGTAGAAACTTTTGGGACTAATCATAAAATATTTCATGAAAATTATTCAGAGTATATGGACCAATTAAAACTTATTTCTATCGTAGTTGTATGTCTTATCTTATCAAATAAATACCTTATCTTTTAATATTTGACTTCAGCATGAAAGAAACATGATGAATTTATTCCTTGCGTGTAAGCTTTTGGAAATAACCCAAGATCTTTGATGAATTATATTCATAATATATATATATATATATAACTAAATCTTATTTCTCCTCTATAGTATTTATACCTTCTCTTAGGAAATGTCTCATTGATAAATTTATTACTTGCATGAAACTCCATAAAATAGAATTATATTGTTTACGAAACCATATGGAGATCTTGCATGCGATACATCCATACTATATGAATCGATTCATTCAAACAAACATTCTGTTATTTTTTTTACTTTATAATTTTATTTTAATTCTGGAGAATTCTATTGGTGCATCTCAGTCTTTCTCATTATCCCACCATGCAATGGTAGCCAACCTCTGTGCTGGCCCTCAGTTGACTTAAAAGAAGAAGAAGAAAAAAAGAAAAAGAAGAAGAAAACATCATGTACAGGTGCATGACAATTTCTTTTCACTTGGAGATGGAGTGGTGCACTTGTGAGATTGATTATTCTGATGCACTCATGTCGTCTTTTTCTTCCTTTCTTTTCTCTCTCCTTGGTTGGCTTTGAGGTTAGGAGGAGGAGGAGGAGGCCGCTTGTTCACTGTGCCATGGAGATCTCAATAGTCCCCTCAACTACACAACACTCTCCACTCAGTTGTTGCTGATCGCTGAACTTTAGGAATGTTGATCTGCTTTCATTTGTTTTCCAGCCACAAAACTGATGCACTCCATCAGTAACATCATTAGAATTGAAGGAGAGGTTTATTATGTGATGGCTCAGTGTTCATTCTCTGATACTAAAAGGTACAGGATACATATTCAAGGATGAAAAATGTCAGACGGTGATAGCCAGAGCTATTATTTCTTGTAGAGCTGGGGAGGTCAAGCAGATGGTCTCTTTCTCTTAGAGTACATGTAATTAATTAACTTTCACTAGATACCTGCACAAATATTTTGGACTAACTACTGCTGGAGGTTTCAAGAAATCTCCATTTGAGGAGTTGAAGCTCACAATTTGTAGTGTAAGTGACTAAAAAACAGAAAGCCTTAGACACTAAGTACATTAAAAAAAAAAGAAGAAAGAAAGCAAAGTTCCATTCTTTCCTATCAATTGTCAAGAACAATCTTTAAGCAGAAGAAAAAAAAAATATATATCAAAGCAAGCCAAAGAAACTAGTAATGTCTCTGAACTAAATAACTGGGCCCAATCTTGTTTGTTTACTAATTGCCTTTTTTGCTCAATTCAACCATCAAGTGGAAACCTAACATCGAGTTGGCTCCCCTGTACTGCTAGCAGAAGTTCCATGCTAAGTGGTTGATATGAAGCATAATAATACAGTTCCATAGCCAGGACAATAATTGGCATCCATCCAAAACACAAGTAGGAAACGAAGGTTGGTCATCTGTGAGCTCCATCAAATCTGATCCGCGTGTAACAGCGCAGATTCCACCAGCAAAATGTGACCCACATACAAGCAGGCATCACTGAATAAACAGCATTAGCATCAAGAAAATTGCCTCAAACCATCCTAATTCTCATGGATAATATTTGTTATGATCCATTTACTCATTAATTTTGTTGATCCTGGACCATTGGTTCCAATCATTCAGTCGAAATCCTAAGATGATATATGTTAAATCTTGCCTATGATCTTTTTTTTTTTCTTTCTTCGGACCCCTCAATATATCATTGGTCACAAAAATACTTTTTAAGTACATATTAACAATAATATACTTATTAAATTCTTATAAATTAATTTAAATCGTTGCTTATTTTTATGTCACAATAATACCATCGAATTATTCATGTGAAAGTAAAAGGAAATGGTCGACTGCTACTCATGGTGATGCAACATGGATATTGACTGGATATGCTAACAAGCACTGCTCTGACACACTTGTCCATCATGATGACCAGTATCTGCCTGGAACAATCTGGCTAAATGGCCACAGAAACAGGATCAACAGCGCAATGAGCTCGTCCTGGAAGAAGCTTGGTACAGCCTCATCACATTTCTCCATCAGACTAGGGCTCCACCAATGACCAGCTGTTTCAATTTTATTTTGGAGTACTGGAAGCCTACATATGGTAGGAATAGTGGTCTAAACATTGCATCCTGTTGCCGATTACCACCATTTTGTACACCATTGTCTCTTTTTACTGTGTGAAGCTATACTTCACTCTATTATCCATCTGTTCTTTTGTACTTTAGTTGCAGGGCTTGTGATAAATTTCTCTTTAATCCATTTACCACACTGGTCAGAGGAATGTACTGCTAGCAGAAGCATGATACTGTGTACAATTTGATACCTCATTCAGCTGACAAATTGTGTCTGTCTTCTGGGTCTCTTGGTGAATCCACCAAAAGGGAGTTTGGATTGTGTTAGAGATTCCTGTCTCAGTTTTTTTTTTTCTCTTAAAAATTCTTTCTCAAATAACATTCTGATAAACAACAAGTGGTCATGGATCTGATACATTAATTGGGTTCTGCCAAACTGCCAAGGTTTGTCCTTAAGTTATGATGCAGATACCCAATCAACCAATAAAATGCATCATGAGGTGCTCTCCTGCATGACTGTCCTGATAAATTGGATTTGAAGGCAGATGTCATGGTCTCATTAGGAATTATAAAATAGAAGAATCAAAAGATTATGAAGTGCTTTTGAGACCTATTACTAAATCTATCAGATTTCTTAAAGATAAAATTGAAATGCAAATCAACCAGTTGCATATAGACAGCATAGCTGAAGAGGGTGATGGAAGTTTCATGCACAAAGTCAAAGTTCCAAAACATAGCAGAGAAAAGATAGCATCCTAATTAGACGAGAGGAGAAAAAGGATAAGTTTGTTTCAGTGAGTGTTTATCGCTGCATCCACTACCTTATGATTTCTTGCAATTATTCTCAAAATATGTAAGATTTATAATACTTTGGAGATCCAATATTATGCTAAGATCAGGAATATATGGTTTTAGACATTGTAAGATAACAATCTACACTCAGTGGGTGGCACCACAAGTAACCTCTTTTTGTCAGCACACTAATCATTGGTCATGAATCTTTATGTTTCATATGCTATCTTCTGATCATGGATTAGCTCTCTGTACCTCCCAACCTGAGCAACTGCATCCATGAATGTTGAATCCTTGGAACTGTGCTGTGAAAGGTATTTAGTTGATCTTTCCTTTTCCCCAATCTGTGGCCCAATCCTCACCATTCCATATGATTGCCAGTATCTGCATGGGTTTTGATGGGTACTCCACCCCTCTTCTTCTCAAGTTCTTGAACACTCTAATGGGCATGCTGTCCACAAAACCTACACCAATCAACCGCAAGTAATTGGGAAGTGCTGCACCAACTTCTGAAGAAGTGCAATATCAAACTGTAATGCATCAAAACTTACACCACTTGGTATGGATTCCACAGGATTTTGTCGCTGTGGATATCTGCAATGATCAGACGACAAGTGGATCTTTTTGATGATAGGATCTTCGGATTCTATCCAATCAATTCATATAAATAAAATCCTGAATCATATGTATACAATCTTAGCTATAGACGTCACCCACTCTATTATGAAAGTAGGCTAGAGCAGTAAAAGGAGGAGGCGATTAGGGTTTAAGGAATAGGAGTTGGAGTCTCTATAGTTAAGATTTTGAGGCCTATATAAGCATATAATCGCACTCCATTTTTTATTACATAATACATCATTTTTTTTCATCCTTTGTGACCGACTACCAAAAGAGGGAGGAACCCCTATAGAGTTTCAAGGAGGCTGATCCCGTACAGAGATCAATCCAATGATAGAATCATGCGGGGTTCTATCATTTGGTGTCAGAGCCATGTTCTTGATGCCTTGCTGTTCTTCCACTTTCATCGCTGTCATTTAGCTGCCCACCATCCTCCAAGCAATTCCCATAATTGCTGAAGATCATCGTCAACTCCGCTGTCATCATCCTTGCTACAGATCCACCATCTACTGCTACCACGAAGATTACAACAGGATATGATATTCCCTTCTTACAACATCTTACTGCTGCTGTAATTAGTTATCCAAAAAATCCAAAAAATAGTTACATTTATCTTGCTGCAAAAAACCGCTACGGTGATCTTCGTCATTGATGCAGTTTTAAATCGCCTACCACTTTGTTGCTATGTTTCTCATCAAAACTCGTTGCCATATTTTATTATTAAACTCGTCTCAATATTTGCATTGGTTCGACTTTCATCGCCATTTATTCCTTGCTATAAACATCCCCATAAATCATTCACATGCTACAAAAACTTATTGTCACAAAGCTGCTATCTTTACGATAAAAGTTACACTACAAAATTTTCAGCCGCATACTTGTTGCCATATTGCTGATCTTACTGTCCTATTTTGCTGATGAAATCTTCTCCGTATTTTATGTTGGCTTGGCTTTCATCATCATCGGTTCCTTGCTGAAATCATCTGTATACTTGCTGAAGTTCCTTATCGTGAAACTACTGATTTTTTCGATGAGAATTCTACTATCAAAAGAATTATCGATGCTTCTTGCTGCATCTCTGCTAAATTGCTACCAAGTTCCTATTGCCATCAACTCTTGTTGTCGACATCACCCATTCTTGCTGTCAAAACCATTCCAAACCATTGGTATACTACTGAAATTTTTGTCGTGAAACTGTTGTCTCTTCAACAAAAATTCTGTTGCCATACTTTTTGACGTTTATTGCTTCATACACAACCAATCTTTACTGACTCAACCGCTATCCATATTTCTATTTACTTGTTGTTGTTATCATACACTTCTTGCTGGATAAATTTTTTCAAAACCGTCGGCACTCTGTTGGAATTCCTTCGTCATAACCTGCCATTTTTTGACGAGTAATTTTGCAACATCATCCTTCGACGCTTTTGGTCGTGCCCAACCTGAACTAGTTACTACCATCAATAGCAACCTTAAACCTTCCTTGAAAGCCCCAAATCACTGCCATCAAATTCCCTTTTTATAGCCTCCACAACACCTTCAAACAGCAGCCTCAAACTGTTAGTTACAAGTGCCCTACAAGCCTATCACGTGAGTTATGGCACGTGTGACACACTACATGATCTTTTTATTTAAATATTGACATATTCTCACATTATATTATCTGTTGCATATATATATCGTGATGTCCTTAGTTCTGTGCAATGAAAATCAGATCATGATGAAATCATGATAATGAGATCGATTCACCTTTAAACACAGATCCTGAATAATCTCGTCATAGGTTACTCGAGAGGGACATCGAGATAACCAGACAAACCGGTGTCCTATATACCCATTCGTATGATGGAGGCGATTGGTCTCATAGCCACTTGTGTGGAGACACTAAGGATATAGTACAAGTGCTCATTGGAGAATGAGTTCACTGATTGATCCGCTTATGAAATGTTGTATGATTGATGATACCTAATGTCAGACAGCGATTCCATAGTTCCAGTTGTGTATCTGGTCCTTAGATTTGAGACACCAAAGATGTCTTGTATGAGTACTCCTTTCTTTGACGTCAGACTTACAAGTTTGGAAAGTTTCAGATCTGGTACAATTGGTTATCGGGATTGGTGGTCAACCTTACGAAGACAATTGAGTGTCAATAGAGGATCATGAGAGGAATATCTCATATATGCTTGCTCAGACAAATCCTTGGCCAGGGTTATTCGGATTGAGAGAGAAAGAGTTCTCTGGTAGAATCCGATTAGAGCAAAATAAACTGATTCCGTATGTGACATGACAGTACCATGTCTAATATACGGTCTCTGGGATATTAGTTGGATGAAGGATTATAGATACACGGTAACTGTGGACAAACAAGTCCGATGGATTCGATCCCCCTATACCGTTTGGGGATTATGACATAGTGGCCTAGAGGGTCACACACATACGTTTATAGTCGATGAGTCGAGTGAATTATTATGAGGATAATAATTCACTATATCAGAAGGAGTTCTGATGGAAGTAATTCACGGCCAACTCAGTATCTGGCCTAGAGGGTCACACACATATGGTGGATACTTCAGCGAATAGATAATTGGATGAAGATCCAATTAGTCCCTATTATCATTAGATGAGATCCTATGCTAATGGGCTCCTTGCTTAAGGCCCAATTAGAGGCCTAAGGAGATTATTGGATAGAGATCTAATAATGCAAGATTAGTGGGTTATTGGATGGAGATCCAATACCCACTAAGGCAGGAGCCCTAGGTATTGGATCTCTATCTGGTGTGGCTTGCATATGTGATGTGTTATACACCTACTAGATATATGTGTATATATATATATATATATATATATATATATATTTATATTTGCATACGATGTAGATATATATTAAATATGCATGTGTATGACACGACATATTAGGAGATCGATACGAAACAAAAACCCCTCCTACGATAATATTAAGTCGGTAAACGTGAGGTAATAAAATTGACTCACGTGACCTTCCATCGTTATAGAAAGAAATTGAATCACGACATAGGTTGAGTTGGTTGAGTCCCTCGAGGCTCACTTATCTACGTGATCGAGATCTTGCCTATGACATAGAAATGTCATTGGTGACCTGACGATATGGTATGCTTGGTCGAGTCCCTCGAGGGCATATCATCGAATCACTCATCTTGTAATGATGGTGATAACTTAACTGAACATTATGGTTGGTCGAGTCCCTCGAGATCATGATGATTTGGAGGTCGAACATGATAGGAATTACAAGGAGTTATGATTGGTAAAAGTTGCCTACATTTTGGGTTTAGTGTAATTGGTCGAGTCCCTCGAGGTTGCATTCAGATGCTGATTGGATCCCGATCCCCATTAGGAGTCTGCTGGAGACTTTCGTCTCACGTGTCACGTGATTCGCTAGGAAAATAGTGGGAGTACATTAAGATAGAAGTCCATACCTTAATTAATATTTTTTATAAAATCTGCATGTTATTTAATTTACACTATATCTTATTTGTCGCTTGCAAATCCCCTACGTTACTTGATGCCAACCGCCTTATTGGTCTAAAGGCTCCATAATTTGAGAATTGTTCTCACGAAAGAGAAAATTGTATATGTCCTTAATACGATTGTGCCTACTCCAAAGGAAAGGACAAGCAAGGATGATATTGCTCGCTTTGTGAAGTATAAAGATAGTCCTAAAGGATAACCTATATGTTGATCTTATACTTTAGTCCATTACAGAATCCATTTCACAATTCATTATTAACTTTAATATGAACAAATTTGAGATGATTTTACCTGAGCTCCTCAATATGTTGAGGGAAGTGGAGAGTACCATCAAGAAAGAGAAGTCGGTTATCTATATTGGTGAGACCAATAGGAAAAGGAAGGCTAGTAAGACCCTTAAGAAGGGAAAGGGCAAAGAATGATCGGGTGAGTCAAATGTTGCCAAGAAATACCCGATAAAGGACAAAGGATAGTGCTTCCACTATGGCCAAGACGGGCATTGGAAGAGGAATTGTAAGGACTACCTTGCAGATAAAGGCGAAATAGAAGCTTGAAGAAGCTTCAGGTATATTCATAATCAGTTTCCACTGATCAGATTTTTATGATAACACATGAGTATTGGATATTGGGAGTGTTTATCATATTTGTAATTCGTTGCATTTTCTAGCAAGACTTAGGAGATTGTCTAGAGGGGAGATGGACCTTAAGATGGGCAATGGAGCAAGAGTTGCTACAGTTGTTATTGGGAAGGTCACCCTACATCTGCCTAGTAGAGCTATTATTGCATTGGATGCATGCTATTTCGTTCCCTCTATTATCAAAAAATATTATTTCCATCTCTTGTTTGACAATTAGTGGATATAAATTAGTTTTTGAGAATAATAATTATTCAATAATTATGGATGATAAGATCATCACTAGAGGGACATTGATAAATGACTTATATGAGTTAGACACTTCTCCACACATCATGAATATAAATATATCTACGAGGAAAAAAGATGAGGTGAATAATGAATACCTATGACATTGTAGGCTAGGTTATATACATGAGGGAAGAATTTAAAAGTTATTGAAAGATGGATACTTAGATCCATTTGACTATGAGTCATATATAACTTACGAACCTTGCCTTCGTGGGAAGATGATCAACTCTCCTTTTAGTGGAACTGGAGTGAGAGCCACTGAGTTATTAGAACTTATACATAGTGATGTATGTGATCCTATGTCGACTCAGGCTATAGGTGGTTACTTATACTTTATTACATTCACTGATGATTTCTCTAGGTATTGACACATGTACTTGATGAAGTACAAGTTCGAGACCTTTGAGAATTTCAGGGAATATAAGAATGAAGTAGAGAACCAGATTGAAAGAGTATTAAGACTCTACGATCAGATGGAGGAGAGTACTTGAGTACGAAGTTCACCCATTTCCTCAAGGACAATGAGATTCTATTCCAGTGGACACCTCCATATACACCTCAGCTCAATGGTGTATCAGAAAGGAGAAATCTCACACTGTTAAACATGGTACGGTCAATGATGAGTTTCGCTGACCTACCCATCTCATTTTAGGGGTATGCCCTAGAGATCGCAGTTTACCTTTTGAACAAAGTTCCATCAAAGTCGGTAGTGTCTACACCATATGATGTTGGGAAACCTTACCGGGTGCATCACATGCGCAGTGAAAATAAAAAACAAAAAATGGTTTCCCACGCAGATCAAATCGTCGTGCAAAAGATTGGGTCATGAGAAAAAATCACAAAATAAAAAAAACTACGATACGTGAGAGATTGATTTTACCTAGGGAGATCGTATATCCTAATATTCCAGATCCGGATGGAGAAGATGAAGGAGGTAAAACGTCCTCCTCTCTAGCGATATCCATACGATGGAACTCAGCGAAACTCCTCCAATCCGATCTTGCAACTCTTGCTCAGAGGGAGGGAGGAGAATAGGAGGTGGTGGCTAAAGCTGCAGCTTATCAACCATGAGTATCCCCTCCTATTTATAGAGAGCCACCAAAAATCCTAGGGCTCCTGCCTTAGTGGGTATTGGATCTCCATCCAATAACCCACTAACCTTGCATTATTGGATCTATATCTAATAATCTCCTTAGGCCTCTAATTGGGCCTTAAGTAAGGAGCCCATCAGCATAGGGTCTCATCTAATGAGAATAGGGGCTAATTGGATCTTCATCCAATCCTTTATTCGCTAAAGTATCACCCATATGTGTGTGGCCCTCTAGGCCCAACACTGAGCTGGCCGTGAGTCTCTCCCATCAGAACTCCTTCTGATATAGTAAATTATTATCCCCATAATAATTCACTCGATTCATCGACTATGGACGTACTAGGCCACTACGCCATAGTCCTCAAACGGTACAGGAGGATCAAATCTATCGGACCTGTCTGTCCACAGTTACCATGTATCTATAATCCCTCATCCATCTAATATCCCAGAGACCATATATTAGACATGGTACTATCAGGCTACATACAAAATCCGTCATAGTCTCGCTCTAATCGGATTCTTCTGGAGAACTCTTTCTCTCTCAATCCGAATGACCCTGGCCAGAGATTTGTCTGAGCAAGCACATATGAGATATTCCTCTCATGATACCAAGAGTGGATGATCCTCTATTGACACTCAATTGCCTTCGTAAGGTTGGCTACCAATCCCGATAACCAACTATACCAGATCTGAAGCTTTCCAAACCTGTAAGTCTAGCATCAAAGAAATGAGTACTCATACAAGGCATCCTTGGTGTCTCAAGTTTAAGGACCAGATACACAACTGGGACTATGGAATCACTGTATGACATTAGGTATCATTAACCATACGTCATTCCATAAACGGATCAATCAGTGAACTCATTCTCTAATGAGCACCTGTACTATATCCTTAGTGTCTCCACACAAATGGCTATGAGACCAGCTGCCTCCATCATATGGACGGGTATATAGTACATCGATCTGTCCGATTATCTCGATGTCCCTCTCGAGTAACCTATGACCTGGATTATTTAGGATCTATGTTTAAAGGTGAATCAATCTCATTATCATTATCTCATCATGATCTGATTCTCATTGCACGAAATCAAGGACATCACAATATATATGCTACATATAATATAATGTGAGAATATGCTAATATTAATCATAAGTAAAAAGATCACACAGTATGTCACACGTGTCATCACTCACGTGATTGGCTTGCAGTGCACCTGTAACCAGTAATCTCCCACTTGACCAAAAGCCAATCACTTATGTATCTGATCCCCATCAGACCCCTGTGATGCTCAAATACAATCTCAGCCAGCTGCTTCGTCAGTGGATCTGCACTGTTTTCTTTGAATGAAATTCTTCCATTGCTATATCTTTACGGGTCATGATCGCTCTAATAAGATAGAACCTCTTCAAAATAATTCTGATGAGACCTGGGTTCCCTTGCTAGAGTTATCACCCTGTTGCTGTCACAATATATGAGAGTTAGCTCCACGCTGCTTGATATGACTCCCAAATCTTTGATGAACTTCTTCATCCATGCCCCTTCCTTTGCTGCTTCTGCTGCAGCAATGTATTCCGCCTCTATGGTCGAGTTAGCAGTAGTATCTTGCATGAAACTCTTTTAGCTTACTGCTCCTCCATTCAGGGTAAAAACAAACCCTGAATTTGACTTGCTATCATCAATGATGGACTAAAAACTCGAGTCCATGTAGCCCTTAACCTGGAGGCTACCTTCTTCATATATCAGTAAAAGATCCTTAGTGCTTCTTAAATACTTAATGATACACTTTACTATCTTCCAGTGTTCTAAACCTAGATTTGCCTGATACCTACTCGTGACACTCAGAGCATGTGCTAAATCAGGTCTGGTATATAGCATCACATATATGATAGACCCTATCGCTGATGCATAAGATATCTTATTCATGTCTGCCATTTCTTCAAGAGTCTTTGGGGACATACTCCTAGAAAGTGATATTCCATGTCTCATCGATATGAGACATCTCTTAGAATTCTCTATGCCAAACCTTTTGACAATGGAGTCTATGTACCTAGATTGAGACAAGCCAAGCATCCTTTTGGATCTATCTCTATAGATCTGAATCCCCAAAATATATGATGCTTCTCCTAAGTCTTTCATGGAGAAGCTTCTGGATAGCCAAGCCTTTACTGTGGAGAGCATTCCTACATCATTCTCAATGATTAGGATGTCATCCACATATAGCACCAAGAAGGTGATAGCGCTCCTACTTACCTTCATGTACACACAAGGCTCATCTTCATTCTTAACGAAGTCATAAGATCTGATCACCTCATCAAATCTTATGTTTCAACTTTGGGAAGCTTGCTTCAATCCATAAATGGATCTAAGCAACCTACACACTTTATCTAGACTCTCTTTGGATACAAATCCCTCTGGCTGTATCATATATACCTCCTCCTCAAGGTTGTCATTGAGGAATGCCATTTTGACATCCATCTCCAGATCTCATAATCATAGTATGCTATAATGGCCAAAATAATTCTAATGGACTTAAGCATGGCTACAGGTGAAAAAGTTTCTTCATAGTCAACTACTTGTCTTTAACGATATCCTTTAGCTACCAGCCTTGCTTTATAGGTCTCTACTTTTCCATCCACTCTGATCTTCTTCTTGAAGATCCATTTGCAGCCGATGGGTATAATACCCTCAAGTGCATCCACAAGGTTCCAAACCTTATTAGAGTATATAAAATCTATCTCAGAATTCATGGCTTCTTGTCACTTCCCGGAGTCTATACTCATAATAACCTCCTCATAGGCCTGAGGATCAACATCCTGAGAGTCATCTCCACTGATATGTCCCATATATCTTTCAGGAGGGTGAGATATTCTACTAGACATACGCAAAGTTGGAACTTGTGTGTTAGGTACCTGAATAGACTCGGGCTCTGGAATGGTGCTTGAGCTAGGTTCTCCAACCTTGCTCAATTATATCTTGCTCCCATTGTTTCCACCAAGAATATGTTCATTCTCAAGGAACACGGCTCTCTTAGCAACAAAGACCTTTCGATCCTCGGGGTGATAGAAATAATACCCACAGGTTTCCTTTAGGTATCCCACGAATGTGCACCATTCTATCATTGATTCAAACTTATCGGGGTTGTGTCTTCTAACGTGGGCAGGACAACCCCAAATCTTAACAATCTTAAGGTCGAGCTTCTTTTTTTTCCATATCTCATATAGCATAGACACTACCGACTTTGATGGAACTCTGTTCAGAAGGTAAGCTGCGGTCTCTAGGGCGTACCCCCAGAATGAGATGGGTAGGTCAACGACACTCATCATAGACCGCACCATGTCTAACAATGTGTGATTCCTCCTTTCTGATACACCATTGAGCTGAGGTGTATAAGGAGGTGTCCACTGGGATATAATCTCATTATTTTTGAGGAAATGGGTGAACTCCGTACTCAAGTGCTCTCCTCCTCAATCTGATTGAAGAGTTTTAATACTTTTTCCAATCTGGTTCTCCACCTCATTCTTATATTTCCCAAATTTCTCAAAGGCCTCAGATTTATACTTCATCAAGTACATGTGTCCATACCTAGAGAAATCATCAGTGAATGTAATGAAGTATGAGTAACCACCTATAGCCTGAGTCAACATGGGACCACATACATCACTATGTATGAGTTCCAATAACTCAGTGGCTCTCTCTCCAGTTCCACTAAAAGAAGAGTTGATCATTTTTCCACGAAGGCAAGGTTCACAAGTTGCATATGACTCATAGTTAAATAGATCTAAGTATCCATCTTTTAGCAACTTTTGAATCCTTCCCTCATGTATATGACCTAGCCTACAATGCCATATGTATGCATTATTTACCTCATCTCTTTTCCTCTTAGACATATTTATATTCATGATATGTAGAGAAGTGTCTAACACATATAAGCCATTTATAAGGGTCCCTCTAGTGATGATCTCATCATCCATAATTATTGAACAACTATTGTTCTCAAAAACTAATTTATATCCACTAATTATCAAATAAGAAATGAAAATAATATTTTTAATAATAGAAGGGATAAAATAGCATGCATCTAATGCAATAATAACTCCACCAAGCAAATGTAGAGTGACCTCTCCAATAGCAACTGCAATAACTCTTGCTCCATTGCCCATCTTAAGGTCCATCTCACCTCTAGCCAATCTCTTAGGTCTTGCCAGAACTTGCAATGAATTACAGATATGATAAGCACTCCCAGTATCCAATACCCATGTGTTATCATAAAAATCTGACAAGTGAAGACTGATCATGAATATACCTGAAGCTTCTCCAAGCTTTTGTTTCGCCTTATCTGCAAGGTAGTCCCCTTATCTGCAAGGTAGTCCTTATAGTTCCTCTTCTAATTTTCGTCTTGACCGTAGTGGAAGAAGCACTGTCCTTTGTCCTTTGCCAAGTCTTTCTTGGTAACCTTTGCCTTACCCGATCTTTTTTTGCCCTTGCCCTTCTTAAGGGTCTTACTAGCATTCATTTTCCTATTAGTCTCACCAATATAGAGAACTGACTTCTCTTTCTTGATAGTACTCTTAGCTTCCCTCAATATATTGAGGAGCTCAGGTAGAGTCACCTCAAATTTGTTCATATTAAAGTTACTAATGAACTGTGAAAAGGAATCTGGTAAGGGCTGAAGTATAAGATCAACATGCAGGTTATCCTTTAGGACTATCTTTATACTTCACAAAGCGAGTGCTCTCATCCTCGCTTGTCCTTTCCTCCAGCGTGGGCACAATCATATTAAGGACATATACGATTTTCTCTTTCGTGAGAATAATTCTCAAATTATGAAGCCTTTGGACCAATGAGGCGGCTGGCATTAAATATGCCATATAGGGGTTTTGCAAGCGACAAACAAGATATAGCGAAAATAAATAACATGTAGATTTTGTAGAAAATACTACTTAAGATATGAACTTCTATCTTAATATACTCCCACTATTTTCCTAGCGAATCATGCGACACCCTCGACACGTGAGACGAAAGTCTCCGGCAGACTCCTAGTAGGGATCGAGATCCAATTGGCATCTTAGTATAACCTCGAGGGACTCGACCAATTACACTAAGCCCAAAAGGTAGACAATTCTTGTCAATCACAACTCCTTGTGATTTCCGTTATATTCGACCTCTGAATCATCATGGTCTCGACTGCTCGACCAACCGTGAAGTTCAGTTAAGTCATCACCATCGTTATAAGATGAGTCTGATTCGATCTTGACTGCTCGACCAAGTCATACCATGTCCTCAGGTCACCGGTGACATATATATGTCGTAGGTAAGAACTCGATCACGTAGATATGTGAGCCTCGAGTGACTCGACTAACTCAACCTATGTCGGGATTCAATTTCTTCCTATAACGATGGAAGGCCACGTGGGTCAATCTTATTGCCTCACGCTTACCGACTTAATATTATCATAGGAGGGGTTTTTGTTTTCTATCGGTCTCCTAGTATGTCGTGTCACACACATACATATTTAATATATATCTACATCACATGCAAATATATATATACATATATCTAGTAGGTGTATAACACATCACATATGCAATCCACACCGGATGATCATGAGCCGTCACCTAATATGATTAAGCCCGAGCCAATGGGCCTAATCACTCACAATAGGATCTATGTGTGCATCGGCGCATCTCCATGCCCTGTGATTGTTGATCTCGTCATCATCGATTCTGTCGGATTGTCGCATCACTATGTGTCGTAATCTCCCGCCACGGCATCGTGGGTCCCGCTGTCACCTCCACGCTCCCGGTGCTCCTCTCCATGTAATTACAAATAATCACAAGCACGCAGGCTTGATAATAAACGAGAAAAATAGAGGCTCGCATGCCCCAATAATAATAATAATCATAATTACACACATCACAACACATGGCTCATGATCATCCATCAACATTATACATCACATGTACATCACATCATATGTAGGATTACTAGATATATATAATAATTAATTAAACTATTTGACTAATTATTTTTCTAGAAATCAAGACATGATCAGAATTATTAAGGGTATTTTCATAATTCTAGATGAGAGGATGGTCCTCAAAATTTCTAAAATTATTGAGGATATTTTTGAAATTCTATACATGAGGACAGTCCTTAGAATTTTCAAAATTCAGAGGGGCAGGATCATCCTTTTCTCAAAAGGATGCCCTAGCCCTCTCCTTGCCCCCTCTGCACCGCTGGCGCTGCTGCCCTTGCGCAGGCGGCGGTTGCCCTTTACGGTCGGCGCCGCAGCCATTGCAGCTAGCCGCCCCCTTGCAGGGGGCCTTGGCCGCGACCTTACTGTGGGTGGCCGACCCTGCATGGGGGCTAGTCGCCCCTCCTCCTTGCTGCCTTCGTTGTGAAAACACAGAAAGAACATGTAGAACGATTCTACTGTTGGGAAACCTCAACAGTTTAAAAATAATCTTTCACACGAAAACCTTGGCTCTCATACCACTGTTGGGAAACCTTAGCGGGTGCATCACATGCGCAACAAAAATAAAAACAAAAACTAGTTTCCCACATAGATCAAATCATCGTGCAAAAGATTGGGGTCGCGAGAAAAAACCATAAAAATAAAAAAAAAATCGTGATACGTGAGAGATTGATTTTACCTAGGGAGATCGTATATCCCTGTATTCCAGATCTAGATGGATAAGATGAAGGAGGTAAAATGTCCTCCTCTCTAGCGGTATTCACACGATGGATCTCTGCAGTGAAACTCCTCCAATCTGATCTTACAACTCTTGCTCAGAGGGAGGGAGGAGAATAAGAGGTGGTGGTTAAAACTGTAGCCTATCAACCATGAGTCACCCCTCCTATTTATAGAGAGCCACCAATAACCCTAGGGCTCCTGCCTTAGTGGGTATTGGATCTCTATCCAATAACCCACTAATCTTGTATTATTGGATCTCTATCCAATAATCTCCTTAGATCTCTAATTGGGCCTTAAACAAAGGGCCCATCAATATAGGGTCTCATCTAATGAGAATAGGGGCTAATTGGATCTCCATCCAATCCTCTATTCGCTTAAGTATCTACCATATGTGTGTGACCCTCTAGGCCTGATACCGAGCTGGCCGTGAGTTGCTCCCATCAGAACTCCTTCTGATATAGTGAATTATTATCCCCATAATAATTCACTTGACTTATCAACTATGGACGTACTACGTCATAGTCCCCAGACGGTAAAGGGTAGATTAAATCCATCAGACCTGTCTGTCCATAGTTACCGTGTATCTATAATCTCTCATCTATCTAATATCTCAGATACCGTATATTGGACATGGTACTGTTAGGCCACATACATAATTCGTTATAGTCTCGCTCTTATCAGATTCTCTTGGAGAACTCTTTCTTTCTCAATCCGAATGACCCTAGCCAGGGATTTGTTTGAGCAAGCACATATGAGATAGTCCTCTCGTGATACCAAGAGTGGATGATCCTATATTGACACTCAATTGCCTTCGTAAGGCTGGCTACCAATCTCGATAACCAGTTGTACTAGATCTGGAACTTTTCGAACCTGTAAGTCTGGCGTTAAAGAAAGGAGTATTCATACAAGACATCCTTAGTGTCTCAAGCCTAAGGACCAGATACACAACTGGGACCATGAAATCACTGTCTGACATTAGGTATCATTAACCATACAACATTCCATAAGCAGATCAATCAGTGAACTCATTCTCCAATGAGCACCTGTACTATATCCTTAGTGTCTCCACACAAGTGGCTATGAGACCAGCCGCCTCCATCATATGGACTGGTATATAGTACATCGATATGTCCGGTTATCTCGATGTCCCTCTCGAGTAACCTATGACCGAGATTATTTAGGATCTGTGTTTAAAGGTGAATCGATCTCATTATCGTATCTCATCATGATCTGATTTCCATTGCACAGAACGAAGGACATCACAATATATATACTACATATAATATAATGTGAGAATATGCCAATATTAATCATAATAAAAAAGATCACACAGCGTGTCACACGTGCCATCACTCACGTGATTGGCTTGCAGGGCACCTGTAACCAACATATAAGATATGGAAATGAAAGAAGCTCGATCTGAAGGTAGTTAAGATTTAGGGCTATCCTGCCCATGTTAGAAGATACAACCCAAACAAGTTAGAATCAGGGACGGAACGGTGCACGTTCGTGGGATACCATAAGGAGACTTTGCGGTATTATTTCTATCATCCCGAGGACCGAAAGGTCTTTATTTCCAAGGGAGCTATGTTTCTTGAGAAGGAATACATTCTTGGTGGAAACAATGGAAGTGCGATATAACTGAGCGAGGTTGGAGAACTTGGCTCAAGCACCATTCCAGAGCCCGAGTCTGTTTAGGTACATAACACATAAATTCCAACTTTATGTAGGTCTAGCAGAGTATCTCGCCCTCCTGAAAGATATATGAGACATATTAGTGGATAGGACTCTCAGTATGTTGATCCTCAGACTATGAGGAGTCTTTTATGAGTATAAACTCTAGGAAGTGGCAAGAAGCCATGAATTCTAAAATGGATTTCATGTACTCTAACAAGGTTTGAGACCTTGTGGATGCACCTGAGAGTATCGTACCCATCGACTGCAAGTGAATCTTCAAAAAGAAGATCGGAGTAGATGGAAAGGTAGAGACCAATAAGGCAAGGCTAGTAGCTACAGGATGTCGTCAAAGACAAGGAGTTGACTGTGATGAAACCTTTTTACATGTAGCCATGCTTAAGTCCATTAGAATTTTTTTGGCCATTGCAGTATATTATGACTATGAGATCTGGCAAATAGATGTCAAAATGATATTCCTCAATGGCAACCTCGAGGAGGAGGTGTATATGATACAGCTAGAGGGATTCGTATCCAGAGAGAGTCCAAATAAAGTGTGTGATTGCTCAAGTCCATTTATGGACTAAAGCAAGCTTCCCAAAGTTGAAACATAAGATTTGATGAGACGATCATATCTTAAGACTTCGTTAAGAACGTAGATGAACCTTGTGTGTACAGGAAGGTAAGTGAGAGTACTATCACCTTCTTGGTATTGTATGTGGATGACATCCTAATAATTGGGAATGATGTAGGAATACTCTCCACAGTAAAGACTTGGCTATCCAGAAACTTTTCCATGAATGATTTAGGGGAAGCATCCTATATTTTGGGGATTCAGATCTATAGAGATAGATCTAAGAGGATGCTTAGCTTGTCATAATCTAGGTACATAGACTCTATTGTCAAAAGGTTTAACATGAAGAATTTCAAGAGAGGTCTCATACCAATGAGACATGAAATATCACTTTCTAGGATTATGTCTCCAAAGACTCCTGAAGAAATGGCAGACATAGATAAGATACCCTATGCCTCAGCTATAGGGTCTATCATGTATGCTATGCTATGTACCAGGCCTGATATAACACATGCTCTGAGTGTCACGAGCAAGTATCAAGCAGATCCAGGTTTAGAATACTGAAAGACAGTAAAGTGTATCCTTAAGTACTTGAGAAGGACTAAGGATCTTTTACTGGTATATGGAGGAGGTAGCCTCCAGGCTGAGGGCTACACGGACTCAAGTTTCCAGTCTAACATTGATGATAACAAGTTAAACATAGGGTATATTTTTATCATGAATGGAAGAACAGTAAGCTGGAAGAGTTATAAGCAAGATACTACTACTTACTCGACCAAATAGGTGGAATACATTGCTACAGTAGAAACCATAAAGGAAGGAGTGTGGATTAAGAAGTTCATTAGGGATTTGGGAGTCATACCAAGTAGCGTGTAGCTGACTCCCATATACTGTGATAGTGATAGGGCGATAGCTCTAGCAAGGGAACCCAAGTCTCATCAGAATTGTTCTGAGGAGGTTTCAATGGATTAGAGTAATTATGACCCATAAAGATATAGCAATGGAAAAAGTTTCATTCGAGGATAACATTGCAGATCCATTGACAAAGCCGTTGGCTCAGATTGTATTTGAGCGTCACAGGGGTCTGATGGGAATTAGACACATAGGTGATTGACTTTTGGTCAAGTGGGAGATTTCTAGTTACTGGTGCCCTGCAAGCCAATCACGTGAGTGATGGCACTTGTGACACACTGCATGATCTTTTTGCTTATGATTAATATTGGTATATTCTCATATTATATTATCTGTTGCATATATATATTGTGATGTCCTTGGTTCTGTGCAATGAGAATTAGATCATGATGAGATCGATTCACCTTTAAACATAGATCCTGAATAACCCCGGTCATAGGTTACTCGAGAGGGACATCAAGATAATCGGACAGACCGGTGTACTATATACCCATCCATATGATGGAGACGATTGGTCTTATAGACACTAAGGATATAGTATAGGTGCTCATTGAAGAATGAGTTCACTAATTGATCCACTTATGAAATGCTATATGATTGATGATACATAATATCATACAGTGATTCTATAGTCCTAGTTGTGTATCTGGTCCTTAGACTTGAGACACCAAGGATGTCTTGTATGAGTATTCCTTTCTTTGATGCCAAACTTACAGGTGTAGAAAGTTTCAAATATGGTACAATTAGTTATCGGGATTGATAGCCAACCTTACAAAGATAATTGAGTGTTAATAGAGGATAATCTATTCTCGGTATCACGAGAGCAATATCTCATATATGCTTGCTCAAACAAATCTCTGGCCAGGGTCATTCGGATTAAGAGAGAAAGAGTTTTCTGGTAGAATCCGATTAGAGCAAGACAAACTGATTTCGTTTGTGACCTGACAGTACCATGTCTACTATACGGTCTCTGGGATATTAGTTGGATGCGGGATTATAGATACACGGTAACTGTGGATAGATAGGTCAGATTGATTCAATCCCCCCTGTACCATCTGGGGACTATAGCGTAATGACATAGTACGTTCATAGTCGATGAGTCGAGTGAATTATTATGGGGATAATAATTCACTATATCAAAAGGAGTTCTGATGGGAACGACTCATTGTCAGCTTGGTATCGGGCCTAGAGGGTCACACACATATGGTGGATGCTTCAGCGAATAGAGGATTAGATGGAGATCCAATTAGCCCCTATTCTCATTAGATGAGACCCTATGCTGATAGGCTTCTTGCTTAAGGCCCAATTAGAGACCTAAGAATATTATTGGATAGAGATCCAATAATATAAGATTAGTGGGTTATTGGATGGAGATCCAATACCCACTAAGGCAGGAGCCCTAGGGTTTTTGGTGGCTCTCTATAAATAGGAGGGGAGACTCATGGTTGATAGACTACAGCTTTGGCCACCCCCTCCTATTCTCTTTCCTCCCTCTGCGCAAGAGTTGCAAGATCAGATTAGAGGAGTTTTGCTGCAGAGATCCATCGTTTGGATACCGCTAGAGAGGAGGGCGCTTGACCTCCTTCATCCTCTCCATATGGATCTGGAATACAGGGATATACGATCTCCCTAGGTAAAATCAATCTCTCACGTATCGCGGTCTTTTCGGTTTTTACATTTTTCTCGTGACCCCAATCTTTTGCATGATGATTTGATCTGCGTGGAAAACTGATTTTTTGTTTTGATTTCCGCTGCGCATGTGATGCTCCTACTGAGGTTTCCCAACACAAACAGCCACACAAACCATACCCACACAACAATCTAGCACAACCCCTCTTCCCTAATCCTTGTCTATTTATACCACCGATCCATGCCCTTAACCTAACAGCAAAAGGAGGACCTCAATATTATAGATCTAGAGTCATACGCTATGGCGTCAAAATAATTGATCGATGCAAAGATGGAGGCCTTCAAGACGCGTATGGAGAACAAATTATGCACTCTCATTGTAGAATTCAGTTTGGGCCGACCACTGAGCCCAAGAAGATCCCAGCACGGTGAGAGTTTAGATCGCAAAGAGAACCTTCTGGAGAGAGGAGAACATGCGACAGACTCGTCATATCCACGCATTAGATGAACTTCCCTAGATGGGAAGATGGAGACCCGACGAGATGGATTTCAAGCGTGAAACGATATTTTCGCTACCGTAGGACCCTAGATACATCCATGGTGGATATTGCTATTATACACCTTGAAGGAGATACGATCCAATAATATGATTGGTTCAAGCACACCCATGGAGTCCCCATTTGGAAGCGATTTAAAAGCTGGCTGCTAATCCATTTTGGGCCATCCGAATACGAGAACATCGACGACCAACTTGCAAAAATCCGTTAGACATCCAGAATTCAAGAACACCAGACCAGGTTTAAAGACTTTCTAATCAAATAAGAGATTAGTCTGAAAAATAGTTGCTAGGAACTTTCATCGAGGGACTAAAATCGGAGATCCGAGGCGAAGTCAAGGTGCGACAACCCTACACATTGATGGTGGCCATTTCCTTCGTGCGACTACAAGAAGAGTGGCTGAACCATGATGCTTGAAGGACTAGAGTCATCACCTCCCTACCAGCATCACCTAGACCTTCGGTCCCCTCTACTAATAGCCGACCCTCCTAACTAAAGAAGCTAACAAGAGAAGAACTTCAAGACAGATCTACGAAAGGATTATGTTGGCACTTAGACGAACCTTAGAGTCACGACCATCATTGCAAGAAGGGAAGGCTTCTGATGATTGAGCCCATTGAAGAATCTAAACCTGAAGATGCAGACCTCGAGTCCGAGAAGGAGGACATGGAGGAGGACCCACAATCGTCCGTTAGCACGGTTCACACTTTAGCCAGCTTCATGAACCCACAAACAATGAAAATTATAGGATTCCTTAAGCACCAGCCCATCATCGTCCTTATCGACACAAGGAGCACTAAGAATTTTATGAACAACAAGGTTGCTACCTGATTGACACTCCAAATTGAAGATTGCAATGGGTTCAACGTCAAAGTTGCTAATGGCTGAATCTTGAAGTGCAACTAAAAGTGCTCGTGAGTGAGATTGGTTCTGTAGGGCCAAGAGGTCATGGCTGATTTTTTTCCTCCTCCCACTCGACGATTATGAAGCTGTGCTCAGCATTGAGTGGTTATCCACGTTAGGTGATATTTCCTAAAACTTCTCGAAGCTAATCATGAAATTTTTTAATAAAGGAAAATAGATGATCCTACAAGGAAAACACGGGAGCAAAGTAATGATAGTTTCAATGCAACGCATAAAGAAGGAATTGCAGAAAGTGCACAGCGGCTTCCTAATACAATTATAGAAGCTACAAAAGAAGTAGCCGATGGAGATTGAAGATCTGAACCTTCTTTCACTACTCACTGAATTTTCAGACGTCTTTGCTGAACCAAGCAGTCTACCTCCTACCCAACTGCATGACCATTGAATACCAATTTTGCCAGGGAAACCACTCAATAATGTTCGGCCATATCGCTACCCTCATCTTCAAAAGGTCAAAATTGAGATGATTGTCACGAGATGCTGGAGACAGGGACCATTCGCCTAAGCTGCAGTCCATACTCTCCATCGGTGCTCTTGGTACACAAAAAGATGGAATATGGTGGATGTGCGTAGATTACCGACCCCTCAACAACATTACAGTCATGGACAAATATCTTATTCTAGTGGTAGACAAACTGCTTGATGAGTTGAGGGGAGCATAATTCTTCATAAAGTTAGATCTGTGAACCGAAAACTATCAAATTCGGGTGCACGAAAAGGACATACCAAAGATCGTTTTCTAGACGTATAGCGGCCAGTACAAATTTTTGGTAATTCCCTTCGGCCTCACCAATGCTCCCTCCATCTTTCAAAGTCTAATGAATGATATCTTTCGAGGTTACCTTCGTAAGTTTTTGCTGGTCTTCTTCGACGACATTCTTATTTTCAGCCATTCGATTGAAAGTCATCTTTCTCACTTACGACTTGTTTTATCAATACTCCGAGAGCATACCCTTTTTGTCAAAAGGTCAAAATGCAGTTTCTTCTAGAATAAGGTGGAGTATCTCGAACACATAATCTCAAAGGAAGGCATGGCAATAGATCCCTCAAAGATCGAGGCAATGCAAAACTAATCGCTACCCAAAATATAAAAGCACTACGGGGATTTCTCGGGCTAATGGGCTATTACCATAAATTTATTAAAGACTATGGAAAGATCAGTGCCCCTCTCATATCCTTGCTGAAGAAAGATGCCTTTCAGTTGTTAGATAAAGCATCTGTAGCCTTCGACACTCTCAAGATCGTCATGACATTTACACCCATGCTGGTGCTATCCGATTTCAACAAAAAGTTTGTAATTAAAATAGACGCATCGGGAGCTAGAATCGGCACCGTCCTCATGCAAGAAGGTCGACCCCTCGCTTATACCAATAAGGCCCTATTTCCTTAACACTTGAAGTTATCAATCTACGACAAGGAGATGCTAGCGATAGTGTACATAGTGATAAAATGGAAGCCCTACCTGACCGGTTGACGTTTCAAGATAAAAACCGACTACAAGAGCCTCAAATACTGTATAGAGAATGTGGTTACAGATGCGCTTTCCCAAATACCCGAGTAACCTGAACTTTCAGCCATTTCTTTTTTTATTAATAACCTCCTTGAATACATCATGAAAGAATGGCAAGATGACCAAGAGATTTGAGAGATTATCAAGAAGTTGGAAGAAGAACCGGGCTTCGTACAGTTGGGATTCAAAAGAGCTACGGTACAAAGGACGTATAGTACTAGTGCCTAATTCTACCTGCTTAAATACCATCCTACAGTAGATGCATTCCTCACCAGTGATTGGACACTCTGGATTCCTTCGAACCTACAAGAGGTTTCAATAAAATTTCTACTGGAAGGGGATGAAGAATTGCATTGCTGACTTTGTAGCACGGTGCGACACGTATCAATGACATAAAGGCGAAACAGTGGTGAGCCCTAGAAAATTTCAACTGCTACCTATTCCAAATTTAGTATGGATCGATGTATCCATAGCTTCATCAAAGGACTACCCTGTCCCAAAGGAAAGGTACTATTCTGGTCGTGATCGATCACCTCACTAAATATGCTCACTTTTGTGCCATCTGCAACCCCTATACCGCCACTAGCATTGCTCGGATCTTCATGGACATTATCATAAAATTGCATGAGATGCCTAGATCCATTGTAAGTGATCGTGACATGATCTTCACTAGTAAGTTTTGGATGGAACTCTTCCAATTACAGGGCACAAAATTGAAGATGAGCTCGACATACAACCCGCAGACCGATGGTCAGACTGAAGTGGTGAATAGATGTATGGAAACCTACCTCAAATGCTTCACCAATGATCGACCGTGAGAATGGACAAAGTGTCTCTCCTGGTTCGAGTGGTGGTATAATACAACTTATCACTCTTCGATGAAGTATACCTCTTTTGAAGCCGTGTATGGCCAGCAACCCTCTGTAATTCTAAAATATATAATTGAGACATCTAAAGTAGACCAGGTAGAAAGCTAATAGACAATGACAAAATCCTACAATTACTGAAAGACAACCTTTTGACCACCCAAGCAAGGATGAAACAACAAGCTGATATGCACAGGAGCGAAATGAAGTTCTTCGTTGGAGATTATGTTTTCCTTCGGCTCCAACCCTACAAACAGATATCCATGAAGTTGTCTCCTCGCTTTTATGGGCCTTACCAAATCACTCAAGCTTGGAGAGAACGAGTTAGCCCAAAATCACATATCGAACACTACTACCGATGGAGAGATCCAGATCCAACCGGAGGCAATACTAGACTAAAGGAACGTGACGCGTCTTCGACGCCCCTCTACGGAAATGTTGGTGCAATGGATAAATCTACCTAAAGAAGATGCCACATGGGAGTCCTATGAAGATTTAAAGATCAGGTTCCTAGAGTTCATGGAACCTCAGCCCTGAGAATAAGGCTAATCTGCATAGGATGAGTTTGATAGGATCATAATAGGGTCGGGTCCTATCTAATCAATTCATGTAAATAAAACCCCGAGTCATATGTATAAAACCCTAGCTATAGGTGCCACCCACTCTATTGTGGAAGTTGGCTAGTGTAGCAAGAGGAGGTTGCTAGGGTTTAGGGAATAGGAGTTGGAGTGTCTTTAAGAGTTAAGGTTTTGAGGCCTATATAAACATGTAACTGTACCCTTTTTTTCATTAAGCAATACATTATTTTTCTTCAACCTTTGTGGCCGACTACCAAGGAGGGAGGAACTCCTATAGAGTTCCAAGGAGGCTAATCCCCTACAGAGATTAATCCAATGATATAATCTTATAAGGTTCTATCACAGAGCCATTGGTAAAGATGTTTGTCTGTAAAGTTATGGGCTTACCTCTCACATTACCCGGGAACTCAAAATCCTGCTCATATGCTAAACATAACGGAAAGCCATTTATTGAAATGAGACCTCTCTTTTCTTCTCTTGATATGAACTACATGGATCATAGTTTTCATCTACCATAGACCATCATTAATTTGATTTTAAGCATGAAAATCAACATATACCACAGGAATGCAAAGTTGCTCAACGTTGTTTGTAGTTATGAGTCTCACATCTCCTTCAATATACATATATAATTTGAGGGAGGAGGTTAATGATACTATTTTTGCTGAAACCTTCGAGAACAACTTACATAAAATGCTGTCACCACCCCAGCAGTATCCTTATTACATAATATTACCATCATTTCAAAGAAGCCAGAGTTGTATTCCATCTTTGAACCAAATGCAGCACCTACATGGAAATGTATTAAATCAATCAATCTACAACTTATTTTGGTCAATTAAACAAAAAAATACGGATATATATGAGCATCACATTGAGTAGCACTCTTGATATTTTTGTTTGTGACAAGTGATATCATGCCCAAGGCCTTAGACTAGGAATATAAGTTTCTATGTAAAGAACATATACTCATTTGTTATCCTGACATATTTTGCATTAGAATTTCCATGTCTTGGTCAAGTTGCTTTCCCTATATAATTTTCATATGTTGAAATCGAAGACTACTGTTGCTAGACCGTGCTTTTGCTTCCACAAACATTGTTTCATATGGACTGCAACTACGTAGAATTCATGTAACTTCTTAAAAAGGTTAAAAGAAAAAATTATAGGATTTGTGGTGTTATTCAATATTGTTCCTTCATATCTTTTTCAATCTCTCTCCAAACTATCGTGCCAAAGTTAGGTAGGTCTTATACAATGCATTTCCTGTTTTGTATTTCAGATTTCTCTGTTGAACATTAGTCCTTGAAGGAATCTTAATTTGAATTTTTTTTGCGTGTTAGTTGAGAAAGAGAATCAACATAGGGTGGAAATTAAAGGTTCCAGAGAGAAGGCCAGTAAGAACATCAATAACTATCATATGGAGGGTAACAATGGGAAAGACATAGAACAAAAGAACAAGGATGACACTGGTGTAGCATATACTGATGTTACAATATCGGCAAACGATGTTATGCGAGCTAGAGGTCTTGCAGCTAGAGACGATATAAGTAGCTTTCTTCCAGTTGCAATTGATTCAACTGATTTCGTTGTTTTACTTCGCGGTGCTTATGATTTTGAAGAACCACAAGGAAAGGAGAGATGCCTAGGCCAGGTCTTGGTTGGACCGAATCGATCGACGAAAAAAAGGATTTAGAAATGTCGACTTCTATAATTTGTAAGCATATCTAAGCAAGCAAGTTAGCCCTTTGCCACTTCTTTGTGTTGCTGGTAATATGATAGGACCCCAATAGGATTAGGTCTTACTCACCCTAGTAGAATCAATAAAACTCTGTGAAATTATAATAAAAACCCCACCTAGTTACCTCTATCTTATAAAGAAATGTGTCTAGGGTTTAGTTTGGAGTCTTAGGGCTTAGTAGCCACTGCACCTTTTACTGGGCTGGTCGGCTAGGGTTTCCATCTGCTAGAGTCGGCTATGTAGCTAACTAGGTCGCCGCCTACCCCTATTAAGGCATGTCGATTATAGAAGGAGAAATGAGGTAAATTTACTTAGGAAGTACCCCCTATGACTAGGGTTTTTGAGCCCTATATAAACTACAACCTCTATCTCTTTTCCAAAAAAGTAAGAATCATCTTATTTTAGCCTTTGTGCCGAGTTCTAGAAGGGAGGAACCCCTATAGTGTTCAAAGGGTTGATCCTCCCCAAAGATCAAATTTTATAGAGCTCTTTTTGGGGTTCTATCATCTGGTATCAGAGCCACGTTCCTGCTGCCCCTACTGCCATCTCTGCCGCCTCCACCCATCTAAGTAATTCCCATAATTGCTTCAAGATGTCGCCTCCACCGTCATCCCCAAACTGTAGATCCATCAATCTACCGCTGCCCCCTCTGCATTTGCATTGAAGATCTAGTAAAATTTCACAACCCACACCTTGTTACTACTATAAACCTTTATCGTTGCATTCCAAAGAAAATTTTCTATCCTTGCTTCGCTGTGAATTCTTTCCATCGTAAATGTGATCATTATTGTGAAGGAGAATTGCTGTAGAAAATCTCAACCACAAAGAGGCTTATTGAAACCGGTCTTTTGAGTATCCTTTCTGAATGAAATTTTTACATATTCTCATAAATCAACTTAGCCTCCATCTAAGATTGATCTATCGTGAAAATTATCTCAAAAATTGATCCTATATTGTTGCAATTCTTCGTTGCATATTGTTAGAATTTTACGATGAAGAATCTACCTTCTTTCCTTGCATTCATTTTTCTACCGTTACGCTGCCAAAATTTTGTCGATCTAAATTACTGCTACTATTCACATCTGAACCAAGGTTTCGCTATTGGAATTCTACAAGAGTACAAATGAGGTTTGAACGATTATCTAACCAAACCCATGATTGGTCTGAAAAGCAACTTCTAGGAACTTTTATTGAGGGCTTAAAGTCGGAGATACAAGGAGAAGTGAAGGCACGACAACCATATACTCTTGTGGCGGCTATCTCCTTCGCACGACTACAAGAAGAATGCTTGAACCATGAAGCCCGAAAGACTAGGGTCGCTCCTCGACCAGCAATGCCGAAGCCTTCAACCCCCTCTACTACCATCCGAGCCCCTACACCAAAAGAACTGACAAGAGATGAACTTGGGAGTGATCCACAAGGGACTATGTTGGCACTACGATGAACCTTGGAGCCGCGAACATCGCTGTAGGAAAAGCTGACTTCTTATGATAGAACCAGTAGAGGATGAAGACATTGAATCATCTGAAGAAAGCCTCGAATCCGAAGAAGTCACGGAGAAAGAGCCCCAATCGATCGACTTTACGGTGCACGCTCTGCTCTAGCTGCCTACTCTAACCCGTAGACGATGAAAGTAGGGGGACTTCTCAAGCAACAACCCATCACCATTCTCATAGATACGAGCAGCACAAATAACTTCCTTAATAGCAAGGTTGCTGCATGTATGACACTTCAAATCGAAAGTTACAATAAGTTCGATGTAAAGGTCGCCGATGACCGAATTCTTAAGTGCAACCAACAATTCCCGCGGGTGAAATTGCTCCTACAAGACCAAGAAGTGGTAGCTGACTTCTTCCTCCTACCCATCGATGACTATGAAGCCATGCTCGGAATTGAATGACTCACAACATTAGGTGACATCTCCTGAAATTTCTTTAAGTTAAGCATGAATTTCTATTCTAAAGGCAAACAGGTAACCTTACGAGGCAAGCGCGGGAGCCATATATCTACCATTTCGGTGCAACAGTTGGAGAAAGTTTTGCACAAGACATATAGTGACTTTTTGATACATATCCAGTAGCCATCATAGGAGAAGAACGTGTAAATTATAGACCCAAAGCTTGCCCAATTACTAGAGAAATTCATTGACATTTTCGCTGAGCCGCATGGACTTCCCCCTACCCGGCAGCATGATCATCGCATACCTATACTCCGGGTCCAACCTCCAGCAAACTCAAGGCCGTACCGCTATCCTCACTTGCAAAAGGACAAGATTGAGAATATCATTAAGAAGATGCTCGACACTAGAGTAATGCGGCCAAGCTGTAGTCGTTACTCCTCGCCGATATTGCTAGTACGTAAGAAGGATGGTACATGATGGATGTGCATTGATTACGTGGCTTTGAACGCCATCACCGTCAAGGATAAATATCCAGTACCAGTAGTGGATGAGCTCTTGGATGAATTGAAAGGAGCCCGAGTCTTCACCAAATTAGACCTCCATTCTGGGTACCATCAGATCCGAGTATATACCGAAGATGTTCCAAAAATGACATTTCATACACTTAATGACCACTATGAATTTTTGGTAATGCATTTCAGACTTACAAATGCTCCTTCTACCTTCTAAAGCTTGATGAACGAAATTTTTCAAAGATTTTTACATAAATTTGTGTTGTATTCTTTGATGATATTCTCGTTTATAGCCCTACGCTTAACATACATTTTCAGCACTTACAAATTATTCTAACAACTCTTAGGGAGAATACCCTCTGCGTTAAACAATCAAAGTGCAGCTTCTTACAGTGAAAAGTGGAGTACCTTGGACACTTTATATCAGAAGATGGAGTGGTGGTAGACCTGGCAAAGATCGAAGCAATGCAAGGATGGTCGAGACCTATGAACGTAAAATCGCTGCACGACTTCCTTGGACTTACGGGCTACAATCGGAAGTTCGTGAAAGGCTATGGCAATATTAGTGCCCCACTCACTTCCTTACTAAAAAATGACTCCTTCCAATGGTCGGACAAAGCTTCCACAGCCTTCGAACAACTCAAGGCAACTATGACGACGACACCGATTCTAGTGCTGTCTGATTTCAGTCGACCCTTCGTGATTGAGGCTGACGCATTCGGGGTTGGAATTGGAGCTAACCTAATACAAGATGGCTGACCTCTGGCCTATACCAGCAAGGCTTTGTCTCCCTCACATCATAAAATATCTGTGTATGACAAAGAGATGCTTGTGATTGTACACGCCATCACAAAATGGAGACCATACCTGATTAACTGACGATTCCAAATAAAGACGGACCACCGGAGTCTCAAATACTTCTTGGAAAAAAAATTATCATCCCTAGAAAAGCAAAAATGGGTAACTAAACTTCCTGGTTTCGATTGTAAAATTATCTTTCGAAATGGGAAAGAAAATGTTGTTGCAGATGTACTATCACGACTACCGAAGCAAGCCAAAATTTCAATCGTCTCCCTTCCTTCTATCGACTTCCTCGAGGACATTAGGGAGGAATGGAAGAAGAACTAGAGACCTAAGACATCATAGAAAAATTGGAGAATAATGCGGGTGCCATTATCCACTACACTTGGGATTCAAGAGACCTACACTACAAGGGGCCGAATTATGATTGTTTCCTTTTCTCCTTACATCAAAACTATTATGCATGAATTGCACTCGTCACCTTCAGCAAAGCACTCTAGTTTCTTAAGAACATACAAGAGGGTGAAGCAAAACTTATATTGAAGAGGCATGAAGAAATTTATTTGTGATTATGTGGCTAAATGTGATGTGTGCCAATAGCATAAGGATGAAACACTAGTCAGTCTGAGAAAATTACAACCACTATCTATACCGGACTCAGCATGGACTGACATCTTTATAAATTTTATCGAAGAGTTATCACCATCTGAAGGTAAAATTATGATCTCATTGTTTTATATGAACTTCAGCTACGTAGAATTCATGTAACTTATTAAAAAGGTTCAAAGAAAAAAATTCTGGGATTTGTGGTGCTATTCAATATGTTACTTCAGATCTTTTCAATCTCTCTCCAAACAATCGTGCCAAAGTTAGGTAGGTCTTATGCAATGTGTATTCCGTTTAGTATTTCAGGATCTCTGTTGAACATTAGTTCTTGAAGGAATCTTAATTTGATTTTTTTTTTTTTTTATGCTTGTAGTTGAGAAAGAGAATCAACATGGGGTGGAAATTAAAGGTTCCATGGAGGGCAACAATGGGAACGTCATAGAACAAAAGAACAAGGATGATTTCGTGAAGAACCACAAGGAGAGATGCCTAGGCCATGTCTTGGTTGGACCAAATCGATCGACGAAAAAAAGGATTTAGAAATGTCTACTTCCATAACCTATTAATGTGCTTTATTTGTAACCATATCCAGGCAGGCATGTCAGCCCTTTGCCACTTCTTTGTGTTGCTGGTAATATTTGCATGATCCAATATGTGCTGAGTAAGATTGTGTCAGTGTTGTCGTATGTGAATAAATGGTTCTACTGCAGGTGTTACGTTATAAATCGGTGGCTGACAGAACCACCAAAGTTCTTATCTCTTTTATTATAATGAGAATTTTATTTCTAAGTTAACTTTGTGGCTTCGGTTTTGGGCCAATAGTGCCATTCCCAGTTCTGTAGCTGACGTCGATCGCTAAAAGACTTAACTTGAAGACTCTTCACGGCAGCTCAAAGAGTTGGAGAAGTAGCTGAATGACTCATGCTTCCTCCTTGCGATGCCCAATGACAATTGAAGGACGTTCGGGCATGGAGTCAGGTGATGGAGGATGAGCTTTTGAAGTCGGCTCGGGACATGGAGGCTCTATGGTCTAGCTCCGTGTGACACCCTCTAGGGTCATCGACAAATACAAGGAGTCGTTCGGATTCAACATGGGGCTTCAGCGAACTGGATAGGTCTCTTACATGTATGACTACTAGGTAGCCTTGGCCCGGTTTCGAGCTAAGCACCCGGACCTTCAGGTCGAGGAGGACCCCTTCATCGTCCTACCCGAGGATGACAGTGTCCTGATGGAGGAAGAGCATCCCTTCGATGACAACCTTCCTCCTGAGAACTAGGTCCTCGAGCTTGTAGTTTCTCTTTTTTTGCTTGTCGATTGCCTTTTTGGTTTTGTTCGATTGCCCGATCAACAATGGTAAAACTTTTCTTATCAATAAAAATGTCTTCTTTTCACCAAATGAATGTGTGGACATAAAACTTTCTCAAGTTTGATATATGCCACATTCTCGGTAGTAGTCTTCCCTCCAATGTAGCCAAGGTATGTCCCATCTCGGATGATGTCAATGTCATGGTATGACCCCTCCCATTTCGAGTCCAACTTGTCTCGGGTATGTGTCAGGTCGCTAACCTCAGCTTTTTGTGGAACTAGGTCACCGTCCCCGACTTGTCGTGGCACGACTCTCCCACAATCTTTTCCCTGAAGCTTGCTCTTTGAAGTATTCGACCCGAAGTGTCGCAAACTTAGTTGGCTTTACCTAAGTCATGCAGCACCATCATGTGTCTATCCGGAAAGGTCAGCCTCCCCCGAAATCTCCTATGGTCCCTTAAGACCTACAAAAGAAAATGGGTTATAGAAAGCATTTCCTACGGGATTCACAAGTAACCACTTTAGCAAACACTTTATATAACCAATACAAATTACAACCATGGACTTTACAAACTCCGAACGGTCGCACACAAAGGATCATGATCCATTACAGACCGAAGTCTCCACAAGTGTCCACATGACATAATTCTCATTTACAAGTCAAAATTGACTATGAAAGCTAACCAAACTAGGGCTGCCAAGCTTACTGCTAGCCCGGTACTTGTTGTACAATTGATGAACAAAACCCCAAAGACACAAATATATATGAGTATTACATTAAGCACTCTTTTTATATTTATGTCTGTGACATTCTACCCCACTTATTTCTTCGACATCCTTGTCGAAGCCGCTACGGACGTTGCATCTCCTTAATCCTCTGCTCTGGCTGCAACATGCCTCTTAGCTCTCGGTTGCTCTCGGCTGCTATTATTGAATAGTCAAACTCTGATCCGTCATGCTAATTCAACTCGTCAATAATTGACTCTTATGTGGGGTCAACTGAGTTGTGCTGATCCTTGTTGATTCTTACGGATCCTTCTAATGAAGGAAAATACCTTCCTTGTTATGCACTAGTATCGTAATAGTCTCATGTTGCTTAAACTGGATGGATGCTTGTTGGAGTTTTAATAAGCATCGCCTGGCAGACTTTGAAGTTTTTAAAGTCATTCCTCCACAAAATTTGTCCATCAATTCTTCCTCAACTTAGTTGTCACTTCCAAGTAGGTTCACATCACTTCCACTTTTGATTGGCATTCTGTTGGAAAATGAAGTGGATAATCTACTTTCAGTAGTATTGATCACCATTGGTGAGGATTTGACAACTGACCTTCTATTAGATCTCTTAGAAAGGTCTTTGAACTTGTTCATAGCTTCTCTGCTGGATAAATAAGAGAACTAGGGTATTCAGTTTTGCCTATTCTCTTAAGTTGAGAAGGCAAATGTTACTTGATTTTGCCCACCTCCTCAAGATAAGAGAACTAGGATACTTAGTTTCTACCATTCTCTTGAGTTGAGAAGGCAAAGGTTACTCAATTACACCTACCTCCTCGAGGTTGTACTTCATGCATCGAGTTGGTTACTAGCTTTCGCCCGCTCTTTGCTCACACTTCTAAAGTACTTGAAGTATTTGCACTCCTTTCATTGAGTTAGCTACTATGATTCACCTTCTCTTTGCAATTGAACTTCTAGAATGCAAGAAGTTTTATCCGAAAAGAGTAAAATTTTACCCAACTTGGAGAAGTCTTTGATAGTTTTGGTTACCTTTGGGATTATATCATCTTCTCCATTACCTTTGCCGCTTATTTCTCTGATTAGAAAAGGTATATAGCACCACATACTGCCTACTTTGTTCCTTGGTCGAGCACTCTTGCATCAACCCGAAGTCCCCCACTTCAGCTATCTTGATGAGAAGTCCGTTGACACCGATCTTATGAAGTTCTTTGGTCTATACCCTTTAGCCCTATCTTGGTACTTGGAGTTTGCTTCTGCATTCTACACCTTCTCGACCCCTTTTATGACCAACGTTCTCCCTCCATGAGAGCAAGGGATCGATGACTCCATAGAAGTCTCACCTCTGTGGTACCATGGCACTGCCAGGCCTATGGCCCTAGTATCCATTGCCTTACATCTGCATCCCTTTCTTCATGATTGGTAGATCTGCCTTCATGGCATTGTGACACTCATCTAAGTCCACCTTCATTCTAACTGACGCTTAGCTTTTTGAGCAGCTGAGCCCCTCTAGACTCATTGTCGCTTTCTTGCCCCTTTCGACTATCTGTTTCAACACCTCTATGTTCTTAGAGCAGTTCACCTTGGTCGATGAAAATATATACTACAACTCCCATGCATGGTCTCCGCTATCCTATTGCAAGGCTCGCATTGATTTTGTTATCCTTAGCTTCCTTAGTAGCAACATTCACTTACTCGACATTATCCTTTAACTTATCGAGCGCCCTTAAGCGAATATAAGCATTGGAGCAGTCTAACTCTCTAGTTGCTCTGCTCATACCTCTGTATGATCAAGTCCCCCCATGGGACTCATTAGTACTTACACTCAGAATTCTCCCTCGGTGGTATACGACTCCTATATGCTAATAACCAAAACCTTCATCTAATGTAAAATTTGATACACACACGAAAGACTCGCCTCTGCGGTACTATGGTATTCACCCCTTGAACCCATAGCCTTTTTGTTGTCGTGTTGTTTACTAAAGTGAAGCTCCAAGTAGCTTCTGATTATACCTCTACATGATCACATCTTCCACCACAATTCGCTACACCATGTCATCTCCTGTTGACATCTTCATTGCATTCAGATTCTTATGGGATGAACTCGGACTATGATCTCTCCATGTGTTGTCTCTGCCAGCATATCGTAGGGGCCTCCGCCACCTCCGATTGTGTTCACTCATTTGGTAATTCATCTTCGCCCACCCATTCTCGGGTCACACATGGACGAAGCATTGTTCTAGGACAGTCCGTCGCCTAGTAGCTCTTGAATTCTCCATACCGTCGCCTAGTAGCTCTTGACTTCTCAATATTTATAACTTAATTATTTATATATGAATCAAGATCCTTCTTATTATTTCATCTCCTAAGATTCATTTTTGTCATCTAAGAGGAGATTATCAAAATTAAATCATGTCTTTTGGTATTCATGAATTGATATTAATATACTTCATGATATGATTTATTTATGACTTCCTTATAATTCATGAATGGTATACTTTATCACTAAATTAATATTTCTTAAGTTTATGATATGAATTAAATATTTTTTATAAACTTTCCCTTAACCTATTAACTTGTCTTATCCTTTATGGGAATCAATTTTTAATCTCTATTATTTCTTATTTTTAATAAAAAGGAGATTTATGATCTTAACAATTATAATTTGAGATTTTTTTTATCAAGATCGTTCTTCTATTTTATTAAGAAGATTTATCTAAATAAATTAGGTGTCTTAAGATTTATCTTAGATAAATCAAGATTATTTAATCCCCTTAGACTCATTCTCATTATTTATAAAAAAAAGAGATATTTTTTAAAAAAATCATATCTTTGGTACTTACGATTTGATTTTTCATCTTTAATGACATGATCCCTTTGTGCTTATGGTTGTAATTAGAACATGGATGTAAAAATAAAAATTATGCCATTATATTCCTTTTTTACAATGACCAAAGGGGGAGATAAAATTGTCAATATAATTAGAAGAAAATTGGATATGATGAATCTTATAACATTAAATGAGGAGCAATTTGCTTTGAAGAAAATTTTAAATTTTAAATTTTCTAAGTGCTTGAGAAATGCATGATTTGTGAATTGAGCTTGATTTACTATCATATTTTTTCAGATTTCTTAATTTCCTATTTGTGATTAGCTCTTAATTCTTCTTAGATTTCTTTTTTTTTAGCTCGCTTCCAAAATGATTCTATTTGAAATTGATATTTACAAGAATGAGATTTGAAGTTCGTTTTATGATGAGATATTTTAATTCTTTCTCAAAGATTATTTTGATTCATGGATCTTGATGAATATTTTTGAATGTATCTCCCCTACTCGATATTATATATTTTTTTGGATACTAAAATTTTGGATCTTTTACACAACGCCCCCTTTCTTCTTCTGTTTTATTTATGATGTTGTATCAAGATGAATGTATGATAATGTAAATTTTTGTGATGAAATTTTTTGTCATTGAAACAAATTCAATATTGACAAAATACTTGAATTCAAAAGTGATAGATTTTTTTGAATACAATTGTGTTCTATTTGTTCTATAGCATATACATTGGGGGAGTTAAGGTTCACTTCCATCATCTCATCATAAAAAAAGATAGAGATTGTTGAATCTCGAATTTTGATGATAAAATTAATTGATGGGTTCTATTCTCTAACCTGTGTATTAGAGAAAGTGATACAGGATTAACTACAATGGTGAAAAGGTAATAAAATCTAATATTAGGCCAGAGTCAAGTTCGGGCATCGGGTCGGGGTTTGGACGATGCAGTGGTAACTCGCCGGGAGATCACCGAAAGCTCACCGAAGGTGATCGGGGGGTTGCTGGAAGATCGCCGGAAGCTCGCCGAAGGTGATTGGGGGATTGTCGGGAGCTCACTCGAAGAAAGTGATTGGGGGTTTGCTAGGAGTGTGTCGGGAGTTCGCTAGAAGATGATTGAGAGACTCACCGGGATTTCACCGGATGATGCCGGGAAGTTCGTCGGGGGTTCAGAAAATCAACTAATGTGTCGGTCAATAAGGGTGATTATATTTGTCTGCCTTAGTATAAGATAGTTAGCATCAGTTGTTTTGAGTCCTAATTGAGTTAGATTTGGAAGAAATCCAAATTAACTTAATATGAGGCAATCGGGTCCACTTTGGGTTGGATTTGAGCCCAGGTTGAGCTCATTTCATTAACCTGGAAAGGGGTCAATAAGAGGTATAAATAGGATATGTAAAAAGTACTAAAAGTATCTTTTGTAAGATTCCCGATACTAGTACCGTCAGTGGGTGATGGTAGTACCACCCAAGCGGCAGTAGTACCATCGCTGCCTTAGTTTCTAGGGCACTTTCGACAGTAGTACAATCAGTGCCGGTTGTAGTACCACCCGTACCCCAGTTTTACGGAAAGCTTTGAGTTTTAGCTCCAATCTGAAATAAAAAATAGAGCAAGAAAGTGGAAAGTAAAGTTGGTTAGAAATTATGTAAAATTAAGTCCTTCCCTTGAGTACTTCAAAGTGTAAAGTGAATCTAAGGTAAGAGAAAATTTTGTAAAGGTTCCTCTCTTGAACCTATAAAAAGGAGAGAAGTGTAAGGGGTTTGGTCTTCACCCATGGAAGAAGATCTTTAGTGGGCTCTGGTGGGCCTCAACGAAGGAAGACTCCAAAAAGTGGACGTAGGTCAAGATTTGACTACACTATAAATTCTATGAGCATCTCTACACTTGCCTCTTTTATTGCATTTGAATTTAATTGTTCTTAATTAGTTCGAAGAAAGGTAAGAGCATCTTCTTTCAACATTGTTTTAAATTGCTCACTTATTCACTTTCAACGAAGTCCAAGAAATGCTTCTGATTTCTTCTTTACTTCAAGCAAGTTTTTCAAATCGAGTATTTTTATACTTGCACTAATTTATCCTCCCCTCTTAGTGCCTATCTCTACTCTTGCCTCTTCTATTGCATTTAAATTTAATTATTCTTAATTAGTTTGAAGAAAGGCATGAGCATCATCTTTCAGTATTGTTTTAAATCGCTCACTTATTCGCTTTCAACGAAGTCCAAGAAATGCTTCTTATTTCTTCTTTACTTTAAGCAAGTTTTTTAAATCGAGTATTTTTACACTTGCACTAATTCACCCTCTCCTCTTAGTGCTAACTTGATCCCAACACCACCATCGCCCCTATTTTTGGGACACTTTCAACGGTAGTATTATCGATGCCGATAGTAGTACCGCCTATACCCAGGTTTTTCGATAAAGCTTAAATTTTGGCTCTATTTTTTGAAGTCAATTGGAGTCTATAAATATCTCAAGTATTCTTGCATTGGAGAGCAAGAAAGTGATAAGAAAGTGGAAGAAAAGGAGGTGAAAATATTGGGAAAATACTGTTAGAATTTGTTGAGCACTTCCCTTGCGTGCTTCATGTGTAAAGTGAGGTTAAGGGACGAGTGGAAATTTGTAAAGGTTTCTCTCTTTGTAAAGGTTCTTCTCCTAAGTCTGGGAAAAGGAGAAAGGTGTAAAAGGTTTTGATCTTCACCCATAGAAGAAGATCATTAGTGGTATGGGCCTCGACGAAGGAGGACTCGGGAAGTTGAGATAAGTCAAGTTGGTAATTAAACCACTATAAATTTGTGAACCTTCTTTACTTGCTTTTTAATTTTGCATTCTATAGCTAAATCAAGATTTTTCAGTCTGTCTTAAGTCACTCACTTGCTTTCAACAAATTCCAAGAAACACTTTTGATTTCTTCTTTACTTCAAGCAATTTTTTTGAAACGAGTCCTTTTTGCACTTGCACTAATTCACCACCCACCCCCCCACCTTCTTATTGCCAACTCAATCCTTACATATCCTGCTTCCTGTAGGTGGCCACCCATGTCGTAGGCGACCGCTGCGTTTGCATGCAGCCATCTGGCCCATAGCCGGCCGCCCCTATGGGCGGGCGTTGTGCTCGCAGGTGGCGCCACCTCTATAGGTGATTGCTCCTGCAGGTGGCCTAGTTACGGGTGACTGCCCCTATAGGCGGCCTTGGCCGCGGGCGATCGCCCCTGTAGGCGACCGTCCCAGTAGGGTACTTATGGCTGCCCTTGTAGGGGGCCTGCGCATAGGTGGCCACCCCTCACCCATAAGCAGTTTGCCCCCAGGCCTTGCCTTTCGGTCGAGTGTTGCAAGAATGCGTATAACAGTTCTACGTGATTCAATCTCTTCACACAAAGTTTAAAAGCCAATCTTTTGCACGAGCAACATGGCGCAGCAGAAAAATGAAAATAAAATTGATTTCCTACATTTATCATGTCAACATATAAAGATTGGTGTATGAAAAACTACAGAAATTGAAAACTTCGAGGCATGAGAGATTAATTACCTAGGGAGATCATATATCCCTGAAATTTCAGATCTAGATAGAGAGGATGAAGGAGGTCAAATGTCCTCCTCTCTAACGGTGTTCACACGATAGATCATTGTAGCGATGTTCCTCCAATCACAGCCCAATAACTCATAACTGTTGCGCACCTTCTCACGGCACTTGTAGAAGAAGATTTGATATCTTCTTCACTATCTTCTCGCAGTAGGGAAGGGCTAGTCGGTTAAGAAAATAAGGGAGAGAGGAGAATAAGAGGGGGTGGCCAAAGATGCAGCCTATTACTATTGTGTCTCCCCTGTCTCCTATTTATAGAGAACTACTAAAAACCCTAATGGATCTTGTCTTAGTGGGTATTGGATCTTTATTAAATTACCCATTCCATTTGGATTATTAGATCTCTATCCAATAATCTAAATTGGTCTATAATTGGGCCTTATGTAAGGAGCCTATTAATGCTGGGTCTCATCCAATGAGAACATGAGCTAATTGGATAACTCATATTAAATCATTTACTCGCTGAAACATTCATCATATGTGTGTGACCATCAAAGCCCAATACCGAGCTGGTCGTATGTCATGCCTATCAAAACTCCTTCTGACTCTAACAATTCACTTAACTCATTGACTATGAAAGTACTAGGCTATTATGCCATAGTCCCTAGATGGTATATGAGATCTAATCCATTGGATCTATCTATCCTTAGTTATCGTATATCTATAGTCCCTCATCCATCTAATATCATAGAGAATGTACATTGGACATTGTACTATCAAGCCACATACGAAATCTGTTTGAGGGATTCTCTTAGAGAACTCCTCTCAATCCGAATGACCCTAGTTAGGGATTTGTTTAAGCAACAACACATGTGATATTTCTCTCGTGATACCGAGAGTGGATGATCCTCTATTAACACTCAGTTACATTCATAAAGTTGGTTACCAATCCTGATAACTGGTTGTACCAGATCTAAAACTTTTCAGACCTGTAGGTCCAACATAAAAAAAGAGTACTCAAACAAGGTATCTTTGGTGTCTCAAGTCTGAGGAATAGACACACAACTAGGACTACAGAATCACTGTCTAATGTTAGATATCATTAACTATCCAACATTGCATAAGCGGATCAATCAGTGAACTCATTATCTAATGAGCACTTGTACTATACCTTTAATGTCTCCCACACAAGTGGCTATGAGACTAGCCACCGTCATCATATAAACAAGTATACAATACACCGATCTGATCGATTATCTCGATGTCCCTCTCGAGTAACCTATGACCATGATTATTTAGGGACTGTGTTTAAAGAAGAATCGATCTCATCACAATCCGATTCTCATTGCACAGAACTAAGGACATCTTGTAACGATAGTGATGACTTAATTGAACATCATGGTTGATCAAGTTTTCCAAGGCCATGATGGTTTGGAAGTTGAACAAGACGGGAATCACAGTGAGTTGTGATTGGTAAGAGTTGCTTACCTTTTTGGGTTTAGTGTGATTGGTTGAGTCCCTTAAGGTTATACTAAGATGCCGATTGGATCTCGATCTCTACTAGAAACCTATCAAAAATTTTCATTCCACACACCAAAGGTGTCGCGTGCTTCACTAGAAAATAGTGAGAGTAGATTAAGATCGAAGTCCATATCCTAATTATTTATTTTTCAATAAAATCTACATATTATTTATTTATGCTATATTCCTTGTTTGTCATAAATATGTCTACGTGACATATTTAATGTCAACCACCTCACTGATCCAAATTACACGGATTAGCTTTGCAACCTAAGAATCATTCTCATAATGGAGAAAATAGCATGTCTTTGACATGATATTGGCCACACCAGAGGAAGGGGCAAGCGAGGATGAGATCGCTCACTACATGAAGTACATAGACAATTTTACTCTTGCTAAGTGCTATATGTTGGCCTCTATGACTCTTGAGCTATAGAGACAGTACGAAAGCATAGATGCCAAGTCCATCCTCCTTTATCTTCACTAGCTATTTGAGGAGCAAGGAATGACTTAAAGATATGAGATATCTAAGAGTCTCTTCTGCGCCAGAATGACAAAGGGGACATCGATTTAAAACCATGTCCTGTGAATGATTGAGTTGATTCAGAAACTCATAAGTCTAGGAATGGTCTTAGAGGATAATCTATGTGTGGACCTCATACTTCAGTCCCTCCCAGGCTCCTTTTCATAAATTATCATGAATTTTAATATGAACAGGCTTGAGATGACTCTCCCTAAGCTCCTCAATATGTTAAGAGAGGCATAGAGCACCATCAAGAATAAGAAGCCAATTCTCTACATTAGTGAGACCAAAAAGAAAAGAAAGACTGACAATTCCCTTAAGAAGGGCAAATGTAAGGGCAAATCGGGTTAGGCAAAGGTTGCTAAGAAAGATTCAACAAAGAACAATGGTCGGTGGGTTGTAAAGAGCACCTTGCAGAGAAGGTGAAATAGCGCTTGGAGAAGCTTCAGGTATATTCATGATCAGTCTTCATTTGTCAAATTATTATGATAACACATGGCTATTGGGTACCGATAGTACTTATCACATCTGTAATTCATTGTAGGTTCTAGCAAGACATAGGAGATCGGCGAGAGACGAGATGGACCTCAAAATGGTCATGGAGCAAGAGTTGCTACAATGGCTATTGGCAAGGTCATCATACATATGCATAATGGAGCTACTAATGTATTAGATGCATGTTACTATGTTCCTTCTATTATCAAAAACACTATTTTCATTTCATGTTTGATAGTTAATGGATATAAATTAGTTTTTAAGAATAATGATTATTAATTAGTTTTGGATGATAAGATCATCATTAGAGGAACATTGCATAATGATTTTTTTGTGCTAGACATTGCTCCATATGTTATGAATGTAAATGTACACAAAAGAAAATGAGATAAGGTGAACAATGTATACTTACGATATTATAGACTAGGTCACATCCACGAGGGAAGAATTCAAAAATTGTTGAATAATGGATACTTAAATCTATTCGACTATTAGTCATATACAACTTGTAAACCTTGCCTTCATGGAAAGTTGATCAACTCTCCATTTAATGGAACCAGAGAAAAAGCCATCGAGTTATTGGAACTCATACATAGCGATGTGTGTGGTCCCATGTTATCTTATGTCATAGGTGGTTACTCCTACTTCATTACTTTCACTAACGATTTTTTTAGGTATAGACATATGCACTTAATGAAATACAAGTTCGAAGCCTTCAATAAAATTAGGAAATATAAAAATGAAGTAGAAAACCATATTAGAAAGAGTATTAAGACTCTTTGATCGGACCAAGGAGGAGAATACTTAAATATATAATTCACTTATTTCCTTAAAGGCTATAGGATTCTACCCCAATGGGTACCTCTTTATATACCTCAACTCAGTGGTGTATCAAAAAGAGACATCGCACGCTGTTAGACATGGTGCGGTCTATGATGAGTTTCGCTAATCTACCCATCTCATTCTAGGAATATACCTTTAAGATCGTAGCTTACCTTCTAAATAGAGTTTCATCTAAGTTAGTAGTGTTCACACCATATGAGATATGAAAAGGAAAGAAGTCCAATCTTAAGGTTATTAAGACTTGGAACTGGCCTACCCACGTTAGAAGATATAACCCCGATATATTGGAATCAAGGACGGAGCGATGTAAGTTCATGGGATACCCTAAGAAAACTTATGGTTATTATTTCTATTATCCTGATGACCAAAAGGTCTTTTTTGCCAAGAGGTCAATGTTTCTTGAGAAGAAGCAAATTCTAAGTAGAAACAATAGAGCATGATAGAGTTGAGTGATGTTGGAGAACCTAGCTCAAACACCATCCCGGAGGTGAGTTTATTCAAGTACCTAGCAAACAAGTTCCAACTTAATGCAGGTCAAGCAGAGTGTCACACCCTCCTGGGAGATATGTGGGACATATCAGTAGAGAAGACACTTAGGATTTTGATCCTCAAACCTATGATAAGGTTATTATGAGTATAGACTCTGGAAAGTGACAAGAAGCCATGACTTTTGAGATGAATTTTATATACTCCAACAAGATTTGAAATATTATTGATACACTTGAGGGTATCGTACCCATCAATTGTAGATCTTTAAGAAGAAGATCGAAATAGATGAAAAGGTGGAGACCTATAAGGCAAGGCTGGTAGCTAAGGGGTATCGTCAAAGGTAAGTAGTTGACTATGACAACCTTCTCACCCGTAGCCATGCCGAAATCTATCAGAATTATCTTAGCCATTGTAGCACACTATAACTATGAGTCTGGCAGATGGATGTGAAAACTACATTCCTCAACGACAACTTCAAGGAGACGACATATATAATATAGCCCAAGAGATTCATGTCTAAAGAAAGTCCAGATAAGGTGTGCATGTGGCTTAGGTCCATCTACGAACTAAAATAAGTGATAAAACCCTAGAAGGAGCTTTATAGGATTTGATCTTTGAGGGGGATCAACCCTTGGAACACTATAGAGGTTCCTCCCTCCTAGAGTCAGCCAACAAGGCTGAAAATAAAAGCGGTCTTGCTTGAATAAAACGATGAGGAGGCTACAAGCTTATATAGGGCTCAAAACCCTAACCCTAGGGGGTGCTACCCAAGTGAAATTATCACCTTACCCCTTTTATAGCCCCCCTGCCTTAATACAGATGGGCGGCGGCTATGATGGCACCAAGGCTTCCTATGCCTATTGGAAACCCTAGCCGACCAACCCAATAAATGGGGTAGCGGCCAATAAGCCCTAAGGGCCCAAATAAACTCTAGTCACCCTTCTTTATATGATAGAAGTGACTATGTAGAGTTTTAATACAATCTTACAAGGTTCTTATTGATTACTTATATGATGATTAGGACTCTACCCTGCTGGAGTCCTATCAAGCCCGTCCTCTTTGAATTAGCCTTGTCCTCAAGGCTAAGGATCCATAAACTTTAGGAATCGAGTCTTAACTCTTCATTAGACTCTGACGTGGCATCATCGGTTGGTAAGTTGTTCCATTGTACTAGTACTTCAATTGAGGGGGCATCGACAGTGCATCACAATCCTCCAATCAAGTATGGCTTGTGATTGACCTTAAATTTCACCATCATTTGTAGTGCTCGATAGCTTGGTCTGAGTTAACTCATGCTCTCCTAGTTTGGGCTTCAAGCAGGATACATGAAAGACGGGATGGATCTTAACATCTTCCAGTAGCTTCAATTTGTATGTCACGGTCCCAATACGCTCCAAGATCTGATATGGTCCACAGAAGTGAGGAGATAGCTTCATCGATGTTCTAGTGTTGATTGACAGCTGCTTGTATGGTTGTAGGCGAAAGTAGACCCAATCTCCTACTGAAAATTTTCTCTCACTTCAATGAGTGTCAGCTTATTGCTTCATGTGGGCTTGGGCGACAGTTAAGTTATGCTTCAGCAGCTACAGAAGCTTGTCCCTATCAATTAAGTTTTAGTCGACCTAATCTACTTTGGTCGCACATATAATGCCTCATAGGAGGTACATTTGGTTGATGAATGATAGGTTGTGTTGTACTATCATTCGGCCCAAGGAAGCCACTTTGTCCACTCTTTTGGCTAATCACTGGTGAAGCACCGTAGATAAGTCTCAAGGCATCTGTTCACCACTTTTATTTGGTTGCCCATCTGTGAATGATAGGTTGTGCTCATCTTTAGTTGGGTGCCCTGTAATTGGAAGAGTTCGGTCCAAAATTTGCTTGTAAATACCCTGTCACGGTCGTTCACAATTGACCTTGGCATCCCATGTAGTTTAATAATATTTTCTATAAAGAGTTTAGCAATATTGGCAGCGGTATAAGGGTGTCTCATAACACAAAAATAAGCATATTTTGTTAAACGATCTACCATCACGAAGATCGCATTTTTACCTTATGATAGTGGCAGCCCTTTAGTGAAGTCCATGGAGATGTCAGTTCATGCTGAGTCTGGTATAGGGAATGGTTACAGTTTTCTCAGACTTGCCACTATTTCACCTTTTTGCTATTGGCATATATCACATTTAGATACATAATCATAAATATATCTTTTCATGTCTCTCCAAAAGAAGTTTTACTTCACCCTTTTATATGTTCTCAGAAATCTAGAGTGTCCTATTGAAGGTGAAGAGTGCATCTCTTGCAAAAATAATTTTGATGCAATGAGAAGAAGAAACTATCACAATTGGTCTTTATAGCACAGGTCCTTTGAATCCCATGTGTAGTGGCCCACGCAACCCGGATCCTTCTCCAACTTCTCTATGACTTCTCGGGTCAATGGGTCATTCTTCTATTCTTCCCTAATGTCATCAAGGAAATCGGTGGAAGGAAGGGAGATGGCTGAAATTTTGACTTATTCCGGTAGTCGAGATAGAGTATCTACAATAACATTATATTTTCCCTTTCGATAATCAATTTCATAATCAAAACCAAGGAGTTTAGTTACCCATCATTGTTGCTCCGAGGAATATATTTTCTACTTTAAGAAGTATTTGAGACTCTAGTGGTCAGTCTTAATCTGGAAGCGTCGGTCGATCCGGTAGGGTCTCCACTTCGTGATGGTGTGGATGATCGCAAGCATCTCTTTATCATACATGGACATTTTATGGTGGGAGGGAGATAAAGCCTTGTTGGTGAAGGCAAGGGTTCGGCCATCTTGTATTAGAACAGCTCCAATTCCAACTCCGGATGCGTCAGCCTCAATCACAAAGGGGCAACTAAAATCGAGCAGTGCTAGTACCGGTGTCGTCGTCATAACTGCCTTGAGTTGTTTAAAGGCCATGGAAGTTTTGTCTAACCATTGGAATGAGTCTTTCTTTTGTAAGAAATTGAGTGGGGCATTGATTTTGTCATGATCCTTCACAAACTTTCGGTAATAGCCCGCAAGTCTAAGGAAGCCGTGCAACGATTTTACGTTCATATGTCTTGACCATTCTTGCATCGCTTCGATCTTTGTCGGGTCTACCGCCACGCCATCCTTTGATAATATGTGTCATAGGTACACCACCTTATGCTGTAAGAAGATACACTTTGATTGTTTAACATAAAGGGTATTCTCCCAAAGAATCTTTAGAACAATTCGTAAGTGTTGAAAATGTATATCAAGCGTAGGGCTATAAATGAGGATGTCATCAAAAAATACCAGCATAAACTAGCATAGAAACCTCTAGAAAATGTCATTCATCAAGCCTTGAAAAGTAGAAGGAGCATTCGTGAGTCTGAAGGGCATTATCAAAAATTCGTAGTGGCTGTTATGTGTGTGAAATATTGTTTTCGATACATCTTCAGTGCATACCCGAATTTGATGGTATCCGGAACGAAGATCTAATTTAATAAAGACTTGGGCTCCTTTTAGTTCATCCAAGAGCTCGTCCACTACTGGTAGAATATTATCTTTGACGGTGATGGCATTCAAAGCCCAGTAATTAATGCACATCCACCACGTACCATTCTTCTTGTATACTAATAACATCGACGAGGAGTAAGGGCTATAGCTTGGTCGAATTACTCCAGTGTCGAGCATCTCCTTAACGATTTTTTCAATCTTGTCATTCTACAAGTGAGGATAGTGATACGACCTTAAGTTTGCTGAAGGTTTACCCGGAAGTATACATATGTTGTGATCATGTTGCCAGGTAGGTGGAAGTACATGTGCCTTTGCGAAAATGCCGACAAATTTATCCAGCAATAGGGCAAGCTTAGGATCTAAAATTGGTATGTTCTTTTCCTCTAATGGCTGCTGGATATGCATCAAAAATCCGTCATATGTCTTGTTCAAAACCTTCTCCATCCATTGCGTCAAAACGGTGGAGATTTGGCTCCCGCACTTGCCTCGTAAGGTGACATGTCTGCCTTTATAATAAAACTTCATGATTAACTTAGAGAAATTTCAGGAGATATCACCTAATGTTGTGAGCCATTTAATTTCGAGCATGGCTTCATAGTCATCAATTAGTTGGAGGAAGAAATCGGCTACCACTTCTTGGTCTTGTAGGAGCAATTTTACCCGTGGGCACCGTTGGTCGCACTTACGGATTTGACCGTCAGCAACCTTTACATCGAACTTGTGGCAACTTTTAATTTGAAGTGCCATACGTGCAGCAACATTGTTGTTAAGGAAGTTATTTATGTTTCCCATATCTATGAGAATGATGATGGGTTGCTATTTGAGAAGTCCCCCAACTTTCATCATTTGCGGGTTGGAGTAACCGACCAGTGCATGCACTGCAAAGTCGACTGATTGGGGCTCTTCCTCCATGGCTTCATTTTCAGGTTCGAGACTTTCTTCAGATGGTTCGGTGTCCTCATCCTCTACTAGTTCAATCACGAGGAGACGTCCCTTTTTACAGTGATGTTCTCGGCTCTATGGTTCATCACAGTGCTAACACAACCCCTTGGCAGATCGTTCCCGAAGCTCATCTCTTATCAATTTTTTTGGTGTAGGGGCTTGGATGGTAGTAGAGGAGGTTGAAGGCTTCAAAATGGTCAGTTAAGGAGCGACCCTTGTCCTTCGTGCTTCGTGGCTCAGTCGTTCCTCTTGGATTCCTGCGAAGAAAATCGTTATCATAAGAGTGTACGATGGTTGCGCCTTTACTTCTCCTTGAATCTCTATCTTTAAGCCCTCAATAAAAGTCCATAAGAGTTTTTTTTTCAGACCAATCATAAGTTTGGTTAGATAATCATTCAAACTTTATTTAGTATTCTTGTATTGTAGAGGTTTGTCGAATCTTCGCCAATTGTCCATTAATATTTTCGTAATCGGTTGGTCCAAAGCGATTTAATAATCTCTCCTTGAATCACTGCCAAGAGAGACCTTCATGGGTGTGCTCAAACCAATTGAACAATTGAATAGTATCTCCCTCGAGGTAGATGGCAGTAATCTCCACCATGACAGCGTTGACGAAAATAGCACTCCGCGCGCGAGATCCATATGATTGGATCTCCTTCTTCCCATTTAGGAAAGTCTACCATCATGCATGGATTACATGGATCAGTGATGGTACAACTTACTCTTGGGAATCATCTTTCTGAACTGAGGTTTCTTCTTGCTGTGATTTCTTTGGGCTCGGTGGTCGGCTCATGCTGAATTCGGCGAAGAGGGATCGAATCTTCTCATCTATGCGGTTCTCAAAGGCTTCAAACTTGGAATTAATAGCCTCTTCTAATGTCATGGTATAGACCTCTAGATCTATGATATTGAGGTCTTTATTCTGTTATTGGTTTAGGGGCATGAGAAATTTTTAGAGGAAAGTGGTTGGTAGGGTAGGTGGATCAATGGAGATGAAGGCTGCGGTTAAGGCTAGTTTTGGAGGCTGATTGGGATCGATTTAGGGTACAATTTAGTAGGGTTCTTGGGTGGTGATGATAGGGTTTGAAGATAAGAGGGAGAGAGTCCAAGAAATAAAAAAAGATAGCAATGAAATCTGATGGAATTGGACGAAAAAAAAGTGTTGCGTACATGTTGTCCTATCGAATAGGATTTGCATTGAAGAAACAATGAATTCTCGACGTAAATTCCAGATGAAACCCCGAGGGAAATATGCAGAAATTTGTCAATAAATCCTTAGTTCAGATATGGCCAATATCAGCAAATAAGTTTGACAAAAGTTTGACAGCGTAACGGTAGGAAAATAGATGAAAAGATGGAAAGCAGATTCTTCATTGTAAGATTCTAACAATGTGCGACGAGGAATTGCAGTACAATAAGTTCATAAAGGATTTTTCTTAGAGATCAATCTTAGATGAGAGCTAACATGATCTATGGAATTGTGTAAAAGTTTTGGCCAAAAAAGATGAGCAATGGTTTGATTTCAAGAAGCAATAGTCGACTGGATTTTTTCTACAACGTTTCCCCTAGAATTTTTTCTACATCATTGTAAAGCAATGATGATCATGTTTGCGATGGTAGAATTTTACAATGAGGAAAAAATGAAAAAACTTCTTCAACGTGTAAGGTAAAGGAATTGCAGTAGTAAATAGGCGTGGGTGATGAAATTATACCATATTACCAGTTTAAACATAGAGGGCAACAGCAGATTAATTTGATCTACGACCTGAGTGGAAGATGGAGACGCATGTTGTAGTAATTATGGGAATTGCTGAGAAGGGTGGAGGCGGTAGATATGACAGCTGACTTTGATACCAAATAATAGAACCCAAAAGGAGCTATATAGGATTTGATTTTTGATGGGGATCAACACTTGGAACACTATAGGAGTTCCTCCCTCATAGAATCGGCCAACAAGGTTGAAAATAAAAGATGTTTTGCTTGGATAAAAGAGGAGGAGGCTACAAGCTTATATAGGGCTCAAAACCCTAACCCTATGGGGGTGCTACCTAAGTGAAATTACCCTTTTGCCACTCCTATAGTCGCCTTGTCTTAATAGGAATGGGCAGCAGCTATGATGTTACCAAGGCTTCCTATGCCTACTAGAAACCCTGGCCACCCTTATTTATAGGATAGAAATGACTAGGTGGGGTTTTATTACAATCATACAAGATTATTATTGATTACTTCTAGGATGATTAGGACTCTACCTTACTGGAGTCCTATCAACAAGCTTCCTGAAGTTGTAACATAAGATTTGATGAGGCGATCAGATCTTATGACTTCATTAAGTATGAAGATAAATATTGTATGTACAGAAAGGTAACTAAGATCGCTATCACCTTCTTGGAGTTATGTGTGGATGACATCCTGATCATTAGGAATGATATTAGGATTACTCTCCACAGTTAAGGCTTGGCTATCTAGAAACTTCTTCATAAAAAACTTAAGCGAAGCATCCTACATTTTGGGGATTCAGCTCTATAGAGATAGATACAAGAGGATACTTGGCTTGTCCTAGTCTAAGTACATAGACACCATTGTCAAAAGGTTTGACATGAAAAATTTCAAGAGATGTCTCATATCAATGTGATATAAAATATTACTTTCTAAGAGTATATCCCAAATACTCCTAAAGAAAGAACAGACATAGATATGATACCCTATGCATCAACGATAGAGTTTATCATATATGCTATGCTATATATCAGGTTTAATATAACACATGCTCTGAGTGTCATGAGCAAGTATCAGGCGGATCCAGGTCTGGAACACTAGAAGGTAGTAAAGTACATCCTTAAATACTTGAGATGGACTAAGGATCTTTTACTGGTATAGAGATGAGGTAGCCTTCAAGATGAGGGCTATATGGACTTGAGTTTCTAGTCCAATGTTGATGCTAGCAAGTTGAACTCAGGGTATGTCTTTACCCTGAATGGAGGAGTAGTAAGCAAAAAGAGTACCGAGCAAAATACTACTATTGACTTAACCACAGAGGCAGAGTATATTGTTATGACACATGCAACAAAGGATGGAGTCTGTATGAAAAAGTTTATCACGAATTTGGGAGTCATACCAAGTAGCGAGGAGTTGACTCCTATATATTATGACAATAACGGGGCAATTGCTCAAGCAAAGGAACCTAGGTCTCATCAGAAGTCCAAACACATTCTAAGGAGGTTCCACTTGATCAGAGAGATCGTGGTCCATAGAGATGTAGCAATGGAAAGATTTTTATCCCAAGATAACATTGTAGATCCACTAACGAAGCCATTATCTCATGTTATCTTTGAGCATCACAAGAGTATAATCGGGATTAGATACGTAGGTCATTTGGCTTTAGGTCAAGTGAGAGATTGTTAATTACAAGTGCCTTGTAAGTCAATCACGTGAGTGATGACACGTGTGACATGCTGCACAATCTTTTTACTTATTATTGTTATTGGCATTTATCTCACTTTATGTTATCTATTGCATATACTGTAATATTTGGAACTGTGCATGAGAATTAGATCATGATAATGAGACTAATTTGCTTTAAAATATAGGCCCTAAATAATTCTATTCATAGGTTACTCGAGAGGGACATCAAGATAACCGGACAAACTGGCGTGCTATATACTTATCCATATGATGGATGCAATTGGTCTTATAGCTGCTTATGTGGGGATACTAGGGGCATAGTGCAGGTGCTCATTAGAGAATGAGTTCATTGGTTAATCCGCTTATAGAATACTAGATGGTTGATTATACCTAACATCAGATAACGATTTCATAGTCCCAATTGTGTGTCTGGTCCTTAGACTTGAGACACCAAAGATATCTTGTTTGATTACTCCATTCTTTGACACCGGACTTATAGGTTTGGAAGTTTCATATCTGGTACTGTGGATTATATGGAATAATAGCCAACCTTATGAAGGCAATTGAGTATCAAAAGATAATCATCCACTCTCGGTATCATGACAGAAATATCTTATATGTTCTTGCTCAAGCAAATCTCTGCCCAGGTTCGTTTGGATTGAGAGAGGAGTTCTCTGGGATAATTTGATTAGAACGAGACTCATATGGATTTTATATGAGGTTTGACAATACTATGCCCAATACAGTGTTTGGGGCGATAAAATATAGATACACGATAAATACGTACTATGCCCAAAATGTATTAGATGGACGATAGACTATAGATACACAATAAATAAGAACAGATAAGTCTAATGGATTAGATCTCCTGGTATCGTCTATATGATAGCCTAGTACGTTTATAATCAATAAGTTGAGTGAATTGTTATGAGATAACAATTCATTAAGTTAGAAAAAGTTCCGAGTCAGAAAAAGTTTTGATATGTGCAACTCACGGCCAGCTCAGTATTAGATATAAAGGGTCATACACATATAGTAGATGTTGCGATAAGTAAAGGTTCGGATATGAAATATCCATACAATCTCTATTTTATTGGATATCCAATAAGCCCATATATTATTGGATCATCATATGGATGAGATCCAATAAGAGGTGGTAAGAGATTATTGGATAAAGATACACTAATCTAAAAGGCTTGGGTAGTTGAATAGAGATCCAATACCCAATAGGATATGATCCATTAGGGTTAAGCTATCATGCACATCTATAAATAAGAAGGGGGCCACATGGCTCATATGCTAGAGCTTTCTATGACCGCCCCTCCTATTCTCGTTTGCCTCCTCGGCTGGCAACCCCTGTTTAGGGTGTGTGGACAACAAGAAGGGTCGACCCCTTCTTGAAGAAAAGTGTTATCTTGTGGTGCACGTGGAGAGGAAGATCCTACAGCGATTTGAGGAGTATCGTCATCCCATATATCGTGTGGATTACCGTTATAGATGACATCTGACCTCCTTCATCAACGTCGTAGGATCTGAAATTTTCAGGAATGTATAATCTTCCTGAGTAAAACATCTAACATATTTTATGTAGTTTTTAATTTTATAGTCTTTCGTGCACCAATCATCGCATGACGATTTGATAAGACATGATAAATCAGTTTTTTTTTTTTTTTTTTGCTACACATGTGATGCACTATTGAGGTTTCCTAACATCATCCACTCTCAATATCTAGGCTATATTTGTAAACTACGAAAAGTTATTTATGGATTTTGTTAAACTCCAAAAGTTTGGTATACTAAACTTAGCTCATTTTTAACATCAATTGACTTCATTAACTCCAAGTCTGATACCTCCTTAATTCTATGATAGTAAAAGAGAAATAATATATATCTATTAGTATATGTGGATAATATTATCATTATATATAATAATTCTATGAAAATAAAGTAAATCCTTAAATAATTGGAATATGAATTTTCTAAAACTTCAACCTATTTTTTAGAAGTGGAAGTAACATGAAATGATATTCTTGTCTTTTTTATATCCTCAATCAATCTATAATTTGAAAATTAATCACACACTTAAGTGATTGATTTGATTATGTAATTTGAATATATGATTGAGAATTTTTTAAAAATTTATATAAATACATATTATCTTAATAAATAAAATATATATTTTTTTGTCACACCATATTCCTCGGAATCTGATCACTATTCTCACATGTAAATGCTCGAGTAACGATGGATCGTCGTTGAAGAGCTGACTCAAAGGAACATTCATCTTGAAGTCGATCTCGGAAATCCGATGACAGGCTTTGCAAAACGGATCATATCGGATCAACTCCATAGATTACATCTACAGTGAATCAAGATCAACATTTTTTTTTCCCTAATTCCTCAAAAAGAACTGATTGTCACGGTTCAAGAAAGCATTCAAGAATTAGACTGACGACCGTCTGGTGTTGTTGACGTAAGATTGCTAAGAAGAGAAGTCAAAAGAAGAGAGAGAGAGAGAGAGAGAGAGAGAGAGGGAACCGGGGTTTTTCTTGTGCATCTCCATGCCTAGCAAATGACGGAGTTATCAGTGTACCACTGCAGCAAAATTTCTCCATCATATATAACTGACCTACCTCTCATCAGGAAGGAAGGCGAGGCATCAACAAACCACAATGATTGCCGACCACTTATCAGCTTAAGATTGATTAAGGAAAGCTGGAAAGCACTCAGCTGAATGGCGTCCGAGAAAACTGCGATATGATTCCAGATATTATTATGCATCATTTTCTCATGCAGAAAATGAGGAACCGTGGATGCTCAATCTACCTGTAAGGAACGGCAAATGAGCCCTTCTTTATTATTGTCCATTAGACAAGATAGTTTCAGCAATCTTAAAGCAAGATGAGCTAATGTGAATCATGATTTCTAATGCTTATATGAATGTTTTGACTTACGCACATTAAGCAAGCAGTCCCTAAATTTCATTCAGATAGTGGGTGGGTCAGATGGACAAACCCTTGAATCATTATACTTGGGTTTACTCGTTAATTGAGTTATTTTACTATTATTATAGTGAGCCATCCATGGACAATGAAAACTCTTAAAATAAATATATTTATGAACTCAAAATCAAAAAAATTCACGTCTTTATGAAAAAATGTGGAAATTAATTCATGAAGATAAACATGATCAAGAAACTGCAACAACCTTTCAGACTCAAGACATCACAAATACTAACAGCTTGACAGATCAAAATTTTTACCGACTGTTTCCTACATGTTGAATTAAACTCTTCCAAGTGCTGCCTAAATGGCCTCTGCAAATAAACACTGAGCTGCCTGAGTTGATCCATCTTATAGGTTATGGACAGACAGTATTACTTGTGCAGCTCAGCAGACTCGTGTCCATTTACAAATTTGGGAGCAAAATGTGTAATGAGAGAAAAAAATGGTCATCTAGAAAAAGATATTTATCTCCTTTTCACTCATCTCAAATACATGGTCTCGAGCTTCCGTCAGAGCAACCTGTATTAATCAATTTCAATCTCGTAAGTTAAAAATAGAAAATTCTAGGATGACAGATACACCAAAAAAAAAAAGCTTTTTAAGGAAAAAATAAAGCTAACCTGTCCATATTTTGTAAGAAAATTGCTTGCGAGGTTCAACGATGCTACAGCTACATCTTCGTTCGCTTTGAGTGCCTGTGCCAGAGCAAATGCTCCCTTGTCCTGTTACCATTTGCAGGTAATCATAATAACACAAAAACTAGCTGTTAGAAGAACTTCACAAAATTCAAGCTGTACTTGGTATGATGAACATACTCTTATCTCGTTGAAACCTAAATCAAGTGATGTTAGGGCCTCGTTAACAATTTTCAAACTGCGTGCCAGACAGACTGCACCCTGGAAGGAATGTTTGGGGAAAAACACAATGAGACAACCATCCATAGAGCAAAAAACGAAACATTTCCTATGCACAGGTCAATACATCATCTCCAAGTCCATTTGCCCGTAAATCCAAAGTTGTTAATGTGGTATTGTACTTCAAACAATCTGCAACATGCTCAGCACCCTTTGGTCCCATCTGCAGGACATTCTATTAGAAAAGAGGGAATAACAAAAAAGCTCTATCACGATAACATCTCACTGAAATTAAACACTACCTGACACCAACCAAGCTTCAATGTCTCTATCTTGCTGTGGAACTTCAGAACTTCACAAAGATCTTTTACCCCATCAGGGCCAATAGGATTATAGCTTAACTCCAGCTGGGAAGTAAATAGCATCAGATCGGCCAATTAAACAAGAAAGAGCATGAAGCAGGATATCAGATTCAAATACTCACTGTTGTGATGACAGAATTATCTTTCAATACTTTCGCAATCGCACTCACGCCGCTCGCATGGATGTTATTACCACCCTGAACATGTATAACATCAGAAAATACTACTGATATATGACACTAGTTATGCAAGGATCAACTAGTTGCATATAGGTCTTACTGAACAATTGTGCTCACATATAACCACCAGAGAGGTGGAAGGCATGCTGAATGCTGTAATCCAGAAAGAATAAAAGAAAAGAGCCAACTACAACAACCTTAGTTCTTTTCAGAAACCCCTAAAAGAAAGAGCCTGGAGAAATTAACTTCAACAAAAGGCAACCTTTCCCAGATAAGAAAAATGCACGTGCACAAAACAATAGCAAGGCACTACTAGCATACATAATCACAGTGCTGCATAGGAAATGAACTGAAGAGAAGGCCTAAAAAGGAAACGAAGTAGTGAAAAATCTTTAGCAGTTAGTAACTATGAGGGAAAAATAATAGCTGATCAACAGAAAGAAAAAGTAGGGAAAGAGCTACTCTTGCAGTTCCATAGATAAACCTATAATTGTCTTAGAAAATATGTTATCTAAATTAGGTACATTTCATGCTAGCATAGATAGTGGTTTTCTTTCATTCAGTCTCTTCAGACAAGTTCCCATTCATTTATCCTCTTTAGACAAGTTTCTTTTCGGTTATCCTCTTCAGACAAAACAACTGATGCATGGAAGTGGGGTACTAAACCTTTAGTAGGGTGATATTATACTCTGTAAAGAGACTACAGTCTGATGTAACACATTTCAAAATCCAAATTGCATAATTCTCCGCATTTGTGGAAATCCAAAAAACAGTTACCCAAATGAAGTCCTGGCAAATACCAGCTCACATTCTGATAATCATGATCAGAACATCCCACCCGCCCCCCAACCGACACACACACACACAAAAGAAAAAATAAATCAAACACAACACAGAATATAAATAAAAGGAAAAATGAGTGTAGAATTTGCAGGATTTCAGCAAGAAAAATGTTAAAGAGTACTTGTAGTGTTTGTGCTTTGAATATTTTCACAGCCAAAATATACAAGCTGGACAACATGTAGTTATGAAAAAGACGATATCAAGATTTACAAACAATGGGTGGCTGATAAGACTGTTAAGAACAAAGTCAGAAATAAATACAAAAGTGAATAAAAGAACTACTGTATAACTAAATCAAATAGCTTCTTTTCGACACCAATTTAGCAATATAATAGAAGAATTTTATGAGAAACGCTAAATGATTTGTTGGATAATGTCTTCCAGTCTCACCAAATCTATGGTAGTTATTGTGCGGTTCTCCTTCAAAGCATCCGCAATCCTTACCGCTCCCTGTTATAAATCCATGTGACAGATATCAAAATAAAATAATAAAAGAATATGAAGCAGTCAAATGAAACATTCAAAATGGTTGAACATATTTGTATGATGGTGCAAAGGTAATTACAGAATATCTTGTTACTCGTTACATCTTCTAACTAGATGTGTTCCACAGGGTTGCTCTATTAGAGATAAAAAAAACATTGAGATGGTGGTTCATAAATGTATAAATGCTAACAAGAAAATAGTCCATCATGCCAGTCAAAAGCTCGTGGCTACATGGTCTGCTGTACATGTAACTAACAAAACTTAGGCTTCAGACCTTTGGAGGATGCAGAGATTGATATTGTTAACGAATGACCCACAATTAATTATGTGAGTTATTTACAGGAGAAAATTCGCCATGTGATTCTAGCCTTCACCATTTTAAACCTCATCAGTGTAATAACCACATTGTTTTAAAACAGTAGTCAGTTACCAAGAAGAGTACCAACTTGAATATGTAGGCCTGCTTTGTCTTTCAATTGTAGGAAAGGAGACCAAAAATATAGCATAAAATGTAGACAATTAAATTGCCTTGATAACCAACACATAGTGGTTGACAAAGGCAACATACAAAGTCTAAGACAACAACTATAACTGACCATACCTCATCACCTATGTCATTCATATAAAGATTCAACCACAGCAAGGATTTAGTTTTCTTGATATATTCGGCAACATGGAAGGCACCCTTTGAACCAATATCATTGTTGCCAATATCTAGCAGTGTTATTTTTCCTACAAAAAGAAGAGTAGCTTCAATAAGACAATTAATTATAAATAAACCATGATTACAATCAGCAACCAAATAATGCACCTTTATGGGCAGATAAACCTGATATCAATACTCGAATGCCTTCATTTCCAATATCATTTCCATGAAGATGAAGTTCCTGGTATAAATTTTAAAAAAGAACTTCAGGCCAAAATTAAACTTGCAAATAAATGTACGCTAAAGAGTGGAATTCACTCTTTTACAAAGCCAAATAATAGTAAGAGTAAGGTTTGGTCTTATGAAATTGTATATTTCTCAGTAGTCAAACATCATGCATCCCTTATTTTTGTGGAACTTATTGACCACCTTACAGATATTTTACAACTACCATAAGAGAATTCCCAGTTATTTGTTCTTACTTTTCAGAATCCTTGACACTAACTTATGAGGGATTAAATTTCTCAGTTTCAAATTTCTCCATTCTGCTGAAAATTACCTTCAAATTATGTTATGGCAACCATTTACAGGCACAAATAATCAAAATGTGATTTTGCCTTTTTTTCCTGCAAAATTGTGTATCAATTAAAAATTATTGAAATAATTACCACCTTCTAAAATTGTTACTCATGTCTGAAAAGCATGTGACAACTATATAACAACCCAAGGGTGCCTCCAATTGTGAACTACTCATAATTTGGTATATACCTTTCCCCAACTTTTGTTTTCAAGACTACAACCCAAGGTTCACCAAACCATACTGTAACAGTGTACCGAGCTCAACTCGGTATGGTATGGTGTATATTGATACCGAGCAGTATGCTTAGGTGTACCGCTCAGTAAAATATATATATATATATATAAATATATATATATATATAGTTACAAAAATAAAAAAAAAGGGCGACGTTGCCACGTTCTTTCTCCCCGTGCGGGGAGAAGAAATCGCTCGCAGGTGACGAATCACGCGAGCGAAGGGATCGGGAGAGCAGCACCAGACTCCATGTTCTCCCTTTTCTTCTTCTTCTTCTCCCTCTTCTTCTTTCTCCCTTGGTTGATACCGTCCAAAATCAGCCGCCGACAGTCGAAATCGACCGTTACCGCCCGATAGCGACCAACGACGGTCAAAATCGACCTTTACCAGCCGATTTTGGGTGGTAATGAGGCGGAAACAGCCCCAATTAGCGGTACCCGCCCGGTAACGGGTGGTCCACGTTCCGATCAACGAGCGGACCAGTATGTACGTCGATATGGGCGATATCCAACGGTATTGCAGACCTTACTACAACCTAAACAATATGATCGAACAAAGTCTTCAATACTTTCAAAAGGGTTTTTTTTATTTTTGTAGATAGTGTACACAAAATCAAATGTAAAGGAAACATCATCATTACGTGTTCACTTTATGGCGGTAAAGTTGAAATAAGGACAAGATCATGAATATGAAGCCAGATATGAAGATGAACAAAACTAAGGCCGAAGCTTCTGATGAACGTGTCTGAATGATCATATTTTTTGCAGACTTTAAGAAAAACCAGTTGCTTTAAACCAGTGATTTAAAAAAGCGCTCGGGTGATCACCTAGGCGCTAGAGCAAGGCGAGACAAGGCCCGAGCACCTCGTTTAAGGGCCAAGCGGTGCACTCTAATGAGGCGAGCACCATGACCGAGCCGCTTAAATTTATGTTAGTTGGTTTGATTGAACCAACTAATGCACGCAGTTATATCAGCACGTGACCCCGACTCCCAACCCTACGCACACTTCTCTCTCTGTTTCCATCGCCGACAATTTCTCCCTCTGGGTTCTCTACCGACGATTTCTCCCTCTACCTCTGCCGTCGATGGTTACTCCCGTTGCCTCCGAGTCTTCCTCTGTCGCCGACTAAGTCTCCTCAACTTTCGTTGTTATCTATTGTCTATCGCTACCGCTGTCCACTGCTTGCTATTGTCCGCGACATGACTCCACTATCGTTGTTGCTGTCTATTGCCTCCTGCTATTCGTGAGTCTGCTATCGTTGCTGCTGTCCACGACTCCGCAACTTCCACTGCTGTCTATTGCCTACAACTCAGCTTCTCACCGCGACTTCTTCGGTCTCTACTCTTCACTATGTTGTTAGTAGTAAATATACTATTAACAGTAGATTATTAATTACTATTCAAAATAATCTTTATTTATTAGATTAATAATATACTATCTAGCAAGGATTGCAATTTTGACCTGTACCGCCTGGTACGGGCGGTACATACCAGTACGTCAGGTTGCCGGTACGCAGACCGCCCACTACCAGGCGGTTCAGCCAAAAATCGACCGTCGGCAGTCGATTTCGACCGTCGACGGGCGATTGAGGGAGAAATCGACCGTCGGCGATCGATTGAGGGAGAAATCAACCATCGGCGTCGATTGAGCAGAAAAAGGGAAGAAGAAGAAGAGGAAAAGAAGAAAAAAAAAAAAGGAGTACCTATTTCCCCGCGCCATCGCCGAGCGTCGTCGTTGCCCGCGGGTCGCCAGCGGCCACCCGTCGTCGCCGCCCGCGGGTCGCGGGCGCTTTTTCTCTCGCGCGGGGAGAAAGGTCGAGGCGACGTCGTCCCTTTTCTTTTTTTATTAATATTTTAATATATTTAATATTATATTATATAATATTATCTTATAAAAAAATTATATTATATTTTAATATACTAGGCGGTATGCACTGTGTACCGCCCGATATCGGTACCCTACCAATACCGAGATAAACTAGAAACACCGGTATGGACCGGTAAGTCAAACCTTGCTATTTAGATTTGAACAATGCTAATCTTTATTTTTAATTTAATATTTAAATAATTATATTTATTAATTATATTATGTATTTTTTATATTTTAATATTTTAAAACGCCTCTCTTCGCTCGGGCGAGTGCCTAGCACCTCGGGCATTTTGGGACCTTGGAGCCTAATGCTTTTTAAATCACTATTTTAAACTATGCACGACAAAATATATATAGATGCAAAATTAGTTGCTTGTATGTTCAACCATGTCTGCCTTCTGCGGAATAACACAACCCGTAGGCAGAACATGCATAAGAGTACTTAGAGTTTAGTAGAATTTTCATTTTGTATGAAGACTCATAAATAATCTATAGAGAGTAACTAAAAGTTCAATATCATAAAGTTCAAGATGAGTTCATACCCTTAGGGACTTATTTCCTTCAATTCCTTTAGCTAGACTTGCTGCACCAAGCGCACCCCCATAGTTACCACTGATTTAAGTCCAAAATACAATTTAAATATCTTCCTTGCTGGAAATAGTAAATGCAAACAAATAACAGAAAGCATGGAACATGGAAAACATTGAATTTGCAAGAAAGCAAGTACTAAAAGGAACTGAGTCAGTGTGTGTAAAGCATCATTAACTTGAGATGTATTGACCGAATTGCCTTATTATCAAGGAGAGCCCCAGCAAGACTTGCAAAACCCTATATGGTTTCACAAAAAAAAAAGCAGCATATAAGAGAACAAACAGTAATTGGCATAGCTGGTCAAGATTTTACTGAAAATCACTAAAGATTGATCAACAAGAATGTCATACAGAGTAGTCAATCATATTATTGTTAAGTTCAAGGACACGTAAAGTTGAATTTTTTTTCAGCATCTCTGCAATAGCCTTTGCTCCCTGCGTAACATAATTCACCACAATGAATAGTTGTTTTCTTCATTACAACAAACGAACAAATTTGATGCATACAAAGAGTGAAAAATGAAAATCACCTCATCTCCAAGACCTGTACTGTTTAGCTGCAGCTTTTGAATACCAGCATTCACCATCAGTATATCTGAAAGACACTGCAAGCATGCTCCTTGTAAATCTCAAGTTTTTGTGAGATTCAAAAGGAATAACATGAGAAAAACAGAAATTTGCGATCTTCCTAGTGCAGAAGAGTGCCCTCAGAGTAAAACCAACATGTGATAGTTGATATACAAATTGCAATTATCAGAAATAACGAAATCTGATAGATGATCAAATTTAGATAGACTATCGTTTCACTCGGACTGGTATGGAACAGGACTGGTATGCGGATTGCCCTCGTAAGAGGGGCACTCCAGTCCGACCATTAGACAAAAAGAAAAAATATGAGTTAGAACACTTCACTCACATGTCATTTTACAAGAATAAATTTAGCTATTGAACTCATACCAAAAGGAAAGCTAATCGAAATTCTCATTAAGAAAGCCAGAAAAAACCAATTGTCACAGTCTTATACGAATAAGTATTTGGAAAAAATAGTAAAGTTCAAGAATAAAATTACCCTAGCTCCTTCATCACCAATATTATTTCCAGAGAGATTCAGAGTTTTCAGCACAGTATTTATTTGAAGAACACCATCAAAGGCCTTTAATCCAGCTGCTGTAATCCCATTGCCGGAAAAGTCCACTTCCTCTGCTGCCTGAGACAAGACAGCATGATATGTACAATCTAGATGCCTTTCAAGCAAGTCGTTGTAACTGCATTGCCTTAGCGATTAAAAATCACCACACAAGTCTGGGACAGAGCAAATTTACCATAACAAACTTAGGAAAAGGTTAAGAAAGCAGAAAATGACGCAAAAGAACTGACCTGATTGTAACCTAGACTTTCAGCAAGAAAGAACAGACCATCATCCCCAAAATTACGACCTAACAAAACCATAAATTTGTTAAAGGTCTTCAAGTTTATTTTTTATGTAAAAATTTTTAAACTTATTTGCTGAAAAAATTAATTCAGCCTGTTGGTCACCCAGATATCAATATCACAATGAACTAATGAAGATAATTATGAACAGATGCTGATGTCTAGGCTATAAAATGCAATGACAAGTAATCTAGCATGTCCATCCACTCACCTGACATGTCAACACTGCTGAATGTCCGAAGTTCTTTGGCAAATTCGTTGAGTTTTTGCCTGGACTCTCTTTCAATCTTCAAACTAGAACCTGATTGCAGATTAGTACCAGGAGAAAAAGACCACTTAATTCCAGGAAACAAAGATTTATTGACCCCAGAAGTTGAACCCTTCGGTTTTGGCATAAGTACTTTTCCAACTACCTTCCACAATACTGCATGCTGAAAAAGCAAATTAGTGACATGAACAACTTACTAGAGCAGGATACAATGTTAAAGCAACATGAGGTTTAGTGTAAATTGAATTTTTATAGCATAACGCACAACATAGCACATGGCAACAAGGTCTTTGTAGAGACATCTGGGCAGTTAGTGCAGTGTTACGCAGCTTATAGGTCTTAAGTTCAAGTCCTCGTAATGTCATGTATGGGGTTTATCATAATACTTATATATGGAAAATTTGTTTAATAAAGAAAACACATGGCACAAAGAAATTCATTTTTTCTTATGAAGGATTGGCAATCATACAAAAAAGAAGTTAGCTGTAAATATTTGTACATTTTAGGACTGTAGAGTTTGTTGATGTGTCTTCCATCTCAATACAGAATGTACTAGACTACTACACCTAATATCAGACAGCATCATCACATTATATAGTGTTTCATACTGTTACCATCAGCTTTAAGACATTTATGTACACCATGCTGCCCCTTTATAAAGTTCTCCAATTCGATAAAAACCCTAATATCTAAATATTCTATGCTCCAAAGCCCTCTTTCTGCTAGAAAGTTTGTGCTACCACCCACCTAAAATCATACATGTAACTTGTTCGTCCTAAAGCTCCCTCCAGGAGTAACATGCTCTAAAAACTCTTATGAATGCCAATTTGCAATTATTAAACATAATCTAGTTTCAACTTGATATGATCATCCATATTGCATTACTACGAAACGATCCCACCTTCTCATAGACCAATGCTACCACTACCGAAGAAATCAACGTCCCACAAGATTAATTTGGAAAGAAATATAATCATAATAATGAGAAAACAGCAGTGCCTCGAGATGGGGGAAGCAAACCGCATACCGAACGTGGTAGCAATGAACACCCCAGCCGGCACCACCAAGGAGGCAACCTCCTTCACGGGAAAGGACGGGGCAGTCGACTGCGCCTGAGACTGCCTTAAAACTCCCCTCCCTCCTCTTCCTCCGGCGACACTTCGGCTGGGCCTTCCATCGGGCACCTCGGCGGCGGCCTTGGGGAGGAGGGTCACGAACGAACGCCCCCGGCCCCCCGACCCCGGCCACGAGACAGGAAGAGGGAAAAATAGGAGTCTGCGGTGGCGGTTGGAGGGACGCGAAGGCCGAGGGGAGAGGGGAGCGAAGGAGGGGACGCGGAGGCCGGGCTTGAGGGAATAGGAGGAGACCAGGGCGGCGGGCTCCATTAGCGGACGCTTCAAGTGTTCGCTTTAAGGACACGGGCTTGGTTTGTTAGGGTGGCCGTAGTACCTGAAAGAGGAAGGAAGAGTGTAGTAGTAGCGGGGAGCCACGCTGTGATGTAACCTTAGAGGAAGAGAAGAGGAGAGAGGAGGGAGAGAGATGGATGAGTACAATTTCTACTACTGTGTTAAAGAAAAGGATGAGGTGAGGAGGTGGGCTTCTTCTATTTGGTCCGGCCAAGTCAATTCAGGATTACATGAGCAATTGGGGTTCCAACAAAAATACATCTCTCGCCTTACTCCAAAATCCCAAACAAATAGATAACGGTTAGTATCTTCTTAATTCATGGAGGAGTAAAAAATCTCTTGATTTTAGGGGATGGATTTTTTAAGATAGAAATAGGCTAATTTATCTCCCTAAAAAAAATCTTACTTGATGGGATTTTCATCCCAATTTATTCAAATACATTAAAAAGTTTATGTGATAAATTAAATAAGTTTATCTTTTAATTAAGGTAAAGTTATCATGAAAGATAGGTGTTCTTTTACGATAATCTAGCCTTGGGTTCATCCAAGTTTATGAACTTTTATGAAAGAAATTTCGACTCTCATTGGAAGTGACATCACTTCTAAGTTCGTATAGGTGAAAATCTTATAGTATCTTTGTCACTCTTTAAGATATTTGTCCTAACTTAACTGGACTTCATTAAGAGTATAATTAACTCAACCTTAGTTCGGTGACAACCAACACTTTAACATCTTTAGATAGACTATTAAAATATTATAAAGTGTTGAAACCATTTCAGTTGTCAATGATTTGTTCTTATCATTTGAACTCTTCATTACTCATTTTATAATGTTGAGTAGAGTTGGTATCATAGGTGAATCTTTTATTCAAGGAGTTTCAGCCCCATCTATTTCGATGTTGATTTTATAACTTCTCTTGTAAGAGGTTTGTTGATTTTACAACTTTTCTTGTAAGAGGTTTGGTGAACAGATCAGTCAAATTTTCACTTATTTTTACAAATATGATTGAAATAATCTTGCTCTTGATTAATTTCCTTATATAATCATGTCTATGACTTATGTGTCTTGACTTTTCATTGTATATTTCACTATACACATGAGCTAAAATATCTTGACTATCACGAAGTATAGAAATTGAATTCATACTTTTAGAAGCCAATGAAATTTCTAATAGAAATTCCCTTAACCATTCAGCCTCTTTTCCTACTTCAGCTAAAGCAACATATTCTGATTCCATAGTTGAGTGAGTTACACATATTTGTTTCTTACTCTTCCAAGAAATAGTACCACCTCCCAAGGTGTGCGCCCAACCAGTAGTGGTTTTGTTATATTCTAAACTCGATATCTAATTTGCGTCTTAATCTTTAGTCCATTTAAGGCATTCAAGAACTCTTTCAAGTCTTCCAATGCTCCACACTTGGATTGCTAATAAATCTACTTAATTTACTAACCGTAAATGTTATACCAAGTCTTGTGCACTGCGTTACATACATAAGACTTCCTATGACACTTGAATACTCTAATTGATCCATTGTTCTTCCAACATTCTTGATTAATTGAGTATTTACTTCTTTGATTTTTAAGCGACCGAATTTCTTCAATACTTTCTCTATGTAATGAGTTTGACTAAAAACATACCCCCCATTATTTCTTTTTATCTTGATACCTAGTATAAAATCAACTTACCCAAGATATTTCATCTTAAATGTTGAAGATAGAAGCCTCTTTGTTTCTACAACAGTTTTCATGGCGTTGCTCACTATTAGCATATCATCAACATAAAGGCAAACTATCATCAAATAGTCATCACAAGTTTTGAGATAAATATATTTATCTGTAACATTATGAACAAATCTATTAGAAAGAATTGTTGCATCAAATTTCTCATGTCGTTGTTTTGGAGTCTACTTTAAACCATATACTGACTTAATAAGTTTACACACTTTATGTTCATTTTCCGATAGGATAAACCCTTCGAATTGTTTCATATATACCTCCTCAACGATATCTCCATTTATAACTAATAGGTTTAGGGGTAGAAGGTAAATCGATAAGTTCCCAAGTATGGTTTGACATAATAGAATCATCTCATCATTAATAGCACCTTTCCATAAAGCGGCATCACGAGAGGTCATTGCTTCTTTAAATGTTTTAGGATCATCTTCTACTTGTAAATCAAGAGGAATTGTTCTTAAGACTCTCTCAATAGCTCTTTCTACAAGATAAAAGGAATTACTTTGATAATCAATCTCATTTGGAATTAACGTCTTTGCTTTCTATACATGAATGCTTCTCCTTCATTCACCAGATTGGTCTCCAACCTTTTGTGAACTTGATTGATGTCCAATCAAAGGAATATTATGTTGCTCACCAACCTTTTGAGATGTCTCCACTAGTGACTCTTCACTAGTGGAGGATGAACACTATCACTTGAAGTCAATAAATGTTCAAATAACTCCACATCTCGAGATTCTATTATGACATTAGACTCCAAATTAAGAAGTCTATAAGCTTTGCTATTTGAGGCATAGCGTATAAGTGTACATTTTGTTGGGCAGATGACCCAGATTCAGCCCATAATGGGCTTTAGTGAAGCCCACAGCCCAAAACCTCACTTATATTAACCTAAAACCTAGATTATGTGACTAAGGGTTGAGATTAAGAGAGCGGCGGCGGCTGAAAACGTGGGTGAGAGAAAGAAGACTGCAGATTGACAATAGAGGCCAGAAAATAAGAGATCTAGGAAAGGGAAGAAGACAAGGGCAGGAAAAGACTATTCTCAATCATTCAAATCTCAGGTTAGATCAGTTTGCAGTGAATTCTTACTATGATCTCTTGGGAAGGTTTTGAATATTGTGCTTAGGATTATAGTCCTTGTGTCCTTGTGATTCTCTTGTGGCTATTGCTTTGAGCTTGGGCAAGAAGCCTTGAGATCTGTATATTCATTATTTTGATAGTGGATTTTCTTTGGCTTGTCCCGTGGTTTTTACCCTTCGAGTTGAAGGGGTTTTCCACGTAAATCTTGGTGTTCATCTGATTATGATTTCTGTTTCATTCCGCTGTATGTGACGGCCTACTAGTACTTGTTCGTATACAAAGTTTATTCCTGTTTAATTCCCATCAACTTGTATCAGAGTAAGGTTTTGGTGGCATTTAATCTTTTGTATTTGAACATGGAGGCCGGTAATATTTCTCGCATGATTAGTTTAAATGGAAACAATTGGATGATATAGAAACCAAGAATGGAAGATCTTTTGTATTGTAAAGATTTGTATGGACCTTTACAAGGGGACAGTGCAAAGCCCATATCTATAACAGATGATGAGTGGAATAGGTTAGATCGAAAAACAGTTGGCTTTATTCGACAATGGCTAGATGATAGTGTCTTTCACCATGTTTCTACTGAATGTTCTACTTACTCTCTTTGGAAAAAGTTAGAAGGTCTTTACGAAAGAAAAACAGCTGACAACAAAGCTTTTCTGATCAGAAAACTTGTGAACTTGAAATATAAAGAGGGTACTTCTATTCCTGAGCATTTGAATGAAATGCAAAGTATTACTAACCAGTTATCCTCTATGAAAATGTCTCTTGATGATGAGTTACAGGCATTGTTACTTCTCAGTTCTTTGCCAGAAAGTTAGGAGACACTGGTAGTTTCCCTCAGTAATTCGGCACCAGATGGTATTGTCACCATGAGTCAAGTAACAAGCAGTTTATTGAATGAGGAGTTAAGGAGAAAGAATTCAACAACTTCTCAGATTAATTCACAAGCACTTGTCTCAGAGAACAGAGGAAGGTCAAAGTCAAAGGATAGAAATGGTTCACGCGTGGGTAGAAGCAAGTCAAGATCAAGGAAATATATTGTTTGCTACAATTGTGGTGAGAATGGATATTACAAAAATCAGTGCAAGCAACCTAAGAAGAACAAGAAAAGAGGGAAAAAAATAGAGTTACAGAGTCAAAAGAGAATATCACAGCTATAATACAAGGTAGTGATTATTTGATTTTGTCTACTTCCGATAATATTTTTTCTTGTGTGCGCCAGGATCTCGAGTGGATAATTGACACAGGTGCTTCTTATCATGCTACACCACGGAGGGAGTTCTTTGCTACTTACAGGTCTGAAAATTTTGGTGTTGTCAAGATAGGCAACTATGACACAGCAAACATCATTGGCATGAGAGATATCCATATAAAGACCAACCTTGGTTGCAAGTTGGTGCTTAAGGATGTGAGGCATGTGATTGACTTAAGACTGAATTTAATTTCAGTTGGAAGGCTTTGATGTCAGATTTCACAAAGGGCAGTGGAAGCTCAGTAAGGGTTCTCTTATTGTAGCTAATGGGAAGAAATGTCATACATTGTACAGATTGCAGGCTAAAGCTTGTGGTGAGCAGTTGAATGCTATAGAGAAAGACTTCAGTATAGAGTTGTGGCATAGGCGACTGGGACATATGAGCGAGAAAGGGCTGCAAGAACTTTCTAAGAGAGAGGTATTGCCATACCTCAGAGGTACACGTTTGAACCCTTGTATTGATTGTTTGGCTGGTAAACAACATAGAGTTTCCTTTGTTAGTCCTGCCTTATCTAAAAAAATGCATGCCTTGGACCGTGTCTATACAGATGTGTGTGGTCCTTTGAGGATAAAAACTCATGGTGGATATGTTAATATTCCTAGTATCAATGGTGCACTTTATTTTGTTACTTTTATAGATGACTTTTCCAGGAAAGTTTGGGCCTATGCTTTGAAGACTAAAGATCAGGTTATTAATGTCTTCAAAGAGTTTCATGCCAGAGTTGAAAGGGAGACAGAAAGATAATTGAAATGTATAAGATCAGATAATGGTGGTGAGTACACAGGATTATTTAATGATTATTACAGGTCACATGGCATCCAGCATGAGTTGACAGTCCCTAGTACGCCTCAGCATAATGCAATTGCAGAGAGGATGAACCGTACCATCATAGAAAAGATCATATGTATGCTTTTACAGGCCAAGCTACCCAAAAGATTTTGAGATGAGGCTTTAAGGACTGCAGTTGATGTAATCAACATATCACCATGTACAGCTCTAGATGGTGATGTTGCAGAGCATATATGGTCAGGGAAAGATGTCTCCTATATGCATTTAAGAGTGTTTGGTTGTCGTGCATTTGCACATATTCCAAACAATGAGAGGTCCAAGCTGGATGGTAAGACAAAAGAGTGTATTTTTCTTAGTTACTCACATGATCAGTTTGGTTACAGGCTTTGAGATCCAGAAAAGCAGAAGGTGTTCAGAAGCAAAGATGTTGTCTTCTTTGAGGATCAAACCATTGAGGATTTGAAGGAGGCACCAGCTAAGACTTCTGCAGAGGGATTTGTAGACTGTGACCCAGTTATTCCTCTAGTATATCATGGTGATGGGAGAGATGTGTAGGAAGATGGTGCAGAGCCAAATGTTGATCTACCTGCAGGGTATGTTGAGCAGGAAGAAGAAAGAGAGCAAGTTCCCATAGAACCTCAGTTAAGAAGATCTTCTAGACCACGTCAACCTTCCAGAAGATACTCTACAGATGAGTATGTGATGCTTACTGATGCAGGTGAACCAGAGAGTTACCAGGAAGTAGTTGAAAATGAGCAGAAAAAGAAGTGGTTTATTGCTACGTAGGAAGAGATGGATTCTCTGCAGAAGAACCACACATATGATTTGGTGCAACTACCAGAGGGAAGTAAGGCCTTGAAGAACAAGTAGGTTTTCAGGTTGAAGACTCAAGAATATTGTTCTCAACCAAAGTATAAAGCTAGATTGGTTGTGAAAGACTTTGGTCAAAAGAAATGTATTGACTTTGAAGAAATTTTTTATCCTGTTGTTAAAATGTCTTCTATCCATGTTGCTCTTGGTATTGCTGCTAACCTAGACTTGGAGATTGAATAGTTAGATGTGAAAACAGCTTTCCTTCATGGTGATTTGGAGGAGAAAATTTATATGGAGCAACTAGAAGGCTTCAAAGTCAAAGGTAAAGAAAATCTTGTCTACAAGTTGAAGAAGAGCTTGTATGGGCTGAAGCAAGCTCCAAGACAGTGGTATAAAAAGTTTGATTCATTTATGATTGAAAATGAAGATAAAAGAACAGCTTCAGATCATTGTGTGTACATCAAACGGTTTGGTGAGAATTTTGTTATTCTCTTACTTTATGTTGATGACATGCTTATCCTCGGAAAAGATATGTCTATGATTGACAGGTTGAAGAATGACCTGAGTGAGTCTTTTGCAATGAAGGACATGGGGCCAGCAAAGCAAATACTAGGTATGCAGATTTATCGTGACAGAAGAAAGAGAAAGATTTGGTTGTCACAGGAGAAATACATTGAGAAGGTATTGGATAGGTTCAGTATAAGTAATGCAAAGCCAGTTGGTTCTCCTCTTGCAGGTCACTTCAAGTTATGCTCAGATCAGAGTCCGTCAAGTGATGAGGAGAAGGAGAAAATGCAAAAGGTTCCTTATTCTTTAGCAGTTGAAAGTTTAATATACGCAATGGTATGTACGAGGCCGGACATCACATATGCAGTGGGTGTTACTAGTAGATTTCTTGCAAATCCAGGTAAAGAGTATTTGACAGTAGTGAAGTGAATTTTTAGATATCTCAGAGGAAATTCTAAAGTTTGTTTAAGCTTTGGAGGTGGACCACCTGTATTGACAGGTTACACAGATGCAGATATGGCAAGAGATATTGACACAAGGAGGTCCACGTCAGGTTTTGTACTTACTTTTGCAGGGGGAGCTGTGTCATGGCAGTCCAGATTGCAAAGGTGTATTATTTTCTCCACCACAGAGGCAGAATATATTGCTGCTACAGATGTTTGCAAAGAAATGTTATGGATGAAAGGATTTTTACAAGAATTGGGGCTGAAACAGAAAAACTATGTGGTGTATTGTGACAGCCAGAGTGTCATCCATTTATGCAAGAACCCAATATTTCATTCCAAGTCAAAGCATATAGATGTCAGATATCACTGGATCAGAAATGTGCTTGAAGAGAAGCAGTTACAGCTTCAGAAAATTCACACAGATGATAATGGGGCAGACATGTTGACAAAGGCTTTACCGAAAGAGAGACAGAAGATGTGCCGACAGTTGGTCGACATGGCTTCACAGAGAAGTCATGAGACACCCTTTCTTATGGGCTGAAGGGGGAGGTTGTTGGGCAGATGGCCCAAATTCAGCCCATAATGGGCTTTAGTGAAGCACACAGCCTAAAACCTCACTTATATTAACCTAAAACCTAGATTATGTGGCTAAGGGTTGAGATTAAAATAGCAACGACAGTTGAAAACGTGGGTGAGAGAAAAAAGATTGCATATTGACAATAGAGGCCAGAAAACAAGAGATCTAGGAAAGGGAAGAAGACAAGGGCAGGAAAAGACTATTCTCAATCATTCAAATATCAGGTTAGATCAGTTTGCAGTGGATTCTTACTGTGATCTCTTAGGAAGGTTTTAGATATTGTGCTTAGGATTATAGTCCTTGTATCCCTGTGATTCTCTTGTGGCTATTGCTTTAGGCTTGGGCAAGAAGCCTTGAGATCTGTATATTCATTATTTTGATAGTGGATTTTCTCTGACTTGTCCCGTGATTTTTACCCTTCGAGTTGAAGGGGTTTTCCACGTAAATCTTGGTGTTCATCTGATTGTGATTTATGTTTCATTCCACTGTGTGTGACGGTCTACTAGTACTTATTCGTATACAAAGTTTATTCCTATTTAATTCTCATCATATTTGACTCCTCTGAGTCCCAACTTTATCCTTTGAGGATCATTATTCTTGCAATATGCAAGATACCCCCACACTTTAAAATAGTTAATGTTAGGTTGCCTTACTTTCATAACTCATATGGAGAGATCTTATTTTTTTATAAGGAATTCTATTTGAGAGGTCTTATTTTTTATTTTTTTATAAGGAATTATTCCCATAAATTATAAGGCAATATAGCATGCAACAATATATCATTTATCATCTCTAGATAAGTTCTATTTTTTCTTTCTGTTAATCCATTTTGTTTAGGAGTTCTAGGGGCTAAACATTCATGAATTATGTCATGTTGTTCACAAAATAAGTTAAATTCATTAGGAAAGTATCCTCCTCTATTACTTGTTAAAACTTTAATTTTAATCCCTAATTGATTTTCAATTTCTGCTTTATATGCCTTAAAAGCATTAAAAATATTATTTTTATGTTTCAATAAATAAACATATGTGAACCTACACATATTATCTATAAAATTAATGAAATATCTATTCCCTCCTCTTGTTAACATGCCATTCGATTCACATATATCATAATGTATTAAATCTAACAAATTAGTATGCCTTTCAACATTTGTGACGGTTTCTTCGTCATCTTTGATTTGACACAAATTTCATATTTATTAAGATCATCAAAATGATAATTTATTAAGCCACACTTAACAATGGTGCTAGTTCCAATATATATTAATCTATCAAGCCATAATGAATAAGAATCAACAATATAAACATATGCAATATTTTTATTAATTTTAGAATCATTACCAATAATAGATAATTTCATCATTCCATTAGCAGAATAGTCTTCTTCCAACAAAAAGCTCTATCACGAGATATAATTAACTTTCCAGGTCTAAATACATATTTAATTCAAGGTTTGTCAATGAGATTCCCGCTTACTAAATTTCTACTCATATCTAGTACATGAAGAACATTTACAAGAGTGACTTTCTTTCCGGAAGTGAAAATGAGTTCCACATTTCTCTTGCCAAACACCTTAAAATGAACTTCACTTTCCGTTTGAATCTCTTGCCCATCCATGATTTCTTTGTAAGTCTTGAAGAGCGCCTTATTATAGCAAACATGGATGGTAACATAATTATCATACCACCAACGAAAAACCTTACCAAATATGGCATTCACTTCGCTCACCATAGCGATTATATTATCATCTCCCTCAACGGAGTTGACTTCTAATTTATGGCCTTTCTTAAATTTGCAATCTCTAGCAAAATGACCAGGTTTTTCACAAACAAAACAACCTCCACTCTTTGGCTTCTTAAATTTTCCTTTATGCCTTTTAAGGCCAAGATGATTCTCTCTATTTTGTTTCCCTTTGTTTGAATTCTTAGGTTGATTCACGACATTTGTTTTTATATTACCAAAAAAGTTCTCACTCTTGTCTCTCATCCTCAATTTCTCCTTGATTGGAAGATGTTTCTGAATTTGCTCCAAAGTGATATCCTTGGAGTCATGCAAAATCTTTTTCCTATACTCTTTCTAAGATGAAGGCAAATTGGCTATTATAGTCCCTACTTGAAAGGGTTCATGCAGTTCAATTTTTTCAACCTCAATTGATTAACAATGACCTACAACTCATGTACTTGTGCCAAGATTGGCTTATCATCCACAAACTTATATTCAAAATATTTAGAAATTAAATTTTTTTTTGTACCTTCCTCCTTGGCTTAATACTTGAATTCCAAAGCATTCCAAATTGCTCTTGCAAATGGTTCCACCGTATAAAGATCATAAAGTCGGTCTGAAAGAGCATTGAGAATGTGTCCTCTACACATAACTCCATCTTCATTTCTCCTCTTTTGTTTAGGATTAGAAATTGGTAGAAGATTTGGATCAAGCACATAAAAAAATTTCAAAGCAATCAACATGAACTTCATCTTGTCTTACCAATAGGTGAAATTCGTTCCATTAAAATGATCCAAATGAACAAAATCTTGATTGAGTAATTTGATGATATTTGTGGCCTCCATGGTAAATTTGTATAAACTCACATAATATCGTTTTTAGATTGTTGGAAAATATAACAAAGAAGAGGATGAAGAACACTATGAAAACCACCTATAAATAACAAAAAACATGTGCTTCAATCTCTATAGGACGATGTTGGTCAGACTATTAGAAATCATATTTGGCTACTAACTCTTTCACTAACGCATCCGAGATTTACATTTGGAAAATGAGCATCACACTGAAATAAAAATCTTAAAAAAAAAAAGATATATCACAAGGAGGGAAAAGAAGCGATAAAACTACCGAGATGCTTTTAATTATATAAGCCCTTGATCAACTTCAAGAATAGGACTTCCCAAACTAAGGCTATCATGTCCTTCATCTCGTATATTGTCTGACTATATTCATCATTCTTCCTTCAAAAGATATATCATCATACCTAGGGTCGTGTAGGCTATCAATCACGATAAAAAAAAACTTAAAGATAAAAAAAAAAAAAAGAGTTGTGGAGCTTAATTTCTCGAATATGAAGATTGAATGAGCACTTCATGTTCCTTGGCACGTTTAAGGATCAAGAAGGAGATAATTGTCCTCTCCCTCCTCCCTATTTAGGTAGCACATAAGATTTACTTTGAGGTCTCTTCGATGATCGTGACTCATCTCTACTATGTCATACGGATGAGCTCTTAATAGACAAAGAACCTATGACAACTATAATCAGTAACTCAGTAGATAGTTGACACTCGAAAATCCTTCCATCAACCGAATGGGCCTAAAAGCTTGGGGCTCAAGTGGCATCCCAAGAACCTCGATCCATGATGATGATGATTATTATTATTATTATTATTATTATTATTATTTTACTTCAACATGGGCTTCAATCTCTATAGCATCATTGCAAGAAGCACATGATCCTGAGATCAGATCTAGAAAATAATAAAATTGGTAGACTCACACTTCTAAGAAAGATATGCTCGGGAGTAGAGCCTTATGCATCCCTCTCAATCCCAAGGTGGATTCAAGAGTACCAATAAGTGTGTCTCTCCTCAAAGTTGGATAATCCTGAAATATCCCAAGAAGTGACAATTGTATCCACACTTGGTTGAATGATCAGTAAGTACTATTTATCTCAAAAGAGAAAAGGACGTCTTCTATCTCGAGATCGAGTCTTGATGGAATGTAGTATACTCAGACCGTTTGATCTATGCTAAAGTAGAAGTGAAAGAGACGTAAGTATTGGTGGAATGTCAAACAACTAGTACTCACCAATAAAGATAATCAAAGATAATTAAGTAGTGCCAACAGCTCAACACCGCTTGCACTCCACTATAAAGAGAGAGATGAAGTGGAATATGCAATTCAATATAAAAAGTAACCCTGTACATGTATGAATATGGTTATTCTAGCACAAATGGAAAGAAGGGAATTGCTAATTGATAGTTGGGGGATATGGAGTAATTCATCCAAAAAGATTATATATCTGACTTAGAGATTTTGAGCTTGTCCAATCCAATTGGACATTATGTTGACATTCTCCAGACCCTTGTTCACTCACATAAGGGATAAGTCCTAGCTATGTGCATTATTATGATCTTGAAACATAAGAAGTTTAATTATGTTACTGTTATGTAAAAAATTAATATTAAAATTAAAATAAATAACAATAGATCAAGAATAGGATTATGTTCATTTTTATGATATTCAAGAAAAATCTTTATCTCATCTGTAAATGTATTTTTATTGGATCCGAAAGTTATAGTAATATCGATCTGTAAGGAGAATTAGACCAGTCGTCTACTTTCTTTGTATCCTTCATAAGACCATTATAAGTGATAAGAACAAGGATTTAAGGAGATTGAAAATAGATTACATATTATTTATAGTCTTTAGGGAGTCTTGTCTATTTATAAGCAAGAGCAAAAGGATTAGGATAAGAAAATATGAGAATCTCTTAGATCTAAATTCTTTCATACATATTAAAAAAATTTATCTAGACAATCTGAAATATGTAAATATCTCAATCTAAGTTTATTACCAGTTCATAACTCAAATAGAATTGATGGAACTGAATTGCTTGGAACCTATTCAATATATATATATATATATATATATATAGCTATCCTAAGAGCTTCATCCTATATCGACTCAAGTACAGAGAAATAACCTAGTATGCTCCTAATCATGTTCATAAGAGTATAATTTTCCCTGTTAATATTGTCACTATTATGACACGCCTACTAAGACATCTTGGGGACAAATATCTATTTTTTTTATGAATCTAGTAAGATGATAAGGATTCTAACCTGACTTATCATATTTATCATTAATTTTACCATCCTATCAAATATGATATTTTTAACTTTCCTATCTAATTGTCTCTCAACTTTGTTTATTTTCACCTTTAGAGTGTCAACAACTTAGGACTTTTATATATTAGATACACATAACATATCTTGATATGTCATCTATAAATATGATGAAATATCTCTGTCTACTGAAATAGAGAATATGAAGTGGTCTACAGATATCAGTATGAATAATCTCAACAAGTTTTTTACTTCTTATGTTTTTTATGTATGCTTAGTTTGCTATTCCTCAATGCAATCTATGCAAACATTAAAATCAATGAAGTTTAATTTTTAAAATATCTTTCATTAATCTTTTAATTCTTTCCTTAAGATATGATTCAATCATTTGTATCATAATTATGGGGTCACTAATATCCTTGTAAATTACATATTCAAATTATTTCTCTATAAATCATCATATAAAATTTTAGAATTATTTTTTAATCATAAAATATATTGAGTTTACCATTACTAAAAGAAAGATAATATCCTAAATCATTAATTCTAGATAGAGTAACTAAATTTTTAGAAATTGTAGGAATATAATATATGTTTGTAGGATCTATCAAAAGACCCATCTCTAAGCATAGGCGATAAGTTCCTAGTGTTGTCGCTTTCATTTTGAAACGATTCTCTATCTTGTTGAATCTTTCATATTTTTTTGGTTTCTAAGTTGAATAATATATCTCTTTATATTAATGGTAACATAAGTTAAAACACCAAAATTACTGGTTACAGGTGCCCGACAAACCAATCACGTGAGTGATGACACGTGTAATACGCTGCATTATCTTTTTGCTTATGAGTATTATTAGCATATTTTCACATTATATATATATATATATATATATATATATATATATATATATTATGATGTCATTGGTTCTATGTAATGAGAATCGAATCGTGATGAGATCACGATAATGAGATCGATTTACCTTTAAACATATATTCTAAATAATATCAATCATAGGTTACTCGAGAAGGACATCGAGATAACCAAACAAACCGGTGTACTGTATACTCGTCCATATGATGGAAGCGACTAGTCTCATTACACTTGTATGGTGACACTAATTAGAGAATGAGTTCACTGATTGATACGCTTATAGAATATTGTATGATTAATGATATCTAATATCAGACAGTGACCGTAGTCCCAGTTGTTCATTTGGTCCTTGGACTTAAGACATCAAGGATGTCTTATTTGAGTACTCTTTTTTTTATGCCAGACTTACAAGTTTGGAAAGTTTCAGATCTGATACAATCGGTTATCAGGATTGGTAGTCAATCTTACGAAAGTAATTGAGTATCAATAAAGGATCATCCACTCTCGATATCATGAACAGAAGATCTCTTGTGTGCTTGCTTAGACAAATCTATTGCTAAGGTCATTAGGATTGAGAGAAAATGAGTTTTTTGGGAGAATCTGATTAAAGCGAGACTCGGATGGATTCCATATGTGGCCTGATAGTACCATGTCTAATATACGATCTCTGGGATATTAGTTAGATGAGGGACTATAGATACACGATAATTATTGACAAATAGGTTCGAAGGATTTAATCCTCCTATACCGTTTGGGGACTATGGCATAGTGGCCTAGTACGTCCATAGTCGATGAGTCGAGTGAATTATTATGAGGATAATAATTCACTATATCAGAAGGAGTTCTGATGGGAGTGACTCACCGTCAATTCGGTATCGGGTCTATAGGGTCACATACATATGGTGGATGCTTCAACGAATAGATGATTGAATATGAGTTATCTAATTAGTCCTTGTTCTCATTAGATGAGATCATACATTAATGAGCTCTTTGCATGAGGCCCAATTAGAGGCCAAAGGAGATTATTGGATAGAGATCTAATAATTCAAGGTTAGTGGGTAATTGGATGGAGATCTAATACCCACTAAGGCAAGATCCCTAGGGTTTTTTGTGGCTTTTTATAAATAGGAGGTAGGGTTGCACATAGATGATAGGCTGCACCTTTGGTTGCCCCCTCCTATTCTTTTTCTTTCATCTGCATAAGAGTTACGAGATTTGTAGCTATGATTGGAGGAGTATCGTTGCAACAATCCATCGTGTGGATACTGTTAGAGAGGAGGACGTTTGACCTCCATCCTCTTCATCCAAATATGGAAAAACGGGGATATATGATCTCCCTAGGTAAATAATCTCTCACACGATGCAGTTTCGATTTTGTGACTTTTTCTCACAACAATATTTACATGACGATTTTGATCTACCAGACAAACCAGTTTTGTTTTGATCTTCCGCTATGCATGTGATGCTCCCGCTTGGGTTTCCAGCAAAAATCAGTCTATCAAGTATTAGAAAGAACCTTTATAATGCTTAGTTTTAAACATACAAAGGTTAAATTTATACTTTTATTTTCGAACCAAGTGTTACATTTAAAGCATTCATTTTTCACATATCCTTTCTTGCATAAAAGAATCATTTTATTGTGAAAGTTTTCGTTTTATGCCTAGCATTTACAGACCTAATAAATTTATTTGGTATATGATACTTTAACTTTTTTTCTTGTTATTAATTCATTAAGTAGTAGTTATTAAATTATGAGATTTTTTTTATCTTAATATTAATTTCTCCTAAACACACATACTAGTCAACTCATTCAACTCTCATTTATTTTTATTTGTATTATAGTGAATCTTGAATAGGCCAAACGATAAAAAAATTAAGAATAAACTACACAATAAAAGACTCATCTATATTCATATCTAATTCTTTAAGTTTTATAGTTTTATTAGACATAATTAGGATGTGATCATGAATCCCTTGAGTGTCATTATATTGAATCGCAGTCAATTTCTTCATTAATATGTCACATAATGATTTACCAATAAATTTAAATATATTTTCTATAACACTTAAATATTCCTATATACTAGTTGCAAGCAGCAATGAAGTCTTGATGTTATTTATAATTATTATTTTTATAACATTAGACTGATCCTATTAGATATTTCTCAAGCATAAGCAATACTAGGTTAATATATAATACACTCAATGTCAACCACTATACATGTTCTAACCATCTTAAATAATTTGAATCGAAAATTATAGAAACATTAGAAGCATAAAAGTATATAGAAGGAAGTACCATTATAAAATATAAATAATGTTAACGCCTTGAGTTTCCAAAATATGATTAACTATTTATATCTATATTTTACTTTTCGATGATATATTGATATATCTAATATTCACTCAAAATTATTTATAGAGAACTAATATTATCGGTATATAACCCTAAACTACAAATATGTCTAAAATAATATTATCTTATCCATCATATAATTATTCGAAGTAGATACTCATTTGAGATTATCTAAATCTCCTAATTATGTATGTAATTATAAATCTAGTCTTCTTATTATTATTTAGGTCTATTTTTTAATATAATTTTATGAGTTATTAGTCTAGGCCATGTTAGCGATTAAAAGATCAATAACACTAATAAAAATATAATTTAAAATATTTTATAAATAATAAAATATTTATTATAATTTATATCTCATAAGCTTACTATCATAAGCCTCTTTGGTAATTATTAGTCAGATAAAACTTAGAGATATATGTTACAAATAATATTTATTAAATATTTTCTATTCAAATTTATACACAAATAGTTTAATAAAATAAAATAATAATCATAATAATGATTATATATTAATCAGCATAAATGAAACTCATTTGACGATTATAATCATGATAAAACATAAATCATATCTTTATATAAAATAAATATTATTTTATAATTTTAAACATATACATGTGAATAACTAAATAAATATTCATGAATAATAATTACAATTTAATTATCATAAATAAAAAATTATCAATATCTCATATGTGAAAACTATATATATAATTTAATTATCACAAGTAAAAATTTTATTAATATGTCACATGACAAAACTATAAAAGAAAACTATAATTTATATTTTTTAATCCCATATAAAACCCTAAATAAGACTAGTAAATCATATATATTGGGTAAGCTTAGAATTAGGCTAAACATAAATCCAATTAGGTTCATCAAAATTCAAGTTGGCTAAAATTAAAAATTAGTCAAAATTTAACTTTTTTTCATATTTATTCAAAACGAGATTAATCAAATTTAAATCCAATCAATTAGTTAAAATTTATTTAGAGTTAAATCTAATCAAAATATTTGATTAAAATAAGTTAAATTAATCAAATTTATAATTGAGGACACAAATAAAAAATATTTGATTTCTAAATGGCAATACTATTATTTTGTTGAGATATACAATAGAAATATTTGATTTATGAAGGGTAGAAATGTCAAGAGAACTGACTAGAATTAAAAGGATCCATCAGGGCAAATTATAGTTTTAATGGGTGAAACCCTAATTTTTTTTCTTCTCAACCATTGCAGTGCTGAAGCAAGGCGTACAAAATTTGCGGTGTGTGGTCAATCGTCGCTTGCACATCGCTTACAATTGCCATAGTGCATGGTCGTTCTCACATAGTCAACCGACGACCCCTACGATTGTAGTGTTATTCCACCACGAAGTTGTGCTCACATGTTGACTAGTGACCCCACCGATCATCGTGACGTTCCATCGTGTGGCTATGCTCATGCGTCGACTGACAACCCCATCAATCATCGTAGCATTCCATCATGCAAATGTGCTTATACATTGATCGTTGACCCTCACGATATATGCGATGCACGATTGTGCTCCCGCACTGTCACGGACTTAGCGGAATTTGCTTAAGCAGTGTGACACCATTGCGACAAACTTGTAGACTTAGCTGGAATTGCCTAAGTCATGAAGCAATCTTTGGCCAATGTTCCGGACTTAGCTGGGATTGCCTAAGTCATGAAACGCCGAAGCGTATTTGCCCGCAAAGGGTCCACCCAATTGCAACCTCGTGCGGGTCCCGAAGGACCTGCAAAAAGAGAAGTTGATTAGTTTTGAAAACGAGCGACGGACAAGTCCCGACGTTTTGCCAAGAGGGCAGCTCTTACAAGCAATTCGTTGAACACCTTGTGTGCAGCATAAAAAGAGAGAAAGAGAGCGAAACAGGACTTTGGAGGGCTATAAGAACGGTCGCAAGTCCACGACGATGGTTCCCAAGGGTGTCGGACGCAAAACACTTCAATTTCTTTGAGTGCTCACGCCCGACTAATATCATGAAGCCCCATCCAGTCCTGTGCCACCCGGGAGGTTCCAGAGGGCTGAGATGGCTGACATTTTGCTCCGCTCGGTTCGACCGCCACAGCACGCGAAAACGACCCAAAACTAGGCAGTTTTGAGACTGTTTTGGCTCCGTGCAGCGAACGATCGTTCTGCAGCCTGACAGACTGTTTCTGCTCATAATTTCTAGGCAAAATCACCCAAAACCAAGGCAAATAGGTTGCCCAACATTTATACAAGCAACAAAAAGCGACGAACGGTTCACGAAACGACCGTTCGTGACATTTTGCCCCACTTAACTTGTCAACGCTCTCATCGACGCTTGTTGATAGGCTTTGACGCAGGCTTCTTCATGTCGAAGGGCATCTTCTGGCTCCCAACTGGCTTCAGACTGTTTCTGCTCATAATTTCTAGGCAAAATCACCCAAAACCAAGGCAAAATAGGCTGCCCAACATTTGTACAAGCAACAAAAAGCGACGAACGGTTCACGAAATGACTGTTCGTGACATTCTCTCCCACTTAACTTGTCGACGCCCTCGTCGATGCTTGTTGATAGGCTTTGACGCAGGCTTCTTCATCTCATAGGGCGTCTTCTGGCTCCCAATTGGCTTCAGATCGGGGAAGTTTTTGCCACTTCACCAAGTATTCAGTTTGCTCCGCTCCGTTGGGTAGCTTAGTCTTGCGATCCGCTAGAATTGTCTCAACTTGCTTTTCGTATGAGGCTCTGATTGAGGGTAGTCGAGTTGAAATATTTCGTGAGGCGTCTTGCGGATCTGAATGATAGGCTTTCAAGTTGCTTGCATAGAAGACGTTGTGAATTTTGAACCATGCTGGCAGTTGTAACTTGTAGGAGACGTTGCCTACTCGACTGATGATTGGGAAGGGCTCTTCATACTTACGTACCAATCCTTTGTGCACTTTGTGCCTAAAGAACTGGAGTGATGCTGGTTGGAGCTTTATCAACACCAAGTCACCAACTTTAAATTCCTGGGGTCGCCTTCCCAAGTCCGTCCATTTCTTCATCTTTTTAGTCGCCTTCTCCAAGTAGGCCCGTGCAAGATCTGTATTTCGATGCCATTCTTTTGCAAAGTGATATGCTGACGGACTACTCCGTGTATATCCAATGGCTAATGTGTGAGGAGTCGACGGCTATTGTCCTGTGATAATCTCGAATGGGCTCTTGTTGGACGCAGAGCTCCGTTGCAAATTGTAAGATAATTGGGCTATGTCTAACAGTTTCACACAATCTCGATGATTAGCACTCACATAGTGCCGGAGATACTATTCCAACAGTGAGTTAATCCTTTCTGTTTGACCATCCGTTTGGGGGTGGAGGCTTATGGAGAAGTATAATTTCGATCCCAACAGCTTGAATAGCTCGGTCCAGAATCATCCCAAGAACCGAGAATCTCGATCACTAATGATATTGTGTGGAACTCCCCAATACTTCACCACATTCTTCATCATCAACTTGACCGCCTCTTCCGCTGAACAATATAGGGTTGTAGCAATAAACATTGCATACTTTGAAAATCGATGGACAACTACAAGTATCGATCCCAGTCCCCCTACTGTGGGCAAGTTGGATATGAAGTCCAAGGAAATGCTCCCATGGCCTTTCCGATACCGGCAGCGGCTCCAAAAGTCCCACTGGCTTTCGCTGCTCTACCTTATCTTGTTGGCACGTAAGGCATGTACGAACATAATCCTTCACATCTGTCTCCATCTTTGGCCAATAGAATGCCCTCTCCACGAGAGCCATTGTCCGATGAATGCACGGATATCCGACCCAAAGGGAATCGTAACACTCTCTCAAGAGTTCACGCCTCAAGTTGTCCACTCGTGGAACATAAACTCTATTCCCTCTAGTATAAAGGAGTCCCTCCTGGACCCAAAATCGTCGCGCCTTGCCCTCTTGAATGAGTTACATCAGGGTTACTGCTTGAGGATCGTTGTACAGTTCATCCCTGATCCTGGAAAGAAAGTTGGAGTGCAACTGACTTGCTTGGCCTCCGCCATCCAACTGTATAGCATTCACCAGCTCCACTTTCCGGCTCAATGCATCGGCCACAACATTTATCTTTCTGGGCTTGTACTCCATTACCATGTCGAATTTAGCCAAGAAGTCCTGCCATCTTGCTTGTTTTGGGGAGAGTTTCTTTTGAGTCTAGAAGTAACTCAATGCGACATTGTCCGTCCTTAGCACGAATGATGCTCCCAAAAGGTAGTGTCGCCAGACTCGTAAACAGTGGACCATCGCTGTCATCTCTTTCTCATGCACTGGATATTGCCGCTCGGTCTCATTGAGCTTGCGACTCTCATAGGTCACTGGATGACCCTCTTGCATAAGTACTCCCCCAATAGCGAAGTCAGAAGCATCTGTATGGACTTCAAAAGGCTTTTCGTAGTCTGGTAATCTAAGTACTAGTTCTTCTAGCACAGCAGTCTTTAGATCTTGGAAAGTCGCTTCACACTTGTCCGACCATCTTCAAGACTGCTCCTCCTTAAGCAACTCCGTCAGTGGAGCTGCGTGCTTCGAGTATCCAGAAATGAAGCATCGATAGTAGTTGACGAAATCAATGAAGGATCTCAACTCAGGTACCTTCTTTGGAGTTCGTCATTCTGCCACAGCTTATACCTTTAACTCGTCCATATGAATGGAACCACCATCGACTCGATGCCCCAAGAACAAAATTTCTGTCTGTGCAAAGTAGCACTTCTCCCTTTTCACAAACAATGTGTTCTCCCTGAGAACTTTGAAGATTTTCCTAAGATGCTCAACGTGCTCCTCGAGCGTCTAGCTGTAGACGACGATATCGTCTAGGTAGACGACCACAAACTTGTCCAAATACTCCTTGAAAGGCTGGTTTATTATAGTACAGAATGTGGCCGAAGCGTTGGTTAAACCGAAAGGCATCACCAGAAACTCGAACGCTCCATACCTGGTTACATAAGTAGTCTTCGCCTCATCATCTTCTGCAATGCGCATTTGCCAATACCCCGACCGAAGGTTGAGTTTGGAGAAATACTTGGCCTTGCCCAGTTGATCGAACAAATCCGCGATGAGCCGAATAGGATATTTGTTCTTCACTGTCACTTTGTTCAGGGCTCGATAGTCGACACATAATCAGAGACTCCCATCTTGTTTCTTCTGAAAGAGAACTGGAGCTCTGAATGGTGCCTTTGAACTGCGGATGAGGCCACCGCTTAGTAATTCATCTAACTGCTTCCTCAGTTCTGCTAACTCTGGAGGTGCCATGCGGTAGGGTGGTCTCGCTGGAGGCTTAACTCCCGGCTCCAACTCAATGTTATGATCCACGCCTCTGCGTGGTGGTAGAGTCTTCGGCAACTCGTGTGGCATGACATCTATGAACTCCTTCAGAACGTTTGCCACCACAGCAGGTTCGTGAATGGCCTCCCCGTCAAATGGCTCCAGCTTCACCACAGCCACGAAAGTTAATTCACCTTTCCGCACCCCTTTTTTCAATTGTAATGCCGATATTTTCTGTGGGTCCTTTGTTCTCTCTCAGGAAACTGGGACTACGCAGGGGTCGTCGCCTCCCATCAGGCATAAAGAGTTTAGGAATGACATCGACACTAACTTCGCCGCGTACATGAACTCCATTCCAAGAATCACTTGGAAGTCGTCTAATGGCACCGCCATCATATTTGTGCACCCGCTCCACGTTCCAATCTTGATAGGGACTCCCTTTGCTAATCCGGAGATCTGCTTGGCCTCCGAGTTCACAGCCTTCATGCGACTTGGGTTCTTCTCCAAGACAAGTCCAAGCCGCTTTGCTTCCCGGTCGACAATAAAGTTGTGGGTAGCTCCGGTGTCCACCATTGCCAGGGTTGTTCGGCCATTAAGCTTGATGTCCACATACATAAGCTCGCTGCTTGCTGCCTTCTGCACCTTTGTCTTTGTTCTCTCCCCCACTTGACCTCGTAATGCATTCAACAAACTCATCGCTCCCATTCGGAGTCCTTGCGACTCCTCGTCGTCGCTGCTAGATTCCGAACTACTTGAACTAAGGGTGACGGCTTTGCCCTTGTCCGACTTGTGGGGGTGTCTTGACGCCGTTAAGGCATTGAATGCCTGCTTCTGCGGGCACTCCCTCACTATGTGCGGTCCTCCGCACAAGAAGCATCCGCCAGATTTTGAGGCTTTGCCTTTCGAGCTTGGTCCCTTGTGGAAGCTCTTTTTCTTTTGTTCGCCCCCAGACTCCTCTGCACGAGAGTATTTTGCTGGGCAATTTCCCGAGGATTATTTTTTCTTTCCCAAATCTTCCGAAGAAACGAAATCAGTTAGCCTTTCTGCGGCTGCAATTGCCCCGACCACGTCGGTGACATTCCTCCGATTTAGTTCTTGTTGTGCCCATGGCCATCGAGGAAGCTGAATAGTTTATCCTTTTCGGACATGTCTTGTATATCCAGCATCAGTGCCGAAAATTGCTTCACATAGTCTCGGATGAAAGTACTTTGGCGGAGTTGTCTCAGTTTCCTTCTTGCGACGAACTCAGTGTTCTCGGGTAGAAACTGCGTTCTCAACTCGCGTTTCAAGTCTACCCACGTATCCACTCGGCATCGGCCTTGTTGGATCTCTTCCCAACGAGTTCGCCACCAAAGTTTTGCGTCTCCATTCAGATACATGGTTGCTATCGAAACTTTGATTTCCTCCAAATCGGGTCTCGTAGCACGAAAATACTGTTCCATGTCGAACAGGAAATTCTTGAGCTCTTTGGCATCTCTAGCGCCCCCGTAGCAATGCGTTTCTGGTGCTCTGAAGCTTTGTGGCGGTGCAATGCGGGTATTGTTCCCTCCCACATTAAGAGTTCTAGTGAGCAATGTCACTTTAGCCGTGAGTTCCGTCACAACTTCATGCAGATGTTGCTGGTTACTTCCCAACAGATGTCTTACGGAGTCTTTAGTATCCTCCGTCAGTCGATCGACCAGTGACTCAACCCTATCGATCCGAGATTCAGCTTCTTCTTGCGAGCTCTCTACCCCAAGGAGCCTTCCTTGGCCTTGATAGAGTTCCTCCAAGCTCGCTTCAAGAACATCGAGGCGAGTCTCCACCGTTAAAAGCCTCTCCTTGTGGCTCCTTTTCCCAATTGGTGCACCAGATTGTGCTTCCTCCGCTCGCGGAGAGTACCCAATTTCACACTAGTCATGTTCACTGTCGTGCTCCTCATGAGTGGCTCCAGCAGTTTGCGAGTGAGTTTGCACTTGCAGCCCACTTACGGCTGCTTGGGGCAAAGGTCCGGCTTGCCCCATCTTGCTTGATTCACCACGGTGTTTCGCCATGGCGAGATTACGAATCCTCTTCGCTTGTTTGTTCCAATTTCTTGCCTGCTCTGATACCATAATATCACGGACTTAGCGAAATTTGCCTAAGCCATGTGGCACCCTTGCGATAAACTTGTAGACTTAGCTGGAATTGCCTAAGTCGTGAAGCAATCTTTGACCAATGTTCCGGACTTAGCTGGGATTGCTTAAGTCATGAAACGCTAAAGCTTATCTGCCTGCAAAGGGTCCTCCCAATTGCAACCTCGTGCGGGTCCCGAAGGACTTGCAAAAAGAGAAGTTGATTAGTTTTGAAAACGAGCGACGGACAAGTCCCGACGTCTCGCCAAGAGGGCAACTCTTACAAGCAATTCGTCGAACACCTTATGTGCAGCAGAAAAAGAGAGAAAGAGAGCGAAACAAGACTTTGGAGGGCTGTAAAAACGATCGTAAGTCCACAACGACGGTTCTCAAGGGTGTCGGACGTAAAACACTTCAATTTCTTTAAGTGCTCACGCCCGACTAATATCCTGAAGCCCCATCTAGCCCTATGCCACCCGAGGGGTTCCAGAGGGCTGAGATGGCTGACATTTTGCTCCGCTCGGTTCAGTCACCGCCACACGCGTAAACGACCCAAAACTGGGCAGTTTTGGCCTGTTATGGCTCTGCGCAGCGAGCGATCATTCTACAGCCTGACAGACTATTTCTGCTCACAATTTCTAGGCAAAATCACCCAAAACCAAGGCAAAATAGGCTGCCCAACATTTGTACAAGCAACAAAAAGCGACGAACAGTTCACGGAACGACCGTTCGTGACAACACGGTTGCTGTCATGTGTCCACTATGTAACGCTAGGAACTGCGATCTTCATAGTTTAGTCGATGTCGACTGCAACCAACAAATATCACAACAACCACATTGATGTAGCTATTGGTCAAAGCAACAATGCAATATCGATCTAAGGTAGAGACATCACTACAACCATCGCACGCAATGACACTACTGTGTTTGCAGTCGCCTATGACCAAGGCAAGCCATCGTAGTGACGCTTGGGCTGTTGCACACAAGCAACCATTATTGCACGCAAGGGCCACCAATTGCCGCACCCCTCGTTGCCCATAATAGCATTGGTATACAATAGCTATCCATGATGGGGTTGGCAACCACCGGAGGTTGCCGCCCTCAATAATGCTATCGTCAATAGCAAGCTATTGACAATAATCCATCGATCAAATACAAGCAACCTATCGTGGTTCGACCCACATTACATTGCTCGCAAGCAAACGAGGAGCATGGAGGATAAGAGTTAGAGATCGAACAAGACAAATAATTTAGGAAAACATATTGATAGCACAGATGGATTGTTCAATCATCGTATAATCACAATCAAATAACACATTTTCGCATGGGAACAGTGCTAATAAATAGATCAAAATACAAAACAAATATGATGTTTTTTTATGATCTAAGGTATTTTATTTCAAAACAATAGTCTCTTATACAAATTATAAGTATAAAATTATAATTTTGCTACAGTTATGTAAAGAAAATTTAATGATAAAATCAAGATCAAATAACAATAGATCAAGATCAAGATTGTGTAACTCTTTGATATCATTCAGAAAAACATCTATCTAATCCGAAGGCTATAGCGATTGTTGATATACAATGAGAATTAGATTCATCTTGGCCTCTTTTTTTGTCCTTCATAGTACCATACCAAAAGCTATAGCTTTGGTTGAAACTAGATCTCGTATCGTATCGTAATCTCTTGGAGGTCATGTCAGAGGGTCTAGGATAAGAAAAAAAGAAGAGAGAATCACTTCCATCAAGATCATCTCGTAAGGAATCATATCATAAATAGATTTTTTATTAATCAATAATCATAATTAAAATTTTAATTAAATTTATAATATATCTTATCTAGTTAAATATAATCAAATAATTAAACCGATCTAACCCATAGACATATCAAAGCTTAAAAAAAAAAAAAAAACTGAGATACAAGGATGAGTTGTTCGCCTCAAAGGAAAAGGCAAACTACTTGAGACCCCGACCCCGCTTGTGGGGCCCGCACAATTGCTGAGGCCCCCCCCAACGAAGGAATCAAGCGGTGGGCTCAGAGCTCCACGCCGCTCCTCGCGGGGCGGGGATGAAGTCAAATTGTCATGCAAAAAGAGATCGCCTCAAAATGGATGTGTTTTTTTTGTATGTTTACTGCCCGATCTCATAAATATTCTAAGTATTATCTAACGATACGTACTCAGCGATGTCACATTGTACGATATATTAACATTTGAACAGCGCTATTCTTTGCGTTTTACTTCAACGTCCCTGCTCGGTCCTCCCCCCGCCCCCGCCCCCACCCCCTACCCCCTGAAACTCCTCCCAACCACTCCTGTCTTCCCCCATCCCCTCTCTTCGTCTCTCCTCTCGCCCTCTTTACTCTCCCTCCCGCCCCATCCTCGAAATGCACCTTCCTTTTTCTCTTTCTTTCCCTCTCTGCTTCCTCCGCCCACTTCGGCCAGGGAGGAAGCAGCAGCAATTTCATCGTCTTATCATCCCATTCAGATACAGCATTGAAGAAAGAAAAAGGAGGAGAAACAGAATAAGAGGTGGAGGAGGAGAAGGAAGAAAAACCTGGTTAACATGGCGAGACGTGCCCTGGTGACAAGTATCGCAGCCCTGGTTGCCGTCCTCCTCCTCGCGACCCCTGCCGCCGCCAAGCTCACCGCCACCTACTACCAGAAGACGTGCCCCAAGGCGGAGCAGATCGTGTCGGAGGTTGTGACGGCCAAGCAGATCACCACCCCCATCACAGCCGCCGGCGCCCTCCGCCTCTTCTTCCACGACTGCTTCGCCGGCGGCTGCGACGCCTCCGTTCTCGTTTCGACCAACGCCTTCAACCGCGCGGAGCGCGACGCCGACGACAACGTCTCCCTCCCCGGGGACGGCTTTGACGTCGTCGTCCGCGCCAAGACCGCCCTCGAGCTCCAGTGCCCCGGCGTGGTCTCCTGCGCCGACGTCCTCGCCCTCGCCACCCGCGAGCTCCTCATCATGCTGGGCGGGCCTTTCTACCACGTCCGCCTCGGCCGCAAGGACGCCCTCAACTCCACCGCCGCCTCCGTCGAGGGCCAACTCCCCGGCCCCAGCATGACCGTCGACCAGCTCATCTCCCTCTTCGCTCGGAAGGGCTTCACCGCACAGGAACTGGTTGCCCTCTCCGGCGCCCACACCGTCGGCTTCTCGCACTGCGACCAGTTCGCGTCGCGCATCTACGCCTACGACGGCCGCGACCGGAACGCCCACGACCCTGCGATGAACCCGCGGTTCGCGCAGGCGCTGCAGAAGGCGTGTGCCAACTACACCAAGGACCCCACCATCGCCGCCTTCAACGACGTGATGACGCCGGGCAAGTTCGACAACCTGTACTACCAGAACCTGCTGCGGGGTCTGGGGCTGCTGGCGTCGGACCAGGCGCTGGCGGCGCACCCGCAGACGAAGCCCTTGGTGCAGCTCTACGCCGCCAACCAGACCGCCTTTTTCAGGGACTTCGCGCACGCCATGGAGAAGCTCAGCGTGCTTGGGGTGAAGACGGGCCGCAAGGGCGAGGTCCGGCGACGCTGCGACGCGTTCAACAACCTCTCCACCTAAACAACGAAAGCTTTCATCAAGACTCGACCGTGGATTTGCCATCCATCGTCGTCGTAGTTTAGGCATGGAGAGATGCATGTAATCTTCATGCCCCAAGCTCTACCACATACATTTATATATAGACTATATATGATAACACTTCATGAGTTTTTGAGCTTCTCATATCTGTTACTAAATCATGTATCTTCATAAATGGGAGGATGGATGGATTCATTCATGCCCTTTTATATTTCATTATGATGGAGATGGGAATGATGCGAGAATAATATATGTAACATAAGGAATTGAACCATGTCCTGATCCCAGAAGATGTGAACCGTCGATTCTATCAGACTATTGGCGTTGATAAGATTGACGGTCGAGATCTTCGGAAATTAGGAGCCGGTCGTCTAAGTTCAGATTTCGTGTAAAAACAGGAAACATGGAAACGTACTCGTCTTTCACCCTTTAATCGCTTTGTTTCTGACGGGCCCAGACGATAAGAGCGTGGACGTCCCTACACCCTGCCGGATGTCACGCAGCTGATCCGCGGCGCTGACTCGGTGCGACGACTCCTAAAAGAATCCGAGTGAAATGGGAACCGAGGATGGCCGTGTCATCGCATGGAAACCGAGTGAAATGGGAAGCGACGAGCAGCGCTGCAAACTCACCTCCCACCTCTCGCTGTCCACCTCGCCCTCTTGCTCCTCCTCGACTACTACGGCGGCCGTGGGGCCGCCCGTGGAGTTCCGGTGCCCCATATCGCGGTCGGTCATGGCGGACCCCGTCGTCGTCGCCGCCACCGGGTGGACCTTCGAGCGGAGATGCGTCGAGGCCTGCGCCGACCTCGGAGTCGCCCCACCTGACCTCTCCCGCAATCAACCTTTTTCTTCATCCTCATCCTCTTCCTCGCCGCTCGTCCTCATCCCTAACATCATCCTCAAGTCCGCCATCCACGACTGGTGCGACCGCCACGGCATCCCCCGTCCTCTCCCCGTCCCTGCCGACGCCGCCCGCGCCTTTGTCCGTTGCCTCATGCCCTCCACTTCCTCTGCTTCTCCTCCGCTCTATGTTGGAGTAGATGGACAAGGCGAAGCCCTGGAAGCGCCGGAACGTAAAGATGAAGTCTTGCGAGAGAAGGCGTTCTCCTGCGGTGGAGACGATGGAAAAGGTCTGTTATTGCAGGCTTCGGCGTTTTCTGATGAAACAAACAAAGAAGAAGATGACACAGTGCGATCGAAATCGAGCGGACTAGATGGCAATTCCGAGGAAACGACGAGTCCTGGAGTTCGTCTTTCTTCGGTCTTGCGAACAGAGGACAAATCCTTCTCCTTATCGCGGCCGTCGACCTCATCCCCAACCTTGCACCCCACTTCTTCCTCTTCCTCTTCCGAGATCGCGGTCTTGCCGCCTCCGAACGTTGTGTCTTCTGTTTCCGAGATCGAGACAGATGCGTGGGAGGAGGAGGTGTTGACCAAGTGGATGGATTCCGATGTCAAGGAGCAGGAATTCGCAGCGGCCTCCCTCCGCCACGCCACCAAAGAGAGTCGCGACTGCCGGATCAAGCTCTGCAGTCCGCGCCTCCTGGCCTCCCTCCGCTCGATTCTCCTCACCCGCTGCACGGCCGTCCAGATCAACGCCGTCGCTGCTATGGTCAACTTGTCCTTGGAGAAGGAGAACAAGGTCCGAATTGTGCGTTGCGGCGCGGTGCTGCCACTCGTGGAGGTGCTCAAGGGAGGCCACCCGGAAGCCCGCGAGCACGCCGCCGCCGCCCTCCACAGTCTCGCTCTCGAGGGCGAGAACCGGGTGGCCATCGGCTCCCTCGGCGCCATCCCACCGCTGCTGAACCTGTTCGCGAGCCCCTCCGCGGCCGGCGCCCGAGCCCGCCGCGACGCCGGGAAGGCGCTCTATCACCTTTCCGTTGCCGGTCCAAACCGACCCAAGATCGCACGAACCGCTGGGGCCGTGAGGGCGTTGCTCGCCGTGGCGGAGGCGGAGGCGGTTGTCTCGGTCGCTTCGTCACAGCATCAGGGGCCCGTGCTGGCGAGGCTGGCGATGATGGTGATCAGCAATCTGGCGGCGTGCGGGGATGGGAAGAGCGCGCTGATGGACGCCGGGGCGGCGTCAGCGGTGGCGGCGCTGATGAGGGGCGCGGCAAGAGCAACAGTGGAGGAGTACTGCGTGGCGGCGCTGTACGGGATGAGCGGGGACCGATTGAGGTTTCCGAGGCTGGCGAGGGCAGCCGGGGTTGAGAAGGTGCTGATGAGTGTGGTGGAGGGGAACAGCGGTGACATCCGACGGGAGATGGCGAAGAAGACACTGCGGGCGATCAAGAGGGGCGAGGAGGCCGAGGCGACGCCGCTGCGGGGCTACCCAGCAGAGGACGACGGTAACGTGGTATCGGATGGGCTGATGTCGTTTCGGCGCCGTAACAAGGTAGTTGGTAACGGAACTTCCCCGTTCTAAATGTCCGATATCTTCTATTCCGCTTTGTCGTTACACATAAAAACATATCAACCGGAGGTTGATATATTAGGGTGAGTTCAGCAGGTTCTTAGTTTTTGTGCTGTAATATGTGGAAGTGGTATGTCTTCCTTTTCTTCGTTTTTACCTTTTTTTTTTTGCATTTTTATTTTATATATTGGTTATTTTCAAGATATATAAAAAGAGATTTTGGCATATGGAGTTCAGCAATTAGATTCTGCTTCTATCAACGGCTTGGGAAGCAGTTGGATTGGTCTTGACCGTGCCATTCCAACTTGGGAGTTCCACATTTTGGTTGTTGCATTGTTGTTATCATATCATATTAGATGCAAATGAAAATACGGTCGTACTTGGTTATGTGGCCGGATAGCAGTGGAATTGTTCACGAAAGCACATGTAAGAATGACATTGACCAAATAAGAACATAATTATACGGGTTGGTAATGGTTTGAGTGCGGAGGAAATGACGAAGTTATTTCAAACAACTGTTCCTTTGAATAAAAGACACTCAACCGTGTGGAAGACTTAAGTACAAGAAAGTGCGGAAATTACTCTCTTGACGTTGAAACAGGCAAGTATAGCAGAGTACCCTTCTTTCCGGCTCTTTTTCTTCCTAGTTGACAACTCTAAATAAGCGTCCCCAACAAATGATGAATTTTGTGTTTACCCTCCAAATTTGAATTATATATATATATAAGGATATTTTATATAATTATTATAACTTTAAAGTACCGTCTTAAATCAAACTAACAATTGGTAGCCATAGGAATTTTTATTGTCAGATCAAATTGATCCCAGCCATTCATCCAAGAGGGACCTCAAATATAAGGTGATATTTCCCCTCCTCTTGACAACAAGATTTGTTGTCATTCAATGCTCACCACTATTAAGTCATATCCCTACTCCTTCAGAAGCTAGCATTCAATGCTCAAACTAAGTCACATAGGGGATTCCATGAAAAGGCAGCGTTGAGGGCATCCCCATGATAGAGGGGATAGAACGGTGGATGCCACATTATAATTTCATAATGATCAAAATACTTGCAATCTTATCTTCTAAGTCACACAAGCAGGAGTGAGCAATGTCTACTGCTGGAACGAAGGAGACGGATAAGATTATAAAAAAGATTTAAGCAACATAGTATTCTAATATAGCCCTCTGTTTCCTAGTGAGTGAGGAGGTCGCTCTTATTGGATGAATAAGATTATCTAACGACCACATGGAAAGTACTATATATAAATATAACCGTGGCATAATTTTTATATCTAGAAAACAAAGGATCAGTGGGCTGGACGCGGCTGGTAAAGGACAGAGTCCAACTCCCCGTACAAAAAGGTTTGACCCCAGCAGGCCTTCGCTCAGCTCTAGACCGGAAAGATGACATATGGGTCCCACACGGGCCCAAGACAACTCCTCGAAGCCACCCGGCCGTTTGGAACCCACGCTTCTGCCCCGCTCACCCCCCACACCACAACCCACCCCCCCAACAACCCCCCGAAGCATAACTATATATATATATATATATATATAGAGAGAGAGAGAGAGAGAGAGAGAGAGAGAGAGAGAGAGAGAGAGGCGTTACCTGATACTGGAGAGCGTTTGTTCCATCCTCTCGTTACTCTGTATCAAGGAAGATCTCGTTCTATCAAGCAAGAGAGAAGATTTGAGTTCTTCACTGGAATGTAGCCCACGCCTTGTCCGTAGAAAGACGCACTGCAAGACAAAATGAGAGAAAATATACCGAGTCAAACCATAGAATTGTGATCTCAACAACACATTTTAGTTGGCTTACCAAGATCACAATGACCAGTTACCTTCTCATCTCACAAGGAAAAATATTCGAAGCAGGTGAGGAGGACACGGCCAAAATGGGGGGATATGAAAGTCCCCTGTCAACTTCTGGAAACTGCAAAGAGCACTCGCAAGATTTGCAACCAAAACATCTGATTCTAATGCATTTTCCTTCCCACCATGCCTCCCGGTAACTGTCGCCAACCAGGAATGGTGTTTTCTGTGTCAAACTCGTTAAGTGTTTTCTTTTCATTTCAGAACAACATTAGACCTTCCATAATTTGGTCTGTACAAGAATTGAGTCGAGACAACAGACATTCCTATATCGAAGTGCTGGGTTTTCATCAAGTCATCATTCTTATAAACCTCTGAATGCTAGGAGATAGTACATAAAAATGATCATTGTTTTGATAATGTATAACAGAGCCACAGCATGATGTAATTGAGAAATTCAAATCAAAGTGGACAATCTCACAAATATTGGTATTTTGAATGAGATAATACTGCCAGAAGAATCTTCTTCCTAGGTCCCTGCACGTCCAACCAGCTACCATCAGAATCTCAAATCCGGAGATATCATGCAGTAACAGGGAAACAAATTTTAATGGCATAATTATCATCAGACAATCTACTTAATGCATACTGCACAAGATGTCATGTTCTTTGGCATGTTTAAGAATGGCATTGCTAATTTTTCATATGTTCAAGATGACAGTGCAAATAGAACAAAAATGCAGTCATTTTCTGAAGAAAAAAAATCTCGAAGTATACAGTACCAAGAAAAGTACAAATTACCATGGGAATACCCAGTTCCTTGAGGTCATGGTCTCCCATCTCCCTCAGTGAAGTCATGTCTATCTGCAATTGAATAATCACATACTGAGTCCACAATATTGTGAAACTCGGAAGTTCAGGCTATATATGAATGGCACTGAAGGATCTCTTTGTGATGAAAATATCAAGAAACATAGTTGAGCAGCATAATGGGATGACTTCCCATGGAGTAAATGTAAGATAACTTTTCCAAGGAGAAGGTTTGTGGAGCAGCATTACCAGTCATTGCAAACTCAGGTATTTTACATAATATATCATTTCTACTATCATATTATGGCTAGTACCATTCATGGTGTCACAAAGGGTTACCTAGTCAATAAATGGTCCATATTAAATCAAGTTCTTTTAAGTGATCTGAAACCAAAATTAAATTACTTCATCTTGACCTGACATGGGGAAACAGACCAATATGTTTTCTTATTGGCCTAACCAAAAGACAGATAACTTGACAGACCATCTCAGCCTTTATACCAGCAAACAGTAACTACCTGCAATAATTTCTGAAATTAATGTGTGAAAATTAAACAGAAAACATGGGACTTTTTGCAGGAAACAGGTGTACTATGCCAACTGATCTCAACATACAACTAGAAGAACCTAAACTTTATCTAATATACATAATAGACCAGATGCCTCTGGATGTGCAACTCAAACTTATTTGACATAAGTTTTAACTACAGAATTATTTTACCAAATTGGAGTTAGAAGCCGAATGAAGTAGTAAGAAATATGATCCACTTTCCAAAATGTTTTTGTGTTTAGCTAATATTTGACACCAGCATTTAACTGCAGGAGACATGTAAACCAGAGCTTTCTCCTGCTATGTATAGATGGTCATCACTACAAATACATAAATGCATACACAAGAAAATGTCAAGGACAAACTTTTACAACATAGCTTACACAACATGCAAAACTGAAACTCATAATTATAGATTTTGATCAGAAACAGGAAAAGTAATTAAGTAGAGCTTGATATTAAAAACAGGGTGAAAAATGTCTGTTGATTTGCTAGACCCCGTTGATTGACTAGAGCTTAAAGGAATTATTCTTAAACAGTAATATCATGTTCTAGGAGCTTAAATTCAGAGATCCACCTCTAGATCCTCAGAGACATCAGGACTGCTAGAGATACTCCACAGATCATTAAGAATAAGCAGTGCAAGTAATAAATAAACCAACATGATACTGGAATCGTAAACCAATGTTGACAGGGTTGTTTTTAAGTAACATCAAAAAATTTTGGAAAAAAGTTCTGAAATAAAGCTAGGTGAAAAAGATCCACAACATTTTACATTGGAAGAATTAAGAAACATAAAATCTTTTACAAGTCAAAACATCATATAAATGTTCATGAGATGCTGCCATATACAAGTTGAAGACATGGCAAACACTATATATATATAATCAAAGGACAATCAATTTATTAATGTTCTCATTGAACAGTGTTTACTTACACTAATCAAAATGCAACACATTTTTATTCAAAGAAAAAATTAGGCAAATGTCTGCAACTTTCTCTCATTAAGGGTTGAAACAAAGGAATTCAACAGTGAGGTGACTAAAATGAGATTAAGAAACAAATAAAGTATATAAAAAGTCATTTTTTTCTCTCATACATATTTCCCTGCAGGATAGGTTTCCCTGGGCATTATAACAGATGCCCCATAAAGATTGTATGCTTCAATACTTCGAACGGTCTAATATATGGCTAAACTAACCAACCAAAATACAATGCATCAATAGTTTGGTTCTTCTTCTCCACTTAACCCAAGTAGAAGATATCTTTCAGGGTGTTGGGCAGATGGCCCAGATTCAGCCCATAATGGGCTTTAGTGAAGCCCACAGCCCAGAACCTCACTTATATTAACCTAAAACCTAGATTAGGTGGCTAGGGTTGAGATTAAGAGAGCAGCGGCGGCTGAAAACGTGGGAGAGAAAAAGCAGACAGCAGATTGACAGTAGAGGCCAGAAAACAAGAGATCCAGAAAAGGGAAGAAGACAAGGGCAGAAAAAGACTATTCTCAATCATTCAAATCTCAGGTTAGATCAGTTTGCAGTGGATTCTTACTGTGATCTCTTGGGAAGGTTTTGGATATTGTGTTTAGGATTATAGTCCTTGTATCCCTGAGATTCTCTTGTGGCTATTGCTTTGGGCTTGGGCAAGAAGCCTGAGATCTGTATATTCATTATTTTGATAGTGGATTTTCTATGGCTTGTCCCATGGTTTTTACCCTTCGAGTTGAAGGGGTTTTCCACGTAAATCTTGGTGTTCATCTGATTGTGATTTCTGTTTCATTCCGCTGTGCGTGACGCTCTGCTAGTATTTGTTCGTATACAAAGTTGATTCCTGTTTTATTCCCATCAACTGGTATCAGAGCAGAGTTTTGGTGGTATTTAATCTTTTGTATCTGAACATGGAGGCCGGTAACATTTCTCGCATGATTAGTTTAAACGGAAACAATTGGATGATATGGAAACTAAGAATGAAAGATCTCTTGTATTGCAAAGATTTGTATGGACCTTTGCAAGGAGATAGTGCAAAGCCCACATCTATGACAGATGATGAGTGGAAGAGGTTAGATCGAAAAACAGTTGGCTTTATTCAACAATGGCTAGATGATAGTGTCTTTCACCATGTTTCTACTGAATGTTCTGCATACTCTCTTTGGAAAAAGTTAGAAGGTCTTTATGAAAGAAAAACGGCTGGCAACAAAGCTTTTCTGATCAGAAAACTTGTGAACTTGAAATATAAAGAGGGTACTTCTATTCCTGAGCATTTGAATGAAATGCAGAGTATTACTAACCAGTTATCCTCTATGAAAATGTCTCTTGATGATGAGTTGCAAGCATTGTTACTTCTCAGTTCTTTGCCAGAAAGTTGGGAGACACTTGTGGTTTCTCTCAGTAATTCGGCACCAGATGGAATTGTCACCATGAGTCAAGTAACAAGCAGTTTATTGAACGAGGAGTTAAGGAGAAAGAATTCAGCAACTTCTCAGATTGATTCACAAGCACTTGTCTCAGAGAACAGAGGAAGGTCAAAGTCAAAGGATAGAAGTGGTTCACGTGTGGGTAGAAGCAAGTCAAGGTCAAGGAAAGATATTGTTTGCTACAATTGTGGTGAGAAAGGACATTACAAGAATCAGTGCAAGCAACCTAAGAAGAACAAGAAAAGGGGGAAAGAAGTGGAGCATACAGAGTCAAAAGAGAATATCACAGCTACAGTACAAGGTAGTGATTATTTGATTTTGTCTACTTCCGATGATATTTTTTCTTGTGTGTGCCAGGATCTCGAGTGGATAATTGACACAGGTGCTTCTTATCATGCTACACCACGGAGGGAGTTCTTTGCTACTTACAGGTCTGGAAATTTTGGTGTTGTCAAGATGGGCAACTATGGCACAGCAAACATCATTGGCATGGGAGATATCCATATAAAGACCAACCTTGATTGCAAGTTGGTACTTAAGGATGTGAGACATGTGGTTGACTTAAGACTGAATTTAATTTCAGTTAGAAGGCTGGATGATGAAGACTTTGATGTCAGATTTCATAAAGGGCAGTGGAAGCTCAGTAAGGGTTCTCTTATTGTAGCTAATGGGAAGAAATGTCATACATTATATAGATTGCAGCCTAAAGCTTGTGGTGGGCAGTTGAATGCTACAGAGAAAGACTCCAGCATGGAGTTGTGGCATAGGCGACTAGGACACATGAGCGAGAAGGGGTTGCAAGAACTTTCCAAAAGAGAGGTATTGCCATCTCTCAGAGGTACACGTTTGAACCCTTGTATTGATTGTTTGGCTGGTAAACAACATAGAGTTTCCTTTGTTAGTCCTGCCTTATCTAGAAAAATGCATGTCTTGGACCGTGTCTATACAGATGTGTGTGGTCCTTTAAGGACAAAAACTCCTGGTGGATCTGTTAATGTTCCTAGTATCAGTGGTGCACTTTATTTTGTTACTTTTATAGATGACTTTTCCAGGAAAGTTTGGGCCTATGCTTTGAAGACTAAAGATCAAGTTATTAATATCTTCAAAGAGTTTCATGCTAGAGTTGAAAGGGAGACAGAAAGACAATTGAAATGTATAAGATCAGATAATGGTGGTGAGTACACAGGATTGTTTAATGATTATTGCAGGTCACATGGCATCCAGCATGAGTTGACAGTCCCTGGTACGCCTCAACATAATGCAATTGCAGAGAGGATGAACCGCACCATCATGGAAAAGATCAGATGTATGCTTTCACAGGCCAAGCTACCCAAAAGGTTTTGGGATGAGGCTTTGAGGACTGCAATTGATGTAATCAACTTATCACCATGTACAGCTCTAGATGGTGATGTTGCAGAGCATGTATGGTCAGGGAAAGATGTCTCCTATAGGCATTTAAGAGTGTTTGGTTGTTGTGCATTTGCACATGTTCCAAACAATGAAAGGTCCAAACTGGATGGTAAGACAAAAGAGTATATTTTTCTTGGTTACTCACATGATCAGTTTGGTTACAGGCTTTGGGATCCAGAAAAGCAGAAGGTGTTCAGAAGCAGAGATGTTGTTTTCTTTGAGGATCAAACCATTGAGGATTTGAAGGAGGCACCAGCTAAGACTTCTGCAGAGGGATTTGTAGACTGTGACCCAGTTATTCCTCTAGTATATCAGGGTGATGGGAGAGATGTGCAGGAAGATGGTGCAGAACCAGATGTTGATCTACCTGCAAGACATGTTGAGCAAGAAGAAGAAAGAGAGCAAGTTCCCACAGAACCTCAGTTAAGAAGATCTTCTAGACAACGTCAACCTTCCAGAAGATACTCTACAGATGAGTATGTGATGCTTACTGATGCAGGTGAACCAGAGAGTTACCAGGAAGCAGTTGAAAGTGAGCAGAAAAAGAAGTGGTTTATTGCTATACAGGAAGAGATGGATTCTCTGCAGAAGAACCACACATATGATCTGGTGCAACTACTAGAGGAAAGTAAGGCCTTGAAGAACAAGTGGGTTTTCAGGTTGAAGACTCAAGAATATTGTTCTCAACCAAAGTATAAAGCTAGATTGGTTGTGAAAGGCTTTGGTCAAAAGAAAGGTATTGACTTTGAAGAAATTTTTTCTCCTGTTGTTAAAATGTCTTCTATCCGTGTTGCTCTTGGTATTGCTGCTAACTTAGACTTGGAGATTGAACAGTTAGATATGAAAACAGCTTTCCTTCATGGTGATTTGGAGGAGGAAATTTATATGGAGCAACCAGAAGGCTTCAAAGTCAAAGGTAAAGAAAATCTTGTCTGCAAGTTGAAGAAGAGCTTGTATGGGCTGAAGCTCCAAGACAGTGGTATAAAAAGTTTGATTCATTTATGATTGAAAATGAATATAAAAGAACAGCTTCAGATCATTGTGTGTACATCAAACGGTTTGGTGAGGATTTTATTATTCTCTTACTTTATGTTGATGATATGCTTATCCTCGGAAAATATATGTCTATGATTGACAGGTTGAAGGACCTGAGTGAATCTTTTGCAATGAAGGACATGGGGCCAGCAAAGCAAATACTGGGCATGCAGATTTCTCGTGACAGAAGAAAGAGAAAGATTTGGTTGTCACAGGAGAAATACATTGAAAAGGTATTGGATAGGTTCAGTATGAGTAATGCAAAGCCAGTTGGTTCTCCTCTTGCAGGTCACTTCAAGTTGTGCTCAGATCAGAGTCCGTTAAGTGATGAGGAGAAGGAGAAAATGCAAAAGGTTCCTTATGCTTCAGCAGTTGGAAGTTTAATGTACGCAATGGTATGTACGAGGCCGGACATCGCATATGCAGTGGGTGTTACTAGTAGATTTCTTGCAAATCCAGGTAAAGAGCATTGGGCAGCAGTGAAGTGGATTTTTAGATATCTCAGAGGAAGTTCTAAAGTTTGTTTAAGCTTTGGAGGTGGACCACCTGTATTGACAGGTTACACAGATGCAGATATGGCAAGAGATATTGACACAAGGAAGTCCACATCAGGTTTTGTACTTACTTTTGCAGGGGGAGCTGTGTCATGGCAGTCCAGATTGCAAAGGTGTATTGCACTCTCCACCACAGAGGCAGAATATATTGCTGCTACAGAGGTTTGCAAAGAAATGTTATGGATGAAAGAATTCTTACAAGAATTGGAGCTGAAACAGGAAAACTATGTGGTGTATTGTGACAGCCAGAGTGCCATCCATTTATGCAAGAACCCAACATTTCATTCTAAATCAAAGTATATAGATGTCAGATATCATTGGATCAGAAATGTGCTTGAAAAGAAGCAGTTACAGCTTCAGAAAATTCACACAGATGATAATGGAGCAGACATGTTGACAAAGGCTTTACCGAAAGAGAAACAGGAGATGTGCCGACAGCTGGTCGGCATTGTTTCACATTAAGGAGTCATGAGACAACCTCCCTTATGGGCTGAAGGGGGAGGTTGTTGGGCAGATGGCCCAGATTCAGCCCATAATGGGCTTTAGTGAAGCCCACAGCCCAGAACCTCACTTATATTAACCTAAAACCTAGATTAGGTGGCTAGGGTTGAGATTAAGAGAGCAGCGGCGGCTGAAAACGTGGGAGAGAAAAAGCAGACTGCAGATTGACAGTAGAGGCCAGAAAACAAGAGATCCAGAAAAGGGAAGAAGACAAGGACAGAAAAAGACTATTCTCAATCATTCAAATCTCAGGTTAGATCAGTTTGCAGTGGATTCTTACTGTGATCTCTTGGGAAGGTTTTGGATATTGTGTTTAGGATTATAGTCCTTGTATCCCTGAGATTCTCTTGTGGCTATTGCTTTGGGCTTGGGCAAGAAGCCTGAGATCTGTATATTCATTATTTTGATAGTGGATTTTCTCTGGCTTGTCCCGTGGTTTTTACCCTTCGAGTTGAAGGGGTTTTCCACGTAAATCTTGGTGTTCATCTGATTGTGATTTCTGTTTCATTCCGCTGTGCGTGACGGTCTGCTAGTATTTGTTCGTATACAAAGTTGATTCCTGTTTTATTCCCATCACAGGGTGGTGATCTTTCTTAAAGGAAACTGACCTCCAAGTACATGCAGCATAGAGGTAGAAAAGGAGAATATGATCAATGGTCTCATTTCAAAGTTGTTGATTTCTGGCCACATAAAAAGCTGAAACTCCAGATATTTTGACAGCTTTTGTAAAAGACCTCTTTAAATGGACATATATACCCAAGATTTGGAACTTATAAAAGAGTTCTGTCCTTCTGGGTCTTCTCCAGAGAACATGTAACCTTGACAAAGTTTTAAACTAAACTGGTAGCAAAAGTAGAGGATATAAGTATATAACCAATCAACACAATGCTTTGTCCATCTTTCATCAAGCACACAGGTTGGTGTCTCTTGAATCGTAACAGGCAAGTAGCTACTAATAATAAAAAATGGATGAATGCACCAAATACCAAGCAACAAGAAGCCAGAACATGCTTGGTCCATACCACGTCAATCCTTCAACAATCTTTGCAACAAAACCCAACCAAAATACCATCTGAGCTCAACAAATAGTCAAAATTGACCACAAAATGAGTTTGAGGTCAACAGGAGAGTAGGACAAGTCAAATTTCTCAACAAGTAACTTGAGCAAAGGTTGCAAATTATATTTTATGTTAATAAAAGACTCTGAGCATGTTTAATGAATAAAAGTGACAAAATAGACATACAAAAGAATTCACAAAAAACAAACCTCTTCTGCTTGAAACAAAATGCCATACTTTCCTAGACCCAATGCATTCAGAAAGCTAGAAACCGTAAAAGGTTCTTCAGGCTGCAAGTAATCAAATTACCAATTATAGTAGACATGTACAGTGCCTCACTAAAAATCTAAATATAAGCATTCTAAACAGACAGCTTTTTCCCAAATCATGCATTCAGTAACTAAAACTCATTGACAACTACATGTTAGACACATGCACAGCAATCAGATGTCACTTTTTGCTCATACGCAAATGTTCATTTCCATGTCTTTACATCTTATACAATGTAAATGGAAACTTACATAGTGACATCAAAAAACAAAGCTAGTCTAGAAAAGAAGAATCAAGATTTCGGCAATTCATAATTTGTTTAGACCAATCAAGAAAAGTGTCTGTTTGGTGTCTGCCTCATGCAAACACTTTTGTTGATTGTATTCCAAAATGTTATCTCGGTACATGCATCCCATTCTAGAATGTATATCAACAACCAAATTTTATGACTGCCAAAAGTAAAGCAACAAGTGTCAGTCATGTTTTGCCTACATTATTGATTGCATTAGAGTAAGAGCATCATAAAGAAAGAGAATATGTGGATTATGAAAATATATTGGACTAACAATTGGGTTATCCAGACAGTCCTTCAGAAAAATTATTGAGAACAAGTATCATTACCCAAACTGGCATCAAGGACAATGTTAACATAATTTTGACTCCACATGTGGCACATACTTGTGAGAAGTTCAAACAAAAAGTTGAAACATTGAACAAGCTACTTGGTTGCATTTTGCAAATAACAAATAAATTATCTTATGTAACTATTGTAAATCAAGGAATCCAATTTTGTCCAGTTCAGTATGTACCAATCAGTATCTACAAGTCTAGATGTAAATTAACACATGGATTGCCAATTTCTGGCGGTACATATGCAATTCAGGGTTTACCACCCAAGAATGCATGTGAACTGGGCTTACCACCCAGTTCAAAAGCCTGATAATGGGCTTGGACAGGCTTGGACCGGATGGTAAGCCTAGCCTGGGTTTTGTATGTACCAATCAGTATCTACAAGTCTAGATGTAAATCAACACATGGATTGCCAATTTCTGGCAGTACATATGAAATTCAGGGTTTACCACCCAAGAATGCATGTGAACTGGGTGGTAGGTTTTTATTTTTTTCATTTCAAAAAATTAAAAATAACACTAAACACCTAATCCTCTCTCTCTCTCTCTCTCTCTCTCTCTCTCTCTCTCTCTTCTCTTCTCTTGCATCCGCATCTGCCACCACTAGGCCCTATTGACTGGTACACTCGTTCTCCTCATCCTCCTCTGCCACTGATGCCCCATCTCCTCCTCCATTGTAGCGTCCCCTATCCTTCCCTTCACTTCTTCCTCTTCCCTTCATCCCCTCCCCTTTCTCTATGCGGAGGTACATTCTGATATATATTGTGTGTATGCAGAACTGAACAAGTACCTGCTGGTCCAGTCCAACCCAAAATTGAAAACCTTGATATAAACTCAAGTTTATACATGTCTCGTCTTTAAATTCCAAAGTATAAGTCTCTCTTTGTATGTCTGCATGGTGGTAATGAAAAGGGGTCACCACTTATAAATAGGTACATTCCAAGTTGACCACGTCCAACGATAACCCCATATGCATGGGCTCCTCCTTGATCCCCAATGTGATAGTAACCAAAAATCTATTGAACCACACAGTAAAAGAAGATCTTTTCAATTCCACACCTATTTTCAATGAAAATTAAAAGCTACCGTATAACCAGCACCTACACAGAAAGAGTAGAGGCATACCTACTCAATGCCCATGTAACAACTAACAAAATAAATCTATTATATGCAACTCATCACTCATCTGTTGGTGCAATAAAGTTGAGTAGACTCATTCATGTACACAGTTTATAGTCCTAGGATGATTTAGTGTAATGATATACCTTATGTGTGCTTCTGTGCATAATGCTCCCTGATGAAGAATCTCGAACAACAGACTTTCTTGCATCAATTGGAAGTCCAGTCTTGCCCACGGAAGAAATAGCTCTTGAAGAGTTAACTATACCATTTTTAATAAATCTTGAATGTCTGGAAGCAGCAATTGGCCTCATTGATAGAGCATGGGGCAGATCCTCATTACTTCTTGGGGAGTAAAAAGCCCTATCATTTCTAATAAGTTTATCGGGTGATCTATGTCTTCTCTCATCCACAGTCCGTGCGGAGTAAGATTTTCTTTTTGAATCCAACTGAAGTAAATCATCTGCACTTCTCGTAGGTGGTAGTCGCCTTACAGTGCCAGAAGTTCTGAATTCTCTTAAATTCCTTCTTCGATTGGATTTGAAAGAAATCTCCCTGTTCCTTGAGAGTCTTTCACGAAGATCAACATCATCTTGTCCTCTCCCTCCAGTATCAGTTTTTTGAAATAAACTTTTATTTATAAGTTTAAATCGAAGATCATTTTGTGCAATCCGACGATCTTTGTTTGTTTAAGACACCAACATCAACAAAAGATGGTATGAAATAAAAACAATTAGTCTTGAAGATATTAAAGATGGATGTTTATTCTGATTTGTTTGTATGTTTATACTCACCTGAGCTGAAATTGTTGTTTTCCGTTCTAATGCTGCACAGAATAGAAATCATAGTCAACGAAAATACAGATTGAAATAAATTGTGGTGTAGCTAAACATATATATCTTAAAAAAGGAAAAAGATTGTAATAAACTAGAATAATAGTAAACTCAGGATTAAAAAGATCAATCTTTTCAGTACTGCATATAAAGTAAGATAAACAACTACCCCAAGAAGACCACGCAATTAACCAAACTCTGCCATCTGCACCTTGTCCTTTTTGATAAATTAGATTATAAGAAGAGCAAACTTTCTAAAAAAAGGTTAAAAAATCATTGTCACAACAAAAGAAGACAACAGCAGGCGCAGGATAAGTATTGCACTATTTTATTCAATCAACACAGATAATATAGGTCGATTGGTATACTATTATTATACTGGTTCAACAAGTTGCAAAAACGGGTATCAGACTGGCTGGTTGAATCCCTGCCAAAAACAATTGTTTTTTCACATAAAGTTTATTTCTGTCAGAAGGGAAGAAAGGATACCGTTTGTTCTTGTGTTGACTCCCATACAAACTGGAATCGATCATGTCGCTACCTGACCTTTCTCTTGTTGGTTGGTGTCTTCCTGATGAAATGTCATGGTGACCAAAATCGGTTACAGGTCTCGCTCTCTTGACAAACTGCAATCATCAAAGAAGGAAAAGGTCAAGGTGGTTACTGCTAAGATCTCAAAAGATGTACCTATTTCAGGAAAGTTTTCCTTTTAACCACACATAAGAGGAGAGTTCACAGAAGATTCAAAAACTTATATATACTAATCAAAATTATCTAGTCCAATAAGAGGAAGTAAACTATTCGATGACTCCTGAATTCAACTCATGAGCATGTTTTAACTTTGGGTAGGACCAACAAGGTTTCAAGCCTAATGTAACAGTTTCAAAATTTTCAGTTGATATTTGCCATATTTTTTATTTCTTATTTTTTATTATGATTTTATTTAAAAAATCCAGAAAAGCCATGTCGAGAGAAGATCTCCTGATTTCTCATCACCAGTGTCACCACGAGTGGATTCGTGAAGACAATGCCTCCCATCCATTCTTTTGAGGGAGACCTATTTATTAGGTTTTCCATTTTTTTGTTGCAAACTGTCAAATCTCATAAGTAGATACAATTTCTCCAAACCAAGAAACCTGAGAGGAAAAGGTACTTTGGAAGATGGAAAAGTTACACATCGAGATATGCAACACTAGTCGCTAGTGCAATCAAGAATAAAAATTAATTTCAGCAGTATCAATTATTTTAAAAAAAATGGTCCCATAAGAAAGTCAACAGAGGCCCATGGACCAATAAAGCCACAAGCTGAAACACTGGCAATCGTGTAATTGTCTTCAGTGCTAAATTTTGCCACTCACGTCCATGACATGATAAACTCTCCTCCAGCAAGAACATATTTGAATCCAACTTCTCCTTCCCAACACCTTCTTTTTATTTCAATAAATCTTCAACTCAACTGGAATAGACAACATTTTCTCCTCACAAAGAAGAAATTTACTTTCAACTATTCATTAGATTACACTCTATTCATTGGGCACAACATCAAGGGAGATCAACAGAGACTTATAAATAGACCATGTGCTATAAATCTGGTATTCAGCAGATAGACAAATCAAGTATGATAAAGTGGAGCGGAAATGGAGACCACATGTTTGCAGATTGCTCAAATTACACCTTCCACTGAAGAAGAAACAAGATCCTTATTCTATCTGAAGAAATGGAGGGTAGTGCATATAATTTCAATTCATCAGAGCGAGATTTGGGCCAACAACAACGTGGTTTAGTTATCGTAGAAATGTCAATCCATGAGAAATCCAAATAGCTATAATCTCAGTTTCACTCTATCATGCTTGCAAGACGTCGTTCTTCTAAGCGGTAGATTCTGTACCAAGCTCAGACCAACTAAAATCCATCGACGCAGATTTTGATACAAAAAAACCCAAAACAGCATATTGAACCCTTCCTAACTAACAATATCAACTCAAAACCTAAGAAGCTTGACGGACGACTCGGCAGAAGCATTTGAAGATAATTACGGCCAGAATCAACAACAGATGAAGCCACCCGAAGTCAATCCTACTCCAAGGTCAGGCTTTACAGAGAGATTTCACCTGCGAGGCTTACCTGACCACTCCGGCCCAGAGTGATGGTGACGTGAGGCCGAGCAGACATCTCCCACTCCTCCTCCTCTCACAAGCCGGGTCGATCGGCACCTAAATGTATAGGAAAAAGGGAAGATTAGCTGCACCTTTATTAGTTCCTGGTCGCGAGAAACCCTAGAAATCCGTCAGCAGAGGGCGAGAGAGAGAAGAAGTGAGGGAAAAAGGGGGGAGAAGGGATTCACCTCGTAATCGCTCAGGGATCGGCTTCCGTTAAAAAGAGAAACACTAGGAGAACTAAGAAGGCGAGGGAGGAAGAGAGGAGTGGGAGACAGAGAAAAAGTGAGAAGGGGAAGCAGCAGATACTTTTGGAGGTTGAAAAGGAAGACCAATTAGTTTGTTAACAAGCTAGTTGTGGGTACAGCTCTTTTTAATCCAAGGAAGAATCATATTGCACTACTTAGTGTCGTACAAACCGAGGATATCAAGTGAATTCCCAGACCATGTACGCTCAGCTCGCACACAGCTCGCGTCAAAGGTTGGTCTTGGAAGCGCCCATCCGCTGTGTTACAAAGAGTCGAAGAACGAAGGTCGATTTTTAGTCTTCGACTGCATGAGTTGCCGAAAGCTTATGCAGAATCAAAAAATGGTTGACAAATAGCACAAGGAGCAATATTATTATTAGATATTCTAGAGAACCAGTATGTATTAAGTAGTGTTGGTTGGTAGTAAGTATCCCCCACTTACGTACACTTTAGCACTGTACAAACTGGTAAGGACTCTATGCGTAATTGTTGCACTTGGCTCCCTTAAGAGTATTTATCTAGACGTACATACAAAAAGACAATTATTACTTTTTAAAACTTATATTAGTATTTTTATAATTATAAAAATGAAATATCTATATTTATTTATCCTAATGACATTATTTTTATAATCGATGTACAAAAATTAAAAAAAGTAATTTTTATGTTCATTCTAGTTGATGCTGAACGACATCGATGATAACAATGACGATGTCGCTGAGGGTCACGAATGACTATTATGGATGAAAAGAGCAAGGATGAGAGGTGAGGATCATTCTATATCTACATCAACGTCAACACATTTGTCAAGCAACCCTCATCTCTCAGTATTGCTCTCCTCATCCACAACAATCACTCATACCCTCGACGACGTCGTCGTCCGTTACTATCAATTTAAACGTTAATTTTTTTTGTATCTTTTATTTTTATATTTTCATTAATAAAATCGATATCGTTATGATAAATGAAGTTAGATGTTTTACTTTCATAATTATAAAGATTCTAATATAATTTTTTAAAATATTAAATATAACTAATTATATATAATAATTTATAATTAGTATAAAAAAATAAGTGATATAAACACCCTCAAAACGTGATTAATAGATATCATGAATGGATTGATAGAATTGTAGAGCGTCAAAATTATATGTGACAGATCAAATCTATCTACCGCCATCTCTCTAACCTACATTTGACGAGGCTTATCTATCTATTGATTTCACCCATCAGAGTTGGACTCAGGTATTCAATAACATGTTGAAGTACTAGACAGACAAATTATCACCATCACCACTATCTTGGTTATTATTATATCAAAATCAATAAATAGATTATACAAAACCATTTTTTTATTTTCAAATTACCCAAAAAATAGAGAGGTTGTGTTTAAGTGATTGCTCTATATTTAGAGATAATACACTCTCCTAACACCATATAGGAATAAAGTGAATAATAACATGTCAAATTTGTGCATATATGACTTACGGACAACTGGCAGCTGTGATGAGATCAGAAAGAAACCCATGTCAGCCATTTAAAGTACATAAGATGAATATTCTCGATGGCAAATGGTTACATTTATGAATATTGTAGTTTTTCTTCAAATTTTCCGTGATTCATGTCCACGTCTTCAAGTTCAAGCTGGGGAAGAAGATGGCTGACGATCTAGGGCAAGATGCTCATAGATTCCTTATAACTATAAACACAACATCCACCATGTATGCAGAAGGTTTACAAGCTTGAGAAATTTTCTACCTTACAGTTGATATGGAAACCAGGAAACAAGAATGCCAGTTTTCTTCCTTGCTATATGATCAAATATAGTGGATACATAAGGATACTCAGAACAGCAAAAGGTGGCTAAATCTTGGATGTTGTTTCCTTGATCTCTTCGAAAGAGATAGCCTGAAAGAAAATAATTCAGTGGATGAGCAAAGTGGAAAGAAAAGAATATTAATGGTCACTTCCTATGTAACAAACATGTGTAATAGAAATTCATCAGGTTTGATAATAAAAATTAATTTCTTGCCTTTGAACATTAAACTGAGGTTTCCTATTAGATGCTAGTTAGCATGCACAGAGATTGCAGATAATAGGCCACATGTTACAAGTACATATATAAAAAAATTACTGCAACTTTCAACTAATTACTGTTAGCAATATAAAAAAAATCAAGTGAACTATAAATGTGTAAAAGGAGGCTTAGAGAAGATCCATAATCTTTTTTAACCAAGTCCAGAAACTGCTCTAAGAACTTGTGGAGATGGAAAAACCACCTCAAACCTAACAGTAAAAAAAACTTCAAATCATGAACAGAATTCCGACGAAAGATTGAAATGTTTAGTACACCCATTGTCATCATATTTTCTCACTAATTTCAGTTTGTCAAAATTGAGGGCTTAAGTAAGCACGGAAATTAATGAATGCTGTTATTAGGAATCACTTTTTCTGTTTGTGAAAGGTTAAAAGGCCTGAAATCACTTAGATTCTATTGATTTCCTGATATTGTATTTTCACATGCTACAACACAAGATGACATCTTTTAATATTTTCAACAGTTGGGCAAAATGAACACAAGATTTGGAAGCAAAAGAATAAGCTACACTACAGGAGATTATAATCTCTAACCTTATCCTAAGTAGAAGGTAATTATGTGGTCCAATGGAACTTCAACTTATATCTCCAACAAAGAGCAATTTAAATCAGACTATCCATGTAGAAACACATTCACAAAAGCAAAAGCTAATGATTTATCACATACCTGCTCTGTCCCAGCAAAATCATTGTCAGGTGTGAGAAAAAGCATACAATGACACTCCTTTCTGCCCAGTCACAACCATATATTAAAAGGTATCATGGAGTAAATTATTTACCAAAACAAATAACATTTCGACAGAGACTTCCCTCAAGTGTATGACTACCACATAAGGAGCATTAGTTATCCAAAACAAAATGAAGCAAATAAAACACCACATTAATATCTAAGGCAACTAGTTAAAAGGATCATTTTGTTCAAATCAAATAAAACACCACATTAATAAAAGACCAAGTCATTGAATTTTAACATCTATGTTAACTAGTTACAAGGACCATTTTGTTCAAATCAAATAATAAATTAAATAATTCCAACCTGTTTGTCATCTGTTGCTAGGTAAGTTGTTAGAGAATGTGACAACAGGGATGGATTTAGATCGTGTGAACAAGTTAAGATCTATTTTGGATATCAAAAAACAAAATTATATCTTAAAAGTCCCATTTTGCGGTCAAAAAATCTGAATTCATGCAGTGAAATGGATTCCCAGACCTTCTAAAAAGTACAAAGCCGAGATTCTAAAAATTAATTAACAAAAAAGCATAAACTGCATTCTCAGCTTGACAATATGTTTCTAGATAAAGTTGTATCAGTATTAGCACCTCTCTCGCATAGGTACGCATGGGCAATTCCAAAATCCTTGTGCTACTTCAGCAGCTTTGTCATCATAATGCCTGATGCATAGGTTGTGCCAAACAAAATACCTCAGTGCATAAAAGATAGGCCAAGAATCTAAATTTTTTAAAAAATATATTTTTTAAGAATTTACCTACAAGGACATAAAGGTGCCCCCACTGAGTCTCTATGATCAGCAAGCCCCTGTGAAAGTTGATCGTTCTTCTTAGATCAACAAAATGCTTGTATTCTTTGCAGTAGACAAGCTCTTAATGAAATCCATATAACGAAACAAGACAAAAAAATTAATCTATAATTCCTACAATCATAGCGTCCAAGAATACTTGCAATTACAGAAATTTCTTAAGGAAAACACTACATTACAGAAAGAACATTTAGTAGTATACTGAATAAGACACCAGTACAGGCAATAGTCTAAGTCCCTTCAGAATAAACAATGTTGCAGATTTTGTATACTCCATCATTAACTTATTTCCACATATAAGTGTACAGCCAACATAGAACTTCTGTGACCATTGCAAGAGAAGGCATCCAGGTATTGTGCTGCTATCAAGATCACGTGGCATGCACTGATGCAATGAGCTACAAACTTAATTTATCAAAAGGCAATTATCAGGTAATAGGTAAACATATATGTTGGCACTCCTACAATCTAGAAATTCATTACAATGATAGTTTTGATGTTTTAGGCATGACTAGGTTAAGAAAAAGAGCTTAAGCATAATTTTTCTTAAAAATAATGTAAAAAAGTCAATTTTACATTACGTTGTTGCTAATTTAAAAATTTGTAGGCTATAGTTAAAAGATCAGTGCTCAGCTTGGTGGAGTTATTAAGAAGCAGCTGCTTTGATTCTTATTGATGTCAGTGCCCTTCTTTGACCAATTTTTAAGAAAAAGCCTGCACAGAAATTTTTTATCCCACTCCTTGTCTTTACTATGAATCATTTAATCATTACCCTTGGTTAGAGGGTGCAATTTAACTTGCCCCATCTATTACAGATATACATATGGTTGTAAAATATCATTATATTTATATAGCTTTATAAATACAATATCCTTATATAGCTGTATGTTTTCTTATACAACCATATAGTTGTAAGTTGTAACTATACAAAACAGTTTGGCTGGGTAATTTAGGTGGACAGTCAATTAATATAGGGCGGAAGTAGAAGCCTGGTTAACCTAAAGAAGAAAGATTAAGCCCTCGTTCAACCTTTTAGTTGTTCAAGAATAAGAATATCAACAAAGTAGTAGTATACGCTACAGTACTACAAATAGCAGTTTATGTATTATTATGTCAAGCAGCACTTATGGAAGTAAAAGATTCTTTAGTTCTAAGGAAAGAAAATGGTGAAAAAGGATCTACAAGTTAGATGCTTCGACAAACCTGATCCTCAACATTAATCCTCAACATGAAGGTTCATGCTTCACAGAGATAGCAATTATTTTCTTTAGTGAAATTACAAAAAAAAAAGCATCTAGTTCACAGACAAAAGCATCTAGAAAACAACTTTGCTCCAGAAACTCAGCTAGTTAAAACTTTTTTACTTTCAACTGAGAAAGGCTGGGTACAAGCAGACTTTCATCATGGTACATGAAGAATCCACGTTCTTCTTACCATTCTCCATGCCTGATCATATGCTAAGATTTTATATCTTCGTAGGAAAAGCTGTAAAACTCTGGAGTATGCTTGGTAGTAGAATATCATAGTAATAAATAGTTAAACGCTTAAAATGGTGCAGTATCATTAATTTTAACATGCTCATTACAGATTAGATGTTTAATAAATGAGTAGGGATGCAAATTGTTCCAATAAATTATACTGCCACAGAGGAACCAATAACATAAAAATGACTCAAGCACCACAAATAAATATGTGATTGATATAGGCAGAACACAAGATTAGTAAAAAAAGATTTAGTAGTATACTGAATAAGACACCAGTTCGGGCATAGTCTAAGTCCCATCAGAACAAACAATGTTGCAGATTTTGTATACTCCACCATTAACTTATTTCCATATATAAGTGTACGGTCAACATAGAACTGCTGTGACCATTGCAAGAGAAGGCATCAAAGTGTTGTGCTGCTAACAAGATCATGTGGCATGCACTGAAGCAATTAGCTACAAACTTAATTTATCAAGAGGCAATTATCAGGTTATAGGTAAACACATATGTTGCCACTCCTGGTATCTAGAAATTCATTACAATGATAGTTTTGATGTTTTATACATGACCAGGTTAAGAAAAAGAGCTTAAGCATAATTTTTCTTTAAAATAGTGTAAGAAAGTCAATTTTACATTACATTGTTGCTAATTTAAAATTTTGTAGGCTATACTTTAAAGATCAGTCCTCAGCTTGTGGAATTATTAAGAAGCAGCTGCTTTGATTCTTATTGATGTTAGGGCCTTTCTTCAAGCAATTTTTAAGGAAAAAGCCTAAATGACAGAAATTTTTATCCCCACTCCTTGTTTCTTCTATGAATAATTTAATCATTGCTCTTGGTTTGAGGGTGCAACTTAACTAGCCCTCATCTATTACAGATATACATATGACTATAAAAGATCATTATATTTATATAACTGTATAAATACAATATCCTGATATGGTTGTATGTTTTCTTATACAGCCATATTGTTGTAACTATACAAAACAGTTTGGCTGGGTGGTTGGGTGGACAGCAAATTAATATAGGGCGAAAGTAGAAGCCTGGTTAACCTAAAGAAGAAAGATCAAGTCCTCATTCAACCTTTTAGATGTTCAAGAATAAGAATATCAACAAGGTAGTAGTATGTGCTACAGTACTATGAATAGCAATTTATGTATTATTTGGTCAAGCAGCAATTATGGAACTAAAAGATTTTTTAGTTCTATGGAAAAACAAAGGTGAAAGGGGATCTACAAGTTGGATGCTTCAACAAACCTGATCTTCAACGTGAAGGTTCATGCTTCACACAGATAGCAACAATTTTCTTCAGTGAATTGTAAAATAAAAGCATCTAGTTCATAGACAAAAGCATCTAGAAGGCAACTTTGCTCCAGAAACTCAGCTAGTTAAAATTTTCAACTTTCAACTACAAAAAGCAGGGATAAGCGGACGTTCATCATGGTACATGAAAGAATATACATTCTTCTTACCATTCTCTGTGCCTGTTAAAGAATTTATATTTTCGTAGGAGAAGCTGTAAAACTCTGGAGTATGCTTGGTAGTAGGATATCATAGTAATAAATAGTTAAACACTTAAAATGGCACAGCATCACTAATTTTAACATGCTCATTACAGATTAGATGTTTAATAAATGAGTAGGAATGTAAAGTGTTCCTAAACAATTATACTGCCACAGAGGAACCAATAACATAAAAATGACTCAAGCACTACAAATAAATTTGTGATTGATACTTTAGAATTACCTTGATAACAACAGCAGTGACTCCTTTGTCAACACAAAAGTATGTTCCTGAACGACGGGCATATTGTTCCGAGAACTTCCTCATAACCTCAACAGATTTATCAGATGGCTCCACTACAAAAACCTAAATGTTAAAACTATTCTATAGCATGTACGGACAAGATATAGCATTTAACAAGGCTTAATATTATCTGATAAGAACTTTCATATATGATCTATCTATTTTTAATAGTTAGTACTTCTTGCGAACTCTAAATATCTAATTTCCTCTATGTATGAATGCTAGTGACAGTACAAGGATTTTTTATCCCATTTGTACCACAGTCCCGCATACCAAAACGGTAGACTCTAACGGTAGGGTTAAACGCATTTCATCAATCAGCAACTTGTTCCTCCCTGAAAATATGTGATTTCTAGGGTTTTGGCACGAGAATTCCGAAAAATGAGCTGGATCGTCACAAAGGAAGATCCAGTGAGCTCCTAAAGGTCACCAATTAAATCAAACCCTTCAATTCAGAAATTGAAAAGGAGAGAGAGAGAGAGAGAGAGAGAGAGAGAGAGAGAGAGAGAGAGAGGCCAATACATGAATATACCAAGGCGCTGAAGGTCATGTGAGATAGTTAAAGAGAGCAAACCTTCTGCACGAATCATGAGACGACGGGGACGATGGGGCCACGAGGAGGCGGGAGTGAGGCTTGGAAGCGCGACGCCATGGAAGGCGGTTTGGATGCTCATCGCGGCCGATTCGGACAAGAAGACGAAGCCCGAGACGATGTGCCCTCACTCCTCTACACGCGAATTTATATGGAAATCCGGAATTCGCTTCTTCACACCGCGGATTTCGTGCACGCCACTCGTTCGGAGTGACGAGCTCGAGATATATCGCAGGGTGGCGAGCTGTGGCCCTCGAAATTAGGATGCCGAGAATAACTTTTCTACCCACTTTCATCATACCCATTCTAATACCATTCGATGATTGGAGAATGAATCCATTCTGCCACTTGTCACCAACGAAACCGAGACAGTTAAACGAAAACGAGTTGCAAGAGTATATCCAAGTAGGTACCACCACTTCATCAATCTGTAAGATTCGTGCTGGAACTCGAATTTTTAGCACCGCCGCTTCCTCCTCTTGTAACATGAATAAGATTGGATATCACTTAATGAATTTTTGGTCAGTTGCAAGATTTTGTTCGAAAACGATATGATATAAATGCCCCATTCTTGGATGTTTTTAGCCCAAAATACACTCAAAGAACCTCCTAATCACAAAGACGCTCCCTAGTAGACGAATTTGGATATCAATTAGTGACATTTTGATTAGCTATGGCCAGATATTTACCTTTTTTTCCAAGAAATCTTGTAATTGATCATAATTTTACTAAATTGCATGTAGATTTGCTAAAGTTTTGCAAGGTGTCTTCATAATGATAATGATTAAAGTTATATGGATGCATTATAGGCACAGAAAAAAAGTTATTTTAGTTATTTGGAGAAAAAAATAACAATGAACTAGCACCTCTTTATTTTAGTTATTTGGAGAAAAAACACTGAACTTACTATTTAAAGCCCCTTCTTACAAGTTATAATTTTTTAAAAAATTAACAAAATAATATTTTTAATATTTATAGTCTCTCTAGTTTTGTTTTTATCCTTTTTTTTTTCCTTTCTTCATATCCTACTGACTAGCTTACAAAGGTCTAGAATATAGCATCTTCTATGTTAATATAATTAATCTAAAAAATAACATCTGATTGACTATCACAAAATATACATAAACATAAAAATATTAAATTATAATAACAAACATCAAAAATCATTTTCCATCATCTTGATAATTGATTCATCCTATTTCATCGTCTATCTTTTTTTATCATTTTACATCACTTTCATTAAGATTAAGTTATAAATTAAGAACATATATGTCAATATACAAAGAGATAATTTAGAAATATTCAAGGTTAGATTGTAAATAATAATAAAGATTATAAATAGTAATCTCCTAAAAAAATCCATATCATTGGATGATTTAAAAAAATAAAAAGAATTAGTTAGTTCGACGTGGTTCAGACCCGTATGTGCAGGGTTGTTCAAGGTGTCTTCGGGATGAAAATGCTAAGTTTCCTAAGTGCCACTTGTATGAAGACTGAGGTTGGGAGAGGTTTCCCGATTCGATCATATCTGATCTCTTTGATACCCAAATTAAATATCCGAGATATATGAGTAGTCTAAAAAAATCTCCTTTCTTTATGTTAAAGGTGAGCTAAATATAAAGGGCAAGAAAGGTACTTGTGATTGACTTTCTAGCCATAAATAATAAGACAAAAGCTTATGATTGTATTTCTGGTCATAAATGGTAAGAATAAAACTTATAATTAACTTTATAGTCATAAATGACAAGAATGATGCTTTATCTTTTCCTCCCACTTTGGGTGCCATATGGCAGCTACGTGTCAAATGATTAGCTGACAATATATACTTTATCATTTGCCCCCTGAAGACTTTCCTTGGGGTTCTTTCAAAAGGGGCTTGAAGTGTGACATTTGGTTCATTCAACAGAGAACATTCAGGATTTCTTCTTACAGATTAGGTTTTCCTGACTTACGTACCTAAGGCATATTATGTCTTACGTTTTCATTGTGATGAATTTCTCTTTACATGGGTCAAGTTGTCTCAATGCATACGCCTCATGTACATTTTATTTTAGTTGAAATTCTTGTTAACCTCTCATACTATGCCTCAAAATCAAAGTCACCCCATGTACTTTAAAACTCGTATAAGTGACCCTCCATACTATGATTTCATATCAAAGTGGCCCCTGTACTATTTTATAGATGTTAAACAAACCCCTTCTGTTAATAAAAAGGGTAACGATATTTATTTTTAAAATTAGAGGGGTTTATTTGATTTTTAATATAGTAAAACTATGTAAAGAGAATTTAAAAGATCAAAGATACCCCCTTGTAATATAATATGTTAATCAAATACACCACTTGTACTATCATTATTCATCAAATTTATCCCCTGAATGTTAATATAATGATATTATGTGATAGAAAAGTCATGAAAAAATTTGATCTTAACTTTCAGCATTATTTGAATTTGTTTTACACTTTAAGCTTTATTGATGATGGTTTTTATTTGTTATACACTTAATTATTTTAAGTAATTAAAAAACTAATCTTCTAAAAATCTTAACGTGCAAGATTGTTACAATTATTTACTTTTTTTAAGTGTAACTAATTTTCGATAGCACATCCTATAAAACTCGAACATATCTCATTTACAATCAATCACAGAACATGCAAAAAATAATAGGATATAACCAATTGATTGAAATACTACAAAGTTAAAAACCTCGCCAATTAAACATATCATACATCTTATGTACCCAACATGTCATACAGAACCCAACGACGGCGATGAAGGAACCTAGCGGCGGTAGGGCAAGAACTCAGCGATCGAAAACTCAGGAACCATGACCATCGTAACAGAGAAACTGCGATCGTTATAGCAAAGGAGAAGAGAGACACAATGGAAAGGTGAAGGGAAGCCGAGATCAAAGTAGCAAAAACCAACGCTAGCAAAGGTGAAGAGAGACAGGGGTAATAGAGATTGGAGAAGAAAAATAGAGAGGGGAGGACGGGTTAGGGCTTGGGGACTATTTAGTTTTAATCCCCAAATCAAAGATAACTCCCCAAGCTATTTTACATAATGACGTAATCTTATTTCTAATAGAGGGGGCCACTTTGATGTAGTACGGGAGGGGGGGGGTGCACTTATACGATTTTTAAAGTATGGGGGGTGACTTTAATTTTGAGGCATAGTATAGGGGGGTTATCAAGAATTTTGACCATTATTTTACCTAACGACGTAACCTTATTTTTAACAGAGGGAGTCACTTTGATGTAAAATCATAGTACGAGAGGTCATTTATACGAGTTTTAAAGTATAGATGGTGACTTTGATTTTGAGGCATAGTACAAGTGATCAATAAGAATTTTGACATTTTATTTTTGTACCTATGCTATGGCAAATTTGTCTTTACAAGGGTCGAGTTTTCTTGACTCATGTATCTTGAGCATATTCTGCCTTATGCCTCTATCACGGTGGTTTTATGTTCCCATAAGTTAAGTTTTTTTCACTCATGTGTCTCTAACGCATTTAATATTTTGCCTCCACGATAGTAGATTTTTATTTATGCAGGTTAAATTTTCTCGACTCACATGCCTTGACATATTTTATATTATGCCTCCATTGTCACAGATTTATTTTCATATAGGTTGGGTTTTTCTAACTCACACGCATCAGACATATTTTATCTTGTGCCTCTGTCATGGTGGATTTCTCTTCACGCAAGTTAGATTTTTTCGACTCGAACACTTTAAACACATTTTAGTTTATGCCTTCGCTATGGATTTTTCTTCATATGGATCGAATTTTCCCAACTCATGTGCCTCAGGCACAGTATGTCTTGTGCCTCTGTCATGACAAATTTTGGAGCTTTTTTTTAGTCTTTCATCTAGCATGTTTTGAATTCTTTATCTGGCATTTTTTTAAGTCCTGAATGGCCTTCATTTAGAAGTTATACAATGGAGACTTGTCTCGATCATGAGAGGAGAGAAATTGACTCTCTCCCTATAAATCTACCCTCACCTTGTGGGTAAGGTTTATTCTTCCATTTAAGCCTCCTTAGAAATCTTCCCGGCTTTTTTGTGGTTCCTTGCAAGGCAAGTTGCCTTGGGTCTCTTATAGTCTTGGTGTCGATTTTACAACAGATCACTCTTCTACCATTTTGCTCTGTCATCTCTTCAGGTTGGAATGTCTATCCTTTCTCATATAGGTTCCTTCCAATCTACTAGCCGTCAGACAGTTGAGGTCCTTGCTTCGTCTTTGGAAGCCCAAGGGCAGAGGAAGTCTCAACCTCTCCTTCGTCGGGGGAGCTAGTTCTCATGAACCTAAAGGTTCTTTAAGAATTAGAGTCCATGAAGGCTCAAATGACTACAATCTAGTGGTGAGTGCACCGCTTCTAGATCGCTTGTGAGTTAAGTATTCCATCCCGATCGAGTTTGACTTGCAAGTTCGTGGTCCGATTAGCATCCATTTGACTATGCACTTGGGTCTCTTTGCTTGTCCTATGATGCCCTCGAGGTGGGGACTTCGTCTTCTCCTGCACCCAGTGTTTACTTACAATGGTGGAAGATATCATTTTCTCAAATGACACCCTACTCTTAGTGCTATCTAATAGTGTTCATTGGAGAATGTGAGAATGTCGACATTACTCTAACCCGTAAACTTTTTGTTGCTTATTTTTTATTGTGCAAGGGAAAAAGTGACTATTGCTTAATCGTTGGGGTGGGGGTGTGCGTGTGTGGGGGTGGGGGCCTGGGCTTTAAAGTTAGTTGAGCCTCTTCCAACCACAAAGGTTGGAAGGAGCACTTCTTCTTCATAGGTGCCAGTCGAGATTGAGTGTTTGATCTGTTAGGAAACCTCAACAGGTGCATCATATGTTCAACAAAAATCAAAACAAAAACTGGTTTCCCACGTAGATCAAATCATTGTGCAAAAGATTGAGATCGCAAGAAAAATCATAAAAATTGGAAAAACCACGATGTATGAGAGATTGATTTTACCTAGGAAGATCATATATCTCTGTATTCCAGATCCGGATGGAGAAAATGAAGGAGGTCAAGCGTCCTCCTCTCTAGCAGTATCCACACGACGGATCTCTGTAGCGAAACTCCTCCAATATGATCTCGCAACTCTTACGCAGAGGGAGGGAGGAGAATAGGAGGTGGTGGCTAAAGCTACAGTTAATCAACCATGAGTCTCCCCTCCTATTTATAAAGAGCCACCAAAAAACCTTATGGCTTCTTCCTTAGTGGGTATTGGATCTCTATCCAATTACCCACTAATCTTGCATTATTAGATCTCTATCCAATAATCTCCTTAGGCCTTAATCATGGAGCTCATCAGCATAGGGTCTCATCTAATTAGAATATGGGCTAATTGGATCTTCATCCAATCCTCTATTCGCTAAAGCATCCACCATATGTGTGTGACCCTTTAGGCCCGATACCGAGCTAGTCATGAGTCACTCCCATCAGAACTCCTTCTGATATAGTGAATTATTATCCCCATAATAATTCACTCGACTCATCGACTATGGACGTACTAGGCTACTACGCCATAGTCCCTAGACGGTACTAGGGATCAAATCTATCGGACTTATCTGTCTACAGTTATCGTGTATCTATAATCCCTCATCTAACTAATATCTCAAAGACTGTATATTAGACATGGTACTGTCAGGTCACATACGGAATCCATCATAGTCTCGCTCTAATCAGATTCTCCCGGAGAACTTTTTCTCTCTCTCAATCCGAATGGCCCTGGTCAGGGATTTGTTTGAGCAAGCACATATATGATATTCCTCTCGTGATACCAAAAGTGGATGATCCTCTATTGACACTCAATTGCCTTCATAAGGTTGGCTACTAATCCCAATAACCAATTGTACCAGACCTGAAACTTTCCAAACCTATAAGTCTAGCATCAAAGAAAGGAGTACTCATATAAGACATCATTGGTGTCTTAAGTCTAAGGACCAGATACACAATTGAGACTATGAAATTGTTGTCTGACATTAGATATCATTAGCCATACATCATTTCAAAAGCGGATCAATCAGTGAACTCATTCTCCAGTGAGCACCTGTACTATATCCTTAGTGTTTCCACACAAGTGGCTATGAGACCAGCCACCTCCATCAGATGGATGGGTATATAGTACATCGGTTTATCCAGTTATCTCGATGTCCCTCTCGAGTAACCTATGACTGGGATTATTTAGGATTTATGTTTAAAGGTGAATCGATCTCATTATCATGATCTCATCACGATCTGATTCCTATTGCACAGTACCAAGGACATCATAATGTATATGCTATATATACTGTAATGTGAGAATATGTCAATATTAATCGTAAGCAAAAAGATTATGTAGTGTGCCACACGTGTCATCACTCACGTGATTGGCTTGCAGAGCACCTGTAACTAGCAATCTCCCACTTGACCTAAAGTCAATCACCTATATGTCTGATCCCCATCAGACCCCTGTGATGCTCAAATATAATCTGAGCCAGCGACTTCGTCAGTGGATCTGTAATATTATCTTCGGATGAAACACTTTCCAATGCTATATCTTTATGGGTTATGATCTCTCTAATCAGATGAAACCTCATCAGAACATGCTTAGACTTCTAATGAGAGCTGGGTTCCTTCGCTTGAGCGATCGCCCCATTGTTGTCGCAGTATATGGAAATTGGTTCCACGTTGCTTGGTACGACTCTCAAATATTTAATGAACTTTTTCATCCACACCCCTTCCTTTGCTGCTTCTGCTGTAATAATGTATTCTGCCTCTGTGGTCGAGTCAGTAATAGTATCTTGCTTGGAACTCTTCCAGCTTATTGCTCCTCCATTTATGGTGAAAACATACCTTGAATTTGACTTGCTATCATCAATGTTGGATTGAAAACTCGAGTTCGTGTAGCTCTCAACCTGGAGGCTATCTCCTCCATATACCAGTAAAAGATCATTAGTCCTTCTCAAGTACTTAAGGATACACTTTACTGCCTTTCAGTGTTTTAAACCTGGATCTGCTTGATACCTGCTTATGACACTCAGAGAATGTGCTATATCAGGTCTGGTACATAGCATCACATACATGATAGACCATATCGCTGAGGCATAAGGTATATTATCTATGTCTGTCCTTTCTTCAGGAGTCTTTGGGGACATACTCCTAGAAAGTGATATTCCATGTCTTATCAGTATGAGACTTCTCTTAAAATTCTCCATGCCAAACCTTTTGACAATGGAGTATATGTACCTGGACTGAGACAAGCCAAGAATCCTCTTGGATCTATCTCTATAGATCCGGATCCCCATAATATAGGATGCTTCCCCTAAGTCTTTCATGGAAGTTTCTAGATAGCTAAGCCTTTACTACGGAGAGCATTCTTACATTATTCCCAATGATTAGGATGTCATCCACATATAGCACCAAGAAGGTGATAGCGCTCTCACTTACCTTTCTATACACACAAGGCTCATCTTCGTTCATAACGAAGTCATATGATCTGATCACCTCATCAAATCTTATGTTCCAACTTTGGAAAGCTTGCTTTAATCCATAAATGAATCTAAGCAACCTGCACACTTTATCTGGACTCTATTTGGATACGAATCTCTCTAGCTGTATCATATACACCTCCTCCTCGATGTTGTCATTGAGGAATGTCGTTTTGACATTCATCTACCAAATCTCATAATCATATTGTGCTGCAATGGCCAAAATAATTCTAATGGACTTAAGCATGACTACAGGTAAAAAGGTTTCGTTATAGTCAACTCCTTGTAGGTCTGAGGATCAACATCCTGAGAGTCATCTCCACTGATATGTCTCACATATCTTTCAGGAGGGTGAGAAACTCTACTAGACTTATGCAAAGTTGGAACTTATGTGCTAGGTACCTGAACAGACTCAGGCTATGGAATGGTGCTTGGGCTAGGTTCTCCAACCTCGCTCAATTCTATCTTGCTCCCACTATTTCCACCAAGAATGTGTTCCTTCTCAAGGAACACGACTCTCTTGACAACAAAAAATCTTTCGGTCCTCGGGGTGATAAAAATAATACCCACAAGTTTCCTTTGGGTATTCCACGAATATGCACCATTTTGTCCTTACTTCCAACTTGTCGGGGTTGTATCTTCTAACGTGGGTAGGACAGTCCCAAATCTTAACAATCTTAAGATCAGACTTCTTTCCTTTTCATATCTCATATGGCATAGACACTACCAACTTTCATGGAACGCTGTTCAGAAGGTAAGCTGCGGTCTCTAGGGCGTACCCCTAGAATGAGACGGGTAGGTCAGTGAAACTCATCATGGACCACACCATATCTAACAGCGTGCGATTCCTCCTTTCTGATACACCATTAAGCTGAGGTGTATAAGGAAGTATCCACTGGGATAAAATCTCATTGTCCCTGAGGAAATGGGTGAACTCCGTACTCAAGTACTCTCCTCCTCGATCTGATCGAAGAGTCTTAATACTATTTCCAATTTAGTTTTCTACCTCATTTTTATATTCTCTAAATTTCTCAAAGGCCTCAGATTTGTACTTCATTAAGTACACGTGTCCATATCTAGAGAAATCATCAGTGAATGTAATGAAGTATGAGTAATCACCTATAGCCTGAGTCGACATGGGACCACATACATCACTATGTATGAGTTCCAATAACTCGATGGCTCTCTCTCCAGTGCCACTAAAAGGAGAGTTAGTCATCTTCCAACGAAGGCAAGGTTCGTAAGTTGCATATGACTCATAGTCAAATAGATCTAAGTATCCATCTTTCAACAACTTTTGAATCATTCCCTCATGTATATGACCTAGCCTATAATGTCATAGGTATGCATTATTCACCTCATCTCTTTTCCTCTTAGATATATTTATATTCATGATATGTGAAGAAGTGTCTAACACATATAAGTCATTTATAAGGGTCCCTCTAGTGATGATCTCATCATCCATAATTATTGAATAACTATTATTCTCAAAACTAATTTATATCCACTAATTGTCAAACAAGAGATAGAAATAATATTTTTTATAATAGAGGGAACAAAATAGCATGTATCTAATGCAATAATAGCTCCACCAAGCAGATGTAGAGTGACCTCTCCAACAGCAACTGCAATAACTCTTGCTCCATTGCCCATCTTAAGGTCCATCTCACTTCTAGTCAATCTCCTAGGTCTTGCCAGAACTTGTAATGAATTACAGATATGATAAACATTCCCGGTATCCAATACCCATGTGTTATCATGAAAATCTGACAAGTGGAGACTGATCATGAATATACTTGAAGCTTCTCCAAGCTTTTATCTCGCCTTCTCTACACGGTAGTCCTTACAGTTCCTCTTCCAATGCCCGTCTTGGCCGTAGTGGAAGCATTGTCCTTTATCCTTTGCTGGGTCTCTCTTGGCAATCTTTGTATTACCTGGTCTTTCTTTGCCCTTGCCCTTCTTAAGGGTCTTGTTGCCCTTCCTTTTCTTTTTGGTCTCACCAATATAGAGAACTAACTTCTCCTTCTTGATGGCACTCTCAGCTTCCCTCAACATATTGAGGAGCTCAAGGAGAGTCACCTCAAACTTGTTCATGTTAAAATTTATGATGAAGTAAGAAAAGGAATATGGTAGGGACTGAAGTATAAGATCAACACACATGTTATCCTCTAGGACTATTCCTAGACCTATGAGTTTCTCGATCCACTCTATCATCTTTAGGACATGGTTCTCAACCGATGTCCCTTCGGTCATCCTGGCTTGGAAGAGTCTCTTAAATATCTCATATCTTTGAGTTCTTCCATATTCCTCAAATAGCTGGCGGAGCTGAAGAATGATAGAATCTGCATCTATGCTCTCATGTTGCCTTTGTAACTCAGGAGTCATAGAGGCCAACATGTAACATTTTGCCAACTGGGAATCATCTATGTACTTTACACAGCGAGTGATCTCATCCTCGCTTACCCCTTCTTCTAGCGTGGACATAATTCTCAAATTACGGAGCCAATCTGTATAATTTGGACCAGTGAGGCAGTTGGCATCAAGTATGCCACGTAGGGGGTTTGTGAGCGACATGTTTCTGACAAAATAAGATATAGCAAAAATAAATAACATGTAAATTTTACAGAAAATACTAATTAAGATATGAACTTCTATCTTAATATACTCCCACTATTTTCCTAGCTAATCACGTGACACCCTCAACACATGAGATAAAAGTCTCCTGCAGACTCATAGTGAGGATCGGGATCCAATTGGCGTCTTAGTGCAACCTCGAGGGACTCGACCAATTACACTAAGCCCAAAGGGTAGGCAACTCTTGCCAATCACAACTCCTTGTGATTTTCGTCACGTTCGGCCTCCGAATCATCATGGTCTCGAGGGACTCGATCATCTATGATATTTAGTTAAGTCATCACCATCGTTACAAGATGAGTCTGATTTGATGATATGCCCTCGAGGGACTCAACCAAGCATACCATATCCTCAGGTCACCGGTGACATCTCTATGTCGTAGGCAAGAACTTGATCACGTAGATAGGTGAGCCTCGAGGGACTTAACCAACTCAACCTATGTCATGATTCAATTTTTTTCTTATAACGATGGAATGCCATGTGGGTCAATCTTATTGCCTCACGCTTACCAACTTAATATTATCGTAGGAGAGGTTTTTATTTCGTATTGGTCTCCTAATATGTCATGTCATATATATATATATATATATATATATATATATATATATTTAATATATATCTACATTGCATGCAAATATATATATACATATATCTAGTAGGTGTATAACATATCATATATGCAAGCCACATTGGATGATCATGAGCCATCACCTAATATGATTAAGCCCGAGCCAATGAGCCTAATCACTCACATTGGGATCTATGTGTGCATCGGCGCATCTCCATACCCTGTGATTATTGATCTCATCATCATCGATTCCGTCGGATTGTCGCATCATCATGCGGTGTGATCTCCCGCCACGGTATCTTGGGTCCCGCTGTCACCTCCACGCTCTCGTCATGCCTCTCCATGTAATTACAAATAATCACAAGCACGCAGGCCCGACAATAAACAAGAAAAACAAAGGCTCGCAGGCCCCAATAATAATAATAATCATAATTATACACATCATAACACATGGCTCATGATTATCCATCCACATCATACATCACATGTACTTCATATATAGGATTGCTTGATATATAATAATTAATTAAATTATTTAATTAATTATTTTTAGAAATCAAGATATGCTCAAAATTTTTAGAATTATTAAGGGTATTTTTGTAATTTTGGATGAGAGGACAGTCCTCAAAATTTTCTAAATTTAAAGGGGTAAAATAGTCCTTTTCTCAAAAGAAATGCCCTAGGTCCTCCTCTTCCCTCTCTGCACCGTCATTGCTGCCCCTGTTTAGGCGGTGGGTGTTGCCCCTGTGGCCTCGCCATGAGCAGCCGACCATTGCAGCCTGGCAGTGGGCGGGCATTGCCCGTACGACCTCGTCGCGGGCTAGCAGCCCCTTGTGGGCTGGCCCCCGTAGGCGCCTACCGCCCCTGTGGGCTGGCCACAGCCGGCCGCCCCCTGTGTAGGGGGCCTTGACCGCAGCCAGTCGCCCCTTTGCATGGGGCCTTAGCCACAGCTGGCCGCCCCCTTGCAGGTGGACAGGCCGTGGCTGGCCACCCATCCTCCTCCTCCCTGCGTTTGCTGTGAAAATGCAGCAAGAATGCGTAGAACGATTCTACGCGATTCAATCTCATCACATGCAGTTTAAAACCAATCTTTCGCATAAAAACTGGCTCTGATACCACTGTTGGGAAACCTTAGTAGGTGCATCACGTGCGCAACGAAAATCAAAAGAAAAATTGGTTTCCCACGCAGATCAAATTATCATGCAAAAGATTAGGATCGTGAGAAAAATCACAAAAATCAGAAAAACTATGATGTGTGAGAGATTGATTTTACCTAGGGAGATCATATATCCTTGTATTCTAGATCCAGATGGAGAAGATGAAGGAGGTCAAGCGTCCTCCTCTCTAGCGATATCCACATGATGGATCTCTACAGCGAAACTCCTCCAATCTGATTTAGCAACTCTTGCGTAGAGGGAGGGAGGAGAATAGGACGTGGTGGCTAAAGCTGCAGCCAATCAACCATGAGTCTCCCCTCCTATTTATAGAGAGCCACCAAAAAATCCTAGGGCTCCTTCCTTAGTGGATATTGGATCTCCATCCAATTTCCCACTAACCTTGCATTATTGGATCTCTATCTAATAATATCCTTAGACCTCTAATTAGGCCTTAATCAAGGAACTCATTAGCATAGGGTCTCATCTAATGAGAATATGGGCTAATTAGATCTCCATCCAATCATCTATTCGCTGAAGCATCCATCATATATGTGTGACCCTTTAGGCCCGATACCGAACTCCTATCAGAACTCCTACTGATATAGTTTTGATTTAGGTACACATTTGACTTTGGGTACCTCATTAAAAGCTTTGCCTAATTTAACTATTCGCTGAAGCATCCACCATGAGTCACTCCCATCAGAACTCCTACTGATATAGTTTTGATTTAGGTACACATTTGACTTTGGGTACCTCATTAAAAGCTTTGCCTAATTTAACTAAGGGCATTATGTTATTTATGGTTCCTTTAGGAATCCAAATCAATTTAAGTAGACTATACTTTCTAAATGAACACTTAGATGCAAAATATCCCAATCTACCAATTATATTTGAATTTGGGTGAAGAGTGTCATATAGGTTCTCTAATAAAGATAGTTGACTTTTGTTGATGTGTTATTCACAAAGCCAATACCTTCTTTCTTATGGACATGACCCTTATTAGCAAGGGTCATGTTTTGAGATTTATTCCCTATTTTAAATTTTTTTATAGGGTTGAAGTATGTTATTTTCCTTTAGTGTTTCACATTTAGTGTAAGAATTATATGATGTTGATGCTTCATGCATGTTTTCAAATTTACTAGCAAATAATATATGTTCCTTTTTAAGTAATTTATAAGTTTTGCTAAGCTTCTTAAATTCATCAAGTAGCTCATGAAATACATTTAACAATTTATCAAAAGTAAAGGAGTCTTCAAAATATTTATTTGCCTCATCATAGATGGCTATGGGGGCTTAGTTAGATACTTCTCCATTGTTGTTGTCTTCTTCATCCGACGAGCTTAAATCATCCCATATTGTTGAGAAGGTCTTCTTCTTGTTTGGCACTTGTTTCTTCAACTGTGGGCATTCACTTTTAAAATGTCCTGGCTTTTTGCATTCAAAATATATTATATTATCCTTTTTTTATTCATTTTTATTTTTATAATTTTTATTCTTTTACATGAATTTTTGACTTTTCTTGTTAGTAGTGCAAGATCATTGTCCTCATCACACGAGGAGTCATCTGCTATTCTCAGTGCCAAGTCCTTCATATTTTTTGGAAGGTGTTCATCTTTGGTTCTCAAGGTAATGTCCTTCCTGTTCTTTAGAATGTATTCTTCAAGTTCATCATGAACTTTGCAGCTCATTTCATAAGTCATCAGAGATCCAATTAGTTCTTCAAGAGATAAGTTATTCAAATCTTTGGCCTCTTGTATATCAATTATTTTTTAGTCTCAACTTTTAGGTAAAGATCTCAAAATTTTGTTAACAAGTTCAAGATTAGAATAAACTTTACCAAGAGATTTTAAACTATTGATAACATCCGTAAAGCAGGTATACATATCACCAATAGTCTCACTTGGTCTCATCTTAAATAATTCATAGTTATGTACAAGAATATTTATTTTCGAATCATTTATCCTACTTGTGCCTTAGTATGTAACTTTTAAAGTGTGCCAAATATCATAAGTCGAATCATAAGTATAAATTGGATTAATCTCGTTTTTATCTAAAGTGTAAAATAAAGCATTCATAGCTTTGGCATTTAATTAAAACATCTTTTTTTCATGATAACTCTAATCATTTATAAGATTGGATGACTTCTAATCATTTTTTATAATATTTTATATTTTAAAATCCATCGAAATCAAAGTCCATCGAAATATGTATTCTAATTTTTCAACATGTGTAATTTGTCCTATTGAATATGAGAGGATGTGTGATAGAGTGCCCATCGTTAATGCTAAATGAAGTCATTTACTCGCTTGGGTGTTAATCGAATTAAGTATTACCTACTCTGATACTAACTGTTAGGATCAAGTTAGCACTAAGAAATGAGGGGCAGAATTAATGCAAGTGCAAAAAGGACTCATTTCAAAAAATTTACTTGAAGTAAAGAAGAAATTGGAAGCATTTCTTGGAGTTCGTTGAAAGCAAGTAAGTGAGCGATTAAACTTAAGACTGAATGAAGAATCTCAATTTAGCTATGGAATACTAAAATAAAAAGCAAGTAAAAGAGAGCTCACAAATTTATAGTGGTTCGACCAAATCATCCACTTTCTAAGTCCTCCTTTGTCGAGGTCCGTCGGTGTCTACTAATGATCTTCTTCCACGGGTGAAGACCAAAGCCCCTTACACTTTTCTCCTTTTCACAACTTCAGGAGATTAAACCTTTACAATTTTTTTCTCTCTTTCCTTAGAGTCACTTTATACTTTGAAGCACTCAAGGGAAGCTCTCAAATTTTATAGAATTTTAACCAAAATTATGACCATTTTTATAATACTTTCTTATCACTTTCTTGCTCTACAATGCAAGAATACTTAAGGTATTTATAGACCTCAATTGACTTCAAAAAATAGAGCTAAAATTTAACTTTTTTTAAAAAAATTGAGTATAAGCAGTACTACCGCCAGCACCGATGGTACCACCGTCGACAACTGCCCGAAAACCTGGGCGACGATGGTACTATAGCCACCTGGGGTGGTACCACTACCGACGGTACCACCAATGCCTGGGTGGTACTATCGTCGCTCACCGACGGTACTACCGTCTGAAATCCTAAAAAATAAGCTCAACCTGAGGTATACCTCTTGTTGACCCCCTTTCCAGGTCAATGAAATGAGCTCAACCTGAGCTCAAATCTAACCCAAAGTGGATGTGGTTACCTCACATTGAGTTAATTTAGAATTTTCCAAATCTAACTCAATTAGGACATAATGACGATGCTAACTTTGACACAATACACAATTACAATCATTTTTTCTGGCATGTCAATTAATCTTCCGAACTCCCGGCATCCTCCGGTGAACTCCTGGCGAGTCTCACGATCATCTTCTGGTGAACTCCCCGTAAGCTCCCACTCCATCGTCCAAACCCCGGCCTGATGCCTGAACTTGATTCTGGCCCAACATCAAATTGTATTACCTTTTTACATCATAGTTAATCCTGCATCACTTTCTCTAACACATAAGTTAGATCATAAAAGCCGTCAATTGATTTCATCATTAAAATCTGAGATTTAACAAGTGAAATATTTTTAAGTTTATAATATGTCATGTTCTCGATAACATCATACCTTTTGTTGTCCCAAGGTGGTACGTTTCATCTCAAACGACCTCGATGATATGGCTCTTCCAAGTTTGGTGCTAGCTTTTCTCAAGACTTGCTCAAGTTGCTGACTTTAGCTTTATGGAGCATAATAATCCAACTCCTTGGGGGCAAACATTTCAGTTATATAATGTGGCTACTATCTTTTTATATCTTAATTGTATATTTACATGCTTGTAAATGTACTTTTACTCTAACTTTATTGACTAGGTCAAATCTAACTTAAAGTCCATCTTCAAAGGTTTTTTTATAAAAGCTCTCAGGTCAAGTCTAACTTAAAGTCAATCTTCAAAGGTTTTTTTATAAAAGCTCTCAACTCGAGATGTCAGAAAGACTATCTCAAATAGTAGGAAAGCCTCGGTGCCAAAGGCTAAACTGAATGATGATTCTCTCGATCCGATCTTAGGTGTCATCCGACATCCCACAGGATGCTCGACAGTTTGTCCACCTAGGTACCCTTAGCATCGTCAACTTACTTCTTTTAATCCCTCAAGAATGGCTTGGTTGATAACCTCAGCAAGACTGTTGCTTTGAGGATGAGTCGTCGAGCTAAACCTTAGTTTAATCCCATATAATTGACAAAATTCCTTAAACTTTGCATTGTTGAATTATATGTCATTGTCAGTAATGAGGGCCCTTGGGATTTTGAAGCATGTGATGATATTTCTCTATATGATCCCTTGACCTACTTTTCGGTGATCAATGCAAGTGACTTAGCTTCTATCCACCTTATGAAATAGTCCACTCTCATTATAAGAAATCTTCGTTGGCCTGAGGCTAATGACAAGAGTCCAAAGAGGTGCATTTCTCACTAGGTGAAGGGTCAATCATAGTTGATCGGGCTTAAAGGGGCCACCAGTTGATGTTGTATCCAAGCAAACTTTTGGCATCAAAGATTTTTTTGGGCATAAGTTATTGTATCCTTGTGTAACATTGGCCAATAGCATCTCTGTCGAAGTACTTTGAAGGCAAGGTCCATCAACTAATATCCTATTTATATATACCTTCATGAACCTTAACGAGTGTTGGTTACATGTGTTTTGCAAGCCAATCACGTGAGTGATAACATGTGTGGCACGCTGTACAATCTTTTTGCTTATTATTGTTGATATCTTCTCATATTATATATTATCTGTTGTATATATATTGTGATATCCTTGGATCTGTGTAATGAGAATCGGATCATGATGAGATCACGATAATGAGATTGATTCACCTTTAAACATAAACCATAAATAATCCTGGTCATAGGTTACTTGAGAGGAATATCGAGATAACTAGACTGATCGATGTGTTGTATACTTATCCATATGATGGAGGTGATTTATCTCATAGTCGCTTGTGTGGGGACACTAAGGATAAGTGCAGGTGCTCAGTAGAGAATTAGTGTTGGGAAACCTCGGCGGGAGCATCACATGCACAACAAAAATCAAAATAAAACTGATTTTTCACATAGATTAAATCATCGTGCAAAAGATTATATCATAAGAAAGCCACAAAAACTGAAAAATCCGTATTATGTGAGAGTTTATTTTACCTAGGGAGATTGTATATCCCAGTATTCCAGATCCAGAAGGAGAGGATGAAGGAAGTCAAACGTCTTCCTCTCTAACGGTATCCACATGATAGATCTCTACAGCGAATCTCCTCCAATATGATCTTGTAACTCTTGCGCAGAGGGAGGGAGGAGAATAGGAGAGGGAGGTCAAGGTTGTAGCCTATCAACAATGAGTCTCCCATCCTATTTTTAAAGAACCACCAAAACCCTATGGGTCTTGCCTTAGTGGGTATTGGATCTCCATCCAATAACCCACCAACCTTGTATTATTGGATCTCTATCCAATAATATCCTTAGACCTCTAATTGGGCCTTAAATAAGGAGTCCATCAGCATAGGGTTTCATATAATGAGAATGAGGGCTAATTGGATATTCATTCAATCCTCTATTTGCTGAAGCATCCACTATATGTGTGTGAGTCTCTAGGCCCGATACCGAGCTGGCCGTGAGTCACTCCCATCAGAACTCCTTCTGATGTAGTGAATTATTATCTCCATAATAATTCACTCGACTCATCGACTACGGATGTACTATGCCACTAAGCCATGTCCTCAAATGGTACAGGGGGGATCGAATTGATCAGACTTGTCTATTAACAGTTACCGTGTATCTATAATCTCTCATCTAACTAATATCTCAGAGATCATATATTGGACATGGTACTATCATGTCACATACTGATAGGACTCTAGCAAGGTTGAGTCCTAATCATCTTAGTACTAGTCAATAAAAAATTCTACTAGATTGTAATAAAGTTACTTCTATCTTATAAAGGAGTATAGCTAGAGTTTAGATTAGTCATTAGGGCTTAGTGGTCGTCGCCCCCCTTACTAGGCTAGTCGGCCAGGGTTTTCCCTGTCGGCTATAGAGCCAACCTAGCGGCCCCCTATTTCTATTAAGGTAGGTCGGCTATAGGAGGGGCAAAAGGATAATTTTACTTAGGTAAGTACCCCCTTAGGCTAGGGTTTTGATCCCTATTTAAAGATATAGATGCCCCCCTCTTGAATCAAGCAACGATCAATTTTATTTCAGCCTTGTGCTGAGTCTAGGAGGGAGGAACCCCTACAGCATTCCAAGGGTTGATCCATCTCAAGGGTCAAAATCTATAGAGCTCCTTCTGGGGTTCTATCATCTGGTATCGGAGTTGTGTTCCTACTGCCCTATAGCCATCATCCACGCCTCCATCTTCCAAGCAATTCCCATAATTACTTTTGACATCGCCTCCATCTTCCAAGCAATTCCTACAATTGCTTTTGACATCGCCTCCATCCACTGTCGCCCACCAAGCTACAGATCCATCTATCTGCTGTCGCCCCCTGTGTGATCTGAAAATCTGGTATATTTTTATCATCCATGTCTCTTCAATACTGAAAGATTTCTTACTTTACACGTTGAAGATTTTTCCCAAATTTTATCCACTGCAAATTTTGTTTGTCATAAACGTTATCGTTGTTACGAAGGTGAAACGCTGTAGAAATTTTTAGTCGCATATTTGCTTCTTGAAACTGGTTTATTTCTTCTCCTTTCTAGACAAAATTTTTACACAATTCTAAAGATTAACTTGTCTTTCATCTGGGATTGATTTCTGGAAAAAAACTCTTTCTGAAATCGATTTTCTTGTGCAATCTTTCACCATCATGCAGTACTAGAATTTTATGATGAAGGATCAAACTTTTTAATGGTATTAACAACATCTGAACCAAGGGTTTCTATATAATTTCTTTGAACTTTCCTCTGGAATTTATGTCAAGAAGTCATTGTTTCTCTGACGTAAAATCTGTTTGGCAGGACAACACATTACAACACCTTTTTTTACCGAATTCTGTCATATTTGAGTGCTATTTTTTGTGAGATTTTGGACTCTCTTTTCCTCATCCCCAAACCCTACCATCCTTACCAAAAACTCTTTCAAATCTTACCCTAAACCAAACCCAAATAGCTACCCAAAATAACCCTAAATTGTAACCTACTCCCATCCAAACTGACTCACCTTCTAACCGGCCACCCTCTTCTCTAAAATTCTCATGCTACTAACCCGACAACATAAAAAAGACCTCAATATTACAGATCTAGAGGTGTATATTATGGCATCAGAGGAGGCTATCAATTGAAAGTTTGAAGCCTTTGAAAGCCGTATAGAAGAGATGATACGATCATTTTTCACTGAATTCAGCATTGGCCGACCATCGAGCCTGAGGAAATCACAGCAAGGAGAAACTTCATATCAGCGAGATGATCCTCAAGAATGTGGCTACATCATCTCTGATCCTAACAATCCACACATGAAGGTTGATTTCCCTAGATGGGAAGAAGGAGACCGATCAGATGGATCTTGCGTGTGGAGCGCTATTTTTGGTTCTACCGAACCATCGACGCCACACGGGTGGAGATTGCCGCCATCCACCTCGAGAGAGATGTTATTCAGTGGTTTAATTGATTTGAGCATACCCATGGAGGACTCTCTTGGTAGCGATTCAAGGAATGACTATTGAATTGCTTCGGACTAACCGATTTTGACAACATCGACGAACAATTGGCAAAAATTCGTCAAACCTCCACAATACAAGAATACCAAACAAGATTTGAACGTTTATCTAATCAAACTATGGATTGGTCTGAAAAATAACTTTTAGGGACTTTCATCGAGGGCCTAAAGCCAGAGATTTGGGGAGAAGTAAAGGTGCGGCAACCGTACACTCTTATGGCGGTGATTTCCTTTGCGCATATTCAAGAAGAATAATTGAACCAAGATGTATGAAGGACAAGGGTTGCTCCCCGACCAGCCATGCTAAGGCCTATAGCTCCTCTACTGCCATCTGAGCCCTCACACCAAAAAAATTGACGAGGGATGAGCTTTGTGAACGATCGACCAAAGGATTACGTTGGCACTATGATGAACCGTGGAGCCGAGAACATCGCTATAAAAAGGGCCAGCTCCTTGTGATTGAACCAGTGGAGGGTGAAGACAATGAACCATCTAAAGGAGCCCTTGGACCTGAAGAAGAAGCCATAGAGGAAGAGTCTCAACTGGCCGACTACGTAGTGCACGCATTGGTCAGCTACTCCGACCCGTAGACGATGAAAGTTGGAGGACTTCTAAAATAGCAACCTATCACCGTTATCATAGACACGGGCATCACAAATAACTTTCTCAACAATAAGGTTGTTGCATGTTTAGCGCTTCAAATCAAAGGTTGCAACAAGTTCAATGTAAAGGCCGCCATGATGACGACGTTGATCCTAGCGCTACCCGATTTCAACCAAACTTTCGTGATTGAGGTCAACGCATCCGGAGTTAGAATTGGGGTTGTTCTAATGCAAGATGGCCAACCCCTTGCCAACACTAGCAAAGCTTTATCTCCTTCACATCTTAAAATGTCCGTGTATGACAAAGAAATGCTTGCCATCATACACGCAGTCACAAAGTAGAGACCTTACCTGATTGATCAACACTTCTAGATTAAGACCAACCACCGAAGCCTTAAAAATTTTTTGGAGCAGAAAATATCCTCCCCTGAGTAGCAACAATGGGTAACTAAACTCCTTGGCTTTTATTATGAAATTATTTATCGAAAAGGAAAAGAGAATGTTGTTGTAGATGCCCTATCTCGGCTACCGGGAAAAGTTAAAATTTCAGCCATCTCCCTTCTCTCCACCGACTTCCTCGACAACATTAGGGAGAAATGAAAGAATGATCCAGAAGCCTGGGCCATTATAGAAAAGTTGGAGAAGGACCCGGGGTCCATGGGTCACTACTCATGGGATTCGAAGGATTTGCGCTACAAAGATCGAATTGTTATTGTTTCTTCTTCCCCTTGCATTCAAATTATTTTGCACGAGATGCATTCTTCACCCTCAGCAGGGCACTCCGAATTTCTGAGGACTTACAAAAGGGTGAAGTAAAACTTCTTTTGGAAAGACATAAAAAGATCAATTTATGATTATGTATCTAAATGTGATGTATGTCAGCAGTAGAAAGGCGAAACAGTGGCAAACCCGGGGAAACTACAGTCACTACCCATACCAGACTCAACATGAACCGATATTTCTATGGATTTCATCGAGGGGCTGCCACTAACCCAAGGTAAAAGCACGATCTTTGTGGTGGTAGATCGTAACCAAGTATACTCACTTTTGCGCTGTGAAACATCCCTATACTATTGCTAGTATTGCTCAACTTTTTGTGGAACACATAGTAAAACTGCATAGGATGCCAAGGTCAATTATAAGCGACTGTGACAGGGTATTCATAAGTAAATTTTGGATAGAGCTCTTTCATCTACAGGGCATCCAGTTGAAGATGAACACAGCCTATCATCCCCAGTCAAACGGCCAAACAAAAGTGGTGAACAGATGCCTCGAGACATATCTACAATACTTCACCAGTGATTGGGCCAAAGAGTGGACAAGGTGGTACAACACTTCACCAGTGATTTCACCATCATTGGTGGTGCTCAGTAGCTGAGTCTGGTGGTACAACACGATATTTCATTCATTAACTAAATGTACACCTTATGCGGCATTGTATCGCCGATCGGCCCTTGTAATACCCAGATATGTGCTTGGTTCGGTCAAAGTAAATCAGGTCGACCAAAATTTGATTAACAGGGACAAACTACTGCAGCTGCTGAAAGACAACTTGAATGTCGCTCAAGCCCGTATGAAGCAACAAGTAGACAACCATCGGAGTGAGCGGGAACTCGTAGTGGGAGATTGGGTCTACCTTCGACTCCAGCCATACAAGCAGCTATCAATCAATGTAAGAGCATCAATGAAGCTGTCTCCACGATTTTATGGACCATACCAGATCTTAGAGTGCGTTGGGGCCGTGGCATAGAAATTAAAGCTTCCAGATTATACTAAGATACATCCCATTTTTCATGTATCCTTATTGAAACTAAAGTTGGGAGAACATGAGAAGACCCAGACTCAGTTGCTGAGCACCACCAATGATGATGAAATCAAAGCCCAACCTGAAGCTATACTTGATCGGAGGATTGTGATGCGCCGATGACACCCTTCAACCGAAGTACTTGTAAAGTGGACTAACTTACCATCCGAAGATACAACATGGGAGTCACATGAGGAGTTAAAGATCCAGTTTCTAGAGTTTATGGGCCCTCAGCCTTGAGGACAAGGCTGATTTGAAGAAGGCGAACTTGATAGGACTCCAGCAGGGTTGAGTCCTAATTATCTCAGTACCAATCAATAAAAAACTGTTATATTATAATAAAGTTACTCCTATCTTATAAAAGAGTATGGCTATGGTTTAGATTAGCCCTTAGGGCTTAGTGACCGTCGCCTCCCTTACTAGGCTAGTCGGCCAGGGTTTCCCCCTTCTTAGGTCGATTATAGAGCCAACCTAGCCGCCTCCTATTCCTATTAAGGCAGGTTGGCTATAGGAGGGACAAAGGGATAATTTTACTTAGGCAAGTATCCCCTTAGGCTAGGGTTTTGATCCCTATTTAAAGATGTAGTCGCCCCCCTCTTGAATCAAGCAATTATCAATTTTATTTCAGCTTTGTGATGAGTCTAGGAGGGAGGAACCCCTACAGGGTTCCAAGAGTTGATCCCCTTCAAGGGTCAAAATCTATAGAGCTTCTTCTGGAGTTCTATCACATATGGAATCAGTTTATCTTGCTCTAATCGGATTCTACCAGAGAACTCTTTCTTTCTCAATCCGAATAATCCTGACAAGGGATTTATCTGAGCAAGCATATATGAGATATTCCTCTCACGATACCAAGAGTGGACGATCCTTTATTGACACTCAATTGCCTTCGTAAGGTTGGCTACCAATCCCGATAACCAGTTATATCAAATCTGAAACTTTCTAAACCTGTAAGTCTGGAGTCAAAGAAAGGAGTACTCAAACAATGCATCCTTGGTGTCTCAAGTCTAAGGACTAGATACATAATTGGGACTATGGAATTACTATCTGACATTAGGTATCATTAACTATATAGCATTCCATAAGTGGATCAATTAATGAATTCATTCTCCAATGAGTACATGTACTATATCCTTAGTGTCTCCATACAAGTGGTTACGAGACCAGTCGCCTCCATCATATGGATGGGTATATAGTACATCAGTCTGTCCGGTCATCTCGATATCCCTCTCGAGTAACCTATGATCGGGATTATTTAGGATCTATGTTTAAAGGTGAATCGATCTCATTATCGTGATCACATCACGATCTGATTCCAATTACATAAAATCAAGGATATCATAATATATATATAATAGATAATATAATATAAAAATATATTAATATTAATCATAAGCAAAAAAGATCATACAGCGTGTCACACGTGCCATCACTCATGTGATTGGCTTGGAGGGCACTTGTAACTAGCAATTAGTTCACTGATTGATACGCTTATAGAATATTGGATGGTTAATGATACCTTATGTAGTCCCAGTTGTGTGTCTGGTCCTTAGACTTGAGACATCAAGAATGTCTTGTTTGAATACTTTATTCTTTGATGTCAGGCTTACGGGTTTGAAAGTTCCAGATCTGATATAGCTATTTATCAGGAATGATAGCTAAAAATAATTGAGTGTCAATATAGGATCGTCCACTCTCAGTATCATGAGAGGAATATCTCATGTATTCTTGCTTAAGCAAATCCTTGGCCATGGTCATTCGGATTGTGAGAGAATGAGTTCTTTGAGAGAATATGATTAGAGCAAAACTCAAATGGATTTCATATGATGCTTCACAATACCATGCCTGATATACATTCTCTGGAATATTAAATGGATGAGGGACTATAGATACATGATAATTAAGGGCAGACAAGTCTAATGGATTAGATCCCATTTATCATCTGGAGACTATAGCGTAGTGACCTAATATGAAAATAGTCGATGAGTTGAGTGAATTATTATGAGATAATAATTCACTGGGTTAGAAAGAGTTTTGAGTAAGGAGTTCTGACAGGTGCAACTCATAGCCAACTCGATATTGGGTCTAAGGGTTACATACATATGGTGCATATTGCGACGAGTAGAGAATTGAATATAAGATATTCAGTAAGCCCTTATTTCATTGGAGGAGACCCAATATTAATGGATTCCTTGGAAGATGCCTAATTAGAGGCAAATTAAGATTATTAGATAGAGATCCAATAATCCATCAGGTTAGGATAATTGGATAAAGATTCAATTTTCACTAAAATAAAATCTATTAGGGTTTAAGATGCTTTCTATAAATAAGTGAAAGGGACAGCCAAGAAAGGTCATAGACTAACTTTTGGCTACCCCCTCCTATTCTCCTTCCTTCCCTTCCTCTCAGCCAACCACCCCTCTCCTTAGTGCATGAGGACAGTGAAGAAAAAAAAGAGTTCTTCTTCCATGCTGTGAGGAGGTGTGCAAAAGCTGCAAAAAATGTGCACAAAAGCTATGAGTTCTTTATGTTGCGAGCGACGAGCATCGCAGCTTCTTCCACCATGTGGATACCGCTAGACATGTGCTCTCCTTTATCCTCTCCTTTGGATTTGATATTTTGCCAGGATATATAATTTTCCCAAGTAATACATCTAACATATGTTTCACATAATTTTTCGATTTTACGGTTTCTCATGCACCAACCCTTATACGACAACTTGATATTTTATTTAAAAAATTTAATTTCTAGTTTTTGTTTTCTACTATGCATATGATGCCCAATCTGAGCTTTTCCAGCAATGGTATCAGAGTCAGGTCGATGTGCGACAATTAGTTTTAAACTACATATGTTGATGTGTCACGTAGAATAGTTTTATGCTTTTGTTACTGTGATCATAGTTCTCAGATCTGGACAACACCCTTTCTCACTGTTGAGAGGTGTTGTATAGAGGCCTTTTAACATCAAAATTATTGACACAAAAGGGGAGAAAAAGGGTAGCAACTATTGTTGCCCTAAGGTTTGGTCAAAGGCTGCTTGTAGCCTTGGCCAAGAGCCCTAGAAGAGGCTCTCAGCCATGGACACTTGCTGCAAACCAAGAGCAACCATGCTGCTCTCGGCCAAACAATAGCCCCCGATGTAGCCAAAGAGTCCTTGCCACATAGGGAACCCCTAGTGGCTAAGGTTTTGTAGTCGCAGGTGGTATTCATACGGTCGAGGACTCCTAGCCGCAAGGGGAAGCTTGGCGACCAGGACTTTGATGGCCACCCATGGCAAGTTGTAGCCATAGTTCACGACTATAAGGAGCATCTTGGGGGCTAAGATTTCTTAGTCTCCCAAGGTTGCCCTATGGCCATGGACTCCTGGTCGCAGGGGTGTCCCTAGCGGCTAGAGTTTTAAAGGGGTTTTTCTTGCCATGTTAGGCACCATATAGTAGGGTACCCAAAATTTAATAAAATAACTAATTAAATAATTTAATTAATTATTATTTATCTAGTAGTCCTACATGATGATATGTATATGTGATGTATGATATGGATGAATGATCATGAACCATGTGATGTGATGTGTGTACATGTGATTATTATTATTAAGGCCTACAAACCTTCATTTTTCTCGTTTATTATTAGGTCTACGTGTTTGTGATTATATTATAATTACATGAGGAGGCGTGACGAAAGCGTGGAGGTGGCAGCGGACCCACGAGGCCATTCAGATGATTGCGATGCATGGAGATACACCGAGATACCGGGGGAATCAATGATAATAAATGGAATATTACATGGAATAAAGATACGTCGATACACATATGGATCATGATATGAGTGATTGGGCCCATTAGCTCAGCCTGATCACATTAGGTTACGTTTCATGATTATTTGATGTGATTGTGCACACACACCTACTAAATATGTATATATATTTGTATGCAATATATATATATATATATTAAATATTAATATATCTGACTCATCATATTAGGAGACCAAATCAAAACCCTCTTACAATAATATTAAGTAAATAAATGTGAGATAATTAGATTGACCAACATAGCCTTCTATTATTATATGAATAAGTTGAATCTCAACGTAGGTTGAGTTGGTTGAGTCTTTCGAGACTCACCTATATTGTGATTCAAGATCTTGCCTATGATATAGAGATGTCACCAATGACCTGAGGACATTATACACTTGGTCGAGTTCTTCGAGGGTATATCATCGAATCAAACTCATCTTGTAATGATAGTGATGACTTAACCGAACATTATGGTTAGCTGAGTCCCTTGAGGTTGCATTAAGACGCTGATTAGATCCCGATCCCCACTAGGAATCTACTAGAGATTTTCGTTTCATGCACCGGAGGGTGTCTCGTGATTCACTGATAAAATAGTGGGAGGAGATTAAGATAAAAGTTTATATCTTGATTGTTTACTTTTCTATAAAATCTGTATATTATTTATTTGTGCTACATATTTGTTTGTCAGAAACATGTCGCTAGCAAATCCCTTATATGACAAACTTGATATCAACCACCTCACTGGTCTACACTATACGAATTTGACTCAATAACCTGAGAATTGTTCTCAGGGTGGAGAAAAATGTATGTCTTTGACACGATTTTGTCCACTCCAAAGGAAGGAGCAAGCAAGGATGAGATCGCTCGCTACATAAAGTACATAGACGATTTCACTCTTATTAAGTGCTATATGTTGGTATCGGTAACTCGCAGCACGAAAGCATGAATGCCAATTTGATCCTCTTTCATCTTCACTAGCTATTTGAGGAATATGGAAAAACTCAAGAGATTTAAGATATCTAAGTGTCTCTTCTACGCCAGGATGATAAAAGGGACATCGGTTCAGAACCATGTCTTAAGGATGATTGAGTGGATTAAGAAACTCACACATCTAGCAATGGTCCTAGAGGATAACATGTGTATAGATCTCGTACTCCAAGCCCTCCCAAACTCCTTTTCATAATTTATCATTAATTTGAACATAAACATAGTTGAAGTGACTCACTGAGCTCCATAATATGTTGAGGGAGGCATAGAGCACCACCAAGAAGGAGAAGCCAGTTCTCTACATTGGTGAGACCAAAAGGAAAAGAAAGGCTAATAAATCCCTTAAGAAGGGTAAGGGTAAGGGCAAACCAGGTAAGACAAAGATTGTCAAGGACAAAAGCCAATACTTCCACTTCGGCAAAGATGAGCATTATAAGAGGAACTGCCAAGAGTACCTTACAGAGAAGGCAAAACAAAAGCTTGGAAATGCTTTAAGTACATTTATAATAAGTCTTTATTTGTTAGATTCTTATGGTAACACATGAGTATTGGATACCAAGAGTGCTTATCACATATGTAATTCGTTGTAGGTTCTGGCAAGGCCTAGGAGATTGGTGAGAGGCGAGATGGACCTCACGATGCATAATAGAATAAGAGTTGCTACGGTGGCTGTTGGCAAGGTCATCTCACAACTGCCTAGTGGAGCTATTATTGTATTAGATACATTTTATTATGTTCCTTCTATTATGAAAAATATTATTTTTATTTCATGTTTGATAGTTAATGGATATAAATTAGTTTTTGAGAACAATAGTTGTTAATTAATTTTAGATGATTAGAGTATCACTAGAGGAAGATTGCATAATGATTTACTTGTACTAGACATTGCTTCACATATCATGAATGTAAATATGCCCAAGAGTAAATGAGATGAGGTGAACAATGCATATCTATGACATTGCAGGATATGTCACATCCATAAGGGAAGAGTTCAAAAGTTGTTGAATGATTGATACTTAGATCCATTCGACTATAAATCATATGCAACTTGTGAATCTTGCCTTTATAGAAAGATGACCAACTCTCCACTTACTGGAATTGGAGAGAGAACCATTGAGTTATTAGAACTCATACATAGTGATGTGTGTGGTCCCATGTTGACTCGGGCTATAGGTGGTTACTCCTACTTTATAACTTTCACTGATGATTTTTCTAAGTACGAACACATGTACTTGATGATATATAAGTCTGAAACCTTCGAGAAATTCAGAGAATACAAGAATAAAGTAGAGAACTAGAGTGGAAATAATATAAAGACACTTCGATCGGGTCAAGGAGGAGAGCACTTAAATATAAAGTTTACCCATTTCCTTAGAGACTATATGATTCTATCGTAATGTATACTTTCTTTTACACCTTAGCTCAATGGTGCATCAAAAAAGAGGAATCACATGCTGTTAGATATGGTACGGTCCATGATAAGTTTCGCCAACCTACCTGTCTCATTCCCTCTGGATCGATTCCCAATATTTCTTTTGGTGTCCATGCGAACAACTCAGCATTCTCCCTATGAAAATTAACAAATTACACTCGTTTCTCTTCGAAAAGTATCGTCCTGACCTTAACAACTTGACTGGGACAAGCTTTATCCATGAGTGCCTCGATCAATGATTATACTACCTCTAAGTGTGAGAGGGATCTGGCAAAACTTCAAGGATCCATAAGCGGTGCCTTAAATCTGCTAGTCATAAGTGCCCCACAAGACAATCACGTGAGTGATGACACATGTGATATACTATACACTATTTTTTGTCATTAATATCATGATATATTTTGACTTTATATTATTATTAGATTAATATATTGTGATGTCCTTGGATCTATGTAATAAGAATTGGATCATGATAAGATTATGATAATGAGACCAATTCACCTTTAAAGACAGATCCAAAATAATCCCGGTCATAGGTTACTCGAGAGGGACATCGAGATAACTGAACAAATCGATATGTTATACACCCGTCCATATGACGGAGGTAACTGATCTCACAGCTGCTTATGTGGGGACACTTAGGATATGGTGTAGGTGCTTATTGGAGAATTAGTTCATTAATTGATCTTCTTACGGAATGTTAAATTATTAATGATACATAATCGTCATACAATGATTCTATAGTCATAATTGTGTGTATGATACATAATCGTCATACACCAAGGATGTCTTGTTTGAGTACTACATTCTTTGATACTAGGCTTATAGTTATGAAAGTTCTAAATCTAGCACAGTCAGTTATTGAGAATGATAGCCAACCTTACGAAAGTAATTGTGTGTCAATAAAAGATCATTCAATTTTGATATCATGAGAGGAATATCTCATATATTCTCACTTAGGCAAATCCCTAACCAGGGTCATTCGAATTGAGACAGAAAGAGTTCTCTGGGAGAATTTGATTAGAGTGAGACGGATGAATTCTATATAAGGCCTGACAGTACCATGCTCGTTATACAATGTCTGAGGTATTAGATAGATGAGGGATTATAGGTACACGATAAATGAGAGCAGACATGTCTAATAGATTAAATTCCCCTACATTATCTAAGGACTATATGGCCTAGTAAATCCATAGTCGATGAGTTCAATGAATTACTATAAGGATAATAATTCACTGAGTTAGAAAGAATTATGAGTCAAAAAGAGTTCTGATAAGTGTAACTCACGGCTAGCTTGGTATCGGACCTAGAGGGTCGCACACATATGATAGATATTGCGATGAGTAGAGGTTTGGATATAAGATATCTGACGAGCCCCTATTTTATTGTATACTTTGGGTGAGACCCAAAAGGAGCAAATAGTGATTATTGGATAGAGATCCAATAATCCAAGGGGCTAGGGTAATTGAATAGAGATATAGTACCTAATAGGATATGATCCATTATGATTAAGTTGATAGAGACCTCTATAAATAGGAGACTAACTAATAAGATAGGATCCATAGGCTAGACTAACTTTGGATGCCACCTCCTATTCTCCTCACTCTCTCTCCTCCTCGATTGACATCTCTATTAGGGGTGTGTAGACTAAAAGAAGAGTCAGCCCCTTCTTGATCTTGGTGTAGCCTTGTGGTGCGCAAAGGAGAGAAAAGATCGTATTTTGAAAGGAGGAGTGTCACTGCGCCTTATGTGGTGTGGATCATAGCTAGACAGGAGGACATCTAACCTCCTTCATCTACGCCTATGGATCTAAGTTTTTGGGAAATATGATATCTTCTAGGTAAAAGATCTCACGTGTTACATAGTTTTTGGTTTTATGATTTTTTCGCATGACGACCAAATATTATTATTTGGGAAATCTAGATTTTGGTTTTGTTTTTCACTGTACATGTGATGCTCTACCAAGATTTCCCAACAATGGTATTAGAGCCAAGTTCATCTTGGGATGATTGATTTTTTAACTTTATGTATTTTGATGAATTACGTAAAATTAATTTATACATCGTTGTTGTAATTTTGTCATAGTTTTTATATATGGACACACCTTTTCTCAGCTTTGAAAGATGCTTTAGATTGATATTTTGATGTCAAAATTATTGACATAAAACGTAAGAGAAATGATAGCAATTGTCGCTGTCCTGCAAATTGATAGGACTCCAACAGGGTTGAGTCCTAATCAATAAAAATCCTGTTAAATTATAATAAAATTACTCCTATCTTATAAAGGAGTATGAGTATGGTCTAAATTAGCTCTTAGGGCTTAGTAGCCACCACACCCCTTACTGGGTTGGTCGGCTAGGGTTTCCCCCTGCTTAGGTTAGCTATAGAGCCACTTAGCTGCCTCATGTTCCTATTAAGGCAGGTTGGCTATAGGAGGGGCAAAGGGGTAATTCTACTTAGGCAAGCATCCCCTTAGGCTAAGGTTTTGATCCATGTTTAAAGATGTAGCCGCCTCCCCTCTTGAATCAAGTAATTTATAATTTTAATTCAGCCTTGTGCTGAGTCTAGGAGGGAGGAACCCCTACAGTGTTCCAAGGGTTGATCCCCCTCAAGGATCAAAAGTGCTCCTTCTGGGGTTCTATCATCTGGTATTAATGCAGTGATCTTGTTGCCCCTGTAGCCATCTCAACCACCTCCACCTTCTCAAGCAATTCCATTGTTGTGACATGCACCTCCACCTTCCCAAGCAATTCCCACAATTGTTATGACACGCGCCTCCACCTTCCACCCCAGCCGCAGATCAAATCAATCTGCCGCTGCCCCCTGCGTTTGATCTGGAAATCTAATATTTTTTTATCATCTACGCCTTCTTCAATACTGCAAGATTCCTTAATTTACATGTTGAAGATTTTTCCAAATTTTATCCACTGTAAATTTCGTTTGTCGCAAACGTTATCGTTGTTACGAAGGTGGAACGCTACAGAAATTTTCAGCCGTGTTTTTGCCTCTTGAAACCGGCTTATTCCTTCTCCTTCTTGGCTGAAATTTTTATACAATTCTCAAGATCAAGTTGGCTTTCATCTGAATTTGATTTCTTGAAAAAACTCCTTCTGGAACTAGTTTTCTTATGCAATCTTTGACCATCACGCAGTTCTGGAATTTTATGATGAAGGAATCTGCTTTTTGTCTTTTGCCCTATTTCCCTATTGTTATGCTGCTAAAATTTTATCAAACTTTTTACTGGTATTAACAACATTTGAACCAAGGGTTTCTACATAATTTCTTTAAACTTTCCTCTGGAATTTACGTCGAGAAGTCATCGTTCCTCCGACGTAAAACTGGTTCAGCAAGATAGCACATCGCAACACTTTTTTTCGCTGAATTCTATCAGATTTGAGTACTATTTTTTGTGAGATTTTGGACTCTCTTTTTCTCATCTCAAAACCCCCATTCTCACTAAAAACCCTTCAAAACCCTAGCCCCCAAATCTGTCCTAAATCGTAGCCTACTTCCATCCAAAATGATTCACCTTCCAACCGGCCACCCCCTTCTCCAAAATTCCCATGCCACTAACCCGACAACAGAAAAAAGATCTCAATATTACAGATCTAAAGGCGTATACTATGGCATCAGAGGCGGCTAACGATGCAAAGCTTGGAGCCTTTGAATACCGCATGGATGAGAAGATGTGATCCCTTTTCATCGAATTCAACATTGGCCGACCGTCGAGCCCGAGGAAATCACAACATGGAGAAACTTCAGATCAGTGAGATGATCCTCAAGAACCTGGCTACATCACCTTTAATCTCAATAATCCATGCATGAAGGTTGACTTCCCTAGATGGGAAGAAGGAGACCCGATCGGGTGGATCTCGCGCGCGGAGCGCTATTTTCGGTTCTACCGAACCGTCGATGCCGCACGGGTGGAGATTGCTGTCATCCACCTCGAGAGAGATGCTATTCAGTGGTTTAATTGGTTTGAGCACACCCATGGAGGACTCTCTTGGCAGCGATTCAAGAAAGGACTACTAAACTACTTTGGACCAACCGATTTTGATAACATCGACGAACAATTAGCAAGATTCGTCAAACCTCTACAATATAAGAATACCAAACAAGGTTTGAGCATTTATCTTACCAAACTGAGAATTGGTCTGACAAACAACTTTTAGATACTTTTAAAGAGGGCCTAAAGCTGGAGACCTGAGGAGAAGTAATGACATGACAACCGTACACTCTTATGGCGGTGATTTCCTTCGCGCGTATCCAGAAAGAACAATTGAACCACGAGGTACGAAGGACAAGGGTCACTCCCCGACCAGCCATGCCGAGGCCTACTACTCCCTCTACTGCCATCCAAGCCCCTGCACCAAAAAAGTTGACAAGAGACGAGCTTCGTGAACGATCGGCCAAGGGGTTGTGTTGGCATTGCGATAAACCGTGGAGCCGCGAACATCGCTGCAAAAAGGGCCAGCTCCTCATGATTGAACCAGCAGAGGATGAGGACAATGAAAGATTTGAAGAAGCTCTTGAACCTAAAGAAGAAGCCATGGAGGAAGAGTCCCAACCGGCAGACTACGCAGTGCACACATTGGCCGGATACTCCAACCCGCTGATGATGAAAGTTGGAGGACTTATAAAATAGCAACCCATCACCGTTCTCATCGACATGGGCAGCACCAATAACTTCTTAAATAGTAAGGTTGCTCCATGTTTGGCGCTTCAAATCGAAGGTTGCAACAAGTTTGATGTAAAGGTCACCGACGATCGAATCTTTAATTGCGACCAACTGTGCCCGCAGGTGTAACTACTCCTCCAAGACCAAGAAGTGGTAGCCGATTTCTTCCTCCTACCCATCGATGATTATGAAGCCGTACTCGGGATTGAATGACTCACAACACTAGGTGATATCTCCTAGAATTTTTCTAAATTAATCATGAAATTTTATTGTAAAAGGAGACAGGTCACGTTACGAGGCAAGCGCGGGAGCCAAATTTTCACCTTTTCGTCGCAACGAATGGAGAAAGTTTTGCATAAAGCACATGGAGGATTCTTGATGCATATTTAGCAGCCATCTATGGGGGAGAACGTACAAAGCTCAGATCCTAAGCTTGCCCTTTGCCTAAATGAATTCACGGATATTTTCTTAGAGCCGTGCGGGCTGCCCCCTAACCGGCCGCATGACCACCGCATTCCTATTTTACCAGGCAAACCTCTAGCAAATATATGACCGTACCACTATCCTCACTTGCAAAAGTATAAGATCGAGAACATTGTTAAAAAGATGCTTGACACCGAGGTGATTCGACCGAGTTGCAGCCCTTACTTCTCACCGGTGTTGCTAGTGCGCAAGAAAGATGGTACGTGGCGGATGTGTGTTGACTACCGGGCTCTAAACGCCAACACCATCAAGGATAAATATCCTATCCCATTTATAGATGAACTCTTGGATGAATTAAAAGGAGCTTGAGTCTTCAATAAATTGGATCTTCGATCCGGATACCATCAGATTCGGGTATGCATTGAAGATATTCTGAAAACTATATTTTGCACGTATAACGGCCACTACGAGTTTCTAGTAATGCCTTTCAGACTTACGAATGCTCCTTCTACTTTCCAAAGCCCGATGAATGACATCTTCCAGAGTTTTCTATGTAAGTTCGTATTGGTATTCTTTGATGATATTCTCATTTATAGCCCTACGCTTGATATACATTTTCAGCATTTACGAACTGTTCTAACAATTCTTCAGGAGAATACTCTTTATGTTAAATAGTTCAAGTGTGGCTTCTTACAGCATAAAGTGAAATATCTTGGGCATATTATATCAGAGGATGGAGTGGCGGTGGACCCGACAAAGATCGAGGAAATACAAGGATGGCCGAGACCTACAAACGTATAATCACTACACAGTTTCCTTGGACTCACGGGCTACTACCAAAATTTTGTGAAAGATTATGGCAAGATCAGTGCCCCACTCACGTCCTTGCTAAAGAAAGACTCCTTCTTGTGGTCGGATAAAGCCTCTGCAGCCTTTGAACGACTTAAGGCAGCCATGACGATGACGTTGGTCCTAGCGTTGCCCGATTTCAATCGCACTTTTGTCATTGAGGCTAATGCGTGAGGAGTTGGAATTAGGGCTATTATTATGCAAGATGGTCAACTCCTAATTTACACCGATGCTTCTCCTAATAGGGTTGATAGGACTCCAACAAGGTTGAGTCCTAATCATCTTAGTACTAGTCAATAAAAACTCTGTTAGATTGTAATAAAGTCACTCTTATCTTATAAAGGAGTATGACTAGGGTCTAGATTAGTCCTTAGGGCTTAGTAGCCGCCACACCCCTTACTGGGTTGGTGGCTAGGGTTTCCCCTTGCTTAGGTCGGCTATAGAGCCACTTAGCTGCCTCATGTTCCTATTAAGGCAAGTTGGCTATAGGAGGGGCAAAGGGGTAATTCTACTTAGGCAAGCACCCCCTTAGGCTAGGATTTTGATCCCTATTTAAAGATGTAGCCGCCCCCCCACCCTCTTGAATCAAGCAATCTATAATTTTAATTCAGCCTTGTGTCGAGTCTAGGAGAGAGGAACCCCTATAGCGTTCCAAGGATTGATCCCCCTCAAGGATCAAAATCTATAGAGCTCCTTCTAGGGTTCTATCACAAATTAGTCGACGGCTGCTTACAACTGTGGCCGAGAGCAAGTTTTGGGGCTCTCTGCCTGGCCAAAACCACCATAGCTCAGAGCAGAAATTGCTGCTCTCAGCCATGGCTAGGCACCCCATGTGGCCAAGGAGTCCTGGTCGCATGTGGAACCCTGACGGCTAGGGTTTCCTAGCCACTTGTGGTGACCCTATGGCTAGGGATTCCTGGCTGCAGGGGGCAAGTTGATGGCTAGGGTTTCCTGGCCGCCCATGCACTCCTTGCGACTAGGACTCCTAGCAACAAGGGAGACCTTAAGAGGCCAAGGTTTCCTAGCCTCCCAAGGTTGCCCTGTGGTCAAGGACTCCTGGCCATATGGGAGACCTTAGTGGCCAGGATTTCTTGGCTTCATGGGGCACCCTAGTGTAGGGTTCCCAAAATTCAACATATAATTAATTAAATAATTTAATTAATTATTATTATTATCTAGTAGTCCTACATGATGTGTACATGTGATGTATAATGTGAATGAAGATCATGGACCGTGTGATGATGTGTATATATATATATAATTATTATTGGAGCGGGCATGTGATTATGTTGTAATTATATGAGGAGATGCAATAGAGTATGGAGGTGCCAATGGGACCCACGAGGCCAATGTGCTGAGATCCTTTTTTCATTTATTGGGCTTGTCTACCTGTGATTATGTTGTAATTATACGACGAGGTGCAATAAATCATGGAGGTGCCAACGGGGCCCACGAAGCCAATTCAAACGATCACGATGTATAAAGATGCCCTGAGATGCTAACAGGACCGATGGATGATTATAGGGTATAGAGATGCGTCGTTGCATATGTTGATCCATTTTGTAAGTGATTGTACCCACTAGCTTGGGCCGATCACGATAGGTTATGGTCCATGATCATTTGGTGTGATTGCTCATATGTGATATGTGGATGTTTGTGCACCTACTAGATATTTATATATATTTACAAGCTATATATATATATATATATATATTCGACATAGCTTGAGTTGGTCGAGTCCCTCGAGACTCACCCATATTGGGATTTGAGACCTTGCCTATGACATAGAGATACCACCAGTGCTTGGTTGAGTTCCTCAAGGGTATATCATCGAATCAGACTTATCTTGTAATGATGGTACTAACTTAACTAAACATTATGGTTGGTTGAGTCCCTCAAGGCCATAATGGTTCGAAGGTGGAACAGGGCAAGAATTATAATGAGTTGTGATTGGTAAGAGTTGCCTACCTTTTTGGGCTTAGTGTAATTGGTCGAGCCCCTTGAGGTCATGCTAAGACAATGATTAGATCCCGATCCCCACTAAAAATCTGCTAAAGATTTCCAATTCATATACTAGATGCAGTTATATATTTCGAGAGAAAATAGTGGGAGTGAACTTAAGATAGAAGATCGTATCTTAGTTTTTTTACAAAATCCAAAGTCTGCATGTTATTTACTTCATACTGCATCTTATTTTCAAAAAATGTCACTTTCAAATCTCTTATATGGCATATTTGATGTCAACTGCTTCACTAGTCCAAATCACATGGATTGGCTCCGCAATCTGAGAATCATTCTCAAGACGGAGAAAATAGCATGTCCTTAACACGATAATGCCCACACTAGAGGAAGGGGCAAGTGAGCATGAGATCACTCGCTACATGAAGTATATAGATGATTTCACTCTTGCTAAGATAAATGTTAGCCTCTATGACTCCTGAGCTACAGAGGTAGCATGAAAGTATGAATGTCAATTTTATCCTCCATCTTCGTCAACTGTTTGAAGAACAAGGAAGAACTCAATGATATGAGATATCTAAAAGTCTCTTCCCTACCATATTCCTTTTCATAATTCATTATGAATTTTAATATGAACATGCTTAAGGTGACTCTCTCTGAGCTCCTTAATATGTTGAGAGAAGCAAAGAATATCATCAAGAAAGAGAAGCTAGTTCTCTACATTGGTGAGACCAAAAGAAAAAGGAAAGCTGACAAGTCCCTTAAGAAGGGCAATGACAAGAGCAAACCAGGTAAGACAAAGGACAAGGGCTAGTGCTTCCACTATGATAAAGATGCGCATTGGAAGAGAAACTGCAAAGAATATCTTGTAGAGAAGATAAAACATAAGCTTGGAGAAGCTTCTTATGATAACACATAGGTATTGAATACCGGGAGTACTTATCATATATATAATTTGTTGCAGGTTCTGACAAGGCATGAGAGATTGGTGAGAGATAAGGTAGACCCCAGAATAGGCAATGACACAAAGGTTGATGTTGTTGCTATTAGAGAGGTCCCCCTACATCTGCTTGGTGGAGCTATTATTGCATTAGATGCATGCTATTTTATTCCTTCTATTATCAAAAGTATTATTTCTATTTCTGTTTGACAAATAATAGATATAGATTAGTTTTTTAGAATAATTATTATTCATTAATTATAGATGATGAGATCATTGGTAGAGGAACATTAATAAATAGTCTATTTATATTATATGTTGCTCCACATGTCATGAGTATTGGTGTATTTAAGAGGAAAATAGATGAGGTGAACGATACATACTTGTGGCATTATAAGCTAGGTTATATCCATGATAGGAGAATCCAAATGTTGCTAAAGGATGGATATTTAGATCCATCGATTATAAATCATATGTAACCTGCAAATCTTGCCTTTAAGGGAAATTGACTAAGTGAAATTAGAGAGAAAGTCACTGAGTTGCTAGAACTCATACATACATATGTATGTAGTCCTATATCAACTCAGGCCATAGGCAGTTACTTATATTTCATTACACTCACTGATAACTTCTCCATGTATAGAGATATGTACTTAATGAAGTACAAGTTTGAAGCCTTCGAGAAATTCAAAGAATATAAGAATGAGATAGAAAACCAAATTGGAAAGAGTATCAAGATTCTTCGATCAGAAAGGAGGTAAGTACTTGAGTATAAAGTTCATTCAGTTCCTCAAAGATCATGAGATCTTATCCCAATGGACTCCTCCTTATATACCTTAGCTCAATGATATATCGGTAAGGACGAATCGCACACTGTTGGACATGGTGTTGTCTATGATGAGTTTCACTGACCTACCCATCTCATTCTAGGGATATGTCATAGAGTCCACAGCTTATCTTTTGAATAGAGTTTCAACCAAGTCGGTAGTGTCTACACCATATGAGATATTGAAAAAGAATAAGTCTGATCTTAAGATTATTAAGATTTGGGGCTGTCCAGCCTATGTTATAAGACATAATCCCAACAAGTTTGAATAAAAGATGAAACAGTGTAAATTCGTGGGATACCCAGAGAAGACTTGTGTGTACTATTTCTATCACCCTAAGAACCAAAATGTCTTTATTACCAAGAGGGTAGTATTCCTTGAGAAGGAATACATTATTGGTGGAAATAGTGGGAGCATGTTAAAGTTGAGCGAAGTTGGATGATTTAGCTCAAGCACCATTCCACAAGATGAGTCTGTTCATGTACCTAACGCACAAGTTTCAACTTTACGTAAATCAGACATAATATCCCACCCTCTTAAGAGATATGTGGTATATATCAAGGGAGAGGACATTGAGGATATTGATCCTCAACCTACGAGGAGGATATTATGAGCATAGACTCCCGAAGTGGCAAGAAGCTATGAATTTTGAGATGGATTCCATGTACTCCAATAAGGTTTAGAACCTTATTGATGCACCAGAGGGTATCATACCTATTGGTTGCAAATGGATCTTCAATAAGAAGATTAGAGTAGATGAGAAGTTGAAGACCTATAAGGTAAGACTAATGGCTAAGGGGTATTGTCAAAGGCAATGTGTTGAATATAAGAAAACTTTCTCACCCGTGGCCATAGTGAAGGTATATATGATACATTATAAGAGATTCGTGTCCAAAGAAAGTTCAGATAAGGTATGTAGGTTGCTTAGGTCCATCTATGGATTGAAGCAAGTTTTCCAAAGTTGGAACATAAGATTTGATGAGGTAATCAGATCTTATGACTTCATCAAGAATGAAGATGAGCCTTGTGTATAAATGAAGGTAAGTGAGAGTGTTCTTACCTTCTTGGTGCTATATGTCGATGACAACTTGATCATTAGGAAAGATGTAGGAATGCTCTCCATAATTAAGGCTTGGTTATCTAGACACTTCTTCATTAAGAACTTAGGAGAAGCATCCTATATTTTAGTTCCTCTCGATCCAGATACATAGACATTCAGAAGGTTTGGCATGAAAAATTTCAAGAGAGGTCTTATACCGATAAGTCACTTTCTAGGAGTATATCTCCAAAGACTCCTAAAAAGAAAGTGAAACATGGATAAGATACCATATACCTCTGTGATAGGGTCTATCATTTGTGTTATGCTATATGCTAGGCTTGATATAACGCATGCTCTAAGTGCCATGAGTAGGTATTAAGCGGATCCAGGATTGAAACACTAGAAGACAATAAAGTACATCATTAAGTACTTAAGAAGGACTAAAAATCTTTTACTGGTATATGAAAGAGGTAGCCTCCAAGTTGAGAGCTACACAAACTCGAGTTTCTAGTTTGATATTGATTATAGTAAGTCAAACTCAGGGTATGTCTTCACCCTGAATAGAGGAGCAGTAAACTGAAAGAGTTCCAAACAAGATACTACTACTAACTCGACCATAAAGACAGCGTACATTACTGCAGTAGAGGTAGCAAAAGGAGTCTGGATAAAAAAGTTCATCACAAATCTGAGAGTTGTATCGAGTAGTAAGGAGTCGATTCCCCTATATTATGACAAAAATAGAGCAATTGCTTAAGCAAAAGAACCCAGGTTTTATCAGAAATTCGAGCATATTCTGAGGAGGTTTCACTTGATCAGAGAAATCATAGCCTATGGTGATATAGTAGTGGAAAGTGTTCTATTCGAAGATAACATTGCAAATCCACTAACAAAGCGGTTATCTCATATTGTATTTGAGCGACACCGATAACTAACGAGGATCAGGCATATGGGTGACTAGTTTTAGGTCAAGTAGGAGATTGCTAGTCATATATACCCTACAAGCCAATCACGTGAGTGATGACACATGAGATATACTATGTATTCTTTTTTATTAATATTATGTTATTTTTTTATTTTATATTATTATTAAATTAATATATTATGATGTTCTTGGATCTATACAATGAGAATTAGGTCATGATGAAATCATGATAATAAGACCAATTCATCTTTAAACACATAACATAAATAATCTCGGTCATATGTTACTTGAAAAGGACATCGAGATAATCAGATAAATCGATATGCTATATACCCATCTATATGATGGAGGCAACTAGTTTCGTAGCTGCTTATTTAGGGATATTAAGGATATAGTGTAGGTGTTCATTAGAGAATGAGTTCACTAATTGATCTGCTTACGAAATGTTATGTTTAATGTTACCTAATTGTTAGACAGTGATTCCATAGTTCCAGTTGTGTGTCTACTTCTTAGACTTGAGATAATAAGGATCCTTATTTGAGTACTACATTCTTTGATGTCAGACTTGTGGGTCTAAAAATTTTAATATAGTACAATCAGTTATTAGAAATGACTACTAACCTTATGAAGGTAATTGTATGTCAATAGAGGATCATTCACTCTCAGTATCATGAGAGAAATATTTCATGTGTTCTCACTCAAGCACATCCCTGGCCAAAGTCATTCTGATTGAGAGAGAAAATCCTCCTAGAGAATCCGATTAGAATGAGACTTGGATGGTTTCCGTATGAGGCCTAACGGTATCATACCCATATATGGTGTTTGGGGTATTAGATGGATGAGAGACTATATATACATGATAATTGAGGACAGACAGGTCTAATGGATTAAATCCTTTTGTATTGTTTGGGGATTAGCGTAGTGGCATAATACGTCCATAGTCGATGAGTTGAGTAAATTATTATGGGGATAATAATTCACTAAGTTAGAAGGAGTTTTGATAGGTGCAACTCATGGTCAACTCGGTATTAAGTCTAGAAGGTCATACACATAGGATAAATGTTGCGACGAGTAGAGGTTTGTATATGAGATATTTGACGAGCCCCTATTTTATTAGATATCTAGTAAGCCCCTATTTTATTGGATCCTTTGGGTGAGATCCAATAAGAGTAAATAGTGATTATTGGATAAAGATCCAATAATCCAAGAGGTTAGGGTAATTGAATAAAGATCCAATACCTAATAAGGTAGGATTCATTAGGGTTAAGTTGATAGGGACCTCTATAAATAAAAGAGGACTAAAGGGGTCATACGCTAGACTAACTTTGACCTATACTTCATATTCTCCTTCCTCCCTCTCCTCAACCGATTTAGGGGTGTGTGGACAACAAGAAGGGCTGACACCTTCTTGATTTTGGTGCAACCTTATGGTGCACAAAGGAAAGGAATGATCGTGCTGCGAAAAGAGGAGCGTCATCGTGTTGTCTACCATGCGGATCACCACTAGAAAGGAGAACATCTGACCTTCTTCATCTACACCTATGGATCTGAGTTTTTGGGATATATGATCTCCCCTATGTAAAAGATCTCACATGGATCACACGGTTTTTAGTTTTACTATTTTTCGTGTACCAATCTTCGCATGACCACTAGATATTTTTCTTTAGGAAATCTGGATTTTGGTTTTGTTTTCCACTACACATATGATTCTCCACCAAGGTTTCCCAACAAGATCGTGCCTTCTTCAGTAGGGAGATCATTGTAAGGTAGCATTGTCATGACTCTTTCGTGTTGCTTCTCAGTTCTCCAATATAATTTTTCATCAAAAACTACATCACCATATACACCATTGCCCTTAGCTTATTCAGTGTGGGGTTGACATGTGATTGCTCTATATGTTGAGAGGATATCGACTACCATGAATCTCATCATCACTAATTTGGAGTATGTTTCATCTCCAAATGTGATATGTAGGTTCACAGTCTCAAGAGGGGAGATCGAGTCATCGACAAACCCCATTAGTGAAGGAGTTATAGAGGTGAAGTCATTAGTCGAGAGCCTGAGTTTCTAAAAAACATCAAAGTAGAGGACATCAGTAGAGTTATCTATATTAATCATGATCCTCTTCATTCAAGTGTTGATCATCCTCATGGAGACTACCAAGGTATCATTGTTGAAGGTAATTTATGAGGTATCTCCTATTCATGGCCACTTTTCAATAGTAACTCAGGTGTAAGCTTCATGATCCAAGGAGTTATTTTCTTTCAAGCTAGGTCCACCAATGATGATATTAGTTTGTCTCTCCACCAACCCCTGAGGTCGGGGTGAAGGTTCTGAAAGCCTTCGAACGAACTATCCACGGTGACCTTGAGGTCTTTTAAGAGTCTTTTCTCTTTTATCTGTAAAAGGACTATAGTTCTAGTTATATTCAAGGGCGTTGATTCGGGCCTCGAGCGAAACAACTCGAGTTGGTCACTTCTTCTTTATCATGGTAACCTTGGGGTCGGTGTGGATTGTAGTTGATCTGATCTTAGCCTTTTGTGTGTCTCTTTATGTTTACTTGAGACTTTGCCTTAATGGTGGTGTATTGATTGTCCTACTAGCATACCTTGGGTACTTTCGTCGATGGCCTCTCTATTAGTGACTAGAAAATACGAGAGGGCTTGAGTCCCAATATGAAGGTCCATATTATAAATGACATATAAACATCTTGTATGCCTCAAATCTTGTTGGTGAATCGAGTGATTAGGTCTCTGAGAGTTTCCTCCTCTCCTTGTTTGAGTTTAAGAAATATTATCATCGAAAGCTTCAAGTATATATTCCCGAGGAAGTGAAGCTCTAACTCCTTGGTGAGCTAAATGAAATAACTAATAGAGAGTGGTTTTAAACAAGTTTACCATTCTCATGTCGAGCATATTAACATAGTTGGAAAGACGTGACATATTAGGACATCCGAAGTGTCGTATAATGACATTTAGGTACAAAAAGCAGCATGCTCTAGTAAGTCGGTATTACTGCCAAAGGCCTCTAATGATATGAGATGAAAGTTGGTTGAGATTGGCTCCTTTTAGATGTCATTGGTGAATGATGACCGACCCGAGGTGGGGTTGGCCGACCCTTCCTCTTTAGATTGTTAAAATTCTCATTGCATCTCTTACAAACACTGGTCCATTTATAGTAGCTGGACCCTCAGGGAATCATCAGTTAAATCTACTGATTGGGTTTATGATTTAGGTAGAACAGAGTGATGATCTGGTGGTCTACTGAAATCTGCGATTAGGGAATGAGGTGCTTTGTTGACCAATGATCCGACGAGTCTCGAGCGTTCTTGAGATTTTTATATAGCATCGGGTGGGTGAACCTTGGTGGGCATTGTTAGGAACCCATAAATTTTCATAATTTTTAATTTTTTTTAGTCATGTAATATGAGGTTCGGTTAGCTAAGTTAGTATTGGTTAGGAGCTTATTTAATTTTCTATTATTTAGTTAGGAGTTCAAGTCCAACGAGACTCTCAATAGAATTCTATAAATAAGGGTATAACTATTTTATTTTCATCAATCAAGGAAATGCTATCTCAGCTATTTGGCAAACCCTAGGAGGCTGATCCCCTCAAAGTGATCAAGGAGGTCGATCCCATTGAAGTGATCGAAGAGGTCGATCCTCTTGAAGTGATCATTTATCCCCTCTTTTCTATGATAGAACCCTAGGGGTTCCTATCATATAGTATCGGAACAGTGATCCTTTGTATTTCTCCTACACTTCCACAACCAATCTCTGCTGCAACTTCTCCTCCAAGATCTTGCAGCCATCTTCACGCATAACAGCGTCGCAGTTGCAGCCCCCTGCACCTTGTGCCCTCTTCCTCAACCCTCATCTGCCACCTTGCTATAATTTCTCACTGTAGTTATCAGCATAAAAAAAAGGAGAAGAAGAAGAAGAAGAAGAAGAAGAAAGGGGTTAAACCGACAACCGCGCTGCATCCTGCTATCGCCGCCGCAGTTTCTCATGCCTCGCCTGATCACTACCACCACCTAGCCCTCAACCAAGCACAACCAATCATAGTTGGACCCCCGCTACCGCCCTCTTCTTCATATGCCAACAGACAATCGTCATCATTGGTTGCCAGCACTGCAGACCGTCGTTCTCCCTCTCCCGATGCCACTGATTCTGCAATCTGCACCCTGTGCCCTCTTCCTCAACCCTCATCTGCCACCTTGCTGTAATTTCTCACTATAGTTATCAGCATAAAAAAAGGAGAAGAAGAAGAAGAAAGGGGTTGAAACCGACAACCACGTCGCATCCTGCTATCGCCGTCGTAGTTTCTCATGCCTCGCCTGACCACTACTGCCACCTAGCCCTCAACCAAGCATAGCCAACGGTAGTCGGGCCCCTGCTATCGCCATCTTCTTCCTCTACCAACCGACAGCTATCATCATTTGTTGCCAGCACCGCAGACCGTCGTTCTCCCTCTCCCGCTGCCACTGATTTCGTAATCGCAAACCACTGCCTACCGCCATTGTCCCTCCCCTCCTTGTTGTCGGCATCTCAAGCAAGAAAGGGCCATCATTGCTAATCCTCAGCTGTTGACCGCCGCCTACTGTCCCTCTCTTGCTTTCGTTGATTCTACAGTCGTTGTCACCGTTGTCCCTCTCGTCCTCGCTGTCGACATCGACAACAACCGCTGACCACACCATTACTGCTCCTCCTTGCCACAGTCGTCGCCCCTACCACTACAACCACTGCCCTCAATCTGTGAAGAACTGCTCTCAATCTATGAAGATTGATCTCTTTCCTGCCTTACTACCACTATTGTAGCATCTGTTGGGACACCAAGCAAGAAGGTCAAAATAAAATAGGTTTCCCGCGTAGATCAAATTGTCATGCAAAAGATTGATAGCGAGAAAGTCGCAAAATTGAAAAATTGTATTTTGTGAGAGATTATTTACTTAGGGAGATCGTATATCCCTATTTTACCATATTCGAATGAAAATGATGTAGGAGGTCAAGCATCCTCCTCTCTAGTGGTATCCACACGATGGATCACTATAGCGATACTCCTTCAATCACAATCCTAAGTCTTGCAACTCTTGCATAGAGGGAGGGAGGAGAATAGGAGGGGGCAACAAAAAATGTAGCCTATCGTTTATGTGTGTTTTGCCTCCTATTTATAGAGAGCCACCAAAAATCCTAGGGGTCCTGCCTTAGTGGGTATTACATCTTCATCCAATTAGTCATTAACCTTGCATTATTGGATCTCTATCCAATAATCCCCTTTGACCTATAATTGGGCCTCATGCAAGGAGCCCATCAGTGCAGAGTCTCATCTAATGAGAATATGGGCTAATTTGATCTCTATCCAATCCTCTATTCGGTGAAGCATCCACTATATGTGTGTGACCCTCTAGGCCCGATACTGAGCTGGTCGTGAGTCGCTTCCATCAGAACTCCTTCTGATATAGTGAATTATTATCTCCATAATAATTCACTTGATTTATCGACTATGGGCATACTAAGTCACTGCGCCATAGTCCCCAGACAGTTCAGGGAAGTTAAATTTATCGGACATGTCTATCCACAATTATTGTGTATCTATAGTCCCTCATCCAACTAATATCTCAAAGACTACATATTAGACATGGTACTATTAGGCCACATACGGAATCTATCTGAGTCTTGCTCTAATTAGATTTTCTCTCATCCAAGTAATATCCCAGAGACTATATATCAGAATTATGGGTTTTGATCTCTCTAATTAAGTGAAACCTCCTCAGAATAATTCTAATGAGACCTAGATTCCCTTGCTAGAGTTATCACCCTATCGCTATCACGGTATATAGGAATCAACTCTACGCTACTCGGTACGACTCCCAAATCCCTGATGAACTTCTTCATCTGCACCCTTTCCTTTGTTGCTTCTGTTGCAGCAATGTATTTCACCTCTGTGATCGAGTCAGCAGTAGTATCTTGCTTAGAACTCTTCCAGCTTACTGCTCCTCCATTCAAGGTGAAAATATACCTTGAGTTCAACTTGCTATCATCAATGTCAGACTGGAAACTCGAGTTTATGTAACCCTCAACCTGAAGGCTACCTTCTCTATATACCAGTAAAAGATCTTTAGTCCTTCTCAAGTACATAAGGATACACTTTACTGCCTTCCAGTGTTCTAAACCTGGATTCACTTGATAGCTACCTGTGACACTCAGAGCATGTATTATGTTAGGCCTAATACATAGCATAACATACATGATAGACCTTATCGCTGAGGCAAAGGATATCATATCCATGTTTGCCTTTTCTTCTGGAATCCTTGAGGATACACTCCTAGAAAGTGATATTTCATTTCGCATCGGTATGAGACCTCTCTCAAAATTCTCCATGTCAAACCTTTTGACAATGGAGTCTATGTACCTAAACTGGGATAAGCAAGCATCCTCTTGGATCTATCTATATAGATTCAGATCCCCAAAATATAAGATGCTTCCCCTAAGTCCTTATGGAGAAGTTTTTGGATAGCTAGGCTTTTACTATGGAGAGCATTCCTACATTATTTTCAATGATTATGATGTCATCCATACAATACCAAGAAGGTGATAGCGCTCCCACTTACCTTCATGTACATCATCTTCGTTCTTAACGTAGTCATAAGATCTAATCATCTCATTAAATTTTATATTCCAACTTCGAGAAGCTTGCTTTAATCTATAAATGGACCTGGGAAACCTACATACTTTATCTGGACTCTCTCTAGATTCGAATCCCTCTGGCTGTATCATATACACCTCCTCGAGGTTGCCATTGAGGAATATCGTTTTTACATCATTTGTCAAATCTCATAGTTATAGAGTGCTCCAATGGCCAAAAGAATTATGATGGATTTAAGCATGACTATAGGTGAAAAGGTTTCGTTATAGTCAACTCCTTGCCTTTGACGATATCATTTAGCTACCAGCCTTGCCTTATAGGTCTCCACATTTTCATCCACTCTAATCTTCTTCTTGAAGATCTATTTGTAGCTGATGGGTATGATACCCTTAGGTGCATCCACAAGGTTCCAAGCCTTATTAGAGTACATGGAATTCATCTCATAATTCATCGCTTCTTCATACTTCCCGGAGTCTATACTCATAATAGCCTCATCATAGGTCTAAGGATCAACATCCTGGGAGTCCTCTCTACTGATATATCCCACATATTTATCAGGAGGGTTAGATACTCTACTAGACCTACGAAAAGTTGAAACTTGTGTACTAGGCATATGAATAAACTCGGGCTCTAGAATGATGCTTAAGCTAGGTTCTCCAACCTCGCTCAACTCTATCTCACTCCTATTGCTTTTACCAAGAATGTGTTCCTTCTCGAGTAACACAATTCTCTTAGCAACAAAGACCTTCTAGTCATTCGGAGGATAGAATTAATATCACAAAGTCTCCTTAGGGTATCCCACGAATGTGCAATGTTTCATCCTTAATTCTAACTTGTCGGGGTTGCGTCTTCTAATGTGGGCAGGACAGCCCCAAATCTTAAACACCTTAAAGTTCGAGCTTCTTTCCTTTCCAAATCTCATATGGTGTAGACACTATCGACTTTGATGAAACTTTGTTCAGAAGGTAAGCTGCAGTCTTTATGGTGTATCCCCAGAATGAGATGGGTAGGTCAACAAAACTCATCATGGACCACACCATGTCTAACAGTGTGTGATTCATTCTTTCTGATATACCATTGAGGTGAGGTGTATAAGGAGGTGTCCACCATGATAAAATCTCATTGTCCCTGAGGAAATGGGTGAACTCTGTACTCAAGTATTCTCCTCCTCGATCTGATCAAAGAGTCTTAGTACTCTTTCCAATCTGGTTCTCTACCTCATTCTTATATTCCCTGAATTTCTTAAAGGCCTCAAACTTGTACTTCATCAAGTACATATGTCCATACCTAGAGAAATCATTAATAAATATAACGAAGCCTATAGCCTTAGTCGATATGGGACCACATACATCACTATGTATGAGTTCTAATAACTTAGTAGCTCTCTCTCTAGTTCCACTAAAAGGAGAGTTAGTCATTTTCCTACAAAGGCAAAATTCACAATTACATATGACTCATAGTCAAATAGATTTAAGTATTCATCAATAACTTTTGAATACTTCCCTCATATATATGACCTAGCCTACAATGTCTAACATATATAAGTCATTTATTAAGGTCTCTCTAGTGATGATCTCATCATCCATAATTATTGAACAACTAACATTCTTAAAAACTAATTTATATCCATTAATTTTTAAATAATAAATAAAAATAATATTTTAGATAATAAAGAGACTAAAATAGCATGCATCCAATGTAATAATAGCTTCACCAGGCAGATATAGGGTGACCTCCCTAACCGTAACTGCAGCAACTCTTGCTCCATTGCCCATTTTGAGGTATATCTCGCCTCTGGCCAATCTTCTAGGTCTTATCAGAACCTACAATGGATTGCAGATATGATAAGTACTTCTGGTATCTAATACCCATATGTTACATGAAAATCTGATAAGTGGAGATTCATCATGAATATACCTGAAGCTTCTCTAAGCTTCTATTTCCCCTTATCTACATGGTAGTCATTATAGTTCCTTTTCTAGTGCCCATCTTGGTCGTAGTGGAAACATTGTCCTTTATCATTTGCCGAGTCTTTCTTGGCAACCTTTGCCTTACCCGGTCTTTCTTTGCCCTTGCCCTTCTTAAGGGTCTTACTAATCTTCCTTTTCTTCTTGGTCTCACCAATATAGAGAACTAGCTTCTATTTCTTAATGGCACTCTCAGCTTCATTCAACATATTGAAGAGTTCAGAGAGGGTCACCTCAAACTTGCTCATGTTAAAATTTATGATGAAGTGAGAAAAAAAATCTGACAGGGACAGAAATATAAGATTAACGCACAGGTTATCCTCTAGGACTATTCATATATATATGAGTTTCTCGATCCACTCTATCATCTTTAGGATATAGTTCTCAACTGATGTATCTTCTATAATCCTGGCTTAGAAGAGTCTATTGTATATCTCATATCTTTGAGTTCTTCCTTGTTTCTTAAATAGCTGGCAGAAATGAAGAATGATAAAATCTACATCCATGCTCTCATGTCGCCTCTATAACTCAGGAGTCACGGAAGCCAACATGTAATATTTTGTCAATGTAGAATCATCTATATACTTCACATGGCGAGCAATCTCATCCTCGCTTACCCATTCTTCCGGTGTAGGCATAATTGTATCGAGGACATATGCAATTTTCTCCTTCGTGAGAATAATTCTCAAATTACAAAGCCAGTCCATGTAGTTAGGACTAGTGAGGCGGTTGGCATAAAGTATGCCATACAGGGGGTTTGTGAGTGACATGTTTCTGACAAATAAGATATAGTACAAATAAATAACATACAAATTTTATGAAAAAAACTAATTAAAATATAGACTTCTATCTTAATGTATTCCCACTATTTTCTTAGTGAATCACGCAACACCCTCAACATATGAGATGAAAGTCTCTGGCAAACTCCTAGTAGAGATCAGGATACAATTGGCGTCTTAATGCAACCTCAAGGGACTCGACCGATTACACTAAGCCCAAAAGGTAGGCAACTCTTGCCAATCATAAATCTTAGTGATTCCCATCATGTTTGGCCTCCGAACCATCATGGTCTCAAGGGACTCGACCAAGTATACCATGTCCTCAGGTCATCGGTGATATATTTATGTCATAGGCAAGATCTCGATCACGTAGATAGGTGAATCTCGATGGACTCGACCAACTCAACCTATGTCGTGATTCAATTTCTTCATATAACGATGGAAGGCCAAGTGGGTTAATCTTATTATCTCACGCTCATGATAATATTATCCTAGGAGGGGTTTTTATTTGTATTGATCTCCTAATATGTCGTGTCACATACATATATATTTAATATATATCTACAACATGCAAGTATATATATATCAGGTGTATAACACATCACATATGCAAGCCACACCCGATGATCATGAGCTGTCACCTAATATGATTAAGCCTTGTGATCATTGATCTTGTCATCATCGATTCCATCGGATCATTACTGCATCACTATGCATCGTGATCTCCCGCCACGACATCGTGGGTCCTGTTGTCACCTCCATGCTCCTGTTGTGCCTCTCATTGTAATTACAAAGTAATCACAAGCACATAGGCCCGACAATAAAAGAGAAAAATGGTGGCTCATAGGCCCCAATAATAATAATAATCACATATACACATATCACATCACATGGCTCATGATCATTCATCCACATCATACATCACATGTACACATCACCGTATAGAATTCTAGATACTAAATAATTAATTAAACTATTTAATTAATTATTTTTTAGAAAATCAAGATATGGTAGAAATTTTCAGAATTATGAAGGACATTTTCATAATTCTAAAAAAAAGGACAAACCTTAAAATTTCCAAAAAAGTCAAGGGTTTTTATGAAATTCTGTAAAGGAGGACATAACTTAGAATTTCTTAAATATGAGGGGCAGTATTATCGTGCTATCGAAAAGAAACCCTAAGCCCTTTTTGCCCTCTTCCAACGGTCGTTGCCGTCGTTGCCCCTACGCAGGCGGCAGTGTTGCATGCCGTCGTTGGCCGCCTCTGCTCGCGGGCGGGCATTGTTGCCCCACCAGGCGGGCGAGCGCTGCTGCCCTTAGGCGGCAGGCACCCAACCGAGCGGGTGGGCACTGTGCCCGTAGGCGTCGCCCTTACAAGCAACAACCATGCCCGTAGGTGGCTACCCCTTGCGGTCTGGCCACGGGCGGCTACCCTTTGTGGCATGACCGCGGGAGGCTACCCTTGCTAGCGGCCCTGGCCATAGCCGGCCACTCCTACAGGCAGCCTGGTCGTAGATGACCAATCCTGCAAGGGTCCTAGCCTAGAGCAGCCGCCTCTATAGGCGACCTGCCCGCAGGTGGTTGCCCCTCGCCTCGTTGCGAAAACGTAGCAAGAACGCGTAGAACAATTCTACATTATTCAATCTCATCACACATAATTTAAAACTAATCTTTCGTATGAGCAACTTTGGCTCTGATACCACTATTGAGAAACCAAACGGGAGCATCACATGCGTAACGAAAGACTAAAATAAAACAGGTTTCTCACCCAGATCAAATCATCATGCAAAAGATTGGGCCATGAGAAAGCCACAAAATAGAAAAACTGCATCGTGTGAGAGATTGTTTATCTAAGGAAATCATATTTTCATATTTTTTCAGATTCGGATAGAGATGATGGAGGTCAAGCGTCCTCCTTTCTAGCGGTATCCACATGATGGATCGCTGCAATGATACTTCTCCAATCGCAATCCCAGGTCTCATAACTCTTACGCAGAGGGAGGGAGAAGAATAGGAGGGGGCGGCCAAAGATGCAACTTATCATCTGTGTGCCTCCCCTCCTATTTATAGAGAGCTACCAAAAACCCTAGGGGTCTTGCCTTAGTGGGTATTAGATCTTCATCCAATAACCCATTAATCTTATATTATTGGATCTTTATCCAATAATTCTCTTTGGCCTCTAATTGGGTCTCATGCAATGAGCCCATCAATACAGGGTCTCATCTAATGAGAATAAGGATTAATTAGATCTTTATTCAATCCTCTATTCGCTAAAGCATCTACCATATGTGTGTGACCCTTTAGGCCTGATACCGAGCTAGTCGTGAGTCGCTCCCATCAAAACTACTTGATATAGTGAATTATTATCCCCATAATAATTCACTCGACTCATCAACTATGGATGTACTTGGCGGCTGCGCCGTAGTCCCTAGACGGTACAGGGGATCAAATTAATCGAACTTGTATGTCCATAGTTATTGTGTATCTATAGTCCCTCATTCAACTAATATCCCAAAGATTGTATATTGGACATGGTACTGTCATGCCACATATGAAATCTATCTGAGTCTTGCTCTAGTTAGATTCTCTCGGAGAACACCTTCTCTCTCATTCCGAATGACCCTGCCATGGATTTGTCTGAGCAAGTACATATGATATATTCTTCTCTTGATATCAAGAGTGGATGATCCTTTGTTGACACTCAATTGCCTTCGTAAGGTTGACTACTAATACTGATAACCGGTTGTACCATATCTAAAATTTTTTAAACATATAAGTTTAGCGTCAAAGAAATGAGTATTCAAATAAGGCATCTTTAGTGTCTAAAATCGAAGGACCAAATACATAACTGAGACTATGGAATCATTATTTGACATTAAGTATCATTAACCATATAGCATTCCATAAGTAGATCAATTAATGAACTTATTCTTCAAAGAATACTTGTATTGTATCTTTATTGTCTCAACATAAGTGGCTATCAGACCAACCACCTCCATCATATAGACGGGTATACAGTACACCGACCTGTCCGGTTATCTTGATGTCCCTCTCAAGTAACATATAACTGGGATTATTTAGGATCTGTATTTAAAGGTAAATTGATCTCATTATCATGATCTCATCATGATCTAATTATTATTGCATAGAATCAAATACATCACAATATATATATGCAACAGATAATATAATATGAGAATATGCCAATAATAATCATAAGAAAAAAGATCACACAACATGTCACACGTGTCATCACTCATGTGATTGGTTTACAAGGCACTCATAACCAGCAACATCGACTCTGCTCACTATTATAGAGTCTTGTCAGACCCCCTGCTGTGCCTCCTCTTCATCAACTCTGGTCGTTGCTTCCATCATCAATGTTGTTGCCTACTTCACCATCACTGTCACCTTATATCGACGGTGCTGCCTTCCAGCCTTAGGCTGCAGCCACCCTTAGTGTCTGCTTTCTCCTCAACCTCGTGATCCCTCACACCATCAACACTGTTTCGGGCAAATTTCACTATCGCGGCACTGCGTGGGACATACTGATGCCCTTGACCCAACAATAGAAACAGGAGTTGAAGATCACAAATCTGTAATCTTACGCGATGGATACCGATAATTCAGTGGAAGCTAAACTAGAAGCCTTAGAGGCCAGAATGGAGAATATGCTGCAAGAAACCCTCAACAAATTTAAAAGGAGCCTATTAAAGAGCTTCAACAAGTTTCAAGAGGATGAAGGTTCAAATATCATAGTGAACCGATTTGGAGACACAAGGAAAATAAACCAAGGGTAGGACACAAGCTATCCACACATGAAGGTGGAATTTCCAAAATAGGATGATGGAGATCCGACTAGTTGAATCTCACAGGCTGAAAAATTCTTTTGTTTCCATAGAACTCTAGAGGAATTCAAGTTGGAGATAGTTTCAATTCAACTCGATGGGGATGCGATCCAGTGACACGATTATTATGAAACCTATCACGAGATTCCTTCATGGGAACAGTTAACAGATGACTCCTCATTCGCTTTGGACCATTTGAGTATGAGAATATTGATGGGCAACTCGCCAAAATTCATCATACCTCTATAGCACAAGAATATCAGAGCATATTTAAAATTTGAACGATTATCAAATCAAGCCAGAGACTGGTCCAAAAGACAACTGGTGGGAACATTTATAAGGACTTAATCTAGACATTCGGTGTGAAGTTAAATCCAGCCAACCCTGCACCATGATAGCTGCAATCTCATTCGCCCACTTGCATGAAGAAAAAGCAGCATTGAAACTCATTGAAATAGAAGCTTCAATAGATAGGTAATCATCAACCCATCGGCCCCACCTACCTCCACTCAAAACCCTAACCCTCAAAGACTTACCAAAGAAGAGCTTAAGGAAGGATCAATAAAAGGGTTGTGCTAGCATTATAATGAAAATTGGAGTATGAAACATCGATGCAAACAGGGTTAGCTTCTAATGATTGAACCAATTAAGGAGGAACTAGAAACTGATGATGTGGACATCGATTATAAAAGTCTGGATTCTGATGAAGATATTGGACTTATCACACATATAGTGCAGGCATTAGCCGGCTACTCTAACCCACAAATCATAAAAATTAAAGAAATTTTAAAACATTAGCCTGTTACTATTTTAATCAATATTGGTAGCATTGATAATTTTATGGACAGAAAACTTGCTGACCGATTGACCTATCACATTGAAGGCTCTAACAAATTCGAAGTCAAGGTTGTTGATGGATAAATTATTACTTGTGATAGCAAGTGCTTGAAGATCAAACTAATTATACAAGGCCAAGTATTGCTGGTGGATTTCTTTTGAATACCCTTGGATGACTTCGAAGTGATGCTTGGAATTGAATGACCATCAATCCTATCTCCTGAAATTTTTCCAAACTGATTATGAAGTTTTTTATTAACGGAAATCAGGTAATTCTCAAAGGAAGGCGTGGAAGCTAGGTCATAACTACCAGTAACCCACCGGATGGAGAGGGTTCTTCAGAAGACTATAATGACTACTACATTAGAAGGCCTACCTATTGCTTACACTAAGTGGAGACCCTACTTAATTGATCGAAGAGTTGTGATGTGTATCAAATATCCTGGATTTAAGTACTCCTATAATTTGATGCTGCTCAGCCTTGAGGACAAGGTTGATTTAAAGAAGAAATGAATTGTTAGGAGCCCATAAATTTTTATAAATTTTTAAATTTTTGAGTCATATAATATAAGGTTTGGTTAGCCAAGTTAGAGTTAGGAGCTTATTTAATTTTCTATTATTTAATTAGGAGTCCAAGTCCAACGGGACTCTCGGTAGAACTCTATAAATAAGGATGTAACTATTTTATTTTCGTCAATCAAGGAAATGCTATCTCAGCCATTTGGTAAATCCTAGGAGGCTGATCCCCTCAAAGTGATCAAGGAGGTCGCTCCCCTCGAAGTGATCGTTTATCCCTTATTTTCTACGATAGAACCCTAGGGGTTCCTATCAAGAGTTGATGACGATGGCGGTTGAGCTGCTAACTACAACTGAGATGCTTGTGTCACCTATTGAGCTAGTTGGAACAAGAGTGAAATAACTGTTTGCATCATGCCCATTAGCGTTTAAACCTGTTGGGTGAGGTTTAGAAATGCTTCAGCAGGGACAAACAGGTGATTCGGGCTTACCCTTAAGATATTAAATGAATATTAGTATCACGTTGGCGTTTGCATCGAGGTGGATACATCTACGTGCGACAAGGGAGGTTGATGTCACCATTGAGTGAAAGTATTGTGGGTTTGGGGTAGGTCCTCCTTGCTTATGCAATCATTAAGAGGGTTGGTGGGTGAACGTTCTTGCGACATCTAGTCCTCCTTCTAGCACCAAAATGTTAGAAAAAATATTGTTGATATCTTAGTCAGCTCGACGTGGTTTAGACATATATGTCGAGGTTGTCCAAGGTGTCTTTCGGGTGAAAATGCCGAGCTCCCAATGTGCCACCTGCACGAAGACTAAGGTCGATGGAGGTTTATCGACCCGATCTCTCTAACATCCAAGTTAGTAATCCGAAGTGTACGAGTACATACATAGTAGTCTAAAGAATTTTTTTTTTTGTGTTAAAGGTAAATTTTTATACTTATTTGTAAATGACAAGAAGGAAGTTTATAATTATTTTTTTAATTATAAATGATAAGAATAAATATTGTAATCTTCTTTATCGTTATAAATAGCAAAAAGAAAACTTACTATTGTCTTTGTAGTCAAATGAGGAGAATAATTATTTTTTTCTCTAATGGTGACATGTTGGATAATTAACCAACAATATATACGTTCTAATCAGATGATAGTCCTCTATTGAAAAGTTATATATGCACAACTTTATTTTTAGATCACAGTGTAATATGCTTATTTTAATAAATTTAAAAAAAAAAGTCTTTTGAAACAATTTAATGAGTAGATTCACATAAGTGATTAGATTTAGATTTAAATTAGTGAATCCATTTAGTTCGGATCCACCTCGATGTTCTCATCCTCTTCACCACGGAGGAAAGGGATGGAAGAAGAAAGAAGAGAAGATTGAACTCGATCGGTCTAATTTAATTTGATTCGGTTAATTAAAAACAGTAATAATAAACTTAAAATATCAAGCGTTCATATCTACTTATAATTTGGTTAGTAATTGGTTCAATTTAAACAAATCAGATGGAATCGGAGAACGGAGAAGTTAAAAAAAAAAAAAAAGGAAATGACGCCTATCTCACCGCGGAGTTTGGATTCGATGTATCGAGGGCCAGGGCCCGGTTAAATTCTTTCCGGACCGGTCTCGGGTTTCTCTCGCACAGATAGATAGGCGGCTAAGGCAAGGGCGAGCGGTCACCGGAGGAGAGCGGGGAAGTGGAAAGTGGGAGGTATGTCGAAATATTTGGAAGAGAAGCCGGCCCTTTTGGGTTTCCACATGCCCGCGGAGTGGGAGCCCCATCAACAGTGCTGGATGGGTTGGCCTGTGAGTCCTGAAAGATACTTTCGGTCTCTATTTTCTTCTCCTTCTTCTTCTTGTGTTCATGTTGAGATTCTGGTCGATACTGCTTATCTTTTTGATGTTTCCCTGGTTGAAAACAATCCATCTTTTGGTGTTTCTTTGGCTTTTTAGGGTCGACCTTGATGCTCCAGCAATGGGTCATCGGCTGGCTTCCTCACGCCTGCATACTTTTCCCTTTTCTCTCCTTCTTCTTGAACTTTTGATCAAAGCCTCTTTTTGTGTATCATATTAGAATCTTATAGGTTCTGTTCTTAACTAAGGGCAGGAATAAAAGGAAGAGGAGGAGACTAGGGAGGAAGATTCTCATTACTTCTCTTTGATTCATACACACCAATATAGAATATGAGCTACTTATATTAATCGTCCCACAAAAATTACTTCAGCTCACCGGCCCTAAAACCAACAAAGTGCTGCTTTGCGAACCCATTAATACTTTTAAGAACCTCCTATCGTTGAAAGATATTACAATAAAACAATCTCTTCTTTCCAATGAGAAATTTTTTTTAATAAAAAAGCTAAATTTAAGTTTTTTTATTAAGGATAACTGTTACCTGAATATTCAAATGCCAATTCCTTGATTTCGGGCCAAATTGGTAAATTGTGGATATGGTCTCTATTTTAGATGAATAACCTTTGTATTTATAAGTTCTATGTAATATTTCTATAATAAGTGATTTGGCAATTAATTGGGTCCATTAACTTGCTCAGTGAAATTGGTGATGCATTTGGTGATCAGAAGGCATAAGTTTTTTTTTTATTGCTTTAATTATTTTCTGTTAATGTTTTTGATCTTCTTCTTCATCTCTTTGTTTGTATAAGCTATTACAAGTCTGTATTTGTGTGCCTTTGTTTACCTTGAATTGTTATATAACTGTTTTTGGAAATTAAAAAATGAATTTCTTGTACTTGTTATGATGAATATCCGCCTACGGTTCATTTTTTTTCACATTTTAAAATTCAAGAATCATTTGGATTTCAGGAACGCCTTGATAATTGGCGGGAGGGTGCATTTCCAGCTCAGAGCACATTTGTCAAGGTGGCAACCGAGATATCAAAATTTGAGCCGGTTACCATGTGTGTTAGTTCTGCCCAGGTAGAAGTCATAGTTTATTCATTCTGATGTATAAAGTTTTTGGAAGTTATGGGTTCTCTGTTATTGTAAGATGTATCTTTCTTGATGAGTTTGAACTTTGTTACTTGATATATGCAGTACATGAAAGCATATGATTGGCTTCATGGAAATGGTAACATCCGTGTGGTGGAGATGAGCATGAACGATGCCTGGTTTCGTGATATTGGACCAACGGTTTACCACTTATTCTCCTATTGGTTTTGGTTTCCATCTATTATTTTGGAATTATAGTGCATAAACATTCCTTCATATTAGTTCGTTTGGCGTGACAGAAAACCAAGTTTAGGGGATCAGGAATGTCAGGTTGCAGGCATTGATTGGAAGTTTAATTGCTGGGGTGGTATGAATTTAAGTTATAATCATATTCTTTTTTTGGTCTTTGTTCTTTACCCTACATCACAAGTATCACACATGCAACTTAGTTTTTGCAGTGTTCAGCATGCTGTGTATCACTCAGATCAATGATGATAAATGTATTCAATAAAAGAAAAGGAAATAATACTTAATACCACTTAAGATTAAAGAAGGAGAGCCGCTTGACATGAACTGTACAGTAAACTTATCTGGAAATATATTAGAACAGCCTAAAATGGCTTGATAATTTCTCATCTTGTACTGATTGATGGTTGTCTTTGCCATAGAATATCTCATTGATATACACTTCATTCTATGTTAACAAAACTTTGACAGAGGTAGGTTACTCTTTGTATAATTTCTATTTAAGACCTCGTGAAAATGGAATAACTATTTACTTCAGAATAAGCCAGTGTTGAATGTGGGCTATGGATTAGGATATTCTGTGTGATTAAGCACCGTTCAAGAGCATCATTGAGGTATTTCTTTTTGGGTCTTGATCCCTTTAAATACTTGTGTAAGTCATGGGGCACCTGATGAGTGAGCCTCCAGTTAGGGGAAGGAATTTGGGCATAATTGATGGTGGAAACGACATGGTGAGAATGGGTGCCTTTAAGGATCCATATTATCTTTAATGGTGAGATTGTACTCTTGTAGTGATGCAATTGACTTTATGTGGATCTTGCATGTCAGGAATATCAGAGTGGGAGTTGTGATGCTTCAAATGTCAGTTTGGTAGGCTATGAATTGACATAGTACGAGTGACATCTCTAGAGATACGTTTTGGCAGTCTTCATTTGTGTTGTTTGATATTATAGCATAGGCTTCTCGTACCAAAAGTAGAATTGCAAGAATTGAATGACTAATTCTGAGTATCTTACATGGAAACATACTGCATACTTATATTATTTCGAGAATTAGTTGTTATTTTCTGTTTGAGTGTCATGATCTTTGTGCATAATATGAGCATCTATTCTGCATTCAACTGAATGTAGGAGAAAAGAGAGATGATTAAGAAGGGGTGTGTGTGTGTGTGTGTGTGTTAAAGTTGTGTTATTTTATGATGGTTGGTAGTCTATCATCATGTTGTTCAGTTATGTTAATGTTATTGTTAAGAGAAATTGTGGTTCCTGGATCAGTGGATGGCAGTTAAAGAAAAAACAAATCAAAGCTTGCATCGAGTTGAGTTTAGTTTAGTTTATGATAAGTTTGAAACATGATCTGTAAGAAGCATGATTTTAACTAGGAAAACCTAGTCTCAAAATTTCTTGTGCCAGAGGACTAATTCAAGAATGTTGCTCCTCACTCATCAAATCTTATTTAGTCATATGATGATGCGATTCACTAGTCTTTCTTGCTTTTCAAAATAAGGAACCCAAATGTATAGCTTGACTAATTATACAAAAGAAGAACATATTTAGTGACTGAAGAGGACCAGCATACTTAAATGGAACAGACCCACTAATTCAATTTAGGATCGTCTTCATTATTTCTTTGCTAGTGACTGGGAATTTTAAAGTGAAAAAAAAATGATTCATTGTATTTATGCTACTTTTTTTTAGAATCATGGAAGCTATTTTGGCATTTTTTGGTTATCCAGGATCAGAAGACGGTTGCTATAGTGACTGGAGTCTTGATGTTCTTGTAGCTAAGAAGGTCAATGGAATATTCCTAGTTTGATGACTGTAACCATTATTTCTAATTGCAGTTATATATGTATTTAATGCTCATTATCTATGACATTTTGCATTTAGATTCTCGAGTTGGATAGACTACCTAGATTTTCTCATCGGATGGTTCTTGAGGGTGGAAGCATTCATGTTGATGGAGAAGGTAATTTCTTTCCCTATTTTATATTAATGATTGTTTGGAAATGTTATGGGGATGTAGTTGTTTGCATGTGTTGCAGTCCAAGCAGATATATGAATTGTTTTTGGCATGGAAGAAGATGAATGATCTACTTTAAGTATAAATATCTCTTTTGTTCTTTAAAATACCAGGAGAAGTAGGTGTGCATATATAGTCCATTTCTTCATAATAATCCACCATGCAATGCTTTTCCCCATTTTTGTCTTTACCCTTTACAGATTCTTGGCAGATTGCTTTTTTAAAGCTAAGCATTGCCTTTTGTCATGTTCCAAAAGCCTTATATATGGGCACATATTTGGTCATTGTGCTGATACATTGTTTGTTTGACCTCCTTTGACACAGGTTGGATCTTAGTTTAAAGTTTAAACTGTCCTAATTAAGAGTCAAATTTAATCCTAAATTAGAGTTTTTCTATTTCTTGATTTTTGGGATGTTCTCATTTATTTATTTATTCTAGTGCTTTAAGTTATATTTTGTTTTGTTTATATAAGTGTTGCATGTCTTAATACTGATGGAATATGTTTTAGGAGAGGTTTCCAGTTGCTAGGAGTTGAATTTGGAAAACAGGGACTGCTGAGTGCAAGTGGCTCCATTACATGGTCTTGAGAGAGTCAAGCATTGTCTAACACCCACATGAGAATCAAAATCTTATTAGGTTGTACATCTTCATAATAGTTTCCAATTCAAAGAAAGAGAATTCAGCCACGTTACTGAGAAGTAGTTTGGTCATACTGTCATTCTATTTAATCCATTTTCCTAGTAAGCACAGCCATTCAGATCTTTGGACTTGTTAATGAAAAAATTTGTTTATTTATCCTATTTTCTCATCCCCGATCTCTGGGATTTAACTCGAAACTTAGGGATTTTGCTTATTCTTTTGTTCATTGCTGGTTTGTGTTGGTTTTGTTTTTTGTTTTTCTTACATACAACAATTTCTATAGTAATCTTATGTTCGCAAAATTTTCTTGGTCGAGTTTTATTTGTTTATGAAGCATTTATCTTTCCATCAGTAGTTGGTCCTAGTTGTTTTAATATCAAGGTTTGCCTTACTGAGCGGTAAGGCCTCATACCGGGCGGTACGTACCGGTCTACCAACTGACTTGTACGTGGACCACTTGCTACCGGGTGGTACTATCGAAAATCGACCGTTGGCGGTCAATTGAGGGAGAAAGAAGAAGCGGGAGAAGAAGAAGAGGGAGAAACCTATTCCTTGCGCGCTACTCTTCCTCGATTCTCTTGCGTGATCTGTCGCCCGCGGGTGATACTTCACTGACGGGCGATTCTTCGCCCTGCTCGGGGAGAAGAACGAGGCGACTTCACCTTTTGTTTTTTTATTTATATTAATATTATATTATATTATATTTATTATATTATATTATATTTATTATATTATAATATAATATATCGAGCGGTATGTATTGTGTGTACCACTCGGTACTAGGTACCGTACCATACCGAGATGAACTTGGTACACTGGTACGGACCAGTATGGAAAACCTTGATTAGTATCACTTTCAGTGAAGCATTCATGCTTTTGCATACATACAGAGCTCTCAAGTCTCAAATACCCATCAACCTTATTACTTCTTTTTGTGTTCCTAGTATTGAATATGCACTAAGTTTAATTGTTTCTAAGTGTTGCTAATACATTTTTATTAGAATAGGAAAGAAGCCTGTTCGGTTATTTTATATAGAAATTTGGTCTTGCCTATTGGATAAAAAATAATCAACAAATTAATCCCATTCTTAATTTTTGACAGTTCTTTTTTATTCTGTAGACAAAGCTTTATTTATACTCGGAGCTTGATTCTCTGGCCAATGTATTATGTCACCGCTAATTTTGCTAGTTGCATGAAGTCTCAATTCTTAGTTGTTTTTTTCTTACTGTTGATGCTATTTTTTAACAGGTACTTGCATTACAACAGAAGAATGTTTATTAAATACAAATAGGAATCCTGATATGACAAAAGAAGAAATAGAGCAGGAGCTGATGATGTATCTCGGGGTTGGCAAGATCATTTGGCTGCCCAGAGGACTATATGGTATTCTTAGCAAACTATGTTTTATAATTTATAGTGCTGTCTTAACCTTCATAACTTGAATAAATTATCTGCAAAATTAAGGTTGTCTTTTTTTCTTCAGCTTATCAGAAACTGATGGTGTGGAATGAATTTGATTGTTCATTTATGCTGGTGTGCTATTAGTGCCAACGTCCTTATTACCTATGGCGTTAAGTGCTCACATAGATGCTCATCTGTATAAATCAAGACACTTATCTTGCAAAGATTATAAAAATATAATAAAAAAAATAAAGATAGTTATTAAAACAGAAACTTCATTTGAAAGATGTTTTATATTATTATACCAAAACATTAACATGTGGTTTTACCCAAAATATTCCACCTTTTGTAGTTTAGTCATGAACCATATAAGTGAACATCAGAGCCTGTTGGTTCCCTTTAAGTAGCGGCATTCCATCCAAGATGACCCTTTAAGTAGTGAACAAAGCCCTTACCGAGGGCCCATTAAGTCTCTTGGTCCTTGCCTTGACTCAACTCGTCTGACTCCCAAGGTGACGCAAGCGGATGTAGACATCACTGACCTAGATCAATCATCTGTCATGCACCTGAGTGGTTCCTGATATTGCTGACTTGGATCAATAAACTCTCGTGCCCATTATTAGCTGATATTTTTTGTTGGTGGCACATACTATATTGATGTATATATGCTATTAGAATGATCAAGAAAAAGTAAAAATAGAGATAAAGGAACACAATAGAAAGCCTTGGATGCGTGTGTTAGCTTGGATTGGTTCAATCTGGGGAGTGGGCTTAAAACAAGGGCTTTGTTACATTTTAAGTTATGCCAACATGATGTACTTGACAAAGAATGGGGGTTATTGATGCTGGCACCTAGACGCCACAACCCATATGGTGAACCATGGGCCCCAGAAGATTGATGTCACAAGAGTTGATCCTATAGTATATGGGCCTTCACATAATAGTCAACTTATATGTTCTAGCCTGAACCAAATCATCTTCTTGTTATATTTTGTTCATGGTCTTAAGCGAGAACTATGCAGTGTTATGTGTCTGAACTAGAACTCTCCCTTTTTTCAACATCATCATTTCCTAATAAACTGCAAATGATTATATGGGAAACTGATAGGACCCTAGCAGGGTTGGGTCCTACTCACCCTAGGAGAGTCAATAAAACTTTATGAAATTGTAATAAAAACCTCACCTAGTCACCTCTATCTTATAAAGAAGTATGGCTTGGGTTTAGTTTGGGGCCTTAGGGCTTAGTGGCCGCCACCCCCCTTACTGGGTTGGTCGGCCAGGGTTTCCATCTGCTAGAGTCGGCTATGTAGCCAATTAGGCTGCCGCCTATCCCTATTAAGGTAGATCTGCTATAGGAGGGGCAAGGGGGTAATTTTACTTAGGCAGCACCCCCCTTGGGCTAGGTTTTAGAGCCTATATAAGCATGTAACCTCCTCTTTCAATCAAGCAAGAGATCTTTTCTATTCAGCCTTGTTGGCCGGCCCTAAGAGGGAGGAACCCCTACAGCGTTCCAAGGGTTGATCCCCCTCAAAGATCAAAATCTATAGAGCTCTTTCTGGGGTTCTATCATCTGGTATCATAGTCGCGTTCCTGCTGCCCGTGCTGCCATCTCTGCCGCCTCCACCCTTCCAAGCAATTCTATAATTGCTGTAACACACGCCTCCATCTTCCACCCCAAGCCGCAGATCAAATCAATCTGCTACTGCCTCCTACGTTTGAACTGGAAATCTGGTATAATCTCATCACCCACGCCTATTTACTAATGCAATCCCTTTGCCTTACACGTTGAAGAAGCTTTTCCATAATTTCTTCGTTGTAAAATTCCACCGTCGCAAACGTGATCATCGTTGCGAAGGGGAAACGCTGCAGAAATTTTCAGCCGCATTGTTGCTTTTTGAAACCGGTTTGTTGCTTCTCTATTTTTGCCGAAACTTTTATATGATTTCATAGATCATCTTAGCTCTCATCTAAGATCGATCTATGGAAAAAATCCTCTCTGAAACCGGTTTTATTGTGCTGCAATTCCTCATCGCGTATTGCTGGAATTTTACGACGAAGAAACTACCTTCCATCTTTTTTTCTATTTTCCTATCGTTATGCTACCGAAATTTTGTCAAACCTATTTGCTGATATTGGCCACATCTGAATCGAGGATTTGTTGACAAATTTCTGCATATTTTCCTCAGGTTTTCCTCTAGAATTTACATCGAGAATTCATTGTTTCTCTGATGCAAATTCTGTTCGGCAGGACAGCACATACGCAACACTTTCTTCATCGAATTCCATCAGATTTGAGTGCTGTCTCCTTCGGTTTCTTTGGACTCTCTTCTTTTCATCCTCAAACCCTACCATTACCATCCAAGAACCCTACTAAACCGCACCCTAAAACGATCCTAATCAGCCTCCCAAAACCAGCCCTAACCGCAGCCTCCATCTCCATCGATCCACCTATCCAACCGGCCACTGGTTCTCCAAAACTTCTCATGCCCCTAACCCGACAACAAAAGAAAGACCTCAACATCACAGATCTAGAGGCCTATCCCATGGCATCTGAAGAGGCTATTAATGTCAAGTTTGAAGCCTTTGAGAACCGCATAGATGAGAAGATTCGGTCCCTCTTCGCCAAATTCAGTATGGGCCGACCATCGAGCCCAAAGAAATCGCAGCAAGGAGAAACCTCAGATTGGAAAGATGATTCCCAAGAGCGAGGTTGCACCATCATTGATCCATGTAATCCACGCATGAAGGTAGACTTCCCTAGATGGGAAGGAGACCCAATCGGATGGATCTTGCGCGCGAAGCGCTATTTTCGGTTCTATCGAACCGCTGACACTACCATGGTGGAGATTGCTGCCATCCACCTCGAAGGATACATACACTATTTAGTGGTTCAATTGGTTTGAGCACACCTACACAGGTCTCTCTTGGCGGTAATTCAAGGAAGGATTATCGAATCGCTTTGGACCAACCGATTACGACAATATTGACGGACAATTGGTGAAGATTCGACAAACCTCTACAATCAAGAATACCAAATAAGGTTTGAACGTTTATCTAACCAAACTGTGGATTGGTCTGAAAAATAACTTTTAGGGACTTTTATTGAGGACCTAAAGCCGGAGATTCGAGGAGAAGTAAAGGCGCGACAACCGTACACTCTTATGGCGGTGATTTCCTTCGCGAGAATCCAAGAGGAACGACTAAACCACGAAGCATGAAGGACAAGGGTCGCGCCTCGATCAGCCATGGCGAAGCCTTCAGCCCCCTCTATTGCCATTTGAGCCCTTGCACCAAAAAAATTGACAAGAGATGAGCTTCGGGAATGATCTGCCAAGGGGTTGTGTTGGCACTGCGAGGAACCATGGAGCCGAGAACATCACTGCAAAAAAGGATGGATCCTCGTGATTGAACCAGTAGAGGATGATTACACCGAACCATCTGAAGAAAGCCTCGAACCCGAAGATGAAGCCACGGAGGAAGAGCCCCAATCGGCCGACTATGCAGTGCACGAGTTGGTCGGTTACTCCAACCCGCAGACAATAAAAGTTGGAGGACTCCTTAAACAACAACCCATCACTGTTCTCATAGATATGAGCAGCACAAATAACTTCCTCAACAGTAAGGTTGTTGCACGTATGGTGTTTCAAATCGAAGGTTGCAACAAGTTCGATGTAAAGGTCGTCGACGACGGAGTCCTCAATTGCGACCAACGGTGCCCGTGGGTAAAATTGCTCCTACAAGATCAAGAAGTGGTAGTCGACTTCTTCCTCCTACCCATCGGTGACTATGAAGTCGTGCTTGGGATTGAATGACTCACAACATTAGGTGACATCTCTTGGAATTTCTCTAAGTTAATTATGAAGTTTTATTGTAAGGGGAAACAGGTCACCTTGCGAGGCAAGCGTGGGAGCCATATCTCCACTGTTTCGAAGCAGCGGATGGAGAAGGTGCTACACAAGACATATGGTGGATTTTTGATGCATATCCAGCAGCCATCAAAGGAAGAGAACGTGCAAATTCCAGATCCTAAGCTTGCCCTATTAATGGGCGAATTCGCGGATGTTTTCACGAAGCCGCATGGGCTTCCCCTTAACCGGCCGCATGACCACCGTATCCCTATACTGCCGGGCAAACCTTCAGCAAACTTAAGACCGTACCGCTATCCTCACTTGCAGAAGGACGAGATTGAGAAAATTGTTAAGGAGATGCTTGACACCAGAGTAATTCAACCAAGCTGCAGCCCTTACTCCTCGCTGGTGTTTCTAGTGCGCAAGAAGGATGGTACGAGGTGGATGTGCATTGATTACCGGACTTTGAACACCATCACCGTCAAAGACAAATATCTTATACCAGTAGTAGATGAGCTCTTGGTTGAATTGAAAGGAGCCCGAGTCGTTACTAAATTGGATCTCCATTCCGGGTACCACCAGATTTGGGTATGCGCTGAAGATGTTCCGAAAACAGCATTCCGCACACATAACGACCACTATGAATTTTTGGTAATGCCCTTCGGACTTACAAATGCTCCTTCCACTTTTCAAAGCTTGATGAACGACATCTTCTGGAGGTTTCTATGTAAGTTTATGTTGGTATTTTTTGATGACATCCTCATTTACAGCCCTACGCTTGATATGCATTTTTAGCACTTACGAATTGTTCTAACGATTCTTCGGGAGAATACACTTTATGTTAAACAATTAAAGTGTAGTTTCTTACAGCGTAAAGTGGAGTACCCAGGGCACATTATATCAGTGGATGGAGTGGTGGTAGACCCGACAAAGATCGAAGCAATGCAAGGATGGCCGAGACCTATGAACATAAAATCGCTGCACGGCTTCCTTGGATTCACGAACTACTATCGGAAGTTCGTGAAAGATTATGGCAAGATCAGTGCCCCACTAACGTCCTTACTGAAGAAAGACTCCTTTTTATGGTCGGATAAAGCTTCCATGGCCTTTGAACGACTCAAGGCAGCCATGACGACGACGCTGGTCCTAGCGCTGCTCGATTTCAGCTGCCCCTTTGTGATTGAGGCCGATGCATCCGGAGTTGGAATTGGGGTTGTCTTAATGTAAAATGGCCGACCTCTTGCCTACACTAGCAAGGCTTTGTCTCCCTCCCACCTTAAAATGTCCGTGTATGACAAAGAAATGCTTACTATCATATATACTGTCACGAAGTGGAGATCCTACGTAATCGGTTGATGCTTCTAGATTAAGACTGATCACCAGAGTCTCAAATACTTCTTGGAGCAGAAAATATCTTTCCCGGAGCAACAACGATGGGTAACTAAACTCCTTGGTTTTGATTATGAAATTGTTTATCAAAAGGGGAGAGAGAATGCTGTTGCTGATGCTCTATCTAGCATGATGGGACAAGTCAAAATTTCAGTCATCTTCCTTCCCTCCACTGACTTCCTCAAGGACATTAGGGAGGAATGGAAGAACAACCCAAAGACCCGAGACATCATAAAAAAGTTGGAGAAGAATCCGGGTTCCATGGGCCACTACACTTGGGATTCAAGGGACCTGCGCTACAAGGGCCAAATTGTGATTATTCCTTCTTCCCCTTGTATCAAAATTATTTTGCATGAGATGCACTCTTCACCTTCAGCAGGGCATTTTAGTTTTTTGAGAACATATAAGAGGGTGAAGCAAAACTTCTTTTGGAGAGGCATGAAAAGATCAATTTGTGATTATGTATCTAAATGTGATGTATGCCAGTGGCAAAAAGGTGAAACAGTGGTAAGTTCGGGAAAACTACAACCACTACCTATACCGGACTCGACATGGACTGACATCTCCATGGACTTCATTGAAAGGCTGCCACCATCTCAAGGTAAAAACACGATTTTTGTGGTGATAGATCGTTTAACCAAATATGCTTATTTTTGTGCTGTGAGACATCCTTATACCGTTGCCAGTATCGCTCAAATCTTTATGGAAAATATTGTTAAACTGCATTGGATGATAAGGTCGATTGTGAGCGACTGTGACAGGGTGTTTATAAGCAAATTTTGGATCGAACTCTTCCAATTACAGGACACCCAACTCAAGATGAGCACAACATATCATCCGTAGACGGATGGCCAAACAGAAGTGGTGAACAGATGCCTTGAGACTTATCTACGGTGCTTCACCAATGACCGGTCAAAAGAGTGGACAAAGTGACTTCCTTGAGCCGAATGATGGTACAACATAACCTATCATTCATCAACCAAATGTACCCCTTATGAGACATTATATGGTCGACCGCCCCCCTGTAATACCTAAATATGTAATTGGTGCGGCCAAAATAGATCAGGTCGACCAAAACTTAATTGACAGGGACAAACTTCTGCGGTTGCTGAAGGACAACTTAACTGCCGCCCAATCCCGCATGAAGCAAGAAGTTGACACTCATTGAAGCGAGCGGGAATTTTCAGTAGGAGATTCGGTCTACCTTCGCCTACAACCATACAAGCAGTTGCCAATCAACACTAGGGCATCGATGAAGCTATCTCCTCGATTCTATAGACCATATCAGATTTTGGAGCATATTAGGGCTGTGGCATACAGATCGAAGCTACCAGAAGACGCTAAGATCCATCCCGTCTTCCATGTATCCTTGCTAAAGCCCAAACTGGGAGAGCATGAGTCAACCCAGACTTAGTTGCCGAGCACTACAAACGACGACGAGATTCAAGCTCAACCACAAGCCATACTTGATCGGAGGATTCTGATGCACCGTCGATGCCCCTCAACTGAAGTATTAGTAAAATGGAACAACTTACCATCTGAAGATGCCACGTGAGTCTTATGAGGAGCTGAAGACCCAGTTCCTAAAGTTCATGGACCCTCAGCCTTGAGGACAAGGCTGATTCAAAGATGGCTGGCTTGATAGGACCCTAGCAGGGTTGGGTCCTACTCACCCTAGTAGAGTCAATAAAACTCTGTGAAATTGTAATAAAAACTCCACTTAGTTACCTCTATCTTATAAAGAAGTGTGGCTAGGGTTTAGTTTGGGGCCTTAGGGCTTAGTGGCCGTCGCCCCCTTTGCTAGGTTGGTCGGCCAGGGTTTCCATCTACTAGAGTCGGCTATGTAGCCAATTAGGCTGTTGTCTATCCCTATTAAGGTAGGTAGGTTATAGAAGGGTTAATGGGGTAATTTTACTTAGGCAGCACCCCCCTTGGGCTAGGGTTTAGAGCCCTATATAAGCATGTAGTCTCCTCCTCTTTCAATCAAGCAAGAGATCTATTCTATTCAGCCTTGTTGGCTGGCCCTAGGAGGCAAGAAACCCTATAGCCTTCCAAGGGTTGATCCCCCTCAAAGATCAAAATCTATAGAGCTCTTTCCGGGGTTCTATCAGAAACTTAGTTATCTGTCAATTATTGTGTTCTCCATAGCCTGTGGACAGTCATCTCAATTATTTCTTTTGTACCTTATTTAGTGCTGATTAATGCATTTTTTTTTTCACTTAGATCCCTAACTTGGGTATATTACACTAAAAAACTGGGATGTGGCTTTTATTGTTTTTCTTTTCTCTCTCTTATTAGCCTGATCTTGTTGAGCAGCTACAATTTAACAACTCTTGTAGGTGATGATGATACCAATGGTCATGTGGATAACATGTGTTGTTTTGTTAAGCCTGGCATGGTTCTGTTGGCATGGACGGATGATGAGCTAGACCCTCAATATGAACGGTCAGTAGAGGCATTTTCAGTTCTATCCAATACTACTGATGCCAAGGATAGAAAAATAGAGATTATAAAACTTCACGTACCTGGGCCACTTTATATTACTAAAGAAGAAGCAGATGGACTTGTTACACTGGTCAGTATAATGGTTTTTTTTATTTATTTTCTTTTCATTTTGTTTGTACTTGCTCTAAGCTAAAAGCCTTCTGGAATGGAGATATTCAGGCATCTTTTTTTTTTTCAAGGCTAGCCATGTTATGATGGTATATATAATGAAAGACGACTGAATGTTTGAATCAGATAAACTAGAACATCTAGATATGAGTAAGACATCAAACTAAAGTAACATTGTAATATTTCATGTAACAAAATGGGATTACAAGTCATGAAAGATGTTATGATGGGTATACTTCCTATGGATGGTTTAATTAGAAGTTAACGAACTATATGCCTATTTGGAACAGGAAACACATATTTATACATGTTTATCTGTAGATTGATTTAAATGAGGATGTAATGTAGAAACACATGGATACCAATTCAAAGATAAAATGACAATCCATTTGAATGTGTGTAAAAAGTTTTTCCCCTTAGTAAGTTAGTATTGGCTTAGCATGCCAATCCAACATATGGATACATTTAGGTTTTTGGGGCACAAAATTATCCTTCCAAACAGCAGTCTGTTTTGATTCTGTGATCCAAAATGTCAATCACTATCCTGTTGATACTTCATGGTAAATATTTATTTAATTGCATCATTTCTTTTACTTTTCTGGATGTAGTAAATAATATATATAGGACTACATTCATAATTTTTGTTAAAATAGATTGCTGATTCAACATTGTTCACCTTATAAGTCCTCAAAGGTGAGACAATACAACATTGTTTAAAATTTTGTTTTATAGTATTTATCTGCTCATAATTTTCTCAAAGGCGAGTTTGATTGTCTCATTTCACTGCTATCGTTATTAATATGCAATATACCATCTAAATAGAGAACCGTCTGAGAAGTCATCCGAAGGGGATTGAATAACAATAGATAAAGTACAAGAAATGAAATATATAATCAGAGACCATGTCAAACTTATGTGAAGTTCAATTTGTTAGTTTGTATTTCAATTTCTATGAATTGTCTTCATTGCCCTTGTCTGCGCTCCATAATGTTATGATGGGTATACTTCCTTTGAATCGTTTAATTAGAAGTTATAACTAAGGTTTGCCATACTGGCATACCGAGCTAAGCTCGATACGATATGGTATCCTAGTATCGAGTGGTATGCATGTGCGTACTGCACGATATATAATATAATATAATATAATATAATAAATATAATATAAGTTAAAAAAAATATAAAAAAAGGGGTGACATCGCCTCGTTCCTTCTCCCCATATGGGGAGACGTATCTTCTCCCCACGTGGGGAGAAGAAATCACCCGCCGACGAAGAAATCGCTCGCGGGCGATGGATAGCGCTGGGGAAGAGTATCACGACTTCAGGTTTTTCTTCTCCCTCTTATTCTTTCTCCCTCCCTCGGCTGATATCGCTCGGAATCGGTTGTCGACGGTCGAAATCGATCGTTACCGGTCAATTTATGGTGGTAACGGGGCGGAAACAGCCCCAATGGATGGTATCGTCCAGTAGTGAGCAATCTGCATACCAGCTGATGGAGCCGTATGTACTGCTCGTACCAAGCGATACACGTCAAAACAGCAATCCTTGGTTATAACAAATTATATGCCTATTGGAACAGGAGACACATATTTACATATTTATACATGTTTATCTGTAGAGATTGATTTGAATGAGGATGTAATGTAGAAACACATGGATGCCAATTCAAAGATTAAATGACATTTCATTTTAATGTGTGTAAAAAGTTTTTCCCCTTAGTATTGGCTTAGCAGGCCTATCCAACATATAGATGCAATGTTACATTTAGGTTTCTGGGGCATAATTTATCCTGCCAGACTGCAAACAGTCTGTGTTTTGATACTGTGATCCAAAATGTCAATCACTATCCTGTTGATACTTCATGGTAAATAATTGTTTAATTTACCTAGAATTGCATCATTCTTTTACTTTTCTGGATGGAGTAAATAATATATATAGGACTTTATTTATAATTTTTGTTAAAATAGATTGCTGATTCGACATTGTTCACCTTATAAGTCCTCAAAGGTGAGGCAATGCAACATTGTTTAAAATTTTATTTTACAGTCTTTATCTGCTCATCATTTTCTCAAAGGCGAGGCAAGTTTGACTGTCTCATTTCAGTGCCATCATAATTGATAGCCATATACCATCTAAATGGAGAACCTGTGGAGAAGTCATCTGATGGGATTGAATAACAAAAGATAAGTACATGAAATGAAATTCATAATCAGAGAACATGTTAAACTTATGTGAAGCTCAATTTGTTTGTTTGTTGATATTTCAATTTCTATGAATTGTCTTCAGTGCCCTTGTCTGCTCTCCGTAATATTATTACTTTGCTTTAGAAACTGCAGATTTTATCAATTTAGAGCTTGGAAGTTCTTACTTCAATTTTTTGTATGTAATCATAGGATAAGAGTGCAAAACCCAGACTTGCAGGTACAAGGCTAGCTGCTTCCTATGTAAACTTCTATATTGCCAACGGTGGAATTATAGCACCTGCATTTGGTGATGAGAAGTGGGACCAACAAGCTTATCATGTTCTTACATCAGCATTCCTTAATCATAAGGTAAGATGAACATCCATTTGTTTCTTATCACACCTTATCTTCACCTCCCTTTTTGGTAGCCTGATAGAACCCTAGGGTTCTATCGTAAAGGAAGAGGGGATAAACGTTATCTTCAAGGGGATCGAGTCTCCTAGATCGCTTCGAGGGGATCTGCCTCCTATGGCTTTTGCCTATTGGCCAAAACAATTCTTCTTCATTGATTTCTCATAAGAGAGTTTACAACATTATTTATAGGGCTCTATCAAGAGTCCCTCTAGGCTTTGACTCAGAATCCACTAAACTTGGACTCTTAACTAACTGATAGAAACTCCTAACTGAAAATAATAACTGAATCCATCCTAACCGAAGATAAAAACCAACTCTAACTAACTCATAACTGACTCGATTGGGCTCACCTGACCCATAATTGACTCCGATTGGACAGACTAACATGACTCAGCTTGAATTAATCATGAAAAGATGGACCCGACTTAGCTAGGGTCCTAACAGACCCGCCCTCTTCAGATCAGTCTTGTCCTCAAGGCTGAGCAACATCAAATTTCGGTGGTACTTCGGTTTAGGATATTTACCACATTACAATTTCTCGATCAATTAAATAAGGTCTCCACTTGCTATAAGCAATGGGTTGGGCTTCTGGTGCAGCAGTCTTGTGAGGAATTCTCTTCATTCGATAGTTATTGGCAGTTGTGATCTTGCTTCCACATCTTCCTTTGAGGATTACTTACTTTCCATTAATAAAAAAAATTATAATCAGTTTAGAAAGATTCCAGGTGACATCACCCAGGGTTGACAGCCATTCAATTTCAAGCACTATTTCGAAGTCCTCCAGGGGTATTAGAAAGAAGTCCACCCGCAGTTCTTGGTCCTGTACCATCAGTTTGATTTTTGAGTACTTACTATTACAATTTAGAATTCGTCCATCAACAACCTTAACTTCAAGTCTGTCATAGTCTTCAATTTGATAGGCCAATCGGTCAGCATGCTTTTTGTCCATGAAATTGTTAGTGTTACCAGTATCGATTAAAACAGTAATAGGCTGTTGTTTTAAAATTCCTTCAATTTTCATGGTTTGCGGGTTGGAGTAGCTTGATGATGCGTGCACTGTATGTATGAAAGGTTCAATACCTTTATCAGAATCCGTACCTTCTTGATCAGGGTCCACATCATCATTTTTTGGTTTCTTCTTAATTGGTTCAATCATCAAAAGATGACCCTGTTTGAATTGATATCCTGTACTCCACTTTTCATCACAATTCCAGCACAACCCTTTTGCTGATCTTTCCTGGAGCTCTTATCTGGTAAGTCTTCGTGGGTTTTGAGTGGAGGGAGGTGGGGCTGTCGGCTTGCTTGCTGCTGGTAAGTTTATGCTTTTATTTCTGCGATTGTCCTCGTTGAGCTTTTTTTTGTGTATGCGAGCGAATGATACGGTAGCCATCACGGTACGGGGTTGTTGATCTTTAACTTCGCATCGAATCTTTAGATTGAGCCCTTCAATAAATGTTCCTAGTAGTTGCTTTTTGGACCAATCTCGGGTTTGATTTGAGAGGTGCTCAAATCTGCTCTGGAACTCTTGTACGGTAGAAGTCTAGCGGATTTTGGCGAGTTGTCCATCCATGTTTTCGTACTCTAATGGTTCGAAGCGAATCAAAAGCTCGCTTTTGAATTTCTCCCACGATGGTTCTCCATGAGTGTGTTCGTACCAATCGTACCACTGGATCGTGTCTTCTTCAAGTTGAATGGAGGCTATCTCCACCTTGGATTCCTCCGGAGTCTTGTAAAAATGATAATTTTTTTGAGCACGTGAGATCCAGCCGATCGGGTCTCCATCTTCCTATCTGGGAAACTCCACCCTCATGCGTGTGTATCCTGTGTCCTGCTCATGATCATACTTTTTAGATCGACTCCCTTTGGAACTTTCACCATGTTGAGTTTTGTTCGGGCTCTCCAACTGGCTTCTTCTAAATTTGCAGAGGAGTTCTTGTAATTTATCTTCTATGCGGGCCTCGGCTTTAAACCTTGCGTCTAGTGCATCATCCGTAATCATCGTATAGGATTGTAGATCGGTGATGTTCAGTTCTTTTTTCTGTTATCGAGTCAGGGGCATATGTCGTAGATGTAGTGGGACTTGGCCACAACAAGATTGCCGGCGTCGGCAAGCAGTGGGGGAGGAAAGGAAGATGGGTACGACTGCTTCAACTTGGCTAGGTGGCAGCAACAGGATGCAGTTGTAAGATGATGGAGGAGGCGGCTGGGCTGTGCTGGAGATGAAGGGAGGAGGATGAGCTGCAGCATTTGGTTGCACGGCGGGGAAGCAATGGGGTCTGGTTAGGAAGAGGAAGCAGGGGAGCAGCGGGGTGGCTTGGTGCGGGTGGCAGCGACGATGGCAGTGGTCAAGCGAGCGAGGATTGCGCTTGGTAGAGGATGGGGGAGGAGGAAGGTAACAGCAGCGTTGGGCGTTGGGTGCGGCAGGGGGCAGCTACAGAGGGCTGGCCGGCGGCAACAGCAATGGTGATGCTGCCAGCAGAGGAGGAGAGGAAGATGGTGGATGGGCTATAGGTGGTAGAGGGCTAGAGACGGCGGTGTTGCAAGAGGGCAGCGACAGTAGTGGGAGGATGATGACGGTTGGGCGATGAAGAGGAGGGGTGGAACAGAGGTGGCCAGCGGTAGTGGCAGGGAGGAGAAGAAGGTAGTAGTGGCAAGGAGGAAGAGGGTCCAATGAGGGGTCCTTCAGTGGTCGAGGAGGGCAAGGCTGGGAGCGGCGGGCGTTGCAGAGGGGGGTCGCGGCAGCAACAGCAGAGGAAGCAAGGTGCGGTTGGAGCAGTCGCCGAGGAGGAAGCATAATCGGGTGGTAGTAGCGAGGGCTGTGGCAGGGAAGGACAACGGCAGCGTGGGCTGCGACAGCGGTGGCTGTGCGCGTCGAGGAAAGACAACGACGGTCGGCAGGGAGAGGCAACAAGCGGTGTTGGATGAGGCGCTGTCGACGATGAATGGGCTGCAGGAGGGGCAGTAACAGTGGTGGCAGGCGGGGAAAGGTTGGAGAGGGAGCAACGTCGATGGTAGAGGCGGCTGAGGCTGCGTAGAAGAGGCGGAAGGCAGTGGCAGCGGCAGCAAGTAGGGGCAACGGCTGCTGTAGAGGGGGATGACACGACAGGTGGCTGGAAAGAGAAGGAAGAGGGCAACAACGGCAAGAGGGTGGAGCAACAGCTGAGGAGGGACAGTGACCGCCGACGGGGTGAGGCAGCAACTGGAAGGGGTTTATGAGATTGTAGAGGGGTCAACGATGAAGCAGAGGAGGCAGCGACAGCAGGGGTATGGCCGGTTGGAAGCGGCTGCGACAGGGGAGAAAGGGGAGGAGGCAAAGGTGGTGTGGTTGGCAGTGGCTGGTGGAATTGGGGGCTGTTGCGGCAAGGAAGAAGGGGCGGCAGAGGTGGCAGCGGTAGTAGGCGATGGGGAGAAGGGAGATGGCAGGGGCATCTACCAAGAAGGCAGCAGCGTGGGGAGCGACTGCGATTGATGCAGCCAAGAAGGTGGCTCTGATATCGATTGATAGAACCCTAGGGTTCTATCGTAGAGGAAGAGGGGATAAACGATCTCTTCGAGGGGATCGGGCCTCCTAGATCGCTTCGAGGGGATCTGCCTTCTAGGATTTTTGCCTGTTGGCCAAAACAATTCTTCTTCATTGATTTCTCATAAGAGAGTTTACAACATTATTTATAGGGCTCTGCCAAGAGTCCCTCTAGGCTTTGACTCAAAGTCCAGTAAGCTTGGACTCTTAATTAACTAATAGAAACTCCTAACTGAAAATAATAACCGACTCCATCTTAACCAAAGATAAAAATCAACTCTAACCAACTCATAACTGACTCGATTGGGCTCATCTGACCCATAATTGACTCCGACTGGATAGACTAACGTGACTCAGCTTGAATTAATCATGAAAAGATGGACTCAACTTAGCTAGGGTCCTAAACATAGCCCTTTTGTTACTTGAATATATTGGGTGAGATAATTTGATAGACAATATTGAGACCCCAAGGCACTACAATTTTTTGTTCTCATAAATTGATTGAACGCAACATTTCGTTCGAATTACTCAACTTCTTTTTTCTTTTAGTTTTATCATATATGAATATTTGATACCGGAAAAAGGAGAAAGATGAATGAAATTCGAAAAAAAAAAACCGATAGTCGAGTTGTATTTATTGGAATAAGTCTTTTGGACTGAAAAGAAACAAACTTAAGATAGAACTTGTATAAAATTGATAAATAGTTCATCATCGAGTTTAAAATCACAAAGGAATACAAAAAATTCACCACCCTAAGGATGTTAAACAAGGATACATAACTGAAAACAAAAGACTCACCACTCAAGGAAGTGTTCAAATGAGCTTCTGTCAATACCAATCAGATTCTAAAATTTCTTTCTAATCCTAAAACACCAAAATAAGTACTAGTGCATGAAACAATCCTTTATGTATAGGGAACTACGAAATTAAGTGTTTTACAGTTGGTAACTAACCTCTTTTGTGCATTCTTTGGTCATGAAGAAAATCACCTTTAAACAACTTTAACTTTACTACCTTTCAAACCACTTATTAATGAAGCAACTTTAACTTTCTCTAGTGACAATTCTCATGAGCTGTCATATTTGGGTGGGATGGGTTAAAGGCTCTGAGACAACATTGTGGACTATAGAGAATACTATAGGATCAACAAGATCCATACAAGTTGATTATAGCAAATTAGACACTCCTGTGTCAATCTCCCCTGGTTGAAAAAGACTTACCCTCAAGTTCTCATTTGTTCCATCACCATAATAAGTACTTAAATCAGCCACATTGAATGTTAAAGACACCCCGTAAATTTCAGGTAGCTCAATCTCATAAGCATTTTTGCCAAATCTCTTAAGCACATTGAATGAACCATCAACCTTTGGTTTCAATTTGCCAAATTTGTCTAGTGGTAACCTCTCCTTAGATAAATCCAGACCAAGTCACCCGCATTAAACTCCACATGCTTTTTCTGTTTGTTGGCAGCTTGCATGTACCTCTCATTTTGCTTTTTTAGTGGTTGCTTTAACTTTCTCATGTAATTTCCTTATCTGCTTAGCCCTCTCATCAACATCTCTACTAAATTATTTTAGTTGTAGAATGAGGAACTAAATCCAAAGGATCTGTAGGATTAGCCCTCGAAATAAGATCAACGTGATGCTATATGTCTTTCAAAGGTGGAAGGTTATGTGGGATCTCTTTCGGTACAACATTTTGGAACTCCTCCAGGATTGGTTTTATGATTGTTGGTGGCTTCTTGTGTTGTTCATTCTTCTCTACTACTATTAGAGTCAAAACATGACCACCCCTTTCTAATTCACCCTTGCATTCACTATAAGACATAAAAGCACTAACTCCTTTCTTTGGTACATTAATTTCAGAAAGTTGTAATGGAGCTAAAATGATCTTTTCATTCACCTTAAAAGAATTATGTTTATAGCCATCATACAATACCCTTCTATTATAATGTCTAGGTCTACCCAACAGCAAATGACAAGCATCCATAGGAGCAACGTCAGACCATACTTTATATTTATAATACTTATCAATAGAAAACGGAACTAAACATCTTTTAGTTACCTTGATGTCATTTCTTTTTGAAGCCAGCATAATTGGTAAGGATGCGGATGAGGGGTTGTGTCCAACTTTATCTTCTGCACCATCTCCAAAGATACCACATTCTCAAAGCTATCACTATCAATGATCACCAAACACACCTTGCCATGAGAAGTGCATTCGGTATGACATACGTTACATCCTCAGCCACATAGGATACTTGTAAGCTATATTGTAACATAATAGACAAACCATGATCAGCATAAGTAACATCTTCCTCCTCATCATCATATTTTAGTTCGTCGTCGGTTTCATTTCTTTCTCCATCACTATGTTCTTTAACAAATGAAACAATCATCCTATTTGGACAATCTGAAGCAATATGCCCAAAACCATGACATTTGAAGCATTTTCGGCCACTTGGTGTAGAAGAATTAGGTGGTTGTTTGTTGCCATCTAATCCTTCGCCCTTGTCTTGCACCTTCGACACCACTTTGTTTTGGAGAATAAGTTTGAAATTTCCTTCTCTTGTATAACCATCTTTCGACCCGTATCGAGAACCCTTTTTAAACTTTTGTTGTTTCTCCACTTTTAAAGCAAGCTTACTCACATCATTCAAAGACCAATTTGACTGAAGTTGAACCACTTTGGTAATCTCATATTTCAGACCTCCTAGGTATTTTGCAATGGTTTACTCTTCTAGTTTTATAAGCTCTCATTTAACATAAGATTGTCGAACTCTGCTATGTACTCCTCCACACTTAGGTAATGAGGTGTATCATCATCAGAACTAAACTTTTGGACATTTTTTTTATGTTGATTGTTTTTACTCCGAAGTTCCTCAATGATTTCATTTTTTTTTTTGTAGTTTGTGTAGCAATTGTAGTTGCAACTTTAAGGATTCAACATCATCTTCATGGACACTACCTTTATCAACTACTTTTTTTTTTATTTTGTCTTGCCATGATCTCTAGCCTTGAGTTCTGTTACCAAACTGATACAGGGGAAAGGAGAAAGAGGAATGAAATTCGAAAAAAAAGAAACTAATAGTCGAGTTGTATTTGCTGGAATAAGTCTTTTTGAATTGAAAAGAAACAAACTCAAGATTGGATTTACATAGAATCAATAAATAGTTCACCACCGAGTTTAAAATCATAAAGAGATACAGAAAATTCACCATGCCAATAACATTAAACAAGAATACAGAACTGAAAACAAAAGACTCATTCAAGGAAGTGTTGAAGAAGCAAACCACCTATTAAAATTCTCATGAGCTGTCATATTTGGGTGGGCTGGGTTAAAGGCTATGAGACAACATTGTGGACTATAGAGAATACCATAGGATCAGCAAAATCCACACGAGTTGATTATAGCAAATTAGGCACTCACGTATCAATATTTCTCATATTTCTCTCAGCACTTGTATGAGCTCTCTCAGTAAGTGCATATGGCAGAGTGCATTCTGTTGGCACCGCCAACCATGAAATAAGCTTGTAACACGTCCAATCAAATGTTCTTCTGATACTAGTGAGATCAGTCCATTTGTGCAATTCTGAGATCTTGTGAAAGGACATGTTTGAGCACTTACATGTCATTTGATTTATTTATTCAAATTTGTTTATCTGGTTTTGCTGTCTGTGTTACATGTCAAACATATTTCTTTGAACTTTCTTTATTTTCGAGTCCCGTAACATGTTGGTAAACCAAATGTGTTGGTTGTGCCATTCAGGTTATAATGATACAAGGTGCACGGGAGATTTGTCTTGGAGGTGGGAACATTCATTGCATCACACAACAGCAACCGGAGTAGTTCAGGTGTACTTCCATGGGGGGATCTTTTCTCGTCAACCATGTAAATTATTAATGGATTATGCACAACCCGAATTGTTCCTATCCTTGATAAAGTTTCAAGTGGTTGATATATTTAGTGCTACAGATTTTAATAAATCTCCTGGAGATGTAGAAATTTTCATTTCACACACAATAACCAGCTATTTCTTGTAATGTTTGAGAAACTAAGTGAAACCTAGGAGGTAATTTCTTGTGGGATATTTTTTTTCTCTCACTATTTCTGCAAGATTAATGGATTATGCACTCTAAAAGAAGCAAACTCTAGTATTCAATAAAGTTTCAGGTCCCTTATCTGATAGTTTTGCTCAATCAGATTTCTTATTATGCATTGGTCTTTGCAACAACAATTGATGTGCTTGTAAACAAAGTAGTCGTAATTTTCTTGCATTGTTGTCTATATTTTTTTTTGCCTATGTATTTTAGTCAAATTTTCTATCGGACTTGTTTTTTTTTCTAAAAAAATAAACATTATGGATATTATTTTGTAACAAATTTGTGATGTTGATACGGAAACTAGTTTATGTTATGCAGTTTTCGAGTTTGGTTTTCCTTGGATCTTTTTCTCCTCTTTTTAGTGCTTATATGATACGGAGACTAGTTTATGTTATGTTGATACGGAAACAAATTTGTGATCTTTCAACAGTTTTCGAGTATTTTTTTTCCTTATCAGTGGTCCACTTAGGACAATGAAATCAAGATGGCAGCTGTTAATTTTCTGCCCTGTGCAAGACAAAAAGGAAAAAAAAATAACGAAATGTCAAAAGTGGGATTTAAGTAATTTTTTTTCCTTTTCAGTGGTCCACTTAAGACAATGAAATCAAGATGGCAGCTGTTAATTTTCTGCCCTGTGCAAGACAAAAAGGAAAAAAAATAACGAAATGTCAAAAGTGGGATTTGAGTTTTTTTTTTTTCCTTTTCAGTGGTCCACTTAGGACACAATGAAATCAAGATGGCAGCTGTTAATTTTCTGCCCTGTGCAAGACAAAAAGGAAAAAAAATAACGAAATGTCAGAAGTGGGATTTGAACCCACGCCCTCTCACGAGGACCAGAACTTGAGTCTGGCGCCTTAGACCACTCGGCCATCCTGACCTTTTGGTAGACTTTGGATATCTGAATAAAACACAAGAGTTCATAATTCTTGTATTGGTTTTTCAAATATAGAAAAAATTATGCAAGAGTTAATTAGTGCAAAAAAAAAATGAGTGAAATAATTTGTCCCAGTTCGCAGTTGTAGCTATTAGCAGGAGGGCCATTCATGGCTCAGGAATTCACAGACAGAATCTTATAATCCTTTTGCAGTTGTTGCTTAAATTCAATCACATAAAAGTCAAAACTTTCATTTACCAGCAATTTTATGAACCAGCAGGCTAGAAGATACAGAGAAACAAAAAAACACACACAGAGATATTGGGCTTGTCTTCTAAATTAATGATTTACTTTTTTGTGTGAAATCTAATTCTACCTCGATTATATAGTGGACTAATTATAGATTATTTCTGTACTTAGATTTTTAATATTTTGATCTTTAAATTAAAAAAAATTATATTGAAATCCTTATAGTTAGACCACTATCATGATCTCTAGACTTAAAAATTTATATTGAAATATTTATAATTATGATAGTAAAATATTTAATTCTATTTACGCTAACGTCGTTGGTTTTTACTAGCGAAATATATAGTATGTAATAACACATACACGAATAATATAAAAACGATGGGTAAAAAGATGATTTTGACTCGATCTATATCTTCTGTCGATAAAGCTAACGGCACTAGGGTAAATGAGATTAAATATTTTATTTTTATAACTATAGAGATCTTAATGTAGATTTTAAGTCTAGCGACCAGACATATTAAAGAGGTTTAACTATAAGTAAATTTGTAAATGACCCGTATATAATGGTAATGCCAAATTTGCAAGTAAAGCACCAAAAGATAACTAACAGTAGTATGCATGGTGAAACCTCGGTTCCTAGTTGTAACTACTAACAGGAGGGTCATGACTCAAGAATCCACAAACAAAATCTGCCCATCCTTTTCCAGCTGCAGCATACAATTAATCACATTTTGCTGCAACTTTGATTTACCAGGGATTGCTTCAACCTGCAGGTGTATTGCATGGAAACAAGAAGAAAAAAAAAATAAAGAATAAAAAGAAGAGAAACCACAGATGAAAAAGTTGAGGAAGCTCCATTATGATGAGCATGTCCTCCTGTGAATGAGTGAATGAATACTCATCTTCCTGTGTGATATACGATTACATTTTGATCCAACTCATCCGAATGCCAGTCTTTCCTAGTCATCAGAGCACAGGGGACAAGATGAAAGAAAATGAGAGACAAAAAAAAGGATATGTGCCTCTGCTGTGAACCATTGGTGCAGACCTTCAGCAGAAAGACCTTCTTGCCCAGTATTGTGTGATTGGTAGCCGCCAAAACGAGCAGTACAAATACCAGGCAAAGGAAAAATCACTTCATTTTTCTTTTCTTCACAGGATAGTGTGAGCTTTATTCGAAATTTTTACAATAGTGTAATAAAGAGATCCTGAGGTAGCTGCAGAATTCAAGATCCACAATATACTTTTTATTGATTGCTAAAGCATCGGAGACATGCATCGAGGTTTTAGACCATCTGATGACTGGGAAAGACACTTCATTGTTGTAGATCAACAGCCAAACTTGAAGCCTAAAATAGACGAAAACATGCTGCAGAGCAGAAAAGTTGCGTGCAATTTTATTGATCAAGTAAAATCAGATTGCTCGATCTATATATTTTCTTATTTTATCCAGGAGCAAAATAATGTTCAGTGTACCAATCTCTAACAAATTAATAATACACCAATCGAGAGCAGACTTTGGTAAGGTACATGAAGCTGTATGTTTGATACAAAAACCTAGTCGACTTCCGCTGAAGTACAAGATGCTCTACATATTTATAGAACATCTAGCTAGCTGTTGCCAATGGAATTCCGAAACCACTGACTTTGTCAGCCACTAAGCAATCACAAGGATTCCAGATCCAGTCACCTACATGGAAAATGCTGGCCACAAAACATCCAATTTAGTAATGTGCTTTTGCCTTGGTGTCTACCGAGTCAGCAACATTTTAAGTGACACAAACTGCAGACATCCTTGGGTTGTCAGCACAACAAACAATGTCAACTAGACAGCCCAGATTGCTCTGGATTTGAATGTAGGGAAACCACTTATCAGCTGAAGAGAGATGCAGGCATTAGATGCCAGTTGGATTTGCATGCCCCTGATATTTCAGGGTGCAAGGGGGCAACTGAATTTGAGAGCAAAACCAGTCTTTGAGAATCAAGTAGATACTTTGCTGGCAAGCCTTTTGGCCCATTGACTTTCCTCAGGAGACCATGATATTGAGGAACCCATAATGGCACACCATCTTAAGTTCATCAGAGCAGTTGCAAGAAACTCTTGAGAACCTTTAAAAGTTCTGATGATCTCTAACTCAACATCTGGGTCTTCATTAAGAATGAGTTCCTCGAAAACAGCTTTCTTCCCTTGAAGAATTTCATTGTCTTCAGAGATCATCCGCATGCTCAACACCTGTAGAGCTTCCATAGCTGTGCTGTGAAAATCACTCTCTACGTATGCGGAGAATGTATACCAAAGGGTTGAAGGATCGGGTTGGATTTTCTCCCTGTGCATACTCTCAACAACAAGTTCTACAACGTCAATTCTTCTCTGAGAAAATGACAAAATTATAAATGATCAACCATTTGTTAAAAACTAGAATGGAAAACTAAAAAATTGTGCATGCCACAGAAATACCTTTATATATGCTTCTCGAAGAATTGTGTTAAAAAGCTGGATATCAAGTTGAACTGCTTCGTAGTGTGATTGATCCAAAAGATTCAGAGCACCCTCGAAGTCTTCATTTGCTAAAAGAACCTGTTTGATTACCCTCGAAATCACATCAGAAAGTGGCCATAAAAGAAAGATAAAATGAGTTCAATCTTCTGTCGTCCAACAAAATAATATATCATATTCAGGTAGTTCCAATGGAAAACCTATACTGAAAAAAGAACAGACGAAAGCCTATAATTTGTGAAGTATTTCAAATATAAAATCTAAACTCAATAATTTCTTAAGCTGTGATGGCAGATATATGCAAAGGATCAAGTCCTAATACCAGGGAGATAAAAATAAGTTTCAAATCCAACTTTATAACCTTCAGCTGGAATTAATAAATGAAAGTGTTATATAAATGGAATCACAAATGCTTATTGTCATAACAAGACATCTCAAAGTACAAAGAAATTAATTCTCCTTTTTGGGCCTATCTGGAGCAACAGAGGTTCCATGTCATGATAGCATCATAGTTCCACCAATGTAGTGACAAAAAAATGTCTCCAAATCTCCTTATTGAATAAGAGCGGATAATAGGCCACTAAGGTTTTAATTTGTACCATCAAATATGTGGAAAAGGACCAATTGACTGATTGCATTTTAATGATGAATATGCTGAAACCAAGAGTGGTATCTTTTCCGATTGACTTGAACTCATGAATTGGTTGCAAGTAAAATCATGAACTTGGCATGGATGTTATAAAGAAAAGGATGTTGGCATACTCCTTTTGAAATATCATGACAATAAAATTGCAGGTGGACACAAAGTTGACTAATCTAAAATGTATTCCCAATGCATGATTAGGCCACATGGTCCTAAATAGGCCAGCAATACCAAATGGTACCACCCGTACCAGGCGGTATGTACCGGTCAGCCAGTAGAACGGTACACAGACAGCCCGTTACTAGGCTGTCACGAACGGTTGTCATTCAACTGCGACATCTTCGCTCAGCGAACCGTTTGTCGCTTTTGCTTGCTTGTACAAATGTTTGGTAGCTTGTTTTGCCTTGATTTTATGTGATTTTGCCTAAGAAATATGAGCGAAAATAGTCTGTAATGCTGCAGAACGACCGCTCACTACGTGGAGCCAAAACTGCCCAAAATAGCTCCATTTTTGGGTCATTTTCGCGTGTTGTGACGGTCGCTCTGAGTGGCACGAAATGTCAACTATCTCAGCACCCTGGAACCACCCCGGTGGCACTGGGCTGGATGGGACTTCGGTTATATGTCGGGCGTGAGCATTCATCACAAGTTGAACTTGTCTTGCGTCTGACACCTTGTATACCGTCGTTTGTGGACTTACGACCGTTCATACAGCCCTCTAAAGTCCTGTTTCGCTCATTTCTCTCTTTTCTCTGTTGCACTCAAGGTGTTCGACGAATTGCTTGTAAAGCTTCTCTCTTCGCAAGACGTCGAGACTTGTCCGCTGTTCGCTTTCAAGCTAATCAACTTCTCTTTTGTAGATCCTTCGGGACTAGCAAGAGGTTGTAAGTGGGCTTGCGGACGAATAACGCTTAGGCGTTTTATGACTTAGGCTATCCTAGCTAAGTCCGAAACATTAGGCAAGGTTGCTTCACGACTTAGACAATTCCAGCTAAGTCTTTAAGTTTTGCCGCAAGGGTGCTGCATGACTTAGGCAAATTCAACTAAGTCGTGATATTGTGGTATCAGAGCGGGCAAGCAATTCGAACAAACAGCGAAGAAGATTTGTAATCTTGCCATGGCAAAACACCGTGGCGAATCGAGCAAGATGGGGCAAGTCGAACCCTTGTCCCAAGCAGCCGCAGGTGGCTACAGGTGCAAACTCTCTTGCAAGCTATTGGAGCCGCTCATAAGGAGCGCGACAATGAACAAGACGAGCGTGAAGTTGGGTATTCCCGCAAGCAGAGGAGACGCAATCTGGAGCACCAACCGGGAAAATAAGCCACATGGAGAGGCTTACAATGACGGAAACCTGCCTCGATGTTTTTGAAGCAAGCTTGGAGGAACTCTACCAAGTCCAACGAAGGCTCCTTGGGGTAGAGAGCTCGGAAGAAGCTGAATCTCGGATCGACAAGATTGAGTCCCTAGTCAACCGACTGACGGAGGACACCAAAGACTCAGTATGACATCTATATGAAGTTGTGGCAGAACTCACGTCCAAGGTGACGTTGCTCACAAGGACTCTTAATGCTAGAGGGAGCAATACACGCGCTGCGCTACCACAAAGCTTTAGGGTACTCGAGCCGTATTGCTATGGGGGTGCTAGGGATGCCAAAGAGCTCGAAAATTTTCTATTCGACTTGGAATAGTATTTTCATGCTACGGGGTCCGATTCTGAAGAAACCAAAGTTTCAATAGCAACAATGTATCTGAATGGAGATGCAAAACTTTGGTGGTGAACCCGTTGGGAAGAGATCTAGCAAGGTCCGTGTCAAGTGGACACTTGGGAAGACTTGAAGCGGGAGTTGATAACTCAGTTCCTACTTGAGAACACAGAGTTCGTTGCAAGAAGAAAGCTAAGACAACTCCGCCAAGGTACTTCCATTTGAGACTACGTGAAGCAATTTTCTGCGCTAATGTTGGACATACAAGACATGTCCGAGAAGGATAAACTATTTAGCTTTCTTGATGGCTTGAAGCCATGGGCACAATAGGAACTGAATCGAAGAAATGTCACGGACATGGTCGGGACAATTGCAACCGCATAAAGGCTAACTAACTTTGTTTCTTCGAAGGACTCGGGGAAGAGAAAACAATCCTCGGGAAATCACCCACTCAAATTTTCTCGAGCAAAGGAGTCTGGGGGCGAACAACGGAAGAACTTCCACAAAGGACCAAGCTCAAAAGGCAAGGTCTCAAAACCTAGAAGATGTTTCTTGTGCGAAGGCCCACACATGGTGAGGGAGTGCCCACAAAAGCAGGCATTCAATGCTTTAACTGCATCAAGCCGGACAAGGGCAAAGTCATCGCCCTTAGTTCAAGCAGTTCAGAATCCAGTAGCGACGATGAGAAGTCGTAAGGACCCCAAATGAGAGTAATACGTTTGTTGAATGCATTGCAGGGTCAAGTGGGGGAGAACACGAAGGCAAAGTCACTAAAGACAGGGAGTAGCGAGTTGATGTATGTGAACATCAAGCTAAATGACTGAACAACCCGTGCAATGGTGGATACGAGCGTACCCACAATTTTATTGTCGATCGAGAAACTAACGACTTGGACTAATCTTGAAGAACCTAAGTCGTATGAAGGCTGTGAAATCGGAGGCCAAGTGGATCTCTGGACTAGCAAAGGGGGTCCCCATCAAGATCGGAATATGGAGCGAGAGTACAAACATAATGGCGGTGCCATTGAACGACTTCCAAGTGATTCTCGGAATGGAGTTCATGCACACAACGAAGTTGGTGCCAATGTCGTTTTTGAACTCCCTATTTCTAATGGGAGGCGACAACCCCTACGTGGTTCCAGTTTCTCGAGGAGGAACCAAGGATCCACAACAAAGATCAGCATTACAATTGAATAAAGAGGTACAAAAGATGAATCAACCTTCGTAGCCGCTGTAAAGCTAGAGAAACTTGATGGGAGGCTATTCAAGAACCTGCCATAGTGGCGAACATCTTGAAGGAGTTCTCAGATGTGATGCCAACCAAGTTGCCGAAAACTCTACCACCACGCAAAGGTGTGGATCATCATATTGAGCTGGAGCCGGGAGTCAAGCCTCTAACGAGACCACCATACTGCATGGCCCCTCCAGAGTTGGCAAAACTCAGGAAGCAGTTAGATGAACTGCTAAGCGATGGTCTCATTCGCAGCTTGAAAGCACTATTCGAAGCTCCAGTCCTCTTCCAGAAGAAACAAGATGGGAGCCTCCGATTATGCGTTGATTATCAAGCCCTCAACAAGGTGACGGTGAAGAACAAGTATCCAATCCCGCTTATCGCGGATTTGTTCGATCAATTGGGCAAGACAAAGTACTTATTCTCAGGGAGAATACTTTGTTTGTGAAGAGGGAGAAGTGCTACTTTGCTCAAACAGAGATTCTGTTCTTGGGGCATCGAATCGGTAATGGGTCTATAAGAATGGACAAATCTAATGTGCAAGTTATGGTAGAATGGCGAACACCAAAGAAGGTATCGGAGTTGAAATCGTTCCTTAGTTTTGTCAACTTTTATCGGCACTTCATTGCTGGATATTCGAAGCGTGCAACTCCACTGACGGAGTTAATGAAGGAGCAATCTTGAAAATGGTCGGACAAATGCGAAGCAACATTCCAAGACCTAAAGGCTGCAGCTGTGTTGGAAGAACCGATGCTCAAATTACCAGACTATAGGAAGTCCTTTGGAATCCATACAGATGCTTCAGACTTCGCTATTTAGGAGAGTTCTTATGCAAGAGGGTCACTCGATGGCCTACGAGAGTCACAATCTCAACGAGACAGAGTGACAATATCCAGTGCATGAGAAGGAGATGACAACGGTGTTCCACTATCTACGAGTTTGGCGACACTACCTTCTTGGGGCACTATTCATGCTAAAAACAGACAACGTCGCATTGAGTTACTTCCAAATTCAAAAAAAACTCTCCCTAAAACAAGTACGGTGGCAGGACTTCTTAGCTGAGTTCGACATGGTAATGGAGTATAAGCCCAGGAAAGCAAATGTCGTGGCCGATGCATTGAGCCGGAAAGTGCCATACAGTTGGAAGGCAAAGGCCAAGCAAGTCAGTTGGACTCCAACTTCCTTTCTAGGATTAGGGAGGGATTGTGCAGTGATTCTCAGGCAGTAACCCTGATGTAACTCATCAAAGAGGCAAGACACGATGATTTTGGGTCTAGGAGGGACTCATCTACACCAAAGGGAACAGAGTTTATGTTCCATGGGCGGACAATTTGAGGCGTGAACTCTTGAAAGAGTGTCACGATTACCTTTAGGCCGGACATCCGGGCATTCATCAAACAATGGCTCTCGTGGAGAGGGCCTTTTATTGGCCGAAGATGGGGACCAATGTGGAGAACTATGTTCGAATATGCCTTACTTGCCAACAAGATAAGGTAGAGTAGCGGAAGCCGGTGGGACTTTTGGAGCCGCTGCCTGTACTATAAAGGCCATGAGGGAGCATCTCCTTAGACTTCATATCAAGCTTGCCGATAGTATGGGGACTCGGATCGATACTCGTGGTGGTCGATCGGCTTTCAAAGTATGCAACATTCATTGCTACACCGTTACACTGTTCAGTAGAGGAGGCAACCAAGTTGATGATGAAAAATGTGGTGAAGTATTGGGGAGTCCCTCATAACATCATCAGTGATCGAGATGCATGGTTCTTGGGATGATTCTGGACTCAACTATTCAAACTGTTGAGATCCAAGTTATACTTCTCCATAAGCCTCCACCCCCAGACAAATGGTCAGACTGAAAGAATCAATTCGCTCTTGGAGCAATATCTCCGAAACTACGTGAGTGCCAACCAATAAGATTGGGTAAAGCTGTTGGACATAGCCCAATTCTTCTACAACTTGCAGCGGAGCTCTACATCCAATAAGAGCCCCTTCGAGATTATTACGAGACAACAACCTTCGACTCCTTAAACCTTGGCTATTGGTTATACAAGGAGTAGCTCGTCAGCATATCACTTCGCAAAGGAATGACATCGAAATACAGATATTGCGCGGGCTTACTTGGAGAAGTCAGCCAAAAAGATGAAGTGGACCGACTTGGGAAGGCGACCAAAGGAGTTCAAAGTTGGTGACTTAGTGTTAGTGAAGCTCCAACCAGCATCACTCCATTTCTTTTGGCACAAAGTGCACAAAGGATTGATACGCAAGTATGAAGGGCCCTTCCCAATCGTTAGCAGGGTAGGCAATGTCTCCTACAAGTTGCAACTGTTGCCATGATTCAAAATTCACAACGTCTTTCATGCAAGCAACTTGAAGACCTACCACTCAGATCCGCAAGATGCTTCTTGAAATGTTTCAACTCGACTATCCCTCACCAGAGTCCTCATACGAGAAGCGAGTTGAAACCATTCTAGCGAATCGCAAGACAGAGCTACCCAATGGAGCGGAGCAAACGGAGTACTTGGTGAAGTGGCAAAAGCTTCTTCAAACAGAAGCCAATTAGGAGCCTGAAGACGCCCTACGACATGAAGAAGCCATCGTCAAAGCCTACCAATAAGCGTCGACGAGAGCGTCGACAGTTTAAGTGGGGGAGAATGTCACAAAACGGTTGTAGCACAACCGCAACATCTTCGCTCAGCGAACCGTTCGTCGCTTTTGCTTGCTTGTACAAATGTTTGGTAGTCTGTTTTGCCTTGATTTTATGTGATTTTGCCTGAGAAATGTGAGCGAAAACAGTCTATAATGTTATAGAACGACCGCTCACTGCGCGGAGCCAAAACTGCCCAATGCAGCTCCGTTTTTGGGTCATTTTCGCATGCTGCGACGACCGCTCTGAGTGGCACGAAATGTCCGTCATCTCAGCACCCTAGAACCACCCGGGTGACACAGGGCTAGATGAGGCTTCGGTTATATGTCGGGCGTGAGCATTCATCACAAGTTGAACTTGTCTTGCGTCCGACACCTTGTGAACCATCGTTTGTGCATTTATGACCGTTCATACAACCCTTTAAAGTCCTATTTCGCTCCTTTCTCGCTTTTCTCTGTTGCACTCAAGATGTTCGACAAATTGCTTGTAAAACTTCCCTCTTCGCGAGACGTCGGGACTTGCCCGCCACTCGCTTTCAAGCTAATTAACTTCTCTTATACAGATCCTTCGGGACCAGCACGAGATTGTAAGTGGGCTGACCCTTTGTGGACAAATAATTCTTAGGCGTTTTATGACTTAGGCAATCCTAGCTAAGTCTGAAACATTGGGCAAGGTTGCTTCACGACTTAGGCAATTCAAGTTAAGTCTTTAAGTTTACCGCATGGGTGCCGCACGACTTAGGCAAATTCAGCTAAGTTCGTGACAGGGCGGTACCGTCAACGGAGGGAGAGAAGGAAGAAGAGGGAGAAGAAAAGGAAGAACCTGGAGATCTAGCGTCGTTCTCCTTCGACATCTCGATCCATCACTGCTCGTTGGATGCATGTCACCTCAGTGTCATCGGCGACTTCTCATCCGCGTGGGAAGAAGAAAACGAGGTTTCTTCTCCCCATGCGAAGAGAACAAACGAGGCTACATCGCTCCTTTTTTTATTTTTTAACTTATATATATATATATATACACACACACACCGAGTGGTACGCCAGAGCATATCGCTTAGGACTTAAGTACCGTACCATATTGAGCTTAGCTCGATACGCCAGTACAATTCGAAATGGCTTACCTTGGTCCTAATACAACAAAGTTCTCGATATGCTAAGTTTTAGATGTCTGTGTTGCAAGAGAGATGACCACCCATTGTATTGGGTGGATATGTAAACAGAGAAGACAATGTTCTCGCCATGTACTTGAATACCTGTCTTGCAACACCCCTATGCAATGGATATACATATATAACTATAGACGAATCCACATATAAAATTGTGATTCAAACTGCACTTCCAGTACATTTTTGGTAAACCTAGAAAACATTGAAACTTCTATAGTGAAAGATTACGATGCCCTAAATTAAATTGGACTTTAAAATCATTAAAAGGACCCTCAAAATTAACCTCAAGTTATCCATGTTGAAGGAGATAACATGGGTGCTGGTGTAGGTAACCACCTGCAAAGAAAAAACAGAATTAAAGGGAACCAAAACTTTGAACTGCAGGACCCCCAGATAGTGCACCTCGTTCCACACAACAGAACCAACAGACCTCTATACTACGATCTATTTCAATTTTCACTTTAAGCACAAAAGTAAAAACCTTAGCTACAGTAGTATCTTGAGCAGTAAATTAACCATGATTAACTTGGTACAAAAGAACACAGAAAACCGTAGGATCGATGGGGCTATAATATAGGTTAGTGGCAATAACCATGTTGGATAAAATTTATCAGTATTCCAATGTATTTAAAAGCCATTTCAAGATCATACCTTAATCAGTGCAGTATAGGTCAAAGTCTGTGGATAGAAGCCTTCTCGCAACATTAAGGAAATAATTGCACATGCAGATTTGAAACATATGAACATGCTGCAACATTCTATCATGATATTGTATGTTGCAACATTAGCTGGAAGACCGCATGATCTCATACTTCTGAAGACTTCAATTGCCTTGTGTCTCTGAATTCAAGGCAAAATAGTCATTGAATAAATTCTACAGTACATTTTGAAGAACTTAAGATCTCATTAAATAGATGTTCTCATGGTTTTGTATGTGTGGAGGTGATTTGGAGGGAAGAGGTCTGTCACATTTACTGCATTATTCAGAAGTCTAGATACCTCTTTTGCGTTGACTAATGCATGCAGTACAATATTATACAAATCATTTGTTTGATGAGCATCGGTCTGCCATAGCAAGTTCTCAGCAATATCTAAATACCGCAGCATGTCTTGTATCATACCTTCAGCTCCTAGAGCTCTTATCTGAAATGGAGGAATATATAAATGATCATACAATAGCAGGCAACAAGCTTGTTGATACGGTAAATGCCTATCAAGTTGGAGAGACTGTTTAGGGATGATCAAACATGAGGTGCAATGGTAGGTCATCTATTATTTCGGCATGTCAAATGACATGGGACAGTAATCATTATACATTGTCAAAAGTTCTTTGCCAATTAGGAAACAATTCAATCTAAGGTGAACTTCAAGAATTATCATCACAAGTCATCAGTGGTGGCTGCACTGATGAACTGTTACATGCAATCAGTGCAGGAATTGCCATATTATCTGGATTTTCCTACAGGGCAGTTCATACAATATCCTGTATAATATCATGGAAGAATGCATGTCTCAACATTTTATTAATTTGTGCAATGATCAGAATCTGAAAGAAGGAAAAGAAGCCAAAGTACCAGATTCTTCATGGATGCATAACTGTGATGAATTCCATTCTTCATCATATCCATCTCGATGGCACCAATTCTTTTAGTAACATCCATATGTGAGAGTATATTTCCTCTCTCATAAGGAACGTTGACGGTGCCAAACAAGGCAAACATGAGTTCATAAGTCCTGATATTTAACTTGATTTTCAATCTCTTGATTTTTGCCAATACACGGACAGCACGTTCTGGCTCATCCTGCAAGAGCTCAAAAACATTTATAGCACATTTAGACCAATTATCTAGGCATCCAATTTTCTAAATCTCTCGGCTGTTTATAGTGGTCAAAGCATCCATAACCTAGAGTTCGTTTGACTTATACAATTAGAAAAACATGCAATAGTAAAGGATACGACGTTAGCACCAAGGTTTGCAATTTCGATCTGTACCGCCCGGTACGGGCGGTACATACCGGTCCGTCAGGTTACCGGTACGCGGACCGCCCGCTACTAGGTGGTTCCGTCAAAAATCGACCATCGGCGGTCGATTGAAGTAGAAATCGACCGTCGGCGGTCGATTGAGAGAGAAATCGACTGTCGGCGGTCGATTGAGGAAGAAAAAGGGAAGAAGAAGAGGAAAAGAAAAGAAAAAGAAGAGGAGAAGAAAGAATACCTCGCCCGCCTGCCGTCGCCGCCCGCGGGTCGCCTGCACGCCGTCGCCGCCCGCAGGTCGCCTGCGCGCCGTCTACGCCAGCGGGTCGCCTACGCGCTATCGCCGCCCGCAGGTCGCCCGTGGCCACGGCCGTGACTGCTTTTTCTCTCGCGCGAGGAGACAGAGTGTCTCCCCGTGCGAGGAGACAGATCGAGGCGACGTTAAGTAAAACCTTGGTTAGCACAATCATTAATAAAAAAATAACATTTTCCAATAGTAAAAAGTAAAGCTTGCTTAGGCTAGTCAATTTAATTTGTAAATCAGACTCCAATTTTTCAGAGCCCAAGATTCAAAGATTCAATGATTCAACACTAGCCATTCCATTTCACATCAGCATCTTCTGGCACGGTTGTTTGCCTGGTGTTACACATAACTGAATTACTGTATGTGTGACGTGAAGGTCATTAACCAAATATAGGAATATCACTTCAACAGGAGCACCTTCATCGAGTAATACACATCTACTGATGGTAATAACCAGTTTAGATCAAGTTAGCAGTTACAAATAGAAGATAACAGAGAACCATGACTATGATTATTAGGTGTCTACAATATTATTAGGTGTCTATAATACAGTAAGAGCTAACTCCACTTCTAAATGCCATGGTTTATGAAAGCAAGGTCATTAGATCATAGCAGCTTTGCAGCAACCATATAAGAGTATCATTTTCTGAAAGAAGTTCAAATTTGCAATGGTAACATCAAGAAGTTTAGTTGTATCTTATTGACAACAACAAAGACCAATTTAGACAATGTAAAAGTTATATTGAAGGGCCAATTATAGGTACCATGAAACCACAGGCAGCAAGTAAGGTATTGAAGGTATGTATGTTCTTCGGTAATTTATCAGATATTTTATCTGAAAAGGACTCAGCCATATCCAGTTCTAAAGTTCTGCTGCAACCAACTGAGAGAACTGCAAAAGTGTTATCATATGGCTTGATGTTCCTTGCCTGCATCATCTTAACCTGCAAAATCATAAATACAAAAATGTAATCCTGCATAAACAGTAAAACCAAACAGTACAAAGGATACAGAAAATTTATCAAACTAGAGAACTAGTTTAACAGTATTTGTGCAGCATTCTTCCACTCTTGGTAACTCTTAGGTTAGTAATCATCTTTTCAGGGCATAAGGTAACCACTGATAGATAGCAACACTATCACTTCTAGTTTAAAAAGATTGATTATGATTGATCCAAAGAAGGTACCACTTTCATGCCATAATCAACTCCTTTCCCTTCAATGGCAGCTTTAACAAAGCCATCATATGTATGCTTTGATGGGTTCAATCCAATGTCAAGCATCTAAAAAAGAAAAAAACAAATTCAATTAGTGTCTAAATTATTTAAAAAAGATAGAGGTCTGAAATGAAGAGTGAGTTGCTAAATAGTTTATGAAACCAGTGTAATGAACTTAGCTTTGACAGAAAACAAAAGAAAGGACTCAACCAGAAAACAAAACAAAATTACTGCGACTTCTAACTGCACTCTTTGAAGAGTAAATTAGAAAAAGGGCTAATCTACCATGCATGCTAAAATATTCAGAAGGATAATAACTAGAAAAGGTGACAGACTTAAAAAGAAACATCACAACTAGTGTCCCAACTACAACAGGGATCTTTCTCTCCAATGAGTTCGGCCCACGACAACAAGTCAAGCTAAGAGTAAATTTCTTTTCTTTGTCCTAATAAAGTTTTCTGATTTTCTCATATCTCGTACCTCTTCTAGCACCAGTAATCCTACCTCATCTAATCAAGAGTTCTATAGGTCTATTTTGCATATGCTAATGACATTGTTTGCCGTTTCAATCAACTTGGTACAGTAAGGTTGGTACATCCCTGTCCAACTGGCTGCTAAGACTCAGACCAGGTGGTTTCTGCCACTTCAGGTCCAGTATAGGCATACCGTTTGAAATTTGATGTGTTATGGATTAAATACATTTACAAGCTACAGGTTAGAATTGGACCATACCAGTTGGTAACAGTCAGATTTGGGTCAAATCACCCAATGTGACCATGGAAAGTTGGTTGGGAGCCTTGAAACCATCGAATGAATGAGTTAGGGGTCTATTTAAAAACCCCCATCACTCATTTCTCCTCCTCTCTTACTCTTATTCATTCACTCTTATTCTCAAGCTCATTGTCAACTACTTTCTCTTGAATTTTTGGGTTAAAGGCTCAGGTCTTCTCTAATTGCCTTGAAAAACAGTTAGGAATGGTTGATTGACAATCGAAGAGGGGTTAAATCTCAAGATCCTATTGTAATCATCTTCGAATCAAGGTAATCCAAAACCTAATCTAATTAGGGTCTTTTTCTTTCATTTACCAAATGGGGTACTTAGGGATAACCTAGAGCTAAGTACAACATGTTTATTCTTACTCGATTATGAAATTATTGGTGGATGAAAGGTTTATTCTTCGATGGAATCACCCCTAATCCATGGAGACCACATATGTGATAGAGTGTTCTCGATGGATTCGAAAAGAAGAAATTCTATTTTTGGTCCTTGTAGCTTAGATTTTCTATTGATTTATAGCTTTCCCTATTTAATTTGATTTTATAAACCAAGAAAATAGGGAAAAAAAACCCTTAAATAGGTTTTTTTTCATCTTCGATTGAATTTTCAACCTTTTGCTAAAAATCCATGTACATATTAGTGAACCACGTGTGGGTATTTTCAACATTTTTCTCGAAATCCTGGTACATATCGGCATACCATATGTTGGTACACTAGTACCAGGTGGGATGTACAGGTCTGACCATGGAACAGTACACACCTTCAGTATGAAATTGCAGTCTTTGGTTGATAGTTGATACCATCTTATATGTTCTCCTTCAGTTTAATTTTTATCAGAATTACTATGATACTATCTCGACATTCCTATCTTGGCGACACTAGCTTTCTGTACATGTTTGCCAACTGCCATCTCATGTAGGTCAAGTTACTGACAAAGAATGCCTGCTAAGAAGCCCCATCGTAATATCACTAAAATATCCCCAAGATTTAAGTAGCAAACCTTTTACTACTTCAGCACAAAAGTAACCTAAAAATATCGGATCAATACATAAGAACAAATAAGATGGACAAGCTGTGTAGAACATCAAAGAAAGCAAATGCACAAAATGTTGCCTATAACGTTTTTAAAACAACATTCAAATTATTACCTTGGGAGCAATAAATAACAAAGATAAAAGACAAAAAAAAACAATATCGACAATGGTACCTGCAGAAATAGCTGCTCAGCCATTTGGTAGTTATTAGATTGTGCAGAGGCATGTATCATGTCATTGAAAGACCACCTCAACAAGTTCTTAAGTGGACGAGAGGTCATTTCCCATCCTTGTTTCATCTTTCCACCGCTAAGTTCAGAAAAATCTTCTTGTTTAACTTGGAAGTTTGAACTGTCAATTCGAACAGCACCATCAAAGAATGTATGGGCCGCAGGAATGCATCTACCTTTTCCTGATTCATTAAAAGAAGTATTTCCATTGATTGTCAATAGAAGTTCATCAATTATATTAAATTTTGATGGAGTTTCAAAACTTTTCTTCAATTCAAGATTCTTCATGACACTGTGGTGTCCCATACTGGATTCATCCATGCTAACTTCAACGGGACCTTCATTTTTCTCTGGGTTTCCTTCAAATGTCAAGGAACTAAAATTGTCTAATGAAAATCTCTTCTCATATGACTTCTCTTTTGTTGGTATAGGAATATCTAATGCTGATGATTGGTAATTCCCTGTGCCAGATATGGAAAGTGAGGCACTTCCTTGCCTAGCAAGCACCAAAAGATGCTTCAAGGCAGCATTTCCAGAATCAAGATCACCTAATTTAGTATAGCACCAAATAAATTTCCGTAGCATTATGACACTAGGACTGTAATATCTAGTATATTCCTTCCAAATCTCATGAACTGCAGACAAGTTCCTCTGCAAAACTGCAAGCTGCAACACTTTCTAAAATCAACAATCATATAAATAAAATGACAGTAGCTGAAGACCATGTATATAGAACATATAAAACCAAAGAAGAAATTTTCAACAAGGAGAAAATAATATTTTCCAGAACTGGTGAAACAAAAATAGACATATGAACCTGATACAATGATTAAAGCACATTCCAAACAGGTAAGTTCAACATAAGCACCAAAATTGACTCAAACTAAGGATTACTATGCTGGCACTAGTGCACCTTGCCTGCACGAATTTATGTGCAGATTGATGCCAGCATGCTGCACAAACTGTTTTCAGGTACTTTGCTCATATACAATTAATGGGCATGAGCATAGGCATGTACTTACAAAGCATAATTAGAGAATCATACAAATTGCCATCATATAGCCATTTGGGCAAAGTAAACTCAATGATTCCAACTAAAGCCATGGGCCTCGTTAATCTTGCTGATACTAGGCCTCAAGGTGCAGTTAATTAACTTCAGCTATTAAAAATTTCACTCTAGATAACTAACTTCTATGAAGTAAAAAAAAAGATAGACCAATCACATGGATTTGAGATAATTTGAGACCGAAAATGAATGACACAATAATTGATATAATGATCCTATGGGACTTGTTTGCTGTGGACAAGACATTTATCCAATCAGTACCATGCAGAAGAAAGTGGTACAAGACCATCTTTAAATCTGATACTACCCATGTCAGCTAGGACTAAATGATAGTAAATTATCAAACTACCTAGGATCTAATAAGATTGTTTAGAGAACAAATCACTTTGGTAGTAGCATAAGCATAGAACAAGCTGCGTTATATTAAGATTACGGCAGTCTATGCAACAAACAAGATTGATTAGAAGTTGCTGAAAGGCAAACATATGTTTCAAGCACAAACATGGAAGGTCATTGACAAAAATATGATATAATTATTAGTTTAGTTGTGAGATTTCTCATGATGATACTTTTATGCCAGGAAATCTTTTTAACTAAAAAATAAATAAAAAGGCATCTTTAAAATGCAGTAGGTTAATTTTAAGAGTAGCTGGACCCTAGTTTATTTGGATTTACTTCTAAGAGTCATAGATCAACTATAATGTCATTGATTGTTTATTTTTAGGACTTCAGTATTTTAGGGTTCACGGAACAGACACCATATGTTAACTTGGAAGAATAGCTCAGAATTGATAGAGAATTCTTCATGTTTCATTAAGTACTTGTCACGTAGATGAAGTAAAAAAATATGATACAGACTTATCATCATACTATCATAAAGTTTATCATTAAAACATTACGAACTGACAATGGGTATTATTGGGAAGGTTGCTTTCTACATATAAGATTAAAAAATGCAATATAAGAATTAAGTCCTTTAGATTCCAGTTCTAGTCAGCTGGAGCAGATAACCAAAGATGTTCATTTTTTGTCTCATCACTTTATTTGAGAGACCAGAGGTTACAAAAGGCCCAACCGTCCCTGCATATCACAAGGATCAAGCAGTGGGAAAATGGTGAGATTGACTGCAAAGTGGAAGACAGTCCCCAGGCCACTATACAGATTTATCCATTTCAGCAACCTTGCCATGTGATACAGTCAATTGTAACATTGACTGACCCAAGCCACTAGTTGGATGCTAGCTTGCTATATGGCTATGATCATGACCAATGATTTAAGTTTCGAACAAAATATTTACCGTTCTATTTAGGGAATTGTGCTTGTTAGTGCTGTGGCTTTTGTGGTATTGCTTCTGTCCTTAGAAAAACATCATGCTGCAATAAAGAGACTGTACATGCATTTTGCATACATGAAAATCAATTGAAGACCAAAGGAAAGAAAAATCAAATTTCAAATGATCATATTAACTATGAAAAAAGTACCAATCTCAACAAGTCAGTACAACAGTTTTTTTTTTCTCAGTAGTGAGCAAAGGCCACAGCCCAATGGAACTATTACAGTACGACTGGAGAGGGCAGGACAATAATTGATGGGAACATATCATGAATTATCATTTAACATACATGTAGATGATTTTAATAGAAAGAAAAATGTTTTACATGATTGGTTGCCACAGAATTAAGTTACCAGCACAAAAAATTTGGACGGTTCATATGCCAACAAAAATAACCTCTGAATTACTCAATTTAATGCTCTTTAAGTTCATTACATCAGAATACAGTTTCACATTGACACAAACCTTTAGAAGTTCCCAATGAGTTATTTCAGACTTGCCAATAAGTTGGTTTCCCATTAGCTCCAAGCAGCGGTCTACATGATTAAAGCTCTTTGAACTCCAGCATCCACTTAAGAAAATATTGAACATTGGCGCATAATGCATCCGATCATTTTCCGCAAGAAAATTGAGCCAGTTAAATGCCTAGGAAGAAAACATATTTAAAAACTCCTACAGAAAATTCTCTGTTCAGATAATTTCCTGCAAATGCTGGTGGACGTCTCTGTCTAAAGTGAAACTCAACAAATGAAAGGTAATAAGCAATATATGTAGACAAGTATAAGAAGTCCTCAGAAAACTCAACAGATAGAAGTATAATAAGCAATATATATCAGGTATCTTTGAACAAGAGAAACAAGCAGTTGACATATTAGATCTTAAAAGTTAAAAGCAATATTTCAGAACCAAGGATGTAATATCAGTAAGAAGGGGATTAAAAACAGAAGCAGATGCAAGTCTATCTCCTAAAGTTGTTGACAATCAATTGCCATTTCACAATTATGACATTTGAAAACTATAAATCAAAGTTTTTGATTCAAAGTTCAATTGTGGGCTGCAGATGATGATGAGTGGCATGAGATGCAAGTCTACTAGACAAAACAGAAAGAGTAAGGGGTTTATTAAAAACCCCAAGTCCCACTTCTTGTTATATAAATTGAATCAAACTGACAAATACCACCCGATATGTTGCTGTTGTGAATCTGATTGGTTTGAGCTAGTCCTTTAATAATACAGTAGAAATTTCTGCTTCATGCAATATTAATATCTATGTTATTGATTCAAAGTAAATTAACTTAAATCGGAGTTTTTGATTCAAAGTTAAATTGTGGGCTGCCGATGATGATGAGTGGCATGAGATGCAAGTCTACTAGATGAGACAGAAAGAGTAAGGGGTTTATTAAAAACCCCAAGCCTCACTTCTTGTTATATAAATTGAATCAAACTGACAAATACCACCCGATATGTCGTTGTCAATCTGATTGGTTTGAGCTAGTCCTTTAATAAGTTGTAGAAATTTCTGCTTCATGCAATATTAACATCTATGTTATCCTTCTTCTGCCCTATTGACATCCAATATATTTTAAAGAAATTGGCTCAAAATTTAGTACCCATCTAAAGCCTATATATGTATTTGTATCGACAGATTCAGAACTAATTGGCACTAAATTTTTTTCACTATTGGATCCATTTGTAATCAAGTTTCACCTGGAAACTACTACTACTACTACTACAACAACAAAACCGTAAGTCCAACTATTCAGGGTTGGCTACATCAATCTTTTACCGCCATTGAGATCTGTAAAAACCATATGTTTAGTTAAATTTAGAGCACCCCTAAACTACTATGGCTATTTTTTTATGAAGGCTTGGTTGGATAAAGTGTGAAAGAAGATTATCTAAACATGTAAAAAAATCAAAAGTTTTAATTGATTTCTTTATTGACTTTAAAGTAAATGATAAATTTTAGGATAGTTTATTTTTTGCCAAAAGTGAACTTTATGTATTGTAATCAACATAAAGAATAGAAAGAGCAAGAGACAAAGAATGTAAGGAAATCTTAAACATACCTCCTTAATGTATCCTCCTTTGCTGAAAGCTTGAAGTATGAATATACAACTTCTCTTGTTTATGTTTATCACTTTGTCCTTCATGATTTTCCATGTCTCCATAGCAAACTACACAAAACAAATACCAATAAACCAATGCAAAGGCAAATCATGTGGAAACGATCAACAAAAGTGTTGCCACCAGAATATAAAATAAAAAGGTTGCTTCATTTACCATCAATAATTGATAAAGGGCACTAAACAAATCTAATTTTACTCGAAGAATATTATGCACATAATGAAGAATAACTAGTTTCAATCCAAGAAACAACTGGAGGGTTTAGTATAATCACTTGGTCACTTCCTCCATCTTGGTCCCCAAGATGCCACACTTTTAGAAAATATTGTATGCTTCCTAAAATTATCTTGCATTTTTTTCCCTAGAACTCTCAAGTAAGTGTAAGTTATAACAAAAATTCCATAATTCAATGTGAACATGCAGGAAGATTTCATGAGGTCCCTAATGCTAGAAACATCTCAATGCTGTTTATCTCAGTAAATGCAGTCTTGGCTGGGGGAATTTATAACCCTGACATAATGACAGTTGCATTTTGGTAACTACATTTATCTACTAGCTCCATAATCTGATTAATTTAAAAGAGCACTCACTGCTAACTAAAGAAGCTCTTAGGCATAGTACTTCCTTCACAAAATCATATGCATGTGTACATCACATTATCTGATGCTTAGAATTTTGACTTCTAAAACAATTAAGTCAAAGTTAGCAGTTTTAGAAGGATAACATAATAAGGTTTTCAAAATCCCTGTACAATTTCTTTATTTTTTTTTTATTTTCTTTTGTTCATTAGGATCATAAAAGTAAAACCTTCAATCATGAGGATGAACAGAAGTACTAGCCAAAAGCATTTGGTCTTCTTCTGAATGGACCATATCATGAAACAACAAGAAACAACAATTCTATTCACATACAATCATGTAAGGACATCAGCACCACTATGTTAAACACAAGAAGACAATACAGAGTTTGAGATGATCCATCGTAGAGACATCAAATAGTTAAAGGCACTGAATACACTTTTGACTTTAGTCACTAGAATAAACATATTCACATTCAGTTATCCAAATAAAATGGAATCTTAGTAAACAAGGTTTCAAATACCCATCAGCACAAGGTGCACCAATCGGTATTTACTGGTCCAACAAAGGTTGGGTGATATGGCAAGGTATATCATGGTGTACCATATCAGTCTGATAGAGTATTGAAACCGGTTGGAATGAGAGTTAAAACCAACAACTCCATGTTAATCATCGAAAAAGGAAGTACCAACATGTCATTCCAAATGAGTGTTGGAGACTTGGAGTCTGATGAGATAACCCAACCCACATCCCATCCCAAAAAAGAGCAAAACAAGAATCTTATTCTATGCCAAAAAGGGAAAAAAACAGATGCAGAGGAACCCATTGCCCAAATGTCTTGGTCCAGGTTGAAGGGAAAAATCAACCCTGGTTTTTAAGAGAAATAAGTCAATTTTTTATCATGTTAAATTCAATCCATCCTTAGTTTGATATCAAATATCTAATACTTCCATTTTCTTGTTTTCAATCAAGACCCTCCTAGTGCATGATTCAATTCTAAAGGAGACATCCAATTGTTGCTGATTACTTGTCCTACAACTGCAAAGCCTATTACTATATTTCCCTGGCCAATGAATGAAAGAGCACTATTATGCTTGCCTCGCTGGTGGCTAACAACCACTCTCTTGCTTCTAGAGTTGCCTGTTTTTTATTTTCATTTTTTTTGAAATATTGGTCTCAATTCAAAGTGTTTGCCAAGTTGGTGGTTGTAACCACTATCTCTCTTCAATAGTTATTTCTTCTTACTTTTTTTTAATAATAACTGGGTTTATTCCATTACGTAGAAACAAGACAATTCTTCAAAGAAAAAGAAACATCATCAGCTGAAGCCTCATGCACTACAGTGGTGATGATTATACTAAAGAGTGATGAGTAACAAAGAAAAATGTGAACACAGAGGATATTAACTATTCAGTAACTTCGGTTACATATAATCTTTTGTAGAGCTCACTAGTTACAAACATGACTAAAAAAATCCAATGGGTGCTTGCAATAGTGTTTTCTATTGACAAAAATATCAAAGACTAATAAAATAAAAGTTAAACAACAAGAGTCTTGCTGATCACTATAAGGTACAACATCAATATTTTGCTCCACAGAAGAAGAAAAGACCAGACTTGCAAAGAAAAACTCACTTCAACACCTAAAATCAAGATTAAGAATTGCCATCCATAATTATTACCAAGGGATCTGGCGTGCGTGCACAATATTCCAAAATACAGGCAAAATCCTTAGCATTTAACTTGTCATTTACTTCACCAATGTCCAAAAGCATCTTGGAGGCTAGCTGTCTATCTCCTTTCCGAAGTGCATTAACAACTTGCAACTGCACAAAACCAGTCCCCACATTGTCTCCCAAATGATAAATGTTGAAATCTGCAAATTTTCAGGTTAACTCCTCATAAGAGAAAACATGGTAACCACTCGAGGAAATGCATATTAAAGTCACATCGATCCTTGAATGCCATTTGGGGTTTTGGACAACTATTGGAAGTCATGAATAACTTCTTTAATTTTTATGTTCCTTAGGTATTTCCCAGATAACAGTCAACATGATGTCTTCCTTAAATACTAAAATTATGATTAGCATTAAATACTATAAACTGAATGTCAATGAAGCTAAGGAGAAAGAAACAGAACCTAACATCACCAAGTATGTATATAGCATCATTTGTAGAGTTCTGTTTTAGCAACTATAAAAATTTTAGCATTTAAACAGTATCATATATTAACATGTATTCAACAAAATTTCCTCAAAAATGTATTTGACAAAATCAAGCATCAGCGCTTTGGAACTTCGATATGAAGGTAGTAAAGAAGCATCATGGATAATCCACACTATATCAACTCCTAAATAACATAAAGTTACAGAATTTAGTTTCTTTCATGCTCTGTCGCAAATGGCATTCAGTTTCTTCATGGTATGTCACAAAAAGAAAAACCAAGCACACGTAAATAATTCATTTCACATATGAGCTACATTCTCTAATACCACTAGTATATCATATCACAAAAGGCTTCCAGTGACATACCATTAGAACCTGAAAAAGAATGGGATGGCTGTGTTCTACGAACATCATTCTTCCAAGCCTGTCGAGCAAATTCCAACTCAGAGATTGCAATTAAACTTCACAGGAGAAATCAAGAAAGGAAATGAAAAAGGTAAAAGAATCATCCCACCCTTTTCCGCACTATCTGCGCATCACAAAAATGAGCAAACGATCTCCGGACGGCCCTAAATCTGAAACCCAATACAGCAAAGACTGATCACCGCGCCGTCCAACATCTAAACTCAAAATCAAGAAAACAATTTCATCAAAAGAAACAGTTTCATCCTAACTCGGTCCACGTACAAGTTTCGATGCATGCTTTCTGAGTTTTGACTGCAGAGATGACGAGCGACAGACAAAGGAGTTGGTAGTTAGGGTTCCAAAATGAGTTCTTTTCTTGGAAATGGAAAGATTTCCATAACAAGATGACCGAAAACTACAGAAGATCATAGAGCGACAATCCTAAGCATGAAAGAGGGGGGCGCCGCGGCGGCCGACGGTGGCCGCCGGAGTGGAATTCGACGAAGGGTGTAGAGGAGCGAGCCTGTGAGAGGGAGGTAAAGGGGCGGCGACTGGTGGGGAGGGATTGAATGGAATAGCTTTGAGATTGATAAAAACACGTGGCGTGATAGCAAGAGGTCAATCATGTGATCTTCCTCTCGCCCAAGTATTTACTCGTATATACCCCTCGATATAATAGTATCGATACGGACTTTCTTCCGTAGATTCTTCGCTAATACGTTTAGACTGAGTTAGGATCCTCTATAATGACAATTCTAAACTCAATTATGATCGGGCCATACTCATTATCTAAATACAGTGGATCCTGTGCTGTGTGGTTCTCGATGGCTCTAATAAATAAAGCTGCCATTGGAGGAAATCTGTGTCATGCAGGAGACCGGCTTCTCTCTCTCGTTGTGCGTCTCCCGGAAGTCTGCTCCCCTCCAGTACAACGGCGGCCGGGGCCTCGGATCGGCCGTTGCCTGATGCAATCTTCTTCAACCTCACCATTCATCAAAATCATTCGCGTCTAGTATGTTGCCTCAGCTTTCTGCATGCAGTGCTGTAGGCATCTTGATTTCAACTTGTTAATGAAGTCCCTTGCCCTACAAAGGGAATTCTGTTAGAACTCTGGGTTTGATATGCATGTTATGATCCTTGTAAATCAGATAGAGCAGCTAATAGTTTGGATGATCTTTCCATGCCCCATCGTACTTACTCTGTTCGTCGCTTCATCTCTTGAGGCTTTTTAACATTTCCAATCTTGCAACTTTAATATTCTATGAACACTTTTGATGCTCGTCTCTAAATCCATCCTTTTTAATTTAAGGTGCTATGGTGAAAATTATGTTAAACATCCACAGGGAAGTAGAAGCTGCAACAAATGAGAAGCGCAAGATACGTGAGCTGTTATATTCCTGACGTCCGAGGGCCAAGTACTCTTCCAAGAAAGCCCTATATGGAGGTAAAGGTAAAGTCTGCGACTTTATTTAGTTCAAACGATGCATGAACTCGTAAAAAGATTATATGATTCTAACAACTTGTTGTCCATATTGGTAAATAGCCCTGTCCAAAATCATCTCTGACCCAATTAATTACCTGGAAGATCAGTACTAGTTAGCACTGGAAGCAGAAACCACAATGACAGCCAACAATAAATAATCTTCCAAAAATAGCTTTTATCGATGATTTGGAGGTGATGAAGACAAAAGGTAAGTTGTATTTATGTGTTGTCGTGGTACTTATTTTATTGCCTTCGTGCTTATGGCTTATTGCAGCCAGGATAGCAGAACACAGAAAGCTATGAAAGGAGGCAACTGTTACATTACTTGTTTTTATATAATATGCTATGAAACTGGACTAGTTTTGCATTCAGCTGCCACTTTGATTGACCAAGAAAGCTCCATACATCACTTGTTGAAAATCTGGTTTGAAATTTTATGAAAATGGTTGTCACAAAAACTATCGAATGCATTATTCTGAATTTTGGTGCACAGCTTGAATTAGGTGAACTACATGAGCACAACAACAATGTTATTATCGAGGAAATGAAGGCTCCAAAGGAGCATTTCAGGTGAAACCGGACAACTTTTAGTTCAAGTCTAGTGCAAGCTGGGTTATTCTAGGCCTGTGAAACACAATTATACTCAGCTGCTAGATTTTCTAGTTCCTTAAGGAGCTCAAGCTTTTCGTCCCTAAGCTTTATATTCTCATGGAGGATGTGATGGCACTCTTTCATCATGATGTTTACTTTCTGGAGGAGTTGGTGGTTCACAGATTGGAAGTGAATGACCAGTGACCACAGCTGATTGAATTGCTTCTGCTGTCTCATGCGCGATCGTCGAGCAGACTCTCTGTTGGATATCATCCTTCTCTTCCTCCTCTCTTCGATGAGGCTTGATTTGTCTTCATCTTCCTCATCTGCAGCTGAGTTAGTGTTATAACAAGGGCTTGGATAGCAATCAGCATACATCCTGGAATCAAAAGTGGAAAAAGATCTGAAGAGACTGCTAAACTGGAAGGATGAGAGGTCACTTTGAGCCATACTATAGTGAGCTTGGAAGGAAGGCAGGTTTGAAGGTGAAAGGTACCAAATTCTAGCAACCTCATCATGGTGCATGGTTGTATTGTTTCAAAAATACTGCATAAGGTAAGAACAGCTTTGGGAGGAAGAGTCGTTAGAAAGAAAGAATTGAGGTGAGCAATGGAAGCATGAAAGAACAGGATGTGGAGGTTATTTATAGTGTTAAAAGACCAAAGGGTAAGAGACCTACTTCAAACATTTCACACTCTGTTAAACAGGCAATAAGCACACACATCCCTGAGATCACCATCCAGCTTGTGGGATACCAGGGAATGAGTGGCTCAGTTTTCATGTTTGTGTTTTCCAAGCATGTCCAGAGGAGCATCCCCATCATGATTGTCTGATCAAGATTGGACAGTAGAGTGCGAATGGAATGAACCCCCAATAGCATCACATCCACAACCATTACATGAGGTGCTGGTTGTTTAACAAGGACAAGCATTTCCCCTGAGGTGAGAACAGGATATTGACAAAGGTTTGTTGCAAGCATGAATCTGGATCATGTATAATTGATGAAAGGATTGTGGGCTTAAAGCTTGGAACATTGCGGCTGCAGGTGCTTAATGAGATGAGGATAGATAAATGCTTGAATGAGAGGGTAGAGTTCATTTTACTGAAAGGTTGATAGTTGGAGCAAGTGTTCTGGCAAGGTGAAAGAGGATGAAAATGAAATAAGATATGCAAGGAATGCTGGATTGGTGTATTTCTGTGACACTGGCTTTATATTTATATTAAGATGAGTGACATAATGGAAGTCATTTCCTAGAAAAGTTGACATATTATTTATGCCACTGGAATAATCCATAAATACAGGTCTATTTGGTGAGGATGGATAATCCGGCATAAAATTATGTTCTTAATTTGCCTAACTAAATATCTCATAATAATATTGTTTAACTATCAAATAAAATTATCTTAATACCATCATTGATCTCTTTTCTTTGTGTTGTGAATTTTATTCTTGTTCCTCAGATTTCTTTTGATCACTTGTCATATTACTGTTATTCTACTTCTTTTTTGGTCTCAACTTGTTTTAGTCATTGCACCTACTTCTGATAAATACTCTCATGTCAACAATCTTATTTATGGACATTATGTTATATGCTCTTTTTTATGTTAACCACTACTTTAAGAATAAATCATTCACCTGTTCCTTATTTGATGCAAATTCATAACTTTAATGTTATGACCTCATAAGCCAAGGTTATGTTAAGCATATATCTTTTAATGACTTTCACATTAGAAATTTTCTAACCATGAGCATTTATCCTCTTATCATGTCACGGTACATCTGAAAGCATGTCATGGAACATTTTGCTAAAAGTTCAATTCTCTGGCAGACTTCCTCTGTTGCTTCTTAAAAGTTCTTTTAGGAAGGAGCAGGTTTCTATTTTTTTTGTGCATCATCTAAAAGAAAGAAATAACGAAATTTTAAGGTTGATCCATATTGAATTGATTAAGGAACACTAGCCCAATTGCTAGTGGCTTTTCCTTCTCTCTTTAGGCATCTGGTGATCATCCAAACAAATCAAGAAATAAATAATTTATTTGCTGAACATGTATTTGTTATCATAGCTAATGTTGGGACCTAACAAATTTCATAATGTCTATGCATTTTCGGTGTTAATTTTTGGCTTTCCTTTCATGAGGAGGTCATCAATTTTTTTAGTTACATATGGCCTACTTGTTCTTGGACTAACCTTCAAGTATCTGATGAGGTTTGATAACTATTTACGCTAATTCTTTTGAGATGCTTGACGAGCTAAGTTCGTTATAACGTTAAAAAATCTAACAATTCTCTGTGTTAACATAAATAAAGATTCATGAAACCGACTTCAAATAATTGAACTTCTGATTTATTGTTACTGTTGTTATTGTGATTAAATAAGGATTCTTCCTCTATCTATACATTGTATTTGTTATGGACATGCCACTCTAGGATTGTGAGTTAGGAGCCAACAGGTGTAAATGGTTCAAAGAAACTTTTTAGGTCACATCATTTTCAACTCTAAACTTACCTCCTCATGAGCTTGAGTTGTATACCCTTCACCTATCTTACACTCATTCGTGAGTGCTATCTCAAAGCTGCCAGATTCTCGAAGATATTCTAATACTATTTGTTTAGGTCTATAATTGATAAATGATTCTTCCTTAGATTAGATGTGACAGCCACATTAAAAACTCAGGAATTCCTCTCCTCATGCCTGAATGCTTTCAATCATATATAGAGATCATCCTTGGCTGGTGCTGCCAACCCCACCACCACCTTCAGCCAACTTTTGAAAATATGCAGTTCATGCATGGATGTTGCTGCTTCTTGTGCAGAGACTTAAGGCCATAATGCAGCAGTTGACTCTAGGGATTGCTTGGATGCTTGTAGCTAAAATGTTATTATTAGTGTTAAGGAAACATGTGTTTTGTTATAATTGCCCCATAGATCATCTTCATGTTTGGACTCAATGCTGTCTTGTTAATGATGCAGATAACGATCATCAATCACATATTCAGGAACCTGGTGTAGCTTAATGTCATTCTCATTCATTTTGACATTGCTGTCACCAGTACTTAAAACCAAAAGATAACTTTGCTACAAAGATTGCCTGTTTCGAAGAGCTAGATAGAAAACTGACATGTGAGGGGGATCAGTTACCTACTCCAGCTTGCAAGCAATCCAGCAGCAGAGGAATGCCAAGGAACTCAGTACCCCAGTGACACAGTTCCTCATGAATTGACAAACTTATGGCTTTTGAGTTACAGAGTTTGTGGCATCAGGTTCCAGAAAAACCACAGGCATAAAATTTCACTTTTGGTTGTGAGTAGGTATCATCATCAAACAACTGAACAAGCAAAACTTTGGGAGGTTCAAGGGCATCCAATGTTTTCGATAAGTCACAGGTGCAAACAACTGACCTGTTCCAAAGCATATTGAAGAGGTGAGGATGCCATCTCTGTTTCCCTTCTCTTTTTTGCACTGACATCTCACCATCTCCAAGCAGGTTTCTTATACTCTGACTAATCCTTTCCTCATAATTATAGTCTCTAGTCTGCCTCACATAATTCTTAGAATGTTGATGCAGGAATAAAAAAAATGAAAGGGTTCAAATTGAAACAGACATATATAGGTTTAGGATTGATCCTAAATCCATTCACAAAGAATTTTAAGTGGTAGGTGTATGAATGATCATGAATGTGAAATTGTTTAAGACAATTTTATCATATGCATCACCAGCAAGTTTGAAAATCCATCAAAGACTTTCCCAAACTATTTTACAATTGTAGTTCTCCATTATTCTGCTACATGTGAAAATAGAGTGTTGTCAAATAGGCTGATTCCAGGTTGGAATTGCACTAAAATGTGGTAGAAAGAAAGGAGACTGAGATCATGCTTGAAAGATAGTAGGGACACAATCTAATTAAGAGAATTTGGGGAAACAATGCCTTGCAATTACATCAACCACATAAAATTCTTTAGGTTTTAGATTGGACTGCAGTAAATTGCTTCACATAACCTTTGCTCTTTCCCATTCTGAAAACACTAGTATTTGATGTTTTCACCAATAATCAAGGAATTCTATGAATAGAAAAGATGGAAGATATCAGCTTATAAAAAAGCAGGATGACATGCCTGTATGCAGCAGCATTTATCACCCCAAGAATCTGAATACCTAAAACACTCCTAATATTCTGAGAAACATGATGAGTTTTTATGATGGATTAATCTCATTCAGAGTTTTAACCAATATTCAAAATGATGATTAACCAACCAAAATTAACCACAATAATATATACATGTCTGAAAATTTATATATGCTTAACTTAAATTTAGAGCGATAAATAAAAAATGCTTATATATATATATATAATTATACCAAAATGTTTAATGCAAAAAACCAGTAAATTAAAAATTCATATATGCAAATCTGAACTACAAGAAACTAGAATTTTTTTTTTTTGCAACAGATGAAAGACTTTTTCTTTACTGAAAGAAAAGGAATATTTCTGTTCATCATCCTTGAACACAGATTTCATCATCAAGTAGGAGGTAAATATGGAAGAGTAAATTCCATGGTAACCAGCACACCAGCAAAGAAAAAGATCTTATATATATATATATATATATATATATATATATATACAATTATACCAAAATGTTTAATGCAAAATACCAGTAAATTAAAAATTCATATATGCAAATCTGAACTACAAGAAACTAGAATTTTTTTTTTTTGCAACAGATGAAAGACTTTTTCTTTACTGAAAGAAAAGGAATATTTCTGTTCATCATCCTTGAACACAGATTTCATCATCAAGTAGGAGGTAAATATGGAAGAGTAAATTCCATGGTAACCAGCAGACCAGCAAAGGAAGGTCTTGTGAATCAGATCTCATTGACACAGATCATGTTCCTGAATGCTATAAAATTAGGCACCTAATCTGCAGTAATTAACAAAGCAAGATGCTCAGGTTCCCATGTCACCTAATAATTACATGGGAGGAAGAGTATAGATTCCCCTTGAACTCCTCTCTTTGTATCAGAGACTGTCTCTGAAAATATTAGTTGAACTCCTTGGAAATGGCCCTGCAAGTACTACTTTGCAGCATAAACAAAGACTCCCCCACATAATTTTCCCTCCCTCTTCTTCAGCGATCCAGTTTTTTGTTTGAATGCACAATCAATCAATCCATGGTCATTTCTTGCAATGATTGGAAAGGGCAAGTGATTCCTGTGTCAACAGCAAATTACTCGGCTGTTGCTGACTCTGAGGTGCTCTTTCTCTCCCTTTTATTTTTTTCCAAAACAAAAAATAAAATAAATTACTTAATATCTAACAAATCCTATACTGTTTGTGTCATAATGAACCAAAAAATCAGAATCAAAATGTTACTGGATCTTGCATCATTTGCAAGCTAGTTTGCTGGTTTATTACCTTCCATGAAAACATGTATGACTTTATACTCTAAACTTTCTCATGAGGCACAAAATAACTCTTTAAGATTTTACAATGAGGGAAAACTATGTTATATAAGATATCCACAATAGCCTTTTTGTATCTTAACATTTATTCTTTATGCATCATCCAAATATGTGATTCTTAGCCTCCTCTAAAATTGCAATCTCTTCACATTATCGAGTATTTCCAAGAACTTTGTGGCCTGCAACTACAAACCACACAAGAATCATGAGAAATTCTTACAATGAATCCAACACCATTATACTTTTTATGGTCTCATAATTCATCACGGTTCAGCTTGAACCATCTCCCCTATTTTACTTGAATGTTCCAAAGAACAAAAAAGAAAGGAAGCACAAGTGCTAAATCATGTCTTATATCTTTGTTTTTTGTTGTCATCCATAAAATTGTAGAAATAATGTGCAAGAGGATAGTGAAGCCTGAGTTCCACTAATTGGAGTCACACTAAAGAATGAATCAATCAATCAGATATGCAAGGTAGGCTAATACAGTCTTTAAGCATAGTTAGATGCATATTATTCATTATCGAACAGTAACTAAGAGTTCAGATGCTAATTGGTGCCACTGTTATCTTACATGATATAAAATGCAGTGATTCATGGATTCCATTTCTATGCAAGTTATTATATACTTTTTTTTCCTGAGAGGGGCAACTCCAAATGTGCCAAATCATTATGACAGAACTTTTTGAGATCCTAAACATCACAAGAGTGGTTGGCAATGTCAGGCTGCTAGCTCAAGGCCTGTAATATGCCAAGTAAAGAAACAAAGATGAAAGGGCCAAAATCCAACAATGCCTCTGAAAGATAAAGAGAACCTGGTGGTATAATGTTTCTTTGGAACAAAGACACTGGGGATTATGAGTTGGGGGGACTCAGGTCTCAAGGGTGTCTTCCTGTAGTGTGAGTATGCTAACCAATATTCTTACAAGCATTGGTAGGTAGGCAGTTGCATTCTCTCTTCGTAGCATAGTGATAGAGAAATTTGTATACATTGTTTGTGGTAGAATCGAATCTACAATGGATTATATATTTGCCTTCCATACTCCTTTTACTTACACATGCTTCAGAAGGGTTTCACTCTGCAGTCGGTCAAGAAGTGCTATTATGTGGCACAGTGGTGACCATGAATGTTTAAACTGAGTCAAGAAGGGCAAGTTCTATTCAGTTTCCTTCAATGATTGCTGAGAAGTGAAGATTCTCTGGTTGGTAGTCTTTTTCACCTCTGGTTACAGCTGGGTACTTGTGTCCTTGTTCAACTCCTAGGGCTTGGAATCTTTGGCCTAATGTAGCATCACTCATCTATCCATCCTTTTGATCTCCTACATTGTGAAATCCAAGGAAAGTTTGATGGGCAGTGGTGCAATCTTGGTTTTCTGAGTTGTCTTTGAATAGGTGTCTGACTTTTCTAAGATTCTCTTCTGAAAAGGTGGGTTTGGTGAATTTTAGCTTCTGCAAGTGGTTCTAGTGCCATATAATCTACACATCTGAATGATTTGATTTCATGCAACTTGTTGTGGCAGGTATATAAATCTTCACTTCTTTTGCTTGTCAGAATTTTACTGATGTGTGGAGTAGGCGATTCTGATATTTGATAGATTCATTGGCTCCATTTTTATTTTTTTCTGTGAGCAGATTTATCTTTGCCAAATGTGTGCTACTGATCAGTGACAGTGTTGAGATTACAGCAGGCAGCTGTTATTTCTCAATTTTTGATTGATGTAGTTTGTGCTGAACTCAGTTAAGAGTGAGGATAATATGGGCTGCAACTCTGTATCTTCTTCTGATTGACTCCCAGAGTGAGGATGACTCATTCAGCAGTGAGCTTCAGAACCTGTCCACAAGCTCAACAAGCTTGAAATCATGCAAAAATAGCTTAGATTTCCCAGCTGATTCAGATTTCACTGAGAGATCAACTGCGAAGTTTTCTTGCTACATGATGAATCCTTTCGATGCAACTACATCAAGAGATAACTCTGGAGCTCGGATGCAGAAGACGAACAAAATCGACATGATGGAAGCCGTCAGAATTGCCTCATTATCTACTGATTATGGATCCAAGAGTGGCAGTCTGATGAAGGAACAAAAGGACACGAATCATCAGCCTAACCTCACTCATGTTCACCAAGAAGGTCCATCTAATCTGGCCACTGCCGCTGGGAATTCTTCCTCTACTACAAGGAGACGACCAAATGAGGTAGTTCAGATCCTTTTCTCTCAGATATGTTTCGTTTGTCTGTCTTCTTTGTTGTTGCCTTCCATCGATCACAAGTAGATATCTCAACGAGCACAAATATCCTGTCAGATACCTATGGAGATGGAAGAGGATCATGAACCGAAAACCGAGCGAAATAGTTTGACAGTGGCTACTGTTAATCCTAAACGGAAGCAGGTAAAAGACATCACTGAATCAGATCTAGTTCACGTCCGGGCTAGGCATGGCCAGGCAACAAGCAACCACAGTCTTGCAGAAAGAGTAAGATCTTGCCACCATTTGAGAGTCCCAGATTCTATAAGAGCCAATCTTTCTTTCTTGATAGATATGGACCGATATGTGCAATTTAGGTAAGAAGGGAAAAGATCAATGAGAGGATGAAGCTTCTTCAAGGCCTTGTTCCTGGTTGCAGCAAGGTATGATGGCTCTTGAACTCTCTATTCTATCTATCGTTATCACCATTCGACATATGAACACAGGTCACAGGAAAGGCAGTAATGCTGGATGAGATCATCAACTACGTTCAATCACTACAACAGCAGGTTGAGGTATATATCCTTCATAACATCAACTTATTCTGCTGTATTTTGAGACATCTTCTCAGTTTTACTGCTGACCATTTTATAGCAACAAATAACTTACTTTTTTTATTCCCAGTTCTTGTCAATGAAGCTTGCAGCTATTAATCCAAGGCTGGACATTGACAGAGAGGGAGTTCTTCCTAAATATGTATGTGGCTTCATTATGCTGATCATACTGCCTTATCTAATTGATGAGTATTGCTTATTTATCATCACATCAGAGCCTCTCTCTCTTTCCATGGCAGCTACTTCAGCCCTGGAATAGCCCCTCAGCTGCTGTTGGTTTCTCATCAGACATACTTCATCCGCAACTACATCTGCCACAGCACGGTTTGATCCAATCTGGGTTATCTGGGACCAGAAACCCTCCAGATTTACTTGGAAGATCAATAGATACTCAAATGACTGCAGTAGATGGATATAACATGCAGGTATAGTCAATTCACTGACTTCATCAAGACTGTCAAACTAGGAAGGTTGATTTGTTCTGTGTATCTTCAACTAGAATTCTTGACCAGTTCATGAGCAATTTATGATTCCTCAAGAATATTAAGCTGACAAAATGAATTCAACTCAAAGAAACAAAAGGGATCCACAAAAAGTGAAGTCAAGAATGCACCAAGAACTTCTGACCACTGACCATAATACAGGGTGCTCTCTTATTCTTGTCAGTATAGCCTTGCATGCAGTAGACTGAGCTGAAATAAGATGACAGACACTTGTCATCATGAATTTTTATGTCTGGATTACTTTCAGGAAGTGTTCCATTTGCCCAATTACCACATCATTTTTTTTTTTTCTTCTCCTTTATCCATAGAGAAAAGAACCAAGTAACCTCCTTTGGTCCACCTATATATCACATCTGCATCCACTAAACAGCAAAACTTAATAGATGCATTAGAATAACAAAAGGCTTTTTCCTTGGATATAAAATGATAGTTATTTTGAACTTTGTAGAGGAAATTGTTTCAATCTGATTTCTGCATTATGGTTTTTTCTTTTCCCTAAAAACTTGTGTTTTCCAGTCCATACAGTTGACTGCTTTTCTTTGTGGCACTGAGCTTTCTAAGCATGTGCAGGTGCCTAATGCATGGAATGAAGAGCTCCACGATGTTGTGCAAATGAGATGTAGCAGCACTACCGATCTCTATACTCATAGAATTCAACAGTAAACCTCAACAAGTGCATGCAGCATGAAACCATTATCCTGCAGTCCACTTGTTGCTGCTTTGACTGAATGTTCATGTTGCTTCTTCATAGGTTGCATATTTCATACAGAAGACTTCGTCACTGCCTTTGAGCATCTTGCGCTAGGTTGGGGTGGTGGAGAGCAAGCCAAGTGAATTGAGAGGAAATGCTACCATAGAAGAACACCAAAATAGTTGCAATGCAAGAGGAAATTAACATTAGTAATCGAATCCATGGCTAGTACTCAATCATATCAGGGGAGAAAATAGAGCTAAGCTGCTAAAATCACTCGGACCATTAATTATGAATCAATTTTTTGATGTTCTCACTCCGTTCACAATTACATATACCAAGCTACTTATTCATATGAGCTATGACTTACTAAAATGATCTGAGATGAAATGATAGTCTCTTTTATCTTTAGTTCTTAAATTCAAGGTTGGGTTTCTCATCATTGCAAAAGTGGTTTGTGTTATTAGTTGTTTGCTTCTCTTTTTGACAAAGATCTCCATAAAGCCTCCTCAGTTATACTGTTTGATAAGCTATATATATATATATATATATCATGCTTTCAGATGCGTGAAGATACATGCAAATAACGAATGTTCTAAAAATTAAACTCAATATGTTGATTGAAGTCTCCATTTTCTTTAATTTTCTCTGAGCTTTTTTTTTGTAAATAATAATTTTGTCCTTGCACTTTCATTTTCTTTCATTGATTGCCTATGTCAAAGGTGCAATTCTATGCCCTTCGTGTAATAAGCCCTTAGCCATTAAGTCTATATAGTTAATCATAAGTGTCACAAGTGATGATGATGATGATGAAAGATATATATGTGAGTTTGATGGAGAGTCATCACGAGGATTCGCGAGATATAATTGAGACTAACGAGAATTGATGAGGTTCATGAAGATGAAAATGATTTCGACAGATAAAAGGGAGGGAAATTAGGGTGACAATGCATCGAAAATATGAAAACCAATCCAACAAAAACAGAATTAAAATACTCTTTTCATATAAAAAAAATTTAAAAAATACTCAGCTAACATTTTTAGATATTAGGCGTCCAATTAACTCCGGAGGGGATAAATATGCATGCATGCGTCCAAAAGATGGTGGGAACCTTCGACCGGTCATCAGCAACACGTGTCAGAAATGTGGGGCCACGCTCCGCACGGAAAGATGGGAGAAGGGAGCCGCGTCACGTGCAGGCGGCGTCCACCTAGGCGATCGCGGGGGCGGGGTTTGCACCACGCGCCCGATGGAGACTGGTTGCCCCTTTCCTGGGCCTACAGCACGTGGCGGGACATGGAGCGCCAATTCCACCGCACGACGTCACCAAGTGCACAGTGTTGTCGTCACGCTCGCATGTGACGTCGACGACCTCCGCTGCTTCCTCGCGATCCGCCTTCCGCAACCACTCACGTCACCACGGGAAAGAGCTCTCCGCTTTAGCAGACGGCAAACGGGACGGACGTCTGATCTCCGTTCCGTTCCCGCCGGTAACTAACGGCCGTTTTCACGGACTGTGCGTCCGTCAACTCGATCCGCTTCCCGACAAAGAGCACCCATATGGACCGCACGTGACCTTCGCCCTCCCCCACCATCCTCACGTGCCCACCGGCGTCTGGGCCCCACGGATCGTCCACCACTTCGCGACGCCCCCACAGCGTCACTACAAACACTCTTCCCGCACGCACGTTGCGTACGCGTCTGACAACCTGTTCGGTGATCTCAGAAAGAGGGCCCACCCTTTAGTTGCGAATGGCAATGCAGGTTGGCTCGCTGGTGATCGTTTGGGGTACGGAAAGTTGTCGCAACCCTCGTCCCACCCGCGCGACCTTTTTTTAACCTCCTACCTAATGGGACCCACGACGCCACCCGCCGTGAGTTGGCCACGTGATTCGTGAGGCAACGTGTGAGCGAGGCCTTTCCACCCTTAATCACGTGGCGCCAACTCATCCACCAACCATCCCGAGACGCGTGCCGTTGCAATGGGACAACGATTAAGTAAATTAAGAGAACAGTTGTAGATGTTAATCACCGCAAATAATGGAAGCATTCAACTGCAACAATACTTCGATGATTTGTTTGCTCCACTTGAAGCAAGAAGAACATTTCCTGTCTTTCTAGAAAAATAAAGGGCGAGAGACTAAAATTATAATTTACAGATCATCCATCCCTAAGCTGAAACCTTGGAAGAGAATTTTCACCGATCCCTGTGCTCAATTTTTTTGTCTTCCAATTGAACCCCCAACCACTGCTGCAAAATCCTTATCTTTTTTATGCTCAAGTGTTTGTTTCTGGTTTCTCTGCTTCCTTGCATGAACTGGAAATTGCATCCCTGTACATGTGATCCTTATCTTCTCCTTTTCACAAGGGAAGATGCATTAAACACTGCCTAACAGAAGTGATGCGTGTGGTTCACGGAGTGGCCACAGCAACACAAAAGTAGTCCTCCGGCCGCCCACTCTTTGTCGGATGTGTCACGCGACAAGTCTGGAATCAACACAATATATATGCTTTGTGGGAGCCTTCTTTTCTACGGACGTGTCAATTATTTGTTGAGATGTCCTTTTGTTAGCATAAGCCACTCGGGGGACAGGTTATGGAGATGATCGAGACTAGGTAGATGTGCATACATATATTTTGTGGTGTGTGGATAGAGACAGATAGATGCTGCAAGCATGCTCTCCCTAAAGGACATGATCTTATAAATATGCATGGACACTGGTGTAAGCAAGTTTCCGTAACGTTCTAACCTGGAAAGAGAGATGCAAGAAATGATTGGGAGGGTATAGTTTTCAGATATCCATGAAAGAGAGATGCTGTCAGTAGAATATACTGCTTGCTCAGACAAATATTTTATGTAAGCTTGATCGATACTGGTTTCTAAGCAATAGTCTTCAGAAAACTAATGTGGAGAAGTCAGCTGGGAGAACAGATGAGAAGCCCTGGTTACTATTTGTCAGAGGAAGAGCTTGCCACTGTTTGCGCGTGAGATGTTGCCATGCAGAGAGAGAGACTGCATCCTGCCACTGGTCAGATCTCTTGGGAGCTGTGCAATGGCATCATGACCTATAACTGAGGTAATGGCGGGAAAGCCACAGGTTTTGATCTCATCCGAGTTCCGAAGACTTTTGTGCAACCTCATCGCGCATCCTATCTGTTTTTTCTCCTCTAAATGCTCATTTCGATTGTTGTTTTGTATCTGAAGCTATCTTTGTCAGTTTCCGATATAAAAGCCAACACAAGTGCCTGAGCTTTTCCAGTTGCTTTGTCTCCTTGCCCAATGCGATCACGGGAGTTCCACCATCGACAGCAGCAAGGTTATTATCTTTGCCTCAAAACATATAGTATCACAACCCAGCTGTTTCCATGTATTTGTGACATCTTATCTATGCCATAGGAAAAAAAGAAAAGAACCTTATCATCCACTGGTTGGCATTCACAGAACAGGTGATGGTTGACAAAGTATCCAGGAATGGTTTCATCCGATTCAATCTAGTGTAGCAGACAGTGGAGGAGGATAAGGACTCTGTGAGCAAGGGGTAGAGGAGACGAGGTGGAGCTCGTTTCAACAGGGGACTGATGACTTGCCGACACGTACTGTGATTCCGAAAGAGTAAAATGGTTAGGTTTTCACTTTAAAACAAGTAATTATATTTATGAGCCAGAGTAGATACGGGATTTAAAGCGGATCTGCCTCACCGTTAAAAATTTTAATGGATCATATTTAGTCTGATCAAATTCTTCTTCCACAGAAAAACTGCTTATACTAAGATACATTATAGATTATTAGCAACATACTTCATCAAATGGCTCTTTTGTAGGAATATCATCCTTAAAGAGAAACATTGTATGAGCTTTATCCTAAGATATACATTTTTTTTTTTTTTTGATGGATCAAAGCGAATGAAGTTCTCTTTGATCCATCAAAGAGAGGTGGGAGAATCTTAAGCACGTGAGCTTCACGTGCTCCTTCCACCCACGTCCCCAACACGCTCTGCTGTACTTCTCACTAATATAATCTCTTCCCATCTCCGTTCTTCCTCTCCTCCTTCAAGTAAATATTATCCTAAAATAATAATCCTCTTTTATTATTGCTCGGGATTAGCGCCTAATCATCGCCTGCTAAATTATCCGCTTTCGTTAAACTGATGTGTCAGCGTCCAACCGCAGTCAACCGCCGTCGGCACGTGATCCCACACATCTTCTCCATCGGTAGATCACAACCGTACGATCGCCTATGAAGCGCCCGCAGTAAGACGGAACGGAAGCCAAATCCGTCCATAGTTTCACCGCACGCGGCAACGGGAAGTAACGGGAGAGTAACCGCCGTTAGATAACGTCAACGGCGTTTTCGGTGACGGAAAAGAAGGGTTGAGAAGAGGATATGTAAAAGCGAGAGCAGAGAAAGGAGTTCACCGAAGCGCGGCGTTTTAAGATCTCGAGGGAGTCTCGCCTCGCTTCTCCTCCGCGAAGGCCAAATTTCTCCATAGGGAATCATCACATCTTTCTCATAGTTGGATCTTCTCATTCTGCTTGGATCCGTTCTGCTCCCCTGAATGCGATTGGGTTCGACTTCTCCCGCGGAGAATCAAGAAGATTCTTCCTAGGCTTCTGATTTGATCGTAATTCTGCGCCAGGAGTTTGGGATTTCGCTTCTTCGACAGAAAAAATTGGGCGCAATTCTACGGTTTCTGTGATGAATTGCTGAGGATAACCTGCAAAAGATAGAAGATAGATGGAGGTCCAAGGTAGGGCAAGCTACTAAACGTTCTTCCATGCGTTCTTGCAATTTAATGCCCAATTATGACGGTTGTTGAGTCGATAATTCATATATGTAAACAGGGAAGAAAGTGACTCATGATTTCCTTTCGCTTTACTCCTCGGATTCGTCATTGCAGCTCCAAGATCCAAGGCCTCCCTCACAAGGTACCTGTCCGCCAAGTAACTCCATAATTTGTAGTAACTGATGTAGAACTTGGAATTCTGCTGTCTACTGATGAAATCTTCATCTTGTTTTCTCTCAATTTTTGTCTTCTTTTCCTGCATGGACGCTCCGATCCTCGCAAAGTTAGCTAAATTTGGCGTAAAAATCACATATTTATAAGCGTCTTCGTCGTTGCAAATATGTTTCCAGGCTTCTTTTTGAAGACGCGAGACTTCCTTCAACCGCCAGAGCGGGGAAAAGAGGAGGACGCTGTCCCGGCCGAGAGGCCGCCGGAGCAAGCACTTCCCGGCGAAGTGGGCACGTACGCCATCGGCCATGCGGCGGGCGCGGTGAAGCCGGAGCGGAGAGGGTGCAGCGAGGCGCCGGGTTTCCCTGCCGGGTTAGAGACCAAACCCGAACCCGAATACTGTGGCCGGACCACCACCACCGCCAGCTATCGCCACGCCGGCGGCGCTTCTTACACGCCGTGGGACGACAACGACACGGATTCCGAAGGTAACATTTTCATCACCTTTTTTATATACGTTTGGTCTTAATTAATGAAATCAGTTATAATCTCAAAATAGTTAATTATTTTCTTTTTTGCAAAGAAAATAGCAGTGTTTTCCTGAATCTGTTCCCGAAAGCAAATTTTGTTGTGATTTCTGAAAACAACAACAAATGTTGATGACACAGTGGTGTATAAGAGAGAGAAAAATAAAAGGAATGGAATATGCTGGTACATGCACGTGATACACTCGTGAGTTTCTTGGTCCTCCATAGGGCCATACAGTTCCCGTGCAAAAGCCCAAGTAGAGGCCCAAATTAATTTGTAATTCTAGTTCTTTGTTCACTATTCTCTTCTCTTTATGAAACATAAAGTTTTTATATGAAGCTATAATTACTATTTTGATTGTGAAAGATGTAAAAGCTTGTGAGCTGTTGAGTCTTCGGATAACTATTAACTATAACTATAACTAGATATAAAATAATTCAAATGAATTAGGAATAGAAATTAGAAGAGAACGAGGAAGATGAGGAGTGGTGCATAAATAAAAATCTAGGATCAGAGATCAAATTGCATAAACAAAAATTACTACGAAATTCAATTTGGGATCTTCGAATTACCATAAAATTTAGGGTGTCGTATGCTGGTTGGTTTCATGGCAGGGCAGAGGACGTCACCCTTTGCTGCCGCAGGTGAATGCCATGATTCTGGACCCATCCCCGCCACTGTCACCATAGCCGCAGCCACCACCGGCAGGTTCGTCTCCTTTGTCTTCCTCTTCATCCCTCTATTTTCTAGAGGCTTTCTCGCCTGAACAGTGTGGGCAACTGTTTGACAGGCAAGACACAACGCCAGAGAAGAAGCAGCTGACGGAGGCTGCCACGTCGAGATCCAGTCGAGCTTACGATGGAGTGGAAGATGAGGATTTTGCAAAGAGGGAAGACTCTTCCACCGGTAAAAGTGGCTCCTTTTTTGCTTCGTTCATATTATTCTTTATCCACCTTCATGGAGCCACAGAAGCTTAAATTTTGTTACTTGTGTTGCTTTATCTATGGAGCAAAATCATCTGATTTTATTCATTTTCTTTACAATGAGATGCAGATTTGACCATCAAAGTAGATGGAAAAGCCGCGAGCTGCATCGAGCAGAGACCAAACAACCCACGATCAAAGCATTCTGCCACAGAGCAGAGAAGAAGAAGCAAAATCAATGATAGGCAAGTCAACGAAAAGTGTTTGTTTTGTTCCGAAATCTGGTGTCAGGCAGTTCCTTATTTTCCTATTTTTGGAGTGTCATGCAATGACAACATTAGACAGATGATCCAACAAATTATAGTGCTCCTTAGAACTAGACTTTGCATTTCCCTACTGTATAGTTCATTATAGACAGTGTATTGTAGAACATTGTTTTGGTTCTACTGGTGTTGACATGGTTTTTGTTTCAAGTATATTGAACAAAAAATTATGTAAAGATCGATAAATCATGACAAAGTATTGTGCTAGAAGGTGTATTCAGCTGAATGCTTTAGCCTTCTCCGAGCACAAATATTATAACCATCTGAGTTAATATGACTGAAGTTTTATAGGAGACGTGTTGTTAAATTGGGAACATAATTTCCACAAGTGGATGCCAACTTTATGATTCTTACCATTTGATTGACAGCATAGATTTTACTTCATCATTTAATCGTCCTTCTTGTTTAACTTCATTCTTCAGTCTGCTGCTTTTTTGGATTGACCTTTACATGGAAGTATGGTAGTACATAAAATACATATATCGAAGATGTAGAGTTATTTACTTGTCTTAATTTTTCTAAATTTAATGAAATCCAAGGTGTAGAGTTATATACTTGTCATTTATTTTCCTAGACTTGTGTGTTTATAATAGAACATAAAAATATTGTGCAGATTTCAAATACTCAGGGAGCTCATACCTCATAGCGATCAGAAGAGGGATAAAGCATCATTTCTCATGGAGGTAATCCGTCATGCCAGGGGTATTGAAGTACGATATTCTCTTCTTTCTACAATGGTGTTCTTTCGCATTAACATCTTTTAGCAAACTTGCTTCAGGTCATTGAATACGTCCGCTTCTTACAAGAGAAGCTACAGAAGTATGAGTCATCAACCCCAGGATGGAATAAGGACAATGCCAATTTAATACGTTGGGTAAAAATCACAAAGCATAATTTATATGTGTGCATAATATAATGTGTTCTTTCACACATGCTATTATGATGGAGTAACGTTTAGCATGTTCTTATGTTTTTAAAGAAAATTCTTCACCATATTAACCTTAAATTGGACCTGTGGCCAAATACAAACTAAGATTGAAATTAAAATCCAGGAGTATGTAGCTTTTTCGATTCTGCCGAAACAAAGCAAGATGATGGGTGACCACATTCACATTTCTCCTAATGTGACAAAATTTTTCACATGATTGAACTCTTTCCAACCATCAAAATGTCCTTGAGTAATGCTTGTAGGTGTCATGGTGCATGAATACTCCCATTGAGATAGTCAATGATCTCCAACACATCTGAACGGATTAGGATTTTTGCCCAGCCTTCATCCTTGGCTCGGCAAAGCGCCGCTTGTATAGCTTTGCATTCCACCTGGTTGGGGTTACTGGTCACACATTTTTCACGACCTGCAGCCACCACATTGCCATCCTTGTCTCTTGTGATGTGTCCTGTATCTACAACAGAAGAAGAATACAAGAATCAGTCATCACAGTCTATAGCGATCTAAGCATCCTCTTCAATTTCCATGTTCCTATCTAGCATCCCCTGTTTGTGTCCTCAAACATAGTCTGATTATAGCAACAGTCATATATAGAGACTAATTATGTCACTAGGATATTTTAGAAAAGGGGACTTTATGGAAAGTGTATAATGACTCCTTAGTCGGTATCTCTAGAATTTTTTTCTCTGTTTCATGAAGCCCACAACCTGAGGTTTAACTGTCTTTGTAATTGACCTTTATATTCTTTTCTTTTTTAGCTAGATTCATTTACATTTAGATTGTAGTAACCAACTAAAAATAAACTAACTGTTTGCAAGATGAGTTGTGCTTATGGACTGCTGCATGGATCCTACTATCCTTGCTCTTCTGATTCATCTATGCCAAAATGATTGCCTAACCAAATTAGAAGCAATTTGTGTCTGGTCACTCCAACCTAGTGATACCTTTGTTATTTCTGCAAACTGAAAAAATCTTTCAATCTTGTGCTTTGGATTTTTGGCTGGTAATATTTTCTTTTAATCATAATGAGGAACAAACATGTGCACTTACCACTGTGAAACTAGGGGCACAAAATTACTTCATCATAATCCTGCTTGCATACTTTTTCTTATTTTGCTAGTCTTCTTTTCTGATAAGCTTACTCATTTATCTTTTTTGCTTTCTTTTTCTTTTTCTTTTTGGTTAAAAAAAAAAAATTGTGTAGCAGAACAGCAGCCAAGTCCCTCCAAATGGTTTATCTGTCCCACCTCATGTAGTGAAAAACGATTCTGCTCCTCCTGCACATGTGTTATCCAAACAACTTGATGAAAGAAGAGTTTCTGCTCCTCCTGCACATGTGTTCTCCAAACAACTTGATGAATGTAGAGTTCCAGTTGTACCTCCTTCCCCATTAAGTCCGCACAATCCACCTGCTGCAGGTCATACTGCTGGTGTCTTTTACAAGACCACACAAAATCTATTGCATCCAAGGTTGTTCCCTGTTGGAAGGGAAACTAGCATTTCTCAGTCACAGCAGAGGCTGGCTGATGCTGGTAACACGGCATCCCACAATAGATCTCCCTGGGTAAGAACATGCAGCCTTGCTGATTGTTCTGTTAGCAAGCAGAGGTTGAATGAACAAGAGGAGCTGACAATTGATGAGGGCACAATCAGTGTGTCTACTGTTTATTCCCATGGGTGAGTATTAAGCATAACTCCATACCTTGATTCTATTTCTGACTATATACTTCTGACAATGCAGGCATATCTATATATATACATATATATATATATATATATATATATATATATATATAATGTATGTATATATATACATATATGTATATATGCTATATTCCTGTTTTTTAAAATAATTGCATTCCTTTTTTCTCATAGTTTGGTTCAAAAAGTTATGCAAGTTTTTTTTTTCAACTGTTATGCTGTTTTTCTTCAATCTGGTATTTTTACCCTAGCATTTTTGTAAGCGGATCTTCTTGTCAATCATTTTAGATTAATTTCCGCTGTAGTGGTAGAGATGTCTGTTTGCTGTGAAAATTTTAGTCTAAATTAAATGTCTTCTAAGATACAAATCAATCTTTCAAACATTTTTCCATGACATTTATTGCATATTTGCTTCTTTGCCTGGTGGGAAAACAGGTTGTTAAACACGTTGACAGAGGCATTGCAAAGCTCTGGCATAGATCTGTCTCAAGCCAATGTTTCTGTGCAGTTTAAATTTGGCAAGCCACCAATTAATAAGAGGTCTGATGCCTCAGCCACAACTTCCACCATCAAGGTATGGGCTCTATTGTTTCCCAACTTCATGGTTTTCTACTGGCTTTGGATGGTAAAAGGGTTTAAAATCTCAATCTAGTAGTAGTAGTAGTAGTAGTAGTAGTAGTAGTAATCAACTATATTAGTGCAGTGCTAATATACCAATCAACTGAGAAAAAAATATCACACCTACTGTTATTTAAAACCACGATTCATAAGTTATAAAGTTGTCTAATCTTATTCTTAGAGCAAAAGTAAATAATAGCAACGGTCATATGAAAATAAATAATCATTCTACTGTCTCATGATTGCAACTTTTTTCAATTTCTTATATATACAGATACTTCATTCAGCATAGAATTTGCACGTGCATAACATACAACCATCGATTACTGTAAATCTTGTCTTCAAGTTGCCTTTGTTTTCTTATGCTAAACAATCCTAGTCTGTTAACTTTTATTTCCTTTGCATTATTATAGGATCCAGAAGATCCTGCAACATGTAATCAATCAATTGGTTACCGCAGGATGGGGATCAGTGGCGAGGAATCATCACGAGCATCCAAAAGACACAAAGTTCATAGCTAGTACTGCATTCGTTGGGCATTATAATTTGATTTTGTCATAATGATGAACTCTTCATATGAATGAATGTATATTCTGTTCAGCCTTTGTGGCCTGTTGAGGTGGTTGGGAACTGTTGTGTTCATTCTTTCATTTGAGTCTCTGTTTTTTCCAGAGGGCTCCGTTACAATCGTGGGGCTGCTTCATTTTCATGCTTCCATTCATGTGATAAGTCTCTTCTTGTTTTTATTTCTTGTAAAATGATTCTTACTGTGGGTTAACAATCTAAGTTCAAACTTATGACAGTGTATCATTAAATCTTTTGTAATAGATATCTACCCTAGATGTATTGGCTTCAAATTTTCGGTTATTGCAGCTTGATTGTTGGTGCAATTTATTATGATAAGATTTTTTTAGGAGACAATTTTAATGGGAGGAATTCTTCTAATTATTTATCCTGGATCATGTGCTTTTGTTTATAACTAGATATGATCTCTTAGGGACTAAATAACACAATATGTGATGACATGAATATGTAGATAATAAGAGATTATAGATCTTCTCTCATCTCCTCTTTGTTCCTAATCCATCGTCTTATAGCGGTCCTACGAAGGATAGGAAGAGAGGAGAACATGAGTCTAGTTTTCTTTATAGATCGACATTGTTATGGTTTCCAGATCTGACGATGATAAGCGTGTAGATCAGATAAAAGTTTTTTATCTGACATTGAAAGATATGTATCGTAAATTTGATTTATTGTTATTTAATTTTAGATTTCGATATTAATGTTTTTCACATAACAAAAAGTATAAGGGTGATTTTTAGCTTATAATCGGTATCATGTTTGTGAAATCAAATTTTTTAGATCTATTTGTTAGCACCTTTCACTTACGGAATTATAGTTTTACCCTCTAAAAATTTAAAATTTTATTTAAAAAATCCTTAATTATAAAATTAATTAATTTAGTTTATGTTAATCGAATACTTCGCTCAGACTTGATCATGATTATATTTTTCTTACTTGATTAGATTTAGATTCGATTAATCAAGTCTTAATCAAATTCAGAAAGTCAAATTTTGATTTTTATCAATTTTAATCTTAATAAGCCTAATTGGACGAATGGTCAGCCCAAATCTATGTGCTCAATTTGGGTAGTCTAATATTTTGGGATTGACCAATTAAATAGGATTGACTAGTATAAGGATTCCATATAGAATTAAAAAAATATAAATTATAATTTTATTTTATAATTTTCTCATATGACTTATTGATAAAATTTTATATGTGATAAATAACTTTTTTAATTATAATTCTTGGATATTTATTAGTTATTCACATATATATATATTTGAAATGATGAAATAATATTTATTTACTAATTATCATATGAGTTTTTCTTTATGATGATGAATGTTCAATAATTATTATGATTAATATTATTATTAAACTATTTTAGCATAAATTAGATTTAAGAAATTTGATAAATATTATTTATAACTCATATCCTTAAGTTTTATCTGACTATTAATTGCTAAAGTGGTTTGGGATGATAGGCTTATATGAATTACAAATAAATATTTTTTATTTATAAGATATTTTAAATTATGTTTATATTATTGTGTTGGTTTTATAGTAACCAAAGTAACCTACACCAATAATCTATAAAATTATATTAACAAATTAATACTAAATGATATTAAAAAATAATATTTATACTGACACACATAATTAAGAGATTTAAAAAATTCAAATGAAGAATCTACTTTGAATAATTATGTAACAGGATAGGATGATGCTGTTTTAGATATCCTTTTGATTTACGATTATATACTAGTAATATTATTCCATGAGGATAGTATCAATACTCTATAAATAATTTTGTATAAATACTAAATATATCAGTATTTCATTTAAAGGTGATAAAGATAATATCAATAGTTTAATATTTATTAAAAAAACTTAAAACATTAATATTATATTAATATCCTAAATACTATATTAATATCCATATTTATATTTAATCTAAAAAGTTAAATCATTTTATTGTAGTGGTACTTCATTCATTGTATTTTGATGAATATCCCTATATTTTTAGATTAAATTATTATAAATAACATAAGCATATATAATTTACACTTGGTATATTAGATCTTGATCAAACTAGTTGAAAGGATCACAGACTTAAATATTAAAAGTTCTGTCGAACAAATAATTGAAATATATGATCCAAAAAGGTCACTCAATTTTTTGATAATTATAAATAATATTTAGACTTTATTATAATATATAATTAGCATACTAAAATATTTTAATATCAATTTAAGTTTACTAATAAGTCATTGACTGATATATTAATGAAAAAAGTGACTGAAATTTAGTATGATAATATTTGATGAATTCAAAATTATATCTCTAAGACTGACAAAGTTGTAAGTTTAAAAACATTGAGCATGAATGTAGTTGAGTCATTTCCAGTATAATTTATTTTTAATTTTATTTTCCTTAGTTTAACTTATTTAAAATTTATTATAATAACATTAAGTATAATTGAAACTTAAATGAGATAACTAGCATATGTATTTGAAAAGAATTAAGATTAAAGTAAAAAAGACTTACAATATTTTGAATACTATTTAAGTAGTGGGTAATAAAAAAAAAATTGAAACGTAAATCATCTAAGTTTATAAATACTATATAAATTTATAAAAAAAATCTTTATATTAAAATGCTACTTGTTTAACAAGAAAGGCCATGTGAAGAAAAATGATAAGGTTTGATTTGAAAAAGAAAGATATATGTCTGACCTTTGTATATTTCAAATCAAACATTATATAAATCTTTTTCTAATACTTGGTGGATTAATTCTAATGTTTCAACATATGTTACCAATAATAGATATTCAATTTATTATGAAAACCAAAAGAGAATAAAATATTCATCATCATAAGGAATCATCTTAAACCGAAAACGATAGTAATTGATATTTATCGCCTACGCCTAGAGATGATTCTTTTAATAGATCTTGAGGATGTATATTATGTTCCTATAATTCTAAAAAATTACGTTCATTATATGGACTTATCAGGATATTTTTTCATTTTAATAATTATAAACTCAATATATTTATAATTAAATAAAAATAATTTTTAATTTTGTATAATGGTTTATACATAACTAATATAAATATTAAGTTTGCAACAATCGTGATCAAATATTAGAACTAAACATGGTTTTATGGACTCCTTCAGATAATATATACTTACATCTAGGGGTCACTTCATATTCTCTATTTTAGTCGAGAGAGATTTTATCACCTTTATAGATTATCTATTGAGATATGACTATCTAATGTTTTAGGTTGTTAACACCTTTAAGTGTCTTTAAATAAAGTTGAGAGATAATTAAATAATTAAGTTAAAAATTATCAGATTTGAGAGGGGTGATAAATTTTATGATAGTTAGATGAACCTAAAATAATTTTGGCTCTTTTGCTAGGTTCTTAGAAAAGCAAGGTATTTGTGCTCACTATGTTTTACAAGATATAACAAAGTAGAATAAGATTGTTGAAATGTGAAATCGTACTCTTATTAATATGGTTAGGAGCTTGATAAGTTATTCTTTTATACTTGAATCCGTGTGGGAGAAGCTCTAAGGACATTATGTATATTTTGAACATGGTTCTTATAAGTAAATAACCAAAATTCTTATTGACCCTCCCGTCCTATGCCTTAAAGTCAAAGTCACCCCCTGTACTTTAAAACTCATTTAAGTGACCCATGTATTACGATTTCATATCAAAGTCATCCCCCGTACTTTAAAACTCGTCTAAGTGACCCCTTGTACTATATCACAAAATCAAAGTTACCCCCCAGACTTTAAAATTCGTCTAAATGAGGTACATCTCGTACTATGATTTCACATCAAAGTGGCCCCCTCTATTAGAAATAAGGTTATGTCGTTAGGTAAAATAATTTAGGGGATTATCTTTATTTGAGGATTACAACTAAATAGTCCCAAAGCCCAAATCCATTTTCCTCTCTCTTTCTTTCTTCTCCAACCTCTATCAGTATTCTTTTCTGCAACTCCGATCTCTGTCTTTCTTCATCAACCTTTGTCAGCATTAGTTTATTCATCTTTCTGCTGTATTTCTACCTTTTTTATTTTTTCTTTGGCATTAGTTTGTTTATCTTTTCGTTGTCTTTCTATCTTTCTATTTTTTCTTTGCTTGAGATATGTGATTTCTATAATTTTGTTGATAAATAAATTAAAGGTAAAAATGTGTGTGCTTTTTTCAGTTTTAAATTATTTTATTGATAAATAATCCCCTAAATTATTTTACCGAATGGTGTAACCTTATTTTTAATAGAGGGGGTCACTTAGACGAGTTTTTAAGTACGGGGGTAACTTTGATTTTGATGCATAATATGAGGAGTCACTTAGACGAGTTTTAAAGTACGAGATGTGACTTTAACGTAAAATCATAGTACGGGAGGTCACTTAGACAAGTTTTAAAGTACGGAAGATGACTTTGATTTTAATGCATAGTACAGATTGATTAATAACCAATATGTTATGAAGTACGAGGGTCAATAAGAATTTTGGCATAAGTAAATTGTATCAATTCTTTTAAGTTATGGATTGACAATAACCAACTTTAGATATTTACATATTTAGGATTGTCCTATAGAGATAGGGGTCTTAAATTCACATAAAAAGAAATATGATTCAAAGACTATTTTTGAATATTTTATTATTTATCTAAAAATTTAAAGAGATAAATTTTATTATCCTAATCATAGTATGAATATAATTGAATATGGTAATACAAGATTCCTAGAAAATAATGTATCAATGGGAGTGATAAAAAATCTTAAATTTTAATTTTGATATTAACAAAATATAGGTTGATATTCTTTTATTATTTTATTCTCGAGAGATTGTTGTTCCTCAAATCACTAAATGATTTGATAAAAAGATGAACAAAAAATAATATTAATGAACTCTCACATAATATTGATATCGTTGTTGATGTACTTATAAAATAATCGTAATTGATGGTTTTGAGAATATCTCAAGAGAAAGGTGACCTATCATTTTTTATTACTATATGGTATATTTACAAAAATCAGATTATGATATAGGATTCAAAAAAATCTTTCATTATTTTCATAAGTTATGAAAATTAACGATATCAAAAGTGGTACGATGCAGTAAAAAAAGAGTTACAATCAATGAGTCATAATAGTGTTTAAGAACTAGTCGATTATCCAATAATTGTGAAGGAGTTTAACATATAAACATAACACAAAGGATAATATTAAAGTATATAATGCCTAAACTTGTGGTCAAATGTTTTATTCACAAAAAAATGAATCTACCATAATGAGATATTTTTCTATTTTTTCTAAATTAACTCGGTAAAAATCATCATGACCTTAGTAGCTTATTATAATTTTTAATTCCATTATATGGATGTGAAAATAAGTTTTCTAAATGGAGATTTAGATTTATATGTGTCAATCTAAATGATTCATAAAAGACATGAAATAAATACAAAATTTAGTATGTAAATTTAGGAAATCCATTTATAACTTTAAACAAGCCTCCAAATAATAGTATATAAAGTTTTTTTGATATAATTACTTCTTTTAGATTTAAAAAATATTATTAATCAATATTTATATCTGAAGATTAATGGGAGCAAGTTTATTATATTGGTCTATATATAGATAATATTTTAATTGCTAGAAGTGATATTGATTTATTGTATTAAACTAAGAAATTTTTTACTAAGAATTTAAATATGATCGATATGAATGAGACATCTTATATTATTAGAATTGAGATATTCATGGATAAATCTCATAGAGTTTTAAGACATTCTAAAAAATGATATGTTGACCGAGTCTTAAAGAGATTTAGTATATAGTAAATAATAAAAGTAAAAATTTTAGTCAAAACAAATATTTTTAAAATTATTTTAAAAAAATTAGATAAAAATATTATTTATATATGCACAGTTAGAAGTCTATTATATGCTCAAGCCTATACTAGATCATATATTAGCTTTGTAGTGAAAATACTTCCACATGGGAGGGACATGGGGACGTAAAAAAGGGGATCTTATCAACTAACTTGTTCCAACCTAAGATAATAAGCTCATGAGCTTGGTCTTACTTCACCGTCGAGAAACAAAAGAAGACTTCCATATCCAAGCTTAGCTCAAACGTAGCTTGCTTCTTTTTGGATGTGAAACAATGTCAAACCAAAATACCCAACAAGCATAAGCATTAGCTCTCCCTGAAAAGGAGGTGATCCAGCCGCACCTTCTAGTACGGCTACCTTGTTACGACTTCGATAGATATGAGAGTTACCTAATAATGAAAATACCTAGAGACTACAAAGAAATTAATATAATATTTGGAAGGGACGAAAGATTATATGCTCACATATATAAAATTAGATCAGCTTGAAATAATGGTATTTTGAAGTACTAATTTTGTAAATTACCTCAATAATAAAACTCCACTTTGTGATTTATATCTATATCAATTGGAGAAATAATTGACAAGAAAAATATAAAATAATATATTATTATATTTTAATAATAAAAATAATTTTGTGACATACTTTGAGATAACTAATTAAGCTTTATGATTGTGAAATTTTTTCTTAAAGCTTAATGTGATTAAACTCAATTAACAAATTGCTAAAGATATCTTGTGATGTATCATATTAAGTTTCTTCTCTAAGAAGGACAAATACTATTGCGGCTCTATGCATTATGATATAAAGTACTTGATAGTTAGAGAAAAAATTCAGAAACAATTAATATCAATCAAGAACTTAAGTTTCACTATATTGATTGTTGATCTATTCACTTACGACTTACAACTTAAAATATTTGAAAGAATATAATTTTTATGATTAGATTGGTGAGCAACTCATAAAAGATATAGTGATGCATATCTGTGTAGATATTATAATTGATATTCTTATTTATGTAATTAAATTAAATTTATTTATATTATCTTATTCTTATTTATGTATATACATATTATATTATGGTTAAATATGCTAACAGGATTATCTTGACAAGATAAATTATAAATGTCATTTTGGACTATATTAGGGTGAGCTAATAGTGTTATGATATATAAAGGAAGTATATCATTAATGACATACAAACTTAATGTGGTATTATGTTTAGTGGACTTATTAGCCTATTTTATAAAATTTGTGTGCATGAGTAAAATATTTTTAAAATTTTTAAAACATAATTAAATAAAATTATTTTAAATTAAATTTTATTTTATTTATTTTTATTTTAAATTTCTTTTATACCTTATTAATTAATAGGCTAAATGAAAAATACTAGATTATGTGGCCCTATTTAATTATGTAAGATATATTATGAATATGATTGGATTTTGATTACGATTATAAATGTTGATTATAGATGCCTTGCAAGCTAATCCCGTGAGTGATGATATGTGTGACATGTTGTGTGATCTTTTTACTTATTATTATTAGTATATTCTTACTTTATTTTGTCTGTTGCATATATTGTGATATTCTTAGATTTATGTAATAGAAATCAAATCGTAATGAGATCACGATAATGAGACCGATTCACCTTTAAACACAGATCCTAAATAATCCCGGTCATAGGTTACCCGAGAGGGACATTGAGATAAACGAACAGACAGGTGTCCTATATACATGTCTATATGATAGAGGCAACATGTCTTATAGCCGCTTATGTGGGGACACTAAGGGTACAATATAAGTGTTCATTGGAAAATGAGTTCACTGATTGATCTTGTTACGAAATGCTAGATGGTTAATGATATATAACGTCAGATAGTGATTCCATAGTCTTAGTTATGTGTCTGGTCCTTAGACTTGAGACATCAAAGATGTCTTGTTTGAGTGCTCATTTCTTTGATGTCGGACTTACAAGTCTGAAAGTTTCAGATTTAATACAACAGATTATTGGGATTGATAGCCAACATTATAAATGCAATTGAGTGTCAATAAAAGATTATCCACTCTTAGCATCACAAGAGGAATATCTTGTGTGTTCTTACCTAGGCAAATCCCTAGTCAGAGTTGTTCGGATTGAGAGAGTTCTCGGGAGAATCCGATTAGAGCGAGACTCGGATGACTTCCACATGAAGCTTGATAGTGCCATGTCCAATATACAGTCTATGAGATATTAGATAGATGAGAGACTATAGATACATGGTAATTATAGACAGATAGGTCCAATGGATTAGATCTCCTGTACCGGTCGGGGACTATAGCGTAGTAGCTTAATATATCCATAGTCGATGAGTTGAGTAAATTATTATAAGTTAACAATTCACTAAGTCAGAAGGAGTTTTGACGGGTGTAACTCACAACTAACTCGGTGTTGGGCCTAGAAGGTCACACATATGGTGGATGTTACGATGAGTAGAGGTTCGGATATGAGACATCCGTGGAGCCTTTATTTTATTGGATATCCAATACACCCATATATTATTGGATCATATAGAAAAGATCCAATAAGAGCTAATAAGAGATTATTGGATAGAGATCTACTAATCTAAGAGGCTTGGGTAGTTGGATAGAGATCCAATACCCAATATGATAAGATCCATTAGGGTTAAGTTGATAGAGACCTCTATAAATAGGAAATGGCTAAAAGGTTTATAGGTTAGAGCTTCTGATGGATGCCCATCCTATTCTCCTCAGTTTCCTCTCCTCCTTGGGCGATAAATCTTGGAGAGGGAGATCCATAGCGATCTGAGGTGTGTCGTCGCCACATCCACCATGTGGATCGCTAGAGAAGAGAACATATGTTCTCCTACATCGATGCCCACAAATCTGGTTTTTTAGGGATATATGATCTCCTTAGCTAAAACATCTAAACGTGTTACGTAGTTTTTCGATTTTATGATTTTTCGCACACCAATCATCACATAATGATTTGATAAATGTGGGAGACTTTTTGTTCTATTTTTTTCCCTATGCATGTGATGCTCTGATAAGGTTTCCCAATAGTGGTATCAGAGCCAGGGTCATCATGCGATGAATGGTTTATAAACTGTGTGTGTTGTGTTGAATCGCGTAAAATTATTCTACGCGTTCTTGTTGCACGTAGAGATGCTTACAACGATCGCATGCATAGAGTCGACACGTGTGCAAGGGCTGTAGAGGAGCTGCTTGCCTGCGAGCAAACTACTTACGGGTAGGGGCGGCGCCAATGATAGTTGTCTGTTTATAGGGCACCTGCAGGGGTGACCGCCTACAGGTACGACCTAGCGAGCAGACCGCTTGCAGGCAAGGGCGGCACCCATGGAAGTGGCGCTTATGAGCATAGTACTCGTGGGTAGTCTGCTTACGTGCAAAGGAGGCACCCATGGGCAAGGGCGGCCACTCGAGGGTAGGGATGACCACTCGTGGGCAGGGGCATCATTCGAGGGTAGGGGCAGTCGCCCGCGGGCAGGGTTGATCACTTGCGATGTGTAGCGGTGCAGCTTACGACAGAGGATTTGCCGCACTAGCTACCGCCTATGTGTTACGGACAACAGTGTAAATAAGGTGTTCGATGAAATGCTCATGTTTGTCAATGTCCTTCGGTTTATGTACATACCTTGTACAGCAAGTAGCGGGCTTGCAGTAGGCTTAACAGCCCTATTTTGGTTTGCTTTATGGCCAATTTTGGCTTGTAAATACGAGTGTATTTTGTAAGCACTTGTGGGGACTTCGGTCTGTAATGTACCATTATCCTTTGTGTGCAAACTCTCTGAGTTTGTAATGTCCATGGGTGTAATTTGTATATGGCTTTATAAAGTGTTTATTTGAGCAGTTGCTTGTGGATCCCGTGGGAATTGATTCTTCTGTCTCGTTTTCTCTTTTGTAAGTCTAAGGGACTCTAGGAGATCTCAGGGAGGGCTGACCTTTGCGGACGGACATGCATGGGTGCCGCACGGCTTAGGCAAAATCAGCTAAGCTCATGACAATATGGTATCAGAGCGAGACAAGCATATGCAGAAACACTCACCATACAAACATGGGGGACCTAGCTGGGCTGTGTGGAGGACAGCTAACACGCGCAACCGTTTGGGGAAAACAGACATTGAGATATAGGAAAAGAAGTCGTTCAGAGGAGCGGGCATCTAGACTTGGCATTCAGAGGAATGGCCAACCCTTTGCGCAAGAGGCACCACGAGGACAAGCAAGCGAAGAAGAATGCGTAGCGCACAAAGATTGAGATGGTTGAGTTCGAGCTATAGCTCGACATTGGCAACCAAACTTGACGGTGCTCAAGGTAAGCGGGGTGCTTGGTGAGAGATGAGACCGTGTAGAGTGGGAAGTATTGCGTAACGACCGAAAGAGTTATGCAAAACTCACAGAGATGAGGGGAATTGCTAACTTGAAGGATTCGGTACTCATGCAAGGGCTTGTACACGGACGACGGAGTGTTCGTGGCCATCCCAAGACACAATCAGAACTCAGTGCCGTAGAGCATCAGAACTTTCTCTTCGACATAGAAAGGATACGTCCGTAGGCGGCTGAAATGTGCAATAAGTCAGCACATTGTTAGACCTTACAGGGTGCAGTGGAGACTATATTGGCGAAGGATCGTAATCTAGCAAATGCATTTGCGAGGGTAGAACAAGGCATAAGTTGTTCAGCAAAACAGAGTAGTTCAAAGGGGATGGTGGTCTCCGAAACTTCCAGTGGGAAGTATGTAAAGTGGAAAGTTGCTCCAACAGGATAGATATCCAGGAGGGATAAGTCCTAGTTCTCTAGAGGGAGAATCATGTGCAACAGACCACACATATTGAGGAAGAGTTTCTCAAGGTAATATCTTCATAAAGCTTAATGGACCGAGTGAGTGACGTGGAATCATCGCATGATTTCGAATGAGGTAATGCATTGGTGGATGCATTTCGAGATCAAGTGGGGGAGCAATCCAAGATAACATCATATGAAGGCACACTTAGAGTCGATGCAGAAATCGAACTCAATAGGGGGCTGACCCGTGGAATGGTGGACACGAGGGCCACTATCAATTCAATGCAAATCGAGGAGCAGAGCGACTTGGGTAGAACTTGGTGAATATCCAAGCCGCATGAAGGGAGTCAACATAGAAGATGGAACATGGAGCGAAGACATATAACTTTCCTTGGACAAAGGTCAAGGGCATGAACTCTTGTAGAGGCAAGAGTGAGATCATGTTGTTTCATGAGTTCTTCATTCTGATGTGGCAGACTTATCTTCCATGGTGCCAATGATAAAGGGAGCTTCGAGGCACATGCAAGCTACCTCAGAGATGCATTTGACAAAGTAACTAAGGAGATTCAACTTGAGGAGGTAAAGTTGGGATCAGGATACCTTAGCACGGGGCAAGAGGACGCAGAGGCAGATACTCTTGAAGAATATGTCATAGTGTTGTCATTCGAGTTATCAGGAACAAGTGGTGCATAATAGAGATTGTGCTGGTAGGGGATAGAGGCCCAGGATCCAAACAATGGTGCACCAATTCTAGTAAAGTCAGGGGACTTCAGGAGCTACTAGGCGACGGATTGTCCTAGAGCTATGCTTCGTCTGGGTGTGACCCAAGAGTGATGGGACAAAGGTAAATTGCCAAGGGAGCAAACTAAAAATCGGAGATGGCGGAGGCCCTACGATGTGTTGGCAAAGGCCACACGTGGAGAAGTCATAGTCTGAGTTCATCACACGAGAATCTGTATGCAATGGAGATGTCACCAGGAGGCGACATGGTGCAGCGGATCATGGTGGAATAGTTCATGACAATACAATACAGGCAATCCTGTCCCGTGAGGGACAAGATCATTCGAAGGTATGATCAGGAGTTACTGGGAGCTCCACTTTGGTGTATGACACAACAAGAAGAAGGGCTATGGATTCAAGGAGTGAATGCCGTGGTACCGCAGAGACGGATCTTCGTGTGTGCATCGAAGCTTGCATTAGACGGTACTGTTCAAATGCAAGCTGATACTGTTCAAATCTTTTAATTTTGATACCGAACTCATAACGGAAAAGCTGTTGGACCAATACGATTTCAAACTATATATACCAGCATACGATACCATGTGTTGGTACACCAACTGCCACGAAAAAAGAAAATATTTTTTTTTTATTTTTAGAAAAAAAAGAAAAAAAAGCCGAGCAATGCAAACCCACATTAAGTGTTGCGCCTTATACCGAACTTGAACATCCGGTATAAGCTGGTTCATTTGCCGATAGGCTGTTGGACGGTTTTGCAAAGCTTGGTAAGGATTATAAAATTTGATATCAGTTCTGGAGATCCATATGATACTCAACATATAAAATTAATTAAAAGAATTAAAATTTAAATATCATCTGGTACCAACCTATATGCTTCTTGACCATGCTGGTAGGTATCTAAAACCTTGGGTGAGCATTGCTCCAACTGTTTATTCCAAGTTTTCTAGTAGCCATTTAATTTTCTTACAGATGCAAAATTGTCCTTCCGACTTAAAGCTAAAACATGTAACAAGAACAAAAAAAAGTTAGAATTTCAATAGCCATGATATCGACAAAAAAAAAAAAACAATGTAACTAAATACGCTATTGTTTACATGTCATGGCATTCTTTATGCAATCATAAAAAGACCAGCCAACAAGTCTTTGGATTATTCATCACTATAACTGATTGCAGATGCTTTAAAAATAAGCTTTAAAATAAAACCAGACTTTCTATAATATACCGTATAGTCGTTTAATTGTCACATATTCATATGAAATTAACATATAACACACAAAGCAGCATAGACAAACATGTATATCCAACCTACCTATACAAAGAACGGTGACAGGCACAGGGTTGGCGAAAAAATGTGCAGCAACAGCACCAGACACCAATATCAGCCATATTTAACAACAGAAGATAATGCTGACTGTAATTCCAAAAATCTGAGTTTTTAAGTGTTTCTGCATCATCTAAGATCATGGACTTGAAAGTAACATCATAGCAGATAATTTTGGAACACCTATATGATTGCCGTAGAAACAAGTGTGACCAACAACATAAATTATGAGCCTTGCATGATCATCCATACACATGAACATGCTATCACATGCCCTATGTTGTTCTTCATACACTTACCATCCATGGCATCGGCATCTCAAAGTTGAATGTGATCGATGGAATATGTTTGTAAAGCAGGACGAGGGCCATAGCTAGTAGACCAACTTGGCTTCTCTTTGGTGTGGAGTATAGAATGTCCTATGATCAAATATGACGGTTAATATGGGAAAAACAAAATAATCGGGCTAAGATATGGGTGCCATCGTATGATTAAGTTGAAACATCTATAAAAAAAAAAAATCAAAATTAAGCAACATAGTAAAAAAACCAATATGATAATGCTACAACCATCATTTTCACAAAAAAAAAAAAACAGAAATTAAATGTATTCTCACATCGTGCTGTAAAACTGTGAATCATTTTGAAAAAAAGAAGAAGAAAGAAACATTGATCTGAAAACAACGAACCACAAACTGGCTGTGATTGGGATGTGCCAATGAACCTAACAGAACATATATCCAAGAAGTTGGGCTGGTTTGATTCAATTTGGAAAATTGAAAAGAGACAAAATAGATCAGCTTAATTTGATTCAGTATTTTAACAATTGAACCGAAGATTCAGGTATATACAAGAACATATATTCTACATTATTCAGAAAAATGGTGCTGGCCTCAAAAAATTAAAAAGTATACTTCTAAAATCATAGAAAAAAGAAAATATCTTGATAGTGAGGTTTTATTGCCGTGTTGTAACCTTTTTAAACTTTTCTCCAACTTTGATCCTACAACAAGAAATAGTACACTTATCTATATACAAATTCGTGAAGAAAAACTCATACAACGTCATCTATGATCTCATTTGAAATCGATGTCACAAAAAATTAGAATCAGATTTTTGAGATTTACCATGATTTCCTCTGCATCATGGAGGCATGTCCATGTATACATATATCATCTGAAACTTAAACAAAAGCAAAAAACCAAAGTCCAACTCCTCTTTAAGACTTCAATTTTACCCTCAATATAAGTGCAAAATGCAGCAGCCTCATCCCAATTCACTTCTCCCTGCCCCTTCTCTTCCTCTCTCTCTGTGTTTCCTTCAAGGACTGTGCAATGCATAGGAATGCCACCCAATCTACCTCTTCCTCTCCACTCTCCCTTTTTCTTCCCTCCCTTTTGTAGTGAAGATCTTTGGCAAGCCATGGCACCTGAGATTCACCCTCCTATCTGGACTCTGATGAAGGAGGCATTGGTTTAAATCATCATTGTCATAGTTGTTCTTTATCATAACATTTTTATAACTGAGAACTTGTAATACAAAGAACTCACAGCATAAGAATCTTTTACATGTTTGTTGCTAATTTCAGCTTTTGAAATACCTAGAAAATTATTGATTTCTCTATTCGACATGTTTAATCAATAAAAAGCTGTCAAAAGAGGTCAGGTTCTTTGGATTCAGTAATCCATTTCAACCACAAATCTGATGTCTTCTTTTGCCAAGCATCAGTTTTTTTTTTTGGCCCCTTCTATCTATTTTAAGCGAGTAGATTAGATTTGAGTTCTAATGCTATATATTTCAGGATCACCAAAAAACTCACCTAATCAATAAACATGAATGATTCCACTTCGTAGCAATATTTGATGGGCTAATTATATATTACCCCTTGTAGTTAGACCTCTTTAGCAGTCCGGTCGCTAGGCTTAAAAAAATTACAACGAAACCCCTATAGTTATGAAAGCGAAACATCCAACTCCATTTACCCTAACGTCGTCAGTTTTATCGATGGAAGCACAAAAACGTCGTGGTGGTAGACAATAATTTCGCTGGGAGCACGGGTGGCTGTTGTGGATGAGGGAGAGTGACAATGAGAGGTGAGGCAGAGAGGAGAAAGAGAAAGATGCAGATGCCAACGCTCTGCACCTGCGTCAGCACAGCTCAACAACTACGTTGACATCAACGTAGATGCAAAGTGGCGAAAGGGCTGCTCGAGATCTGCATCGACAACTGCATCAGTGCCGATAAAGATGTAGAGCGTCAACATCTGCATCTTCCTCTTCCTCTTCCTCCTCTCTCTTTGTCTCACCTCTCTCGTCACACTTCCTTATCCATAACATCCACTTATGGCCCCCAATGGTTCCGTTGTTCGTCATCACTGGAACATTAAAATTACATTTTTACCTATTATTTTCGTACCTTCGCCGGTAATATTGACGACATTAGGGTAAATGAAATTAGATATTTTAACTATAAAGATTTCAATATAAATTTTTAAAATCTAAAGACGAGGATGCTAAAGAGATCTAAGATCTAAGTAAGTAATTAGCCCATATTTGATTGAATGAAGTAAAAATAAAATGATGGCAGATGTACAAAGCATATGGCAGAGAGGGAGAGGCTCACATTGCATCCATCACATGACCTGCCTCTCGGCGGCCTCGGCGACGATAGGAAGCCGAGGGACCTGCCCCAGGAGGCACGCAGAGGACCCGTAGATGAGCGACAGAAGCAGGAACAGGAAGACAGTGCTGTCGAGGCTCTGGAGGAGGTCCAACCCGATGCCCTCAGTCGGGTTGAAAGATCGCTCGAGGAGGTCGGGGAAGATGAGGAGGACATCGAGGACGATGGCCTGCATGGTGTTGAAGCGGACGTAACGGCTAAACCTGGAGGGGTTGCGGACGACGGCGAAATAGAGGGTGAGGAAGAGGAGGAAGGGGGTGAAGGGGGAGGAGCGGAAGAGGCGAATGGCCGGGACAAGGGGCTGGAGGAGGACCTGGAACGCCGGGAACTGGGTCAGTACGAAGCGTCCGTAACGAACGCCGTCAAGGAAGGGGTACAGGTAGCAGACGGCGGCGAGAAGGCGGTCCGGGGGGTCGGCGCCGTCGCCGTTCTTGGTGGCGCGAACAGGGTAGGAGTCGAAACGTCGCCTCTGCCGACGGCGTGAGCGACCGGGAAGGCGAAGTCCGACGAGACGCTGCAGATGCTGGTGGCGGTGGTGGTGGAGGTGGAGAGGCGGGGGTTTAGGGAGGAAGAAGAGAATAGAAGCAGCAGCCATTGATCCGTTTCTTCTCCTCCTCGTGATTTGTGTGGTTTGTTGAACCAAAGGAAGGGGATAACAGATTTGGTGGTGATCAGACCGGGCCGATACGGCCAATAATGAACCGGTTTCTGATGGGCCGGTCCGATCCAGGTCCCTGTTTGGTGGACCGTTTCTAATTGATCGTACGTCAAGTATGCGAGTTCATTATGAAATCTTAGCCTAAATAAAATGTCCTCCAAAATACAAATTAATCCTTTGAGGGGAAGAATTGGGTGATCTTTATACTTCATCTAAGCGGATTTATAATTCATAGTAGGAGGATTAACTTAGACTTGGAATTATAATTGGTTGATCATCCCTCATCATAATGACGAGGTATTAAAAATTAAGAAATAAATGATGATGGTGAGTTATGTACCGTATGCAACTTTTTAATTTGAGAAAAAAATTAAGATGATTATATTTTCTTCTCGTTTCAAAATTTTGTCCCATATTTAATTTACCTTAATGAAAAAGATGTGCATACTATCTTTTAACATCCTCTTTTCTCTCTGACGTTGTTTCTTTGTATGATGTTAGAGAGTTTTCACTTAATGAATTATTTTATTTATTAGGACACGCCCCTTTGTTTCTAAGATCTGAATCAATTACTAACATTTGGCCCAAAAGATTTATAATTTTAAATACATATAAAATATTTCAACAATATTTTGAGACATTGCAAACACAACTTAAAACAGTCTTAAAGGCCATATGTTTAACCACATTGACATTAGAAGGAAATCCAAACCCATCAAAAGCACATCTTCCTAAGGATTAAAGTCATGTTTTCGAATATATTTTTATTTTTATAGAGAAAAAAAATTGAGTGAATGGACATTTATGGAACGCTTTGAGTGTTTGATAAATAATAAATGAAATTGTATTTTAAATGTGCATTAATAAATATTATTTGGTAAATTTATATTTTAAAATAAAATTATCCTTCTAATAGTAATTTTATTTAAAATAAATATATTTATATTTTAGATTAATAAAATAAATTATATATATATATATATATATATATATATATATATATATATATATTCTTATGAAAATTCTGTATGGCCTAAATATATAATAAACAAATAATATAATAATATAAATAGATTAAATAATTTTTTTTAAAAATAACTATATTATCTTATAAAAAACATAAATCATATTGTTCCCTTACTAAATCATTTGACAATCTTTTAATTTTAGATAATATCATATGATACTTTAAAATTTTAAAAAATTATATTAGTATTCCATAATGCTAAAAGTACTAATATTATCCTAAGTTAGCATTAGCATTTGAACATTTACAATACAGTATCCATACCAAAAACGATCTCAAAACCATTTATCAAACATTAATTCACATTTAAAATGTGCATTGAACACTCAACGCACATTTCAAGTATGAAGATTTAAATATTTGGCATGATAAATTAGGAATTAAAATTGATATTTAATATAATAAATAATCATGATTTTGTTTGTGATTAGTAATTATCAATGGATACCCTCAGTTGTCACTTGATAAAAATTGCTCTCTAGAAAAATCCCCGAGACATCACTAATGGACCCCTAAGATGATATGAAGCCTAGCATCACATCTCAAGTCAATTTAGCCTCTCTTTGAAATGATGCTAGACCGAGCTCGGCCCAATTACATACTGAAGATTTGATCGATGCTACCCAAGATGAGAAGAGTAGAGCTCATCAACTTCCTCGACACAAACACTGATCTTCATTTGGCTCCAAAGGATGTGTGAGATCAAACCAAGTGCGACCCAACATTACTTCAATATCTCGCCAGAAACCTAATCAATCAAGCAAAGGCCATTCATGTTTGCACCTGACTACTACCATGTTATAGGCACGGAGGTAGACAAGCTATTAGGTGCTGATTTTTATTTTGAAGTACAATATCATCAATGTCCTGCTAATATTATAGTTGTTAAGAAGGTTAATGGAAACTAACATATATATGTTGATTATACTAATTTGACCAAAGTTTATCTGAAGGATAATTATTCCCTCCCTTGGATCAACCAGCTATTCGACACCACTTCAAGTTATGAATTATTGATGTTCATGGATGCCTTTTCAAGGTATAACTTGATAGAGATAACATCAAAAATTGAGAGCACATCTCACTTATCACCAATTGAGGGACATATTGTTACCAAGCTATATCATTCGGATTGAGAAATGCTAATGTGTGTATAAAAAAAATGGTGAATAAGATGTTCAAGGATCAGATGAGAAAGAATGTCGAAACATATGTAGACAATATGATTGTAAAAAGTAGCACGAACAATATGCATCCAGTTGACCTATTTAAGACATTTCAAATATTGAAGAAGTTCAGATGTGTCTAAACCCTGCCAAGTGTGCTTTTGAGGCCAACTCTAGAAAGTTTCTCAAATTAATAGTGTACGAACATCGAATAGATATCAACATCAAGAAGGTTTGGGCAATATTGGAGATGCTAACGAGTTGGTTAGCAGCCCTCAACCACTTCTTATCTCGATCAAGCAAAAAGTGTTTACCTTTCTTCTAGGCATTAAAGAATTTGAAGGTTTTTTCAAGGATGAAGAAATGCCAAGCAACATCCAATGACTTAGAAGTGTCACTTGGCCAAATTGCCACAACTCACCGCCCTAAACCCAAGACACATATTGAGTATATATGTCCAATGATTGATTTAGCCATCAGCTTGATCCTTGTTCGAAAATATTCTAAGGTGCCTTGCAAGTCAATCACGTGAGTGATGACACATATAATATATTATATTTTCTCTTTTAGTTATTATTATTAATAATATTTTCTCACTTTATATTGGATGATCAATATATTATGATGTCCTTGGATCAGTACAATGAGAATTACATCGTGATGAGATCATAATAATGAGACCAATTTCATCTTTTAACATAGCTACTAAACATTCATGATCGTAGGTTACTCAAGAAGGATATGGAGGTAATCAGATAAACCGATATACTATATACCATCTATATAATGGAGGCAGCTGGTCTTATAGTTGCTTGTGTGGGAAAACTAGAGATATAGTGTAGGTGCTCATTAGAAAATGAGTTCACTAAATGATCCACTTATGAAATACTAGATGATTAGTGATACCTCATTATTAGACAACAATTCATAGTCCCACTTTTGTATTTGATCCATAGCCTTAAGATACTAAGGATGTCTTATTTAAGTACTCTGATATTTGATACCAGATTTATAGGTCTGGAAGTTTCAGATCTAGTACAAACAGTCCTTGGAAATAATAAGCAACATTACGAAAGCAATTGTATATCAATAGAGATCATCCACTCTTAGTATCACGAGAGGAGTATCTTGTGTGCTCTCACTTAAGCAAATCGTTAGCTAAGGTCATTCGAATTGAGAGAGGAATTCGAGAGAATCCGATAAGAGTGGAACTCGAATAGATTTCATTTGGGCATGATAGCACCATGCTCGGTATATGGTCTATGAGATATCAGATGGATAAGGGACTTTAGATACATGATAATTGAGGGCATATAGGTCCAATTGATTATATCTCCCCTATACTATTTGGAAATTATAGCAAGTAGCATAGTACGTCTATAGTTGATGAGTTGATTAAATTATTATGGGAATAATAATTCATTGAGTCAAAAAGAGTTTTGACAAATGAAACTAAAAACTAGCTCAGTATTGGGCCTAGAGGGTTACACACATTTAGTGGATGATACGACAAATAGAGGATTGAATATGAGATATCCAATAAGCCCCTATTTTAATGAATTTATTGGATGAGATCTAATAGGGCTTATAGTGGTTATTGGATGAGGATTTGTTATCCATTAAGCTAAGGATAATTGGATAGAGATTCAATACCCATTAAGACATATCCATTAAGGTTCGTAATAGAAGGTTCTTTATAAATAGGAGAAGGACTCAAAGGGTCATAGGTTGTATACCTATAGCCGTCAGCCTCTTACCTCCTCCTCCTCATTTTCTCTCAGCTATGAGCCTCCCTATTACGTGAGAGGACAACAAGAAAGGTTGACTCCTTCTTGTTTGTTGTTGTGTGATGGTGTGTAATCATGAGGAGAGAACCCGCTACGTAAGGAGGTGCATCTTCGTTATTGTCCGCTCTATGGATCACCGTTAGAGAAGAGTTCGTGAGAGCTCCTTCATCCATGGACTAGGATATGCAATCTTATATACGAGTTTCCCTAGATGAGAAAGTCTCACAACCCTTATGAAGTTTTCAATTTTTTGTGTTTTATGCTTCCAATCATCACACTATGATATGATAAATTTGTTTTCAAAAACTAGTTTTGTTTCTATTTTTTTCTGTGCATATGATGCTCTCTAAGGTTTCCCAATATCTACTATGTCGACTATATTTTGACTAGGATCGAACTCCAGTATTTGTCGATTAAGAAGTTGGCATTCACGCTAATACTGGCAACGAGAAAGTTATGATCATATTCAAGGTCCATGTGATCTACATGATCACTGACCAACTACTTCGACAAATCCTCTCTTGGCTAGACATGTCCAGTCGACTATTGAGGTGGTTGGTTGAACTCAATGAGTTTCAACTATGCTACATCACGGGAACAATTATAAAATCTCAAGCACTAGCGAACTTTATCTCAAAGTTCAATCATCCAACCTATGTGGATGTTATTCTCGATGGGTAAACAACTATGAACGATGATGGAGCTGGGCTCATCAATAAGAATATTCCGTTAGGTCAAGCCCATCAATTCACTATTATTGAGATCATTTATTATTTATACTTAAAACATTTATTTTTTTTACCTCAAAATTAACTTGAGTGTTACTGATATGGATTATTCCACAAAGACCTAAGTCACCTTTTGGCTAGATTAGACTCTTTACACCTGGACTTGAACTGAGTCAGACCGATTTAGACATTATCGACATCCACCACATTAGTAATATTAATATTTTTATATTATTTCTTACCTATTTAGTTTCTAATAGATAAATTATGTTAATTTTTGTCCATTTTTACTATATTCTTAAGTTGTTGGCCTAATACTATAATCTTGTAAAAATTCCTTTACCCATATCGATTCAAAATAATGCAAGAATCATTGTCTCTTTGTTAATAAAAATATCAATATTGGTCTCAAATCTAAATAAAATTAAAAAATTAGAGGACTTCGCTAGATTACTAATATTCTATTTGCAACTTTGTTATAGTTCGTAAGCATAAATCTTAATCTTTTCTTTCCACCATCTTGTTATTAAAATTTGAGCGTGGAGAATGATATAATGGTAATATTTATTTTTTTATGACTTGAAAAACCACTATTCGAATCTTGAAAATAATCATCTCTAAATTTATCAAGTAATGATAAGAGGATCAAAAGGTAAGCATCACTGGATGAACATCCGTCGAGCATGGCTACTGAGGAAGATTCGCCAAGAAATCTATGGAGAATCACAGGAAGGCTTTTCCAAATATGTTGAAGGTACACATACATACATATAGAGTGAATCATGGCAAAATCTTTTTACAATCATAAAAAGGTAATAGAGACTTCAAATTTAATTAATGTTGCAAGGACGGAGAAACTTGCATGTGAGGAAAATAAATATGGGTTTAGTTATTCTATAAATGTCGATCTTGGTGGAGAAGAATATGAAAAAACACTTTAAATGGTCTGCACTATATAACTCTATCCTGTTTCAATCTATTTTTTGGAGGTTTTAATGAAACAATTTTTAGTTTCATGACCGAGACTTTTGAAATATATGATATTTCATAATCTTAATTGAAACCACTAAGACACTTATATAATTATTTTATAAACTCATAATAGATTTAATAATTAAGATTTATGAGAATTTAAACTAATTAAGACTCACTTGTAGTGTTCTTAAACAAAATAATAATGTTTTTATTTATCAATAAAAAAATAAAGTCTATTAAAAAAATATTATTAGGTAGAGCTTCACCCTTATTTATTATAATTCTTCCAAGTTAAATGAAAACATATGTATGAAGATTAATAAATAATAGTATAATTTTGTACAAATTTCTTTACCCAAATCGATTCAGAATAAATAATATGAGAATCATTGTCTTAAATAAAAATAATTAATATTTATCACATATCCTAATTAAGAAAGTGGAGGGTTGCATGAGACTAAAACTTGTCACAGCTCATATAAATATTTTTTTCTTTCCTTTTGGTGATATTATTATCAAACTCTGGTGGTGGACCCTTGACACCACTTCATTTTCTTTTTCTTTCTTTTTGGGATGTTGCTATCAAGCTTTGATGGTGGAGCATACTACAATGCTAACGTGCACCTTGAGAAACCGAATATTCGAGTCACGAAAAAAGTCATCTATAGGATAACAACGAAGGTAATTCAGACAAGTCCCTTACCTACTTGACATGCTAGCAAATGATAAATGAAATATCCATGACCCTCGGCATCACTTCATTTTTAAACATATTCAATAAATCCTAAATAAGTTTATTTGAAAGTTGATGGTGTCATGAGTATCATCGTCTAATGAGTTGACATGATCAGTCCACTATCAAGAGTGTAGGCTCATCCACGTGTCTCTATCTGACTAGCGTGGGAGACTTGATGGGCTTAGACTGTATGGGCAAGCTAATCTGAAAATTATTCTATTGGTGAGGACCAGGTTCAGGGTAATCGGTTAAGTGAACTAGGATCCTCCTAGTTGCAAGGTTGCTCCTTTGAGGGCTATGTCGTCTGACAATCCTTCATGACAGAGCGACGTTGGGGGTTACTTGACATAGGTCTTCCGATACTTAAGTTAATGGATGGGAGAAGACAACAATATAAGTTGTATGATTGAGTCAGTGAGTAGAGAGACTCCCCCCCTTCAATGTGAGATGATGGGTCCCTTTTATACTTGATCCCTTGGCCTTCCTGAGGGCTAATCTGGGATAAGATCATATTAACCACCTGATCATCGTGATATCTGATCTTGATAAGGTAAGGTGGTTATTATCGATCAACATGATGCACTATAGCCCTGCTAAGGTGTTGGCCTGCTAAGCCCTGCTAATGATGTAAAGGGCTAGTGATGTAAAGCCCTGCTAAGGTGTTGGCCTCTATGGCGAATGAGCTAGCATGAGACAAAATCATCCATATCATTTGCCCTACTTGAAAGGGCATCCTTAGGGGTCCTTTTCTAGAGGGCACGCTCATATGGCTTGGATGTGTGCTCTTTTGTTTGGTACGTGCTCTAATGGAAACCTGCTAGTTAGAGAATGATGGGAGTGCACCAGCCCACCCTAGGGCTCAACCTAGGTGTAGCCCTTGGGGCTTCTCACCGAGGTGCATGGCTAGGGAGCTATAAGCTCAACCTAGGTGCAACCGTTAGAGCTTCATGTCGAGGTGCACGGCTAGGGAGCATGTAAGCTTGGCCTAGGTGCAACCCCTGAGGCTTCTCGTCAATATGCATGGCTAAGGAGCATATAGACTCGGCTTAGGTGTAGCCCTTGGAGCTTTATGTTGAAGTGCATGGCTCAGGAGAGTCCTTTTTAACTCTACTCATCCGAGGTACCACCCTTGGGTCTTCATGCCAAGTGCATGGCTAGGGACCATGTAAGCTCAGCTTAAGTGCATCCCTCTGGGCTGAGCTTGGCCATATCGAGGTAGAGGACTAGGACCTTCAAGCGTCAGACTCAGTCATGTTGAAGCGGGGGTCTGGACTCATCCGGAGATTTGGCTCAATAGCATTAGTGTTATCGTAAAAAGATCTAATTTGAAGAAGTTCAAACGAGAATATGAATCACAAATGCGTTTAAGCTGTTGAGCCAAATATCCATATGATGGAGATGATTGGTCTCATAGCCACTTAGATACACTAAGGGTACAATATAGGTGCTCATTGGAGAATGAGTTCACTGATTGATCTACTTACGAAATACTGGGTAATTAATGATATGTCATTGTCAAACACCGATTTCGTAGTCCCAATTATGTGTTTGGTCGTTAGACTTAAGATCCCAAGGATGCCTTGTTTGGGCACTCTTTTCTTTGACGTTAGACTTACAGATTTGGAAAGTTTCAACCGGTATAGCCGGTTATCAGGATTGGTAGCCAACCTTACGAAGGTAATTAAGTGTCAATAGAAAATCATTCACTCTCGATATCGTGAGAGGAATATCCCATGTGTTCTTACTCAGGCAGATCCCTACCAAGGTCATTCAGATTGAGAGATGAGTTATCCTAGAGAATATGATTAAAGCGAGATTTGAATGAATTTCGTATGAGGCCTAACAATATCATGCTCAATATACAGTCTTTAGGATATTAGATGGATGATGAACTATAGATACATGGTAACTATGGACAGATCGATCCAATAGATCAGATCCCCTGTATTGTCTGGGAACTATAACGTAGTGGCCTAATACGTTCATAGTCGATGAGTTGAGTGAATTGTTATGGGATAACAATTCACTAAATTAGAAGGAGTTATGAGTTAAAAATAATTCTGACATGTGCAAGTCAGGCCAACTCGGTATTGGGTTTAAAGAGTCACACACATATGGTGGATGTTGCTACGAGTAGAGGATTAGATATGAGTTATCCAATAAGCCTATGTTTCATTTGGATGAGACTCAATATTAATTGATTCTTTGGATGAGGCCCAATTAAAGACAAATTGAGATTATTGGATCGAGATCCAATAATGCAAGTGGTGAGGGTATTTGAATAGAGATCCAATACTCACCAAGGTAAGATCCATTAAGGTTTTAATAGACTCCATATAAATAGGAGGCAGGGGCAACCAAGAAAGGGGATAGGTTGCACTTTTGGCTGCTCCCTCATATTTTCCTTAGCTTTCTCTCCTCCTTGAGTGACAGATCGTGGAGAGGGAGATCTCATAGCAATCTGATGAGCATCATCCCTACATCCACAGTGTGGACGACATCTGACCTCCTTCATCCTCTCCTTTTGATCTAATTTTTTAGGGATATAAATCTCCCTACGTAAAAAATCTAACACGTGTTATGTAGGTTTTCAGTTTTATGATTTTTTGTACACTAGTCATCACACAACGACATGATAAACATGGAAGACCCTTTTTGTTTTTTTGTTCCATTGCGCATATAATGCTTCTAATAAGGTTTCACAACACATTATTGGGGGCGAGGTTCGTCCTTTCTATCTACTCCTTATGGGTTTCTGCCTCTCGATAGATGCCATGGAGGTAGGGTTGCGCCTTCCCTTTCATCCTGTAGTGGCTTTCTATCAATAATATTGGCGGATTTCACCTTCCCAAATGGCATCAAATTCTTGGTGCTTCTTGATGGTCTTCCTCAGGGCATGTGATGATATGGGGATAGCGTCGTCTCGCGACCTCTTCGGCTCATGCTTGTGGTTGAGCCAGGGACCGAGTAGTTATTACCTATCCCTTCGAGTGGGGTTTATGATAAGTGGAGTGACCCCCTACAGCAAGGGGTGGAGGAGCCACTTCTTCATCATCAATGGAAGCCAAGACTGGGGCTTCCTAGTGTTGTGGGTAGCTCACACCATCGACAATGCTGCCACTCTATCCGTGGGCCAAGCTGAAGCCCTAGAGAAGATACGAGAGTTCTTCTCATCTGAGGCTGTGGAACGTATGAAGGATGTTCATGCAGTGGAGGTCCCTCTTCCTCCAGCCCCATTTGTAGGGTCATCTTTTTTTTTTCTGGCTCTTTACCACTTGTTCCTGACTCTTGCTTTGTGATTATCCGACAGGTGTGAATCTCTAGGAGCTGAAGAGGCGATGCCTTTTTGCTCCCCCTTCTAGGTTCGACGAGGGCTTGCTAGCGAGTGAGCGACTATCATGGGCCAGGGGCTCCTCTCGAGGCCCTTCTATCAGGGTATATGGAGGCCCCATGGCTGGTGCCGATTTGTTCGAGGGGGGACATATAACCCTTAGCGAGGATCTTGGCTTCTCGGGGTCCTTGGGTGATGAGACGAGCATACACCCCTGCAAGAAGTGTCGGGGGGTCCCTACTGAGTCCCTTGAGCTATTCGCCACCCAGAGTGACAGAACATCAATCCTCTCAGGGCCACTCCCTGTCTTTCCTATGGGACCCTCGGTTGGGGGGTCCCCATCTTGCTGCTATCACTTCTTTGAGGCCATTATTTAGGCCGACCCTAGAGCCATCTAAAGAGACTGCCTCCGGGCAGCCAACATCCCACTATGACCCCCTATTGCTCCATCGCCTAAGGTTACGACTCTCCCATGTGGAGCCATCAATCAAGGAAGGCCCTAACCCACCACTGTCTTCAGTGGGAGAGGGTCTATATGTAACTTCTTCGAACCCATCATCGAGTCCAACTATGGCAATGATGTCGTGTGAGGAGGCGGTTGGGGAGCCCTCTACTCCCGAGGGGGAAGGCACCCCCAGGAGTTTGATGATCATCCCTCCTCCTTTGCCTCCGGTCCGGCTACTTCTACTGCACTTGGTCACGTGGCTCCGTCCCTAGGCGTGCAGCTAAAGCCACGTTGGAAGCGATTGATCGAGGACCAACAGTTGTGGGAGGAGGTCGGGGTGATAGCCACCTACTATCGAGGACCTCAGCCTGTCCTGGTTGGTTTGGCATATCATTGCCTGCTGGATGTATTAGCTGATCTCTACTCTCGTAAAGAAGTCCTAGTAAGTACCTTTCCTTGAGCATGTCTATTATATTCTTCGATCTTCCACTTTAACCTCCTTACTCCTACCCTTGTGCAACACCACCATTACTTGATGATACTTATCTACTGTTTAAGGGATGCATGAGAATTGATCAGCTAGCTCTCTCAGCCCAACGGACCCTAGTAGAATGGCCTGAAGGAGAGAGGAAGTGATGGAGGCTTGAGTCATTGAGCTATTCTTGCAACTAGCTCAGGCTCACCTTCAGGTCGAGGAGGTGGAGTAGTGACTCAGGGAGGCAGATTCCTAGGCCTCTGAGCTGGCCTTGGAGCTGGGTTTGGCCCTCTATCACATCAAAAATGCTGAGCACGGATGGAGGAGGCTCGAGATAAGGTGGCTACGGCAGAGGACATGGCCGTTGAAAGTATAGCAGAAGGGGAGCAACATATTGGAGCCCTTCACCATGAGTTGAAAGATGCTCATTGGCAGTTGGGCAAGGTGATTAAGAGGAGGCTATTAGAGGAGCAATTGTTGACTATGTTCGACGAGTTGGTGGCTGCACAACTAGCAATCGAGGAGGCCAAAGGGGCTTGGGAGGATTTAAAGAACCAAGCCTCTGAGTGAGAGAGGAGGGGTGTGGCCTTCTACAAGGAATTCGAAAGGTTCCAATGCAATCTTCAGTGCTCCAGCCAAGTCGCCTACGAGTTCGGGTATGAAATCACCACTGGACGCTTTAAGGCTAGGTATCCAGAACTCGAGGGGATTGGTATATGGGGCTTTCCTCGGACGATGAAGTGTCGACTCCTATGGAGGTTCCCTTTAATAATCGCCTGACATCCCCTCTGACTCTATCTCCTCTGGCTTAATATAGTTGGGTCCTAAGTGACCCTCTTTTTTATTTTTGTTAGCTCCCATTTTGTAGCCTCCCATTTGGGATAGCACTTGCTTTTGTCACTATCTAGATTCAATTCAATGAAAAATCTCTTTGTTCTTCTTTTTACATAATTCTTGAGTGCGAAAATGTTCAGAGTCCTTTCATCTTACTATTTTGTAGGGCAGAAGCCCTTAGGTCTTGACTATTGTCGAAGCGTCCCTTGGGGAGTCATCAAAGGCCTGACTCTAGTTCTCAACTAAACGTAGAAAACTGAATGTTGGCTTAGAGGGGGTCAGGAGGTGGCGCTGGCCATGGGTGCGACAGGAGTATTGAGCCGCAGATGTTTGGCCACCTGATGCTAAGGTCCGAGGAATGCCTCTGACAAAGTACATACGGGGCTCGCCTCTTTTAGAAAGGGAGGAGGGGCCTCTTCGCCTTGGACATTCACCAAGAAGAGCGGTAGAAGGGTGAGCCTGTGACGCTCGACCCTCTTTCTAGCACTAGAATGATGGTGTCATGAGCATTATCGATTGATGGGTTGGCACAGTTGGTCCATTACCAAGGGTGCAAGCTCACCCAGGTGTCTCTTCCTCACTGACGTGGGAGACTTGGTGGGGTGAGATCGCGTGAGTGGTCTAATTCGAAAGCCGTTCTGTTGGTGAGGACTCGATTTAGGATGGCCAGGTAGGTGGACCAGGATCCTCCTAGTTTCAAAGTTGCTCCTCTAAGGGCTGGGTTATCCATGTATCCTCAATCGTCCAACGATCCTATATGACAGGTTGACGTGGGGGTTGCCCGATACGGCCCCTCTAATACTTAATTAAGTGGAGGGGAGAAGACAATACTATAAGCTGTATGATTGGATGAGTGAGTAGAGAGAATCCCCCATTGAGTTGATAAGTCTCTTTTATACCTAATCCATAGGCCTTTCTATGGGCTAGCCTGTGATAAGATCAAGTTAACCATCTGATCATTCTAGTCTTTGATCTTAACAAGGTAAGATAGTTTTTGTCAATTATCAGGACATATTATGATATCATTTTGAGACATGATATAGAGCCCTACTTAGATATCAATCTCTATGGTGTATGAATTGGCATACTATAAAATCATCCCTATCAGAAGTGATGAGATCAAGCAAGTGCTATGTTTTGACAGTAATAGTAGGCTACTACTAGCAGTAAGACTGTATTTGAAAGATAGTTAAACTTTATCTTGATTTAACAAGACAAAGACTCGGATAACAATTTGATCCTTAGAGGTACCGTCATCAACACATTTCATCCATAATACGCATTTTAAAACTGTGGCACGAGCAGCACGCAAACCTTTGTATTTTCTGCAAGCTCTTCCTAAAACAAAAGTACATATATATATATATTGCTACATATAGAGAGACAGAGAGAGTGAGGACGATTCCATTGTGATAAATCTTCAAAGTGGTGCGTCACAAGATGTTTTTATTTTTTTTGGTGGGTCACGTAACCTGGACAAGCAACCAAAGCAGTCACGTCGCGATGCTCTACACTTGGACTACAGTCCGGTGACTGAGTTGGCCAAGTCTGCTCAATCGTGCTCATCACGTTATAAAAGTCCAAAGTGGTGGGTCAGTGCCAATGAATGATTGAACCAGCTGTGGCTTCCAACACGTGAAGTCAATGCGTCAAGGTCCAACACAGGGACTCTTGTACCGCATCAGGTCGGGTGAATGATCCAACAAAAAAGACACATTTATCGGGTTATGATTGATCAAGTGGGGTCGTCAATGCATTGAATGATACATCAAGATGAGTGGTGAGGAGTGATCCTCTTGTCAAAATGACCATAGTGTCATGCATTTATATAGAAGACAGTCGTTTGGGTATATGCGAACAATCTCTATTTTGATCGATCTGGGAATGGTTGTGGAAGGAGTGACGCCGTGGAAGAAGGTATATAGCTTCCTTGATCTCTTTATGATATGTAAGATTATAGACTTCTTTTGCATGCATAACCTTCGTTGCTCGTTTATGGAGCAGCAAGCGGCGGTCGTCACGCCGGAAGTGTTTGGTGAAATATAGCGGCTGAGCGTATATTTTTGGAAATGGATCCGCTGGCTTTCGCTGTGCTGAGCAACTACTTGGCGTGTTTGAGCAAGGATCTGACCTCCGCTGCTGTCCAAGGAGCAATAACAGCCATCAACAAGAGTCAAGGATCCAAAAGTCTAGATATCGAACATGAGTTCGATAACCTGAGAAAGGAGCTCAGGAGCATGCAGTGCCTACTACGTGACGAGGAGCAACGGAAACAAGACAGCGAGTCCCAGGCGAATTGGGTGGAGGAGGTGAAGGAAGCAGCGCAGGACGTCGAAGACGTGATGGATCTGATCGTCTACCTCGGTCACGGGCAAGAGTGGGATAAATCGTGGAACTCCCAGGCCTCAGCCTACATCGGCACCCGTTTGACCAAAGTCAAAGAAGAATTCGAAAATATTAAACAAAGAAGAGACCGATACCTGCCACCACTCTTGGTGCGCAGAGAAGAACAAAGCTGCCACGGTGGCTATCAGGTGTGGCAGCCACATGAGGAGATGCCTGACGAAACCATGGGCACTGATGTGGTGGGAATGGAGCAAAACGAAGCCACAGTCATTGCATGGCTACTAGGTGAGACTGACAACGCCCCGAGGAACATGGTGATCTCGATTTGTGGTATGGGCGGCCTGGGCAAGACTTGCCTGGCCAGGAGAGTCTACAACGACCAACATGTCAGGAGACACTTCGATTGCTTTGCTTGGGTTTCCATCTCCAAAACCTACAACGCTGAAGACCTGTTGCGAAGCATCATAAGGCAGATCACAGGCAAGGCGACACCAGACGAGCTCGACCGGAACAGCAGTGCAGCCCTACTAGGCCTACTCAAGCAGTGCCTTCATCATAAGAGGTACGTGATCGTGTTAGATGATGCGTGGAGCAGAAATGCATGTAATGACTTTTCTTATCTCCTGCAAAACGGTGAAGTGGGCAGTAGGGTCATTGTCACCACAAGAGACCACCACGTAGCTGCCTCCCTATGCATCGACAGCCATATCTTGGACCTCCAGCCTCTGCCTGAATCCGAAGCTTGGTCGCTTTTCTGCAAGAAGGCTTTCTGGATAGATCCTAATAAGTCTTGCCCCAAAGATTTAGAGGACTGGGCTCGAAAAATTGTAGCAAAGTGTGAAGGCTTGCCTTTAGCTGTCCTTACACTAGGATGCTTGTTGTCGTCCAAAGATCGGAGTCCTTTGACTTGGAAGCGCTTCTACAATGGTATCGGCTCAGAGTTGAGCAACAACGAGATGCTCGTCACCATGTCGCGCATCTTGATGCTTAGCTACGATGATCTACCCAACCATCTCAAGCAGTGCTACTTGCACTGTGGTAGCCTCTTTCCGGAGAGCCATGTCGTCAAGAAAAATTGGCTCCTCAAGTTGTGGGTAGCGGAGGGGCTCGTGGAGGACGTACATGGCATGACAGCGGAGGAAGTCGCAGAGGGCTACTTCGATGAGCTGATCCTTCGTACCATGCTTCAAGTGGCAAGGAAGGATGAATCCGGCAAAGTCAAAGCCTGCCGAATGCACATCCTCATGAGAGAGGTAACCCTATGTGTATCCAAAGCCGACAGACTCTGTGCGGTTTTGGATGAGCAAGGTGCGAAATTAGATGATGTCAAAGCGCGTCGCCTATCCGTTCAGATCGGCATTGAGAAAGCCCCGGCCGTCCCGCCGAAAAATAAGAAGGAGGAGGCCCCGTTGTCTCGCCTTCGATCTCTTCTCTTCTTCGTTGATGACCAAGCTTCTGCTGCTTCTTTCCTAACCATGTCCCCAAATCTTATGCTGTTGAAGGTGCTAGAACTAAGAAATGTTCCTATCGACCATGTCCCGGGTGAAGTGTTCGATCTGTTCAATCTAAGGTACTTGAGTTTGAGGGACACAAATGTTGAAGTGCTCCCCAAATATGTCAAAAGACTTAAGATGCTCGAGACACTGGATCTGAGGGGAACCAAGGTGATTTGTCTTCCCCATGAAGTAGCTATGCTCAAGGAACTGCGGCATCTGCTAATGGACCGTGTTTATGTACTAAAGAAGGTCAAAAAAGGGAGGGGTATAATTAATTTAGTATCCGATCAGGCAACCATGAAGAAGATTGACGACCTACTGAATCAAAAAGCTCCAAGGATAAAAACAGATACCATTTCGTGGATACGGGATATGAGAGGTTTGCTGACTCTGCAAACAGTGGAAGCAGATGAGAGGCTCATCGCTGAAATAGCTGCGCTGGTTCGACTGAGACGCCTTGGACTGACGAACGTGCATGAGGAAGACGGGATTCAGTTGTGCGATTCCATTAACAAGATGAGCCAGCTTCTCTCCCTCACTATCGACGCGGCATCCGACGAGGCACTGATGTTGGACTCCCTGCCTTCTCCTCCACCTCACCTCCGTAAGCTTGTATTGGATGGGCAGCTGTGGATAGTCCCTCCATGGTTCAATCTCCTAAGCAGCCTAACTCACTTGTACTTACTGGATTCTCAACTGGAACCTACCCACAACCCTATTCCTCATCTTGAGAAACTAGATAGTCTGGTGCACCTCACGTTGCGAAGGGCATACAACGGAAAGCAGTTGCGCTTCCGGGCAAACATGTTCTTGCGTCTGAAGTCACTTAATATTGCAGAGTTGAAATGCCTGAGTCAGCTGGACATGGAGAAAGATGCTCTGCCGAGCTTGTCTTTGCTGCATCTTAGCCGCTGCGGAAATCTACAGGGAGAAGGACTTCGTGGCAACGACAACCTTCCCGCTCTCCGCCATCTATACATGCAAGATATGCCTACAAGCCTTATGTCGAGCCTTGAAGGAGACCATCGGCTGAAGGCGAGCACTGGCTGGGAGTCTATCTCAAAGTCGATGTCGTGGCTTTGACACAGCGGACGTCACCTTCGGATCCCGTGACCGAAGCCAAGACCACGTTGGTATTCCTGTTACTATATTTGCTATTTGCTCAGTAATATTGTGTGTGGACTTCTTTTATTTTCTCCCTCGTCTGAAGAACGACTGATTGTGTTGTCCGTTGCTTCTTCTTATTTGTATTTTTCTATCGCCTGTTGGTTGTAATATTTGTATCTATAGTTGTAAGTAATAAAATAGAATGTAACAATAAAAAACCCGATGAAGATTTTTTGATTTATTATCTATTTATATAGGTTAAGGAGGTAGATTTTCCTAAATTGATAAATGGGATTTCCTCTTTCAATTGAAAAATCTTATATGTTATCATGTCCCTATAAGATTTAGCTCTTGTTAAGGATATCGATATTGGACAAATATAATGAAAATAGTTTATGGGCGAGAGGCTTCGTGAGTAAGTCGGCTAGTTGATCAATCGTATGTACATGATAAATATGGAGTTGATGTCTAATAATTTGATCATGCATGAAATGAAAATTGATAGCAATGTGTTTTATGTTGGAGTGAAACACTAGATTGACATAGAGATAGGTGGCTCTGACATCATCACGATATATTGTATGAGTAAGAGTGGAGGTAATGTTAAGTTTCTTGAGCAGATTTGTGATCCAATCCAATTGACTTCTGCAGCAGCAGTGACAATGACATAGTATTCATCTTCAGTTGTAGACCGGGCGATTGTCTATACTTCTTAGAAGTCTAACTGATTGGATTAGCTTCAAGGAAAATAAGATATTCTAACATGGATGTTCTATCATTAAAGTTCCCTTCTCAATTAGCATCGACAAAGATATGAAGATGAAGTGATGAGTGTTTACAAAAAAAAATACTATAATTAAGAGACCCTTTAAAATATCACAGGATCCATTTGACTGTAAACCAATGTATAGCAGATGACTGAAGCATGAATTATGATAATTTATTAATTTTTAAATGAGATGTTTATATAAGTGAAAGCTAGATACTGTAAGGAGCCAACTACTTGTCGGTATTGAGTATGGTCTATAGTAGGTCTATCATCACATAATTTGAGTGATTCACTAGTAAAGAGGGGAGTTGTAACATCTTTCACATCCTGTTTATTTTGGATAATAAATCTTGAATATACTTTCGCTGAGAGAGGAAGTCCTGAAGATGTATATGTTGCTTCGATGCCTAGAAAATAGCTCAAGTCTCCTAGATCTTTGAAAGAGAATCGATCTGTCAATTGCTCGATAAATGTTTGGACCTTCATAGGATTATCACCTATGATAATAATATCATTCACATATACTAAAAGATATATAATGCCTTAAATTTATTACCGTAGAAATAGTGAGGTATCAGACTTAGAGTTGATGAAGCCAATAGAAGTTTAGAACATGCCAAGTTAAGTATATTAAGCTCGTGGAGCCAGATGAAATCCATAAATAGCTTTTTGTAGTTTACAGGCATGCCTTGGATAATGAGATTGTATGAAGTCATGAGGTTGCTGCATAAAGATATCTTTAGTTAGAGTCCTCTGTAAAAATGTATTTTAACATCTAATTGTCATAAACACTAGCCTTTCGAGACAGCCAAACTCAAGATAAGTCAGATTATGGTAGGTTTAACAATATGATTGAATGTCTTTGTGAAGTCAACACCAGGTCGTTGATGAAACTCTTTGGCCACTGGACACGCTTTATATCTGGCAATCGATCTGTCGGGGTTCCACTTAATTCGAAAGACCCACTTATACTTGTTGATGTTTTGTGTGTGATGAAAGAGAATAAGGGTCCATATAGAGTTATAGATGAGAGCATTATATTACTCGCACATGACTTTATGCTAATGTGGAGATTTTTGGGCCTCAGTATATGAGGTGGGTTCAATAGTCTCATGTGAAGATTTTATGCGAATATGTAGGTCGAGAATATGACGTGGTTTAAAAACACCACTTTTGGAGCGGGTTGTCATGGGATGCTTAGGGGCATGATATTATTAGATGGTATAGGCAGTGAAGCATCACAAAATTATAGTTCGAGTCAGGCTGAGGGATGTCAGTGGCACTAGGTCTAATAGAAGGTAAAAGCAGTGGTTGTGTCTCCAGAGGCAATGCTTCAATAACAGGAGGAACCTATGAAGAAGTAGGGGAGGGAGAGAGAAGATATGGAACGGAAGTAATAAGAGAGTGTGGATCCGGAGGGGAAAGACTAGATGATGTGGTTGGAGACTCGACTGATGGGATCAGAGGTGAATTATTTGAGTGTGGAATTAGACATATGGTTGTTGGAATTAGACATATGGCAAGAGTTCATGGTTGTAAAAAGGAAAGGTAGACTCCACAAAAATAATGTGATGTGAAATAAAGACTTTATTAATATGGAGGTCATACCATCAGAAGACATTATGTTCAAGAGAGTACTCGATGAAAACACTAAGTTGAGATCTAGATGTATCTTATGTGAAGCATAGAGACGTAACCATGGATAACATAGACAACTAAATACTTTGAGTTTTAAAGATTTATATATTTATTAAATAGATTTTCAAATAGTGATTGATATTGTAGGCCTGGAGTGAGTATACGATTAATGAGGTAGACTACAGTTTGAAAGACTACTGACCAAAAGGTTGGTGGCATGGAGGTTTGATGTAGGAGTGTTAGACTAGTTTCAATGGTATGACGATGTTTGCGTTCGGTAGAGCCAACTAGTTGAGGAATGTGTGGAGCTGACTTGAGTGTTGAATACCGCAAGATACAAGTAGGATGTGAGGGCTTGATATTCACTCCCACCATTAGAGTAGACTATTGTAATTATAGACCAAAAGAAGTTCTCGACTATAGAGAGAGTATAACCATATGGAAACTTATGGGCTTGATATTAACTTTCTAAAGTTGGTAAAGATTATGGAAACTTATGGAGAGAGTATAACCATATGTACTTAGTAAAATAGTCTACAAAGATGACATAAAATCTAAACTTATCAAAGGAAATGATTGGGGTAGGGTCCCAAACGTCGGTATAAATAATTACAAATGGTTTAGAGCAAGACATGGAGGATGTTCCAAAGGGTAGCATATGACTCTTATTGCCAAGACAAGCATCACAGTAACTTATAATGCTACTTGATTTAAAAGTAGGAAGAGAATAGCAAGAGAGTAGTTTATTTTAGATAGAGGACGAGGGATAATGAAGACATCGATGCCACATGTCAAGTGGAGCAATAATTGAATAGTGAGCAGAGGATTGAGTTATATGTAGAGCTAACGGTCAGTCGTAAATGTTGTCTTTATTCTTACCTCGGACTAAGAATGTCCTATGCTCAAATCCTTAATAAGAAAAAAGTCAGGAAAGAATTCAATTAAAGTGTTGTTTTGTTTGCAGAACTGAGAAACAAAAAAGAGTTTTCTTTTAACGTGTGGTGCACATAGAACATCATCAAGTGTAAACGTTATTATATTTGATTTAAGCGTTGTGGAACCAGTATCAGTAATAGTAATTCCTTTACCATCACCGATGATGATGCTTTCATTTTCGCCATAATTGTTGTAGATGGATAGGTTGTGGAGATCAGAAGTGATATGATGAGAGACACCATAGTCCATGATCCAATTTGATTGACTAGTAGTCAGAGTAGTCAGAAAATTCGCCTGAGGCAAATTTGATAGAGCAAAAAGTCGGGGTCGAGACTGGCAGACTTTTGTCGAGTATCCGACTTTATCACATAACTGACAAATGTCTCATTGTTGGTTCATATAAAGAGGGAAGAAGAGGCTTTGACTGTTATGGAAGAGGTAACTTCTCTTCAAAGAGAGATGTTTCGATCAATGCCTTGGAAGCACCCGATGTTGGTTTCACAGTCAGCTAAGCACTGTTGTTGCTATAGCATTGAGGGGAAACAGCGAAGGGATGTTTAGGAGCAGTAGAGTGTTGTTGCTATCTACTAGAGAGGGAGCTTTCTATCGCTTGGGGATAGGAGTTCTGCCGACTGAGTTTGACAGTGTGAAGGAGGGCACAAGCATCGTCGGGGAGGTGGAAGGAGGAGGGATCAAGCGCGGCAGTGATCAGGCATGACAGGATAGTTGGCAGCTGCCCCACACGTCCACTTCCACTGAAACACGGTTAGAGGGAAACTATTGGGAAACCTCAGCGGGTGCATCACATGCACAGCGAAAATCAAAACAAAAATTGGTTTCCCACGCAGATCAAATCATCGTGTAAAATATTGGGGTCACGAGAAAAATACAAAAACCGATAAAACCACGATGTGTGAGAGATTGATTTTACCTTGGGAGATCGTATATCCCTGTATTCCAGATCCGGATGGAAAAGATGAAGGAGGTCAAGCGTCCTCCTCTCTAGCAGTATCCATATGATAGATCTCTACAGCGAAACTTCTCAAATCTGATCTCGCAACTCTTACGCAAAGGGAGGGAGGAGAATAGGAGGTGGTGGCTAAAGCTGCAGCCTATCAACCATGAGTCTCCTCTCCTATTTATAGAGAGCCACCAAAAACCCTAGGGCTCCTGCCTTAGTGGGTATTGGATCTCCATCTAATTACCCACTAACCTTGCATTATTGGATCTCTATCCAATAATCTTCTTAGGCCTCTAATTGGACCTTAATCAATGAGCCTATCAGCATAGAGTCTCATCTAATGAGAATATGGGCTAATTGGATCTCCATCCAATCCTCTATTCGCTAAAGCATCCACCATATGTGTGTGACCCTCTAGGCCCGATACTGAGCTGGCCGTGAGTCACTCCCATCAGAACTCCTTCTGATATAGTGAATTATTATCCCTAGAATAATTCACTTGACTCATCGACTATGGACGTACTAGGCCACTACATCATAATCCCCAGACGGTACAAGGGAGATCAAATCCATCGGACCTATCTGTCCACAATTACCATATATCTATAATCTCTCATCCAACTAATATCCTAAAGACCATATATTGGACATGGTACTGTCAAGTCACATATAGAATCCATCATAGTCTCACTCTAATCGGATTCTCTCGGATAACTCTTTTTCTCTCAATCCAAATGACCTTGGCCAGAGATTTGTTTGAACAAGCACATACAAGATATTCCTCTCGTGATGCCGAGAGTGGATGATCTTTTATTAACACTCAATTACTTTTGTAAGGTTAGCTACCAATCTTGATAACTAATTATACCAGATTTGAAACTTTCCAAACCTATAAGTCTAACATCAAAGAAAGGAGTACTCATACAAGACATCCTTGGTGTCTCAAGTCTAAGAACCAGATACACAACTGGGACTATGGAATCACTGTCTGACATTAGGTATCATTAACTATATAGCATTTCATAAGCGGATCAATCAGTGAACTCATTCTCTAATGAGCACTTGTACTATATCCTTAGTGTCTCCACATAAGTGACTATGAGATCAGTCGTCTCCATCATATGGACGGGTATATAGTACACCGATCTGTCTGATTATCTCAATGTCTCTCTCGAGTAACCTACGACCGAGATTATTTAGGATCTGTGTTTAAAGGTGAATCGATCTCATTATCGTGATCTCATCACAATCTGAGTCCCATTGCACAGAACCAAGGACATCAGAATATATATGCAACAAATAATATAATATGATAATGTGCCAATATTAATCATAATAAAAAAGATTACGCAGTGTGTCACACGTAATTGACTTGTAAGACACTTGTAACTAGCAGGGGTACTTAGTGAGAGACTGTCGTTGGATAACAAAGGTACAAGGGTAATTTCTCTTAAAGAGAGATGCTATGATATCATGATAAAATAGAACGTAACAATAAAAAGTCCCATAAAAATTCTATTTACATGGAGGTTAACTGATCAATAAGATTTTTTTTTATAGAAATCTATCTGTTATCAACAAGGAGCAAATGTTTGTGTTATTGGTGATCTTATCTACTGGTTAATCACAACAATTTTGAGTATGTTATACAGCAAAGTTAATCCAAAAGTTGGTTAACATTTTTTGAATTTCTTAATAAATATTTTTATTAAATTTTTATTTTTTTAATAAAATTGTGTTGAAGACGTTAGTTATCTTACTCATCATAAGATACCGATCTCCAATGTTGTCTTCGTTATTTTTTATTGGTTGTGATTTGTGAAATATTATTGAGTATGGATTTTAAAAACATTCTTGAATTCAATTTTGAAATGGCAGAAAAAGTAATTTTGAAAAGTAATTATTTTATTTAGGTGCCAAAACCATGAATATGCTTCAAACAAAAATGAGTTTGCTCAAATTTTTACATATAAAATCTATTTTGATATTTAATAAAATATAAAATTACCAATGATAGCCTAATATTCTATCTAAAATGCCTATGAATTTTATGACCAAGATACATTGCTTACAGACAACATCAAAACGTATGTAATAAAAAATAGACAATTTTTCATGAATCAGACCTGAGACATCTATTGGGAACTTCGACTAAGACAAATTTTTATGAATCAGACCTAAAACATCTATTGGGAACTTTGATTAATCCACCATCTGATGAGAAGAAAATGTCAAAAATGTCTTTCCCATTTAAGTATCCAATTTGTAACTTTTAGAAGGTTACTATCACAGTAAATAATATACAAAAAATATTTGAGCAATCATGTTGGGTAGAAATATCCATAATTAAGTTATAAAAATATAAATCTCCATAATATCCAAAAAATTAAATAAATATTATAATGTTAGAATATGGAAACATGTACAACCTTACTTTTAAAACCTAAAATTAATAAATATCAAAATTTTATGTAATATTAAGAAAAAGCATTGATTAATTATTTTAAGACTTGCAATGATAGAATTAAGACGGAGAACCTATAATCTTCTAAGGGTGGTAACCGCCATCTACTCTCCTCCTCTTAAAATTCCCCCAAGACTAGTGGAAATAGAGACCAAGTTTATATACGATATAAGAGAGAGAGAATATTTATTTCATATTATATTTATTCTTAAATATAAATTAAATAAATCATTTAGTATCATGATATTAAAAAATAAGAATAAATTAAATATGATTCGATTGGGGGGAAAGATTCAGTGATCTTGATCATTCCATTTAGTGAATTATGTTTTATGATAGGATTGACTTATTTATTCATTGATCTCCTAATTGGTATGAAGGTAAACATTAGGCAAGGACCTCCATTCTTTTTACTTTTTTATCTTAGTTCAACAAGCACTTTCTCACTCATAACTAAGGTTATAAATGATAACGAGAACACCCCCTTTAATGTTAAAGGCACTCAACTCTACACTTAATCTGCAACTAAATCTTACTTCATTGTTCTTAAACTTATAATATTTCCCATGATCTTATCTATCTCAAGGTTAGATAACATCTATTTTTCCGTTGAAAAAAACTATTGAATGTAGAATAATATTTTTTCTTTTTATGTATCAAAATAGATTTCTCATCAAAATTATCAACTTGTTACTAAAAATAAATATTAATCAGAACAAGATAAATAATAGAATAATGGATCAATCATAAAGTGAAACACCAAATTTTTAACGTGAAAAATCTAATACAGAAAAAATCACGAGACTACAGTCCACTCAGACTTCTACTATCACCAAATAGGATAATATGTTTACAATGAAACTTCTGTAGAATAACTAGACGATCACAATAATATTAAGAACATATATCTTGATTCATCAATGACATAACATCATCAACATAGATGGATCTCATAATACAAAAATATAAAAACTCATTAAGTGGATATATCAGAAAATAATCATAGAGAGGATAAATCACATATTAGTACCATTAGGATTGTAAAGCTTATTATAAAGATTATCCACATAAAATTTTAGTCAAAAATGATAAAGTTTTACCATTCTCTCCTCTTGCCCAAGCTCTCTCTCTCTCTTCACTTTCACTCTTCTCCTTACCATGCGATTAATGTTCACGTTAATGCGCCTTTGCACGTTTCCACCTGCGCCAATACTTCACTGCTTGCCTTATGTAGATTAAGTTTTCAACCTTTTTTTATTTTTATTTTTTATCTTTTTTTCCAATAAATCAGATTTGGGCTAAATGCCCAAATATCCAGTCGAAGCCCACCTATAGGCTAGACCCAATAATTCTCCCACTCTAACTCATATGGTGGGCTGTACTAAGCCCACTCTCCATCTACATGCTTCAAGCTTCCTTTTAGGTAAAGACTTCATCAACATATCTGATCAATTCTCATTAGTATGCATATTTTCTAAATATAATTATTTAATCTTAAGCATATCATAAATCTAGTGATACCCTACATCAATATGCTTGGATTTAGAATGATATATTGAATTCTTATAGAGATGAATGATACTCTGACTATCACAGTAAATAATTTATCCTTCATGTTTTAAACCCAATTTCTATAGAAATCTCTTCATCCATAAAATTTTCTTACAAACTTCACTAATTGCTATATATTCTGCTTCTATGGTCGATAGAACAACACAATTCTGTAACTTAGACTGTCAAGAGACTGCTCCCCCTACAAAAGTCATCAAGAACCCTGAAGAGGATTTCCTGGAACTAGTATCACTTGCCATATTTGCATCTATATAACCCTCTAACATAGGTTTACCAATGCATAAAACATAAACACAAACTAGTAGTACCTCTTAGATATCTTAATATCCATTTTACTGTTGCCCAATGTTTCTTACCAGAATTAGAGAGAAATCGACTGACAAACTCCAACTGCATGAGCTATATCCGACCTAGTGCAAACCATAGCATACATCAAACTACCTATTGCAGATGAGTAAGGCACGTTGGCATTTCTTCTTTTTCTTTCTCATTTGCGGACATTGTTTCGAACTCAACTTAAAATGACTACAAGTAGAGAACAAACTACTTTCGCCTTATTCATAGTGAATATTTCAAGAACATTTTTAATATAAGCCTTCTGAGATAACCAAATCTTTCCATTCTTTCTATCACGAAGAATCTTCATGTCAAGTATTTGTCTCTTTCATAGCAAAAGACTTCCTTAATTCCCTCTTAAGCTTATTAATTTTACTAGCATCATGGCTAACAATTAGTATTTCATCAATATATAGTAAGAGAATAATAAAATCATCATCTGAAAACTTATTTATAAATACATAATTGTCAGATGTGGTTTTATTATACCCTTGGCTTATCATAAAGAAATCAAACTTCTTGTACTACTGTCTAGGTGCCTGTTTGAGTCCATATAAGCTTTTCTTAAGCTTACCCACTAGATTTTCTTTTTCTTTGATTTTGAAACCTTCTGGTTGCTCTATATAAATTTTTTCTTCTAAGTCATCATGTAAAAATATAGTTTTTATATCATGTTGCTCAACTTCTAAATTCAAGCGGACAGCTAAACCAAGAACAACTCAGATATAGGACATTTTTACCATAGAAGAAAATATTTTTTTCAACGTTATTGTTCTTTTCTTAACTAATTTTTAACTAAATCCTTTCACAACTAATCGTGGCTTATATCTTTATTATGAGCAATTATTTTCAGTCTTCAATTTATAAACTCATTTATTCTTGAGAGCTTTCTTTCCTGTAGGTAACTTTACCAAGTCACAGGTGTGGTTCTCAAGTAAGGATCTCATTTCTTCTTGCATGACTTTAACCCACTCATTCTTATGCTCATGTAGAATAGCTTTTTGGTAAGTTTCTAGCTCTTCACTATCAGTCAACATAACATACTCATGTGAAGGATATCTTATAGATGATCTTCACTCTCTTGTGGATCTTCTCAATGGAATCTCATCTGGTGATGGAGGTGCTTGCTCAGTTGGTTTAATTTCAGCATCATTACTAACATTCTTACCACCATCTTCTTATCCATCTCTCTCTTGATCATCATGAACTATAGGTGGAGGAACCGAGCCCAAACTCTAAGGAATATAAATAAAAGTATTTTGTATCTCAACGTTATCACCATCTTCAAACAATTAGTCCTCAAGAAATATGACATATCTACTTCTAATAATCTTCTTATCCATTGGATCCCATAATCTGTACTCAAAATTTTCATGACCATATCCCAAGAAAATACATGATTTTACATTATTATCAAGCTTGGACCTCTCATCTTTAGGAATATGAACAAATGCTTTACACCTAAAGACTCCAAAGTGATCATAAGATACATCTTTCCCTTTCCATACTCTCTCTGGAACATCACCATTCAAAGGAACTGATAGAGAAGGGTTTATCAGATCAAATGTAGTTCTCATAGCCTCCCCCCAAAATGACTTAGGTAACTTGGCATGGGAAAGTATACACCTAATCCTTTCATCAATGGTAATGTTTATCCTTTCTGCCACACCGTTCTACTGAGGAATTTTTAGGAATTATCTTCTCACACCTGATGCTATGAAACCTGCAATAATGTTCAAAATGACCCTTATACTCACCGTCATTATTTGCTCTAACACACTTTAGTTTTCTTCTTGTTTCTCTTTCAATACTGGCATGAAGCTCTTTGAAAGCATCAAGTATATGATCTTTATATTTCAAAGCAAAAGCCTAAACTTTTCTAGAATCGTCATCAATAAAAGTAACAAAATAAAGAGCACATCTAAGAGTTCTACTTTGCATAGTACAAACATCAGTATGAATCGAGTCAATAATATTTAATCTTTTAGATGATAGATAAGTATGAAATGCAACTCTATGTGTTTTTTCAGCTAAGCAATGATAATAAGATTTAAGAGACATACCTTGTAACTTTGGTAAGAAATGCTTTTTAGTAAGAGTTTAAGGTCCCTTCTCGTTGATATGAGCAAGCCTTTTATGCCAAAGATCTATACTTTCATCCTTTCTGATTGCATTAATCTCTCTTCTGTGTAGCTTAGCCTCCATGATGTAGAAAGAGTTCTGTTTCTTTCCTCTCGCCACAACCAAAGAACCTTTAGTGAGTTTCTATTTGCTTTCATCAAAATAGTGCATAGATCCCTCATCATTAAATTTCCCTGTACATATCAAGTTAAGACGAATATATGGAATATTATATCTTTGAGTATCAATTTGCTCATAATACTGGTCTCTAAGCAAATATATCTAATACCCATAATCTTAAATGTACCACGTTTCTCTTTTTGACATTACCAAAATCACCAACAGTGTAAGACCTGAAGAAATCAATGTGAGAAGTATCATGAAAGAAGTACTAGAGTCAATTACCCAATTACTGTCCTGAGTTGCAAGACTGACACATCCATCATTATAAATAATAATAATATCACATTCAGTATCAATTGTATTAGTCTCTTTTTCATTTTTATTTCTTTCATTTTGTTATCTCTTCTAGAACCTATACTCTTTCTATGATGACATATTACAATGGAAACATTTGATATCTCTTCTAGACATGGATCTTCCTCTATAACCATGTGGATTCATGCTATGACTTTGTCTACATTGTTCTTGTTTTTCAATAACAAGTATACTAGAAGAATAGTCTCCTTGTTCCTTCCTTTTGATATCTTTATTCAACAAAATATTTTTAACCATATCTATAGTCAGAGTCCCCTCTGGCATAGAGTTAGAAATTGTCACAACATATGTTTCCCAACTTTCTGATAAAGAACAGAGGAGTACCAATCATTGCATTTCATCATCTATATTCATTTTCATGGTAACCAGCTTGTTTGCAAGACTCTGAAATAGGCTTATGTGCTCAATAATATTACCACCATCTTTATACTTTAAATTTACAAGTCTTCTAAGAGAGAAATTTTGTTTCATACTATCTTCTTTGCAAAGAGATTTTCTAGTCTCTGCCAAATAACATCAACTCTGGTTTCATCATAAATACGCTCATGCAAATTTATATCCATCCATATTCTAATATAGGCAATAGCTTTTATATATTGTACCTTCCATTCTTCATCATCCATAGTATAATATTTTACTTTAACATTGATGGGCTTATACAGATCTTTGCAATAGAGTAAATTTTCTATCCTCTGCCTCCAAGTGGAATAATTTGATGAGTTCAATTTAATTATATCATTTGACTCTTTCATTTCAATCACATAATAAAAACTACACCAAATAACCTGTGCTCTGATACTACTTATTGGGAGAAACTATTAAATACGGAATAATACTTTTCCCTCTTTATGTATCAAAATGAGTTTTTCATCAAAATTACCAACTTGTTACTAAAATCAAAAGATAAATAGTAGAATAATAGATCAACCACAAAGTAAAATACCATATTTTTAACGTGAAAAACGTAATGCGAGAAAAACCACGGGATCTTAGTCCACTCAAACTTCTACTATCACCAAATAGGATAATAGGTTTATAATGAAACTTCTCTAGAATAACTAGATGATCATAATAGCATGAAGAATATATATCTTTGTTCACGAATAATATAACATTATTAACATAGATGAATCTTATAATAATAAAATACTAAAACTCAGTAAGTGGATATATCAGAAAATTATAATAGAGAGAATAAATCACATATTAGTATGGTTAGAATTATAAAGTTTATTGTAAAAATTTTTCACATAAAAATTTAAGTAAAAACTAATAAAATTTTATAATTCGATACTGTGAGGCCAAATTTTCTCTCTATTCTCTTGCTCTCTTTTGCTTACTATGTGGTTACTGTTAATATTACTGTGCCTTTGTACGTTCCGCCGCTGCGCCGATACTTCACCGCTTGCCTTGGGTAGATTATATTTTCAACATTTTTTTTAATAAATCAGATTCCCTAAACACTATGTGGTCATTACTGAACACTTGGTCTACAACAACTTAGGAATCTCCAAAGGTTGGTGTTTGAAATATCATGGCATATCTTCGATGGGGTAGAATTCAAGATAATTAGTGAAGCTCTTTCGTTGATAAAATCCTTAACAAAATTATGGCATAAAAGAGTATTTTCCTGAGCAGGCAAAGTGATTCTCATTAACTCAGTAAGTAATAATCTATTCATGCATATCCTCCTAAGCTCCTAGGATTTAGACAAGCTTCTCCTAAGGATATCTAAAGTAAGTTTAGATTTTTTTTTTTTTTTTTATAGATTTCAGACAAAATTTTTTGGGCTAGCATCTTTCTATCGATCTAAATATGATTGTCTTCGTTCTTGGGAAACTTCTTCTATCACCAATAGCTTTATCCTCTTATAAATTCATTTCTAAATTTCTTTCAATCTAAAGGACAAGTTTAGAAGACTCATTAATAATGGATAGATATTCTATCAAGATTTTGGATAATCCATAATATCTATCCCATAAACAAATGACCCACCTATTTTAGGAAAAATGAAAAAAAGGTACTACTTTCTGATATCATATTTAATGTTCAATGGAATTCACATAAGTTGGGACTCTCTCTTCCATCCCCTTTGTATGAATTAACTTAGTTGGGATGGTAGCTGCTGCAAAGGTTGAAGCCCACTAATGGCTGGAACCTTGTCTCTTTTGGAGGTGATAGAGGAAATTTTGGTGTCTTATTGCTATGAAATATCTTTTATTACCTTCTATTAAGATTAATTTTCACACGTTGGAAATTGTCCACATAACCAACCGCTATTCCCTTGAGTTTGAAAAACTTGTTCCATGACATTGTCTTACTTTTTGAATCACTTTTATGCCACTCTGAGTAATTTTGTAAGCCAATCCCTAGCAAAATTTGGTAGATCAAATCAAATGTTTCTCGTTTTATGTTTTCAGTTGGTGATTCTTTGGTATTACATTTTGTAACACAACTCTAAAGCAATAGAATATTTTCCTTTAAGGAGGTTACTTTCATAAGTAATTTTTGAAACATCTAAAGGGATTATTTATTTTGATAATTTTCTCTCATATTAATTATTTTATAAATTTATATAGTCTAGTCACGGATGCATTGTCATTGGATATTTGTTTTGTCTGTCATACTTGTGCAGTATGTTTAGAAATAAATTTGTATAGTTCTGTAAAATAGACTTTAAAAGAAGATATAACTTTTTGGGGAGGGTAACATCGAGGGATAAATGTTAAGAACGAAGTCCTTCCAAATCAAAATTTTTGCATCTAAACCTCACCTGCTTCTGCTTCTTATCCGTCCTCCATCTGCAGTTACGTTTCGTAATATCTCTGTTAAGTAGCTAACGATCGTATTGGTTAAGCATAAGTGCCGCGTGATCACGACGGAGTAGTTCCTCCTATACCCAATGAAGTCAAACCCTAGGATGGTGATAGTGATATGAAGCCCCTCTGGCCTTGTCACAGAAGAGATTGATTCCACCAAGTTGCATCTTCTTACATATGATTTCAAGGAGAACTACAATGTGAAATAGAGTTAGTCTTTTATACGACAATCAAGATACTCGGACCTTGATTTTTTTTTTTTTTGTTGGCACTATGATAATTCCAAGATAATATGTTCACATACAATAAAAGGAGCAAGATTAAGCCCAAAGGATCCCTAAGGGGAAAATTTTGTGATTACAAGCTATGCATTTGTTTTGAGTTATGCTTACGAGCAAAAAGTAAGACCTTCCTCAGCAGCAAATTTACACCATTCTGGTTCATCATATCCAGGGATGAAGTTGCCAAGCATGCTCTAAAGAAGCTTCATCCGCCGCGCCGCAACATGCATAGGGAAGAGGAGGAACTATCAAAGTTCCCTACCAAATCCACCATCCCTCAGTCAAAGATCTGAAGAGATGACATAACAGATATTGCAGCATCTTAAGCGAGCAAATCTTCCGTCGATATTGTGTTAGTCATGGCAATATCAGGTGCTGATACCAGAGGCATCAGTTTTTTATTTTATTTTATTTTTGTAGATGTTGAAGGTTTGGAAATCGTATATATGAGATTAGCTACAGACTACCCCTCTTAAAAGCTACACTTGGGAGGGAGAGATTTTTCTCAATCATGCATTCAAATCAACTACTCAAATCTTTGAATATTTCCATGTATGTCTCAATCATGATCTTCTATCATGTCCTCGTAAAATTGAGCTCCTATCAAAGGATGTCATTCTTGGATCGATGCAATTAAAATATATTATGGGCTAGAGGCTTTGTAATGTAGTCTACTAGTTGATCTGCATTATGTACATGAAAAACATATAGTTGATGTCAAGTTCTTGTATATCGAGAAGAACTATTGTTTCATGTAGGAATAATAGTTGAAGCGCTAGTTGTAGATAAGGAAGACATGTTGAGAGTGTGAACCGATCTAGAGGAAGCTGTTATCTATCTCGATACCCACTAGTTCAACTTATATAGCTGGGGAAGATCGCATGGTCAAGAATTGGATAAGAGATCCACCGGTAGAGAGGTGACCACAGTGGGTCCATCGGTATAGTAGCAGCGATGAGGGTCCGTCAGCAAAGTATCAACAACGATGGGTCACTGGCTTATAAGGAAAATGGCAAGCAGATGGTAGATGGAGGTTGGTGACCCCCGAGGATGAGAAGGCTAAGAGGAGGTGGCGGGCGCTCGGCGGGCCTCTGACTATTCGAAAGCACTCGTCAGGACAGCACTGGAGGTGCCGCACAAGGGAAACCGATCATGATAGAGGAAAGAAACTCCTCGGATGTTGTGCCCCTAACACTAAACAACTGAGGTCACCATCATTGTCGAAAACGAACTCACAATAGTAGAACTAGGTCTCGGATCATCGGTCAATAGGGAAGAGGTGACTTTGTCAATGAGAAAGAACTACTCCACTGTGAGAGAGAGAGCTCTTCGACCAACGAGGAAGAATTGACGAGCGCTTTGCCGATGAGGGGGATCGATAGTGGTACAGAGAAGTCACCGAAGGAAGAAGGGGGAGCGCTTTGTCTAGAGGAGGATGCTCAGAGAAAATTGACAATGACATGTTAGCAGAGATGAGGGATTATTGTCGTTAGACGACAAGAAAGGGAAGCAGTTGTGAGAGCACTCTATGAGAAGAAGGGGGAGCACTGGATTGATGGTTGTAGATTCGTGAGCAATATCGATGGAGGAGTGAACGACAGTTATGAGGCAGAGGTCCCAAGGCCTAAAGCAAAAAGATGGGAGGAGGAGGGTGCAGTAGACACCAAGGGCAAGGTGTCCAACACGACACTCAGTGCGAAGATGAGTGTTCGGGAAGAGAGTGATAGTCAATGGAGTTGCAATGCCAAAGAAGATGCTGATGTAGGGAGGAGAAGAGGTTGTCGACTGTGACAAGACAAATTAGGGGGGAAGATACAGTCTGGGAGAGAGCGACAATCAATGGAGGAGAGGTAGCAATCTGAAACAAGAGAAGTCATGATGGGTGATGTGCTAGTTATAGGTGTCCTATAAGCCAATCACGTGAGTGATGATACCTGTAACACGTTACAATAATATTTTTGTATACTATTGACATATTCTCACATTATATATTTCTAGATGTATATTGTGATGTCTCTGGATCTATGCAATGAGAATTGGATTATGATGAAATCATGATAATGAGACTGATACACCTTTAAACACAGATCCTAAACCATTTTGGTCATAGGTGACTCGAGAGGGACATCGAGATAACTGGATAGACCAATGTACTGTATACTTGTCCATATGATAGAGGCGACTGGTCTCATAGTCGCTTGTGTGGGGACACTAGAGGTACAGTGCAAGTGCTCATTAGAGAACGAATTTACTAATTGATCCGCTTATAGAATGCTAGATGGATAATGATACCTAATGTCAGACATCAATTTCGTAGTCTCAGTTGTGTACATGGTCCTTAGACCTGAGACACTAAATATGTCTTATATAAGTACTTCTTTCTTTGACGTTGGACTTACAGGTTTGGAAAGATCCAAATATGGTATAATCAATTATCATGATTGGTAGCCAACCATATGAAGGTGATTGAGTATCAACAAAGGATCATCCACTCTCCGATATCATGAGAGGAATATCTCGTGTGTGCTCGTTCAAATAAAATCCATGGCCAGGGTCATTCAGATTGAGAGAGAAGTTCTCTGGGAGAATTCAATTAGAGCAAGTCTCAGAAGGATTCTGTATGTGGCCTAACAGTATCCATGCCCAATATACGATTTTTGGGATATTAGTTGGACTAGAGACTGTGAGTACACGGTAACTGTGGATAGACAAGTCTAATGGATTTGATTCCCCTGTACCGTTTAGGGACTATGGCGTAGTGGCTTAGTACGATCATAATTGATGAGTGAAGTGAATTATTATGGAGATAATAATTCAATATATCAGAAGGATTTCTGATGGGAGTGACTCATGGCCAGCTCGGTATTGGACCTAGAGGATCACACACACATATGATAGACTTTGTGACGGGTGGAGGTGTAAATATGAGATATTCACAAAGCTCAGATAAGATCAAATTTGGATAAAATTTAATTTATATAAAATTTAATATGGATAAGATCTATTGTTGATAAGATCAAATATGAATAAGATTCAATGTAGATAAGATCAAATCTGAATAAGATTCAATGTGGATAAGAACCATTGTGGATAAGATCAAATTCGGATAAGATCTAATGTGAATAGAAATCAAATGTGAACGGCATCAGGAATATGCTTATTCACCTCTATAAATAGAAGACATTCCATTGTTAACCTTATTATTAATCGAACTGTCGAATTGGGTGCTATCATAGTATCAGCTAAGTTCACGGGCCGGAGATAAACAGACTCGAACCACTGACATCCGTCACAAGGTAAACCACCGCCTCTCAGGCTCATCTGTTCTTTTGTCTTCTTCGTTGGATCTGAAATTTTTTTAAGGATATATGATCTTCCTAGGTAATGCATCTATTTGATTCATACATACATTTTTCAGATTTTTATGGATTTTTTTCATAAATTAATAAATAATTAATTTCAGAAATCTGAATTTTTGTTTCTATTTTCTGTTATGTATGTGACATCGATCGAAGAATTTTCGATAGTGATATCAAAGTCAAAATTGTCGTGTAGCGATTTTTCAATATCAAAATGATTGTGGTCAAAAGTAGCAACAACTGTTGCAGCCGAGCAGATGAGCCGAAGAACACTTAGTGATGGCCAGTTGCGGAAAGTAGGCTCACAGAAGAGCTACTTGTTCGCGAGAGCAGCCCCGCTGCAGGGGCAGCCTGTACGGCGGTCAGCACGGGCTGCAGCAACTCCGAGGCATATCCCTATGTAAATTACCAAAATACCTCTGACAATTCAAAATTTTTCTTCATGTCCCGAGGCTTAAAAAATAATTAATTAAAGTATTTAATTTATTATTATTATTATTTATCTAGTATTATTACATGATGATACAGGTGATATATGATGTGGAAATATGATTATAGACTTTTTGATGTGTGTAATTAATTATCTGAGCCTACAAGTCTGTATTATTCTTATTTATTGGGTCTGTAAGTTTGTCATTAAGTTATAATTGTACGAAAAGACATAAAAGTCTGGACGTGACGCATCGAGGTGACAGTAGATCTGATGAAAATGGGATGGATAATCATCGGGCATCGAGATGCACCTATACACACATAGATTTACTATAAATGATTAGGCTTCTTAGCTCGGGCCTGATCATATTAGGCTGTGCGATCCATAATCATCTGGTGTGTTGTACATGTGATTGTTATACACCTACTAGATAAATATGTATACGCAGATATATATGTACATGTGATGAAAATATATATGTATTGGACACATAAGAGGCCAAATAAAAAATCCCCTCCTATGATAATATTAAGTCGGTAAGCGTGATACAATAAGATTGACCAATATGGTCTTCCATCGTTATAGGAAGAAATTGGATCACGATATAGGTTAAGTTGGTCGAGTCCCTCAAGGCTCACCTATTCTCGTGGTTCGAGATTTTGCCTATGATATGAGATGTCACTTGTGACCCGAGGACATGATATTACTTGGTCGAGTCCCTCGAGAGCATATTATCAAATCAGACTCATATTGTAACGATGGTGATGACTTAACCAGATATCATGGTTGGTCGAGTCCCTCGAGACCATGGTAGTTTGGAGATAAAAAAGGATGAAAATCACAAGGAATTGTGATTGACAAGCGTTGCCTACCTTTTGAGCTTAGTGTGATTGGTCGAGTCTCACGAGGTCACACTAAGATGCTGATTGGATCCCGATTCTCACTAGAAGTCTGCCGGGGACTTTTGTTTCACATGTTAAGGGTGTCACTTGACTCGATAAAAATAGTGGGTGCATGTCAATATCTTGATTGTTTTCTTTGCAAAGTCAGCATGTTATTTATTTATGTTATATCTTATGTTTATAAAAAATATGTCGCCTACAGACTCCCTACGTGACATACTTGATGTTAATCACCTCACTGGTCCAAACTTTGCTGATTGGCTTCATAATATGAGAATAGTTCTCACAATGGAGAAAATCATATACTCCTGTATCTCTACAAATTGTTTGAGAAATAGGGAATGACTTAGCGATATGAGATATCTAAGAGTCTCTTCCGCGCCAGGATGACCGAGGGGATATTGGTTCAGAATCAGGTCCTAAAAATGATAGAGTGGATTGAGAAACTCATAGGTCTAGGAATGGTCATAGATAATGACCTGTGTGTTGATCTTATACATCAATCTTTATCATATTCTTTTTCTCAGTTCATTATGAATTTTATTATGAACAATCTTGAGGTGACTCTCCTTAAGCTCTTCAATATGTTGAGAGAAGCAGAGAGCACCATCAAGAAGGAGAAATCAATTCTTTACAATGGTGATACCAAAAAGAAAAGGAAAGCTAGGAAGTATCTTAGGAAGGACAAGGGATAAGGGCAAACAAGGTAAGACAAATGTTACCAAAAGAGACCTAATAAAGGACAAAAGATTTTTATGATTAATCTTGCATAGGAAAAGCGAACATTGGAAGAGGAACTGTAAGGAGTATCTTGCATAAAAGGCGAAACAAAAGCTTAGAGAAGCTTCAGGTATATTTATGATTAATCTCTATTTGTCAGATTTTTATGATAAAACATGGGTATTAGATACCAAAAGTGCTTATCACATCTGCAATTTGTTGCAGATCCTGACAAGGCCTAGGAGATTGGCCAAAGGTGAGTGGACCTTAAGATGAGCAACATGGCAAGAGTTATGTTGTTGCTGTCGGTGAGATTGTTTTACATCTACCTAGTGGAGCTACTATTGCATTAGATGCATGTTATTTTATCTCCACTATTATCAAAAATATTATATCCATTTTATGTTTGACATTAAATGGTTATAAACTAGTTTTTAAGAACAATAGTTGTTTAATTATAAATGATGATATGATCATCAGAGGGACATTACATAATGGTTTGTTTATGCTAGACACTGCTCCACATATCATGAATGTAAGCATGTCTAAGAAGAAAAGAGATGGGGTGAACACTGCACACCTATGACATTGTAGGCTAGGTCACATCCATGAGAGAAGGATTCAAAAGTTACTAAAGTATGGATACTTAGATCTATTTGATTATGAGTCATATACAACTTACGAGCATGGCCTTCAAGGAAATATGAGCAACTCTCCTTTTAGTAGAACTGGAGAGAGAGCCACTGAATTATTAGAACTAGTACATAGTGATGTATGTGGTCCTTTGTCGACTCAGACTATAGGTTGTTACTCATACTTCATTACATTCACTAATGATTTCTCAAGGTATGGATATATCCGAGGCCTTGAGAAATTTGGGGTATAAGAATGAAGTAGAGAACCAGATTTGAAAAAATATTAAGACTTCGATTAGATCGAGGAGAAGAGTACTTGAGTACAGAGTTTACCAAATTCCTCAAGGATCATGAGAGACTATCTCATTGGACACCTCCTTATACACCTCAGCTTAATGGTGTATTAGAAAGGAGGAATCACACACTATTAGACATAGTACGATCCATGATGAGTTTCGTCGATCTACCCATTTCATTCTAGGGATATGCCCTAGATACTACAACTTATTTTCTAAATAAAGTTCTATCTAAATCGATAGTATCTACGCCATATGAGATATAGAAAGAGAAGAAACCTAATCTTAATATTGTTAAGATTTGAGGCTCCCCTACCCATGTTAAAAGATACAATCCCGATAAGTTGAAATCAATGACAGAATGGTGCAAGTTCGTGGGATACCCAAGGAGACTTATGAGTATTACTTCTATCACCCCGAGGATCAAAATGTCTTTGTTGCCAAGAGGGCAGTTTTCTTTGAGAAGGACCATATACTTGGTAGGGATAGTGGGAGGATGGTAGAGTTGATAGAGGTTAGAGAACCTAACTCAGGCATCATTCTGGAGATCGGATCTGTTCAGGTACCTAACACATAAGTTTCAGCTTTGTATAGATCTGGCAGAGTATCACATCCTCCTAAGTAATATATGGGACATATCCATAGAGAGGACACTCAGGATGTTGATCCTCAAACCTACGAGGAGACTATTACGAGTAGACTCCAGGAAGTGGCAAGAAGCTATGAATTTTGAGATGGATTCCATGTACTCCAATAAAGTTTAAAACCTTGTTGATGCACTTGAGAGTATTGTACCCATTGGTTGCAAATGGATCTTCAAAAAAAAGATTGGATTAGATGGAAAGGTGGAGACCTATAAGACAAGACTAGTGGCTAAGGGGTATCGTCAAAGGCAATGTGTTGACTATGACGAAACCTTCTCACCTGTAGCCATGCTGAAATCTATCCGAATTCTATTGGGAATGATGTAGGAATACTCTCCGCATTTAAAGTTTGACTATCTAAACACTTCTCCATGAAGGGTTTAGGTGAAGCATTATATATATTAGAGATTAAAATTTATAGAGATAGTTCCAAATGCTCGATTTGTCCCAGTCCAGGTACATAGACACCATTGTCAAAAAGTTTAGCATGAAAAATTAAGAGATGTCTCATACCGATGAGACATAAAATATCACTTTTCAGGAGTATGTCTCTAAGAACTCCTAAAGAAAGGGTAAACATAGATATGATACCCTATGCTTCAGCGATAGGGTCGATCATATATGTTATGCTATGTACTAGGCCTGATATAATATATGCTCTGAGTGTCACAAACATATATCAAGTAGATCCAGAGCACTGGAAAGCAGTAAAGTGTAACCTTAAGTACTTGAGAAGGACTAAGAATATTTTACTAGTATATAAAGGAGGTAGCCTCCAGGTTGAAGGTTACACGAACTCGAGTTTCCAGTTCGATATCAATGATAGCAAGTCAAATTCAGGTACGTGTTTACCTTGAATGGAGCAGCAATAAGCTGGAAGAGTTCCAAGCAAGATACTACTGCTGACTCGACCATAGAGGTAGAATATATTGCTATAGTGGAAGCAGTAAATGATGCAGTTTGGATAAAGAAGTTCATCATAGATTTGGGAGTTGTACCGAGCAGCGCGGATTCGATCCCAATATATTATGACAATAATGGGATGATCACCCAAGCAAAGGAACCTAGGTCACATTAGAAGTCTAAGCACGTTTTGAGGAAGTTTTATCTGATTAGAGAGATTGTGGTCTGAGGAGATGTAGTAGTGGAAAGAGTTTCATCCGAAGATAACATTAGAGATCCACTGACTAAGCCATTATCTTATATTATGTTTGAGCATCACAGACGTCTGATGGGGATCAGACATGTAGGTGATTGGTTTTAAGTCATGTGAGAGATTGCCAGTTATATGTGCCCTACAAGCTAATCATGTGAGTGATGGTACATGTAACACACTACAATAATATTTTTATATATTATTGACATATTATTACATTATATATTTCTAGATGTATATTGTGATGTCCTTAAATTTGTGCAATGATAATCAGATCATGATGACATCATGATAAAGAGACTAATTTATTTTTAAACACAGATCCTAAATCATCCTGGTCATAAGTTACTCGAGAGGGACATTGAGATAATTGGATAGACTAGTGTACTGAATACTCATCCATATAATGAAGGCGACTGGTCTCATAGTCGCTTGTGTGGGGACACTAGAGGTACAGTGCATATGCTCATTAGAGAATGAGTTCACTAATTGATCTGTTTTCAGAATGTTGGATGGATAAAAATACCTAATGTTAGACAGCAATTTTGTAGTCCCAATTGTGTACTTAGTCCTTAGACTTGAGACACCAAGGATATCTTGTATGAGTACTGCTTTCTTTGACGCCAGACTTACAGGTTTGGAAAGGTCTAAATTTGGTACAACTAGTTATCAAGATTGGTAGCCAACCATACGAAGACAATTGAGTTGTTAAAAAAGAATCATCCACTCTCCGATATCATTAGAGGAATATCCCGTGTGTGCTCGCTCAGACAAAGTCCCTAGCTAGGGTTGTTCGGATTTAGTGAGAAGGAGTTCTCCGGGAGAATCCGATTAGAGCGAGACTCATAAGGATTTCATATATGGCCTGACAGTATCCATGCCCAATATATGATTTCTGGGATATTAGATGGATGAGGGAAAGGTACATAGTAACTGTAGACAAACAAGTTTGATGGGTTTGATCCTCTTGTACCGTTTAGGACTATACGTAGTGGCCTAGTACGACCATAGTCGATAAGTCGAGTGAATTATTATGGAAATAATTCACTATATCAGAAGGAGTTCTGATGGGAGCGACTCACGGCTAGCTCGGTATCGAGCTTAGAGGGTCACACATATATGATAGACATTGTGACCGGTAGAGATTTGGATATGGGATATTCGTAGAGCTCCTAATGTGGATAAGATCAAATTTGGATAAGATCTAATCTAGATAAGATTCAATATAGATAAGATTTATCATGGATAAGATCAAATATGGTAAAATCCAATGTGGATAAGATCTAATGTGGATAGACATCCAATGTGGATGACATCAGGAATATGCTCATTCACCTCTATAAATAGGAGGCACTCCACTGTGTTGGTTATAGGTGCCCTGCAAGCCAATCATACAAGTGATGATACGTGTGATACGCTACATGATCTTTTTTGCTTATGATTATTATTGATATATTCTCACATTATATTATCTGTTTTATATTATGATGTCCGTGATTCTGTGTAATAAGAATCAGATCGTGATGAGATTATGATAATGAGATCGATTCACCTTTGAACACATATCCTAAATAATCCCGGCCATAGGTTACTCGAGTGGGACATTGAGATAATCGGAAAGACCAGTGTACTATATACCCATCCATATGATAGAGATGGTTAGTCTCACAGCCATTATGCGGAGACACTAAGGATATAATACATGTATTCATTGTAGAATGAGTTCACTGATTGATCCACTTATGGAATGTTGTATGGTTAATGATACCTAATGTCAAATAGCGATTCCATAGTCTCAGTTCCTTAGACTTGAGACACCAATGATGCCTTGTTTGAGTACTCATTTCTTTGACGTCAGACTTACATGTTTGAAAAGTTTCAGATCTGGCACAGTCGGTTATCGGGATTGGTAGCCAACCTTATGAAGGCAATTGAATGTCAATAAAGGATCATCCACTCTCAATATCGCGAGAGGAATATCTCATATGTGCTTGCTCAGACAAATCTCTGACGAATTTCATATATGACCTGACAGTACCATGTCCAATATACAGTTTCTGAGATATTAGTTGAATGAGGGATTATAGGTACACAATAATCATAGACAGATAGGTCTGATGGTTTTGATCCCTTGTACCGTCTGAGGACTATGGCGCAATGGCCTAGTACGTCCATAGTTGATGAGACAAGTGAATTATTATGGAGATAATAATTGACTATATTAGATGGAGTTCTGATGGGACCGACTCACGGCCTGCTCAGTATTGGGCCTAGAGGGTCATACACATATGGTAGATGCTTCAACGAATAGATGATTGAATAGCGATCCAATTAGCCCGTATTCCCATTAGATGAGACCATGCACTGATGGGCTTCTTGCAAGAGGCCCAATTAGAGGCCAAAGGGGATTATTGGATAAAGATCCAATAATACAAGGTTAGCGGATAATTGGATGGAGATCCAATACCAACTAAGGCATGACTCCTAGGGTTTTTGGTGGCTCTCTATAAATAGGAGGGGAGGCACATAGTTGATAGGCTGTAACTTTGTCCAACCCCTCCTATTATCCTCCCTCCCTCTATGCAAAAGTTGCGAGATCTGATTGGAGGAGTTTCGTTGTAAAAATCCATCATGTGGATACCACTAGAGAGGAGGACGCTTGACCTTCTTCATCCTCTCCATCTGGATTTGGAAAAATAGGGATATGCGATCTCCTTAGGTAATCAATCTCACTAATCATGATTTTTTTTTTGTTTTTACGGTTTTCTCGCGACCCAATTTTTTGCACAACGATTTGATATATGTGGGAACCTGTTTTGATTTGATTTTTCATTGCGCATGTGATGCTCCCGCTTGGTTTCCCAACATACTATTCATAGGCTAGAACAAGGGAGAGCTAGATAAGCCTCGTATTACTCCTTAGAGTTTTTTCCTCCTCCTTGCTTGAGAGTGTAGAGAGGTTGATCCGGTTGTTGAGGAGTTGTTGCCACGTGTGCCATGTGGATCCCGCTAGAGAGGAGTATGCAAGTGTTCCTTCATCTTCTTCATCAGATCTGAAAAATTTTCAAGGATATATGATTTTTTCCTAGGTAACACATATCTTTGATTTGTATAGTGTTTTTGGATTTTTACGAATTTCTTTGCATACTGATCATTGTACAATGACTAAATACTTAACTTCGAAAATCTTGATTTTTATTTTTATTTTTATTTTTCACTATGTGATTGCCGATTGAATAATTTGTGACATGATAGCTACAAAGAGAGGCAAGGAAGAGAAGAGGAGGGGATAACCATGACAGGGAGAAAATAAGAGAGAGGAGTAAGGAAGGTCATAATAACGATGGCTAGAGAGAGAGAGAGAGTCAAGGAAGTAACAGGCCTAGTCTAAAGCATGGAAGTCAAGCAGGTCACAATTGAAAAGGGAGTAGATGATTCGGGCGATAGTAGATCAGTAGAGGAGGAGCAGTAGTAGTAGTGAAGAGTTACAGTGAACAAGGCAGCAGCCTTCTCGAGTTGGATTAAGGGCAGCATGGGCATTTCGCTAGTGAGGGGCGAAAAGAAAGGCTTCATTGAGGATCGACAAAGACTGCTTGGAAGTAGAGAAAACCAGTAGCAGTCGGATTTCGACGTTGCAGGGAATAGCTATGAAGGAGAGGCAACACAACGATTGTAGTGGCTTGAAGTCCACTTACCGGATAGATTATTATCACAAAACAACAAGGAAGATAAATTCTTACCGGAGGAAGGAGGAACTTTACAACCATACTAAATTAAAGAATATACTAGCAAAGAGATTAGTTTTATTGATTGAAGATATGAGTATTTATACAAATCATAATCATAATGGAGAGATTTTCCCCAATCATACACTTAAATAATCAAGTACATAATAACATAATAGTGATTTTGCCTCTATTTCTTTAATAATTATGTTAATTTTGAAAGGTTTACCTAAAGGGGCCAGCTATTTGGAAGAGAATGGAGTCTGTTATGTCATTAATTTTTTAAGGTTTACCTAGAGGTCAGCTATTTGGTTGAGAATGATGGAGTCTATAAACTCAAGGGGACAATGGTGAAGTGAAACCAGATGGCACCAAGTGGGGAATAAATTTAGTTATTTAAAATGTTTTGCAAACTGATTAAGTGTACAACAATTAAATAATACAAACAAGAGAAGAGAGATAGCTTGTACATATCAAAGTTGTCTTGGTGTCGCATCAAATTAGTGGATGATCCACATATAATGAATAAATAGTAAGCTGATTTATGTAAGGTTATTTAAAAAGGTGTTGAAATAGAAGGGGAGAAAAGATAGAGCTATCACATAAACAAAAACAAGACAGAATAAAATATTCTATGTTTCATTTAAAAAAATTATTTATATTTTATGATCCAATATATAGAGTTTATATAGTCTCACATATATTATATTCATTATATTTAATATGAATCATTCTTTTTCAAAAGATTTTTTTAAATCAATAATTAATTTAGTTTATCTTGGCCTTTAATGTATTTCACTTCTTGATACAATCAACATCTTTATGATACCCTCATAAGTTTACTTCTAACAGAAAAAAACCTATATAGGGCGCATCCAAATCCAGTGCATATTTTGTATTGACCACATTAAAGCTCTCTCCATAATAATAGGTTCTACCAAAATTAATTTTTACTTATTATTCAAAACTGGTATAAGTTATAGACTATCGGATTATAGCTGTCTCATACATGCTATCCTACTCTACATAATTACGATGCAAAAAACATTCTGTATATGGAGTATATTCTCGTTTAGAAGATTTAATATTAAGGAGATAAATTTCAATTGAGGTAGTTGGAGGATTATTTGCACACTATAAAGTAAAGCTCGAATCACCTCGCTCTCCTCCATCTAAACACACAAATCACGTACTCGTCCTGCGTTAGCAAACGCCTAATGACGGCCATGAAGGAGGTGCTGCGGTTGACGCCCGAGGAGGAGGAAGAGGCATGCATGCGCGCACTCCAACTGTCGTCGGTCATCATCCTCCCCATGACCCTCAAGGTGGCCATCGAGCTCGGCCTCTTCGAGATCATCGTCGGAGCTGGCCCAGGCGGTGCACTGAGCGCGGAAGAAATCGCTGCCCAGCTGCCGGCCAAGAACCCGCAGGCAGCCAACTCGGTGGACCGGCTTCTCTGCTTACTGGCTGCCAACGATATCATTGCCTGCACCGTCGTCTCCGCCGATGGTCGCAGTTTGCGGAAGTACAGCATGACGCCCGTCTGCAAGTACTTGACAACGAACGAGCATGGCTCTATAGCGAAGTATGCTTTGTTGGAGCACGATAAGATCAACATCGATATATGGTACGTTAAAATATTAAATTAAATTTTATTTGGATAGAAACTTTTCTTTTCATGATTTAATAGAAGCTTTATGATTCTTTAAGATAGTATATTGAAATATTAGATTAAAATTTTAATTTATTAAGATTAAAGTGAAATTGGAAGTCTTTCTTAGTTAAATTTTTTGCGGGCAGGCACCACGTAAAGGAATCGGTGTTGGGCGGTGTTCACCCTGTGGAGGCCGCCTACGGCATGTCGGCGTTCGACTACATGGGCACCGATCCACGGTTCAGCAAGGTGTTCAACGAGGGGATGCTGAGCCACTCCGGCATCATGGTCAAGCAGATGCTCCGCAACTACAACGGCTTCGCCGGGATCACGGTGCTCGTCGATGTCGGCGGCAATGACGGCGCCACCCTTCGCATGATCACCTCCCAGCACCCCCACGTCAAGGGCATTAACTTCGACCTCCCCCATGTCATCTCCGCCGCACAACCGATTCCCGGTGCGTTTTAAACAGTCTCTGTAATCATCATCAGCAGAAGTCTAATCATTCTTTCGTGGTATGGTTTGGTTGCAGGAGTGCAGCACGTAAGTGGAGACATGTTCGACAGTGTTCCCCGTGGAGACGCCTTTTTCTTGAAGGTTAGGTCGCCGTAAACTTCTATCAATTGAGCATCGGTTTCCAAAAATGCTAACGTCGAGTGATGCTGAGGGTGCAGTGGATTCTTCATGATTGGAGTGACGATCTCTGTGTGACGTTACTGAAGAATTGCTGGAAGAGTCTCCCGGAGAATGGGAAGGTGTTGGTGGTGGAATACATCCGTCCGGTAGCTCCGGCGGCAACTGCAAAAGCCCAATTCGTCTTCCAGTTGGACCTCGTCATGTTGGCTCACTGCATCGGAGGGAAGGAGAGAACTGAGGAGGAGTTCCGGGCCTTGGCAACAGAAGCCGGCTTCGCCGGATTCAATGTAGCTGCTACGTTTGCGGGTATGTCGGTGTTGGAGTTCACCAAGTAAATTGGAGTCTGAGAGAGAAGCTTCATGTGGTGTGCAAATTAAACTCTTATCTGGGAAGGTTTAGTACAATTACGGTAGTGGATTCGACTGAATAAAGTGGCATCACAGACGAAGTTTTGTGTATCTGATTGCATAGTCCCCTTAACTATTTTCTAGATTTTATTCAACTTGATAGGAAAAAGTGATATAATTATCATACAAAATAAGAATAGGACAAGGTAATATATTCTATATTTGAGTAAATTTTTTTATAATTTCACAAATGGAGATTATATAGTTGTAAAGATGTATTATATTAATTATATTCAAAATAAATTATTCTCTTTCAAATTTTTTTTAAAAAAACCAATAGTTAATTTGACTTCTCATTCAATAAGCATTTAATGTATTCCTCAATATTCTTTCTCAAACTTGTTCCTAACATGTCAAATTTCTTTCAAAGTTATTAGAAAGATTTCAAATTTGATAGGTTTTGTAAATATATCAGCCACTTATTCAGATAGCTCCACATCTTTGTTTTTGACATAATTTCTTATAAAATGAAATCTTGTATCAATATGCTTTGATATTTCATGGTAGATTAGTTTCTTGGCTAAGACAGTAATTGATTTATTATCAACATAAATCTTAGTTGACTTATCTTGTGGTATATAAAATTCTTAGAGTATTTTTCTTAGTCATATTACATAACAAATACAAAAAAAATGTTGCTATATATTCTACTTCATAACTTGATAGAGCAATGATGTGCTATTTTTTTAAGACAATGTGAATGCGCTTCACCAAAATAAAAAACAAATCCAATTGTACTCTTCCGATCATCGTAGCATCCGACCAAATCACTATCACCATATCTAATAAGCTCCAACTTTTTTGACGATGAATAGAATATTACAAACTAAATTATTTCTTTAATATATCATAAAATTCTTTTAACGACATTTAAATGAAAAATCTTAGGAGCTTCCATGTATCTAATTATTAAATCAACTCTAAATAATATATCAGGTCGAGTGATTGTCACATACTTTGAACATCTAACTAGACTTTTATAATAAATTGGATTAACATATTTAATTTAATCTTCCTTAGTCAACTTAGTGCCATTTTCAATAGGTGTATCTATAGGGTGACAATCTTCCATAAAAAACTTCTTTAGAATTTGCATAATATTTTTATGAGCTAAAAATTTCTTCCTTGTCTTGTATAATTTTGATACTAAGGAAATAAGTTATTAGGCCCAATTCGATCATCTCAAACTCCTTTTTCATAGAGTGCTTAAAATCTTTAATCACAGAACTATTACTATATGTAATATTAAATCATCTACATACATGCATACAAACAAGATATCTCCATCATAGTTTGATTTCTTATAGGAAGCATGTTGATGTGGACATTTAGAAAAAATATTTTGAATAAAATAAGCATTTATCTGAGAGTTTCATGCTCATGAGGCTTGTTTAAGCCCACAAAGAGCTCTCTTTAACTTGTAACATTGTCTTCTTGTTCATAAATAATAAAATCAGGGGGTTGTTAAACATATACCTCTTCTTCAAGAACTCTATTAAGAAATACTAATTTGATATATATTTGTAAAATTTTTCATTTCATTTGAGCTGCTAGGGAGATAAGTAATCTTACTATCTTCAATCAAGCAATTTGTGCAAATATTTCTTCATAATCGATCCATATTTTTTGTATCCCTTGGGAACCAATCATTCCTTATATTTTCCACCTCTCCTTGTGTATTTCCTTTTGTTTTGAAGAACACCAATTGCTTGATGGTCTTCTAGAATTATAGTAAGCTCTCATGTAGCATTTTTGTTAATAGTACAAATCTTCTCATTTATAGCTTGTCACCAATTTTCTTCTTTACAAGCTTCTTTAAAAGTTAATGAATCATATCTTACAAAAAGACAAAATAAAAAATGTTCATCATTGTTAATATCAATCCTCCGAGTCAAATCATATAGCTCCTAAATTAGTCTTGTCCTTTTTATAATCAGACTTCTTGAATTATGTGACCTAGCTGATCTAGGTGATTCTAACAAAACCTGTTTAGTGCTTGCTTGTATTATATCATCATCTTCTAAAGATATAGCTTTCTTATGTTGCTCATCATTTTTCCAGTTTCAAATATATTGTTCATCAAACTCAATATATCTTGACATCACTTTTGAATATCAGATTTTGATGATGAAATTAATTGATAAATTCATGGACTTATATACTTTTAAGACAAGTGACGAAGGTAAGACTTCGATCACGGACACGAACCATCACATGATAAATTTTCGAAGCAGGAGAATCAAACGTTAGGTCGGAGGAGTATTCTGTCAAAGATTGGACGTCCAGCTAGTAGATTGGTCGACGTGACGAAGGATAAACTTTTTGCCATGAGTTCAAGCATCAAGCTGGAAGGATTGGGTATTGTGCCAAAATATCAGATGTTGTGGGAAATCAACATGCCAATAGATTGGGCAATATGCCGAATAAAAAGATGAAGTGTCAGATGATCATATGACATGCCAGAATACTGGACAACATGCTGATTGCTCTATGATTGTATTGGATATGTAATTAAGTAGTTAGGTCTTGATCGTGATCGTTCTGAGTCGAATTAAGTTGGTATTGGGTCAAAACCATATCAACTTGATTTGAGGGCCGTTGGGCTTCAACCAAGGCCAATTCAATGTACTAAAAATGACCTTGATGATGATATCGCCAGGTCCAGGCGGTGGTACTGCCCAAAGTGTCGGAAAGCATAATTTATGCTTTTTTAGGCATTCCGACGATGGTACTACTAGGCGATGGTGGTACCACATAGTCCAATGATAGTACCATTAAAGCCTAGATTCTCGGGCTCTGTTCGGTGATGATACCGCTAGTGGTGGTACCACCAGTACCCCGAAAAATGAAGAAATTTAAATTTTTGGCTTTAATTTTAAAGCCATTAGGGCCATTGGGATCTATAAAATCCTCACCCATTCTTGCTTGATGAAGCACGAATAAGAGGTGAAAAAAAAGAAAGAATCATTGAGGATAAAATGTTGTAAACTCTTGATTCTCTTCCTCCTTAAATTTAGCAGTTATTCTAAGGCGGTGTAAGGTCTTGCGTAAAAGAGTTTGTAAATGTTCACTCCTGAGCCTAGTAAAAGGAGAAAGGATTATGAGGGTAGTCGATCTTCACCAATTGGAATGAAAATCGATAGTGAAAGTCGGTGGCCTTGAGATAAGAGGAATCGGGAGAGGACGTAGGTCAGGATGATCGAACAACTATAAATCGGTTTGTATTTCCTTCTTACTTTTCCTTGTCATTTGCTTATTGATTTACTTAACTAACTTCTTCTACTCACACTTTCAAGTTAAATGGATTTTTGATTCATACTCTCATTTGAATGATTTCAAATTGGATCTTTTTTCAATAAGCACTAATTCAACCCGCTTCTTACTGTCATTATAATACTAACAATCACAACTTTGTTTGTGAGATGATTGTAGAGTTTGTATTGTTTGGATCGAGTTGACACTAACAATCAAATAGCTTAATTATACTCCCAGCAAGCTTCTGTCGCATCGTTCGAACCCCGGCCCGATGCACGATCTCAACTCTGGTCCAATGACATATTCTTCCTTAATTATTTTATCTTTTCCCAGTCATAGTTAATCATACATCATTTATCTCCAACACATAGGTTATATCATAAACACATCAATTGGTTTAATCATCAAAATTCAAGATTCAACAATCTCCTCCTATCTAATGATGACAACTAATTAATGACAGAGGTAACCTTAATTCCTCCTATCTATATGCCATATTTGAAAAAGAGCAAACTTGAATTCAAAAGAAACAATCACCTTTGAATTCAAGGTAGCATTTTTTATCATGTGTAATATTTCATTTCAAATCATAACATGCATAATTTATTTCAACATTATCTCATGCATGATACCAATAAGTCAATATTACCTTGAGCATTGTATATATGAAACTAAAATGTTGAAAATTTTAACCATTCATCACCATAATACCATTCATTCATTCATTATTTTAGTATCACATGATAAAAATTTTAAGCAAAATATGTTTCACATAATAAACATTTCAAACCAAGCATCATCAATATACAAATTCTCCCCCTTTGTCATCAATAAAAAAAGGAAATATTCAAGACATATTTATCAATATATTCATCATTTATCATTAATATACTATTTCTCCCCCTTTGTCATCAATAAAAAGGATAAATGTTCAACTTACCATTTCTAAACAAATATTCATTACATGATAGAAATTTCAAACAAAACATTTAGTATATTATCAATAAAAAGGAAAAATATTCACTACATATTTGAACATTTATCACAAACATTCATCATATGTCATCATACCATCTTTCCCCCTTTATAAAATAAGAAGAAGAAAAAGAGAGAATTTATTCATTATAAAAAGAATCAATTCACAAATATTACATCAAAAATTTTTCTCCTCCTTTGTAAAAATATAGAAGTAGAAGAGTCCAAGAATCAAATTACAAGGGAGGAGTCAAGTATATCAAAGAATCAAGTATTAAAAATCAAAAGGGGGGATTCATTTGAAAATATTACATCAAAGATTTATGAATCCATATCAAGCATCACAAAAAGTTCTTGAATCACATTTTTTCTTTTGTAAATTTCAAGAGGAAAGAATGATGTAAAATCATCTTGAAGGATCAAAGATCACATTTCTACTTGTAAGTTTCAAGAGGAAAGAATCATCTCATGCATTCGTAAGATACATGTAAATTTCAAGAAGAAACTCATTTTGCAAGAATGAGAAATCTGAAAAATATGGTAGCAACTCATGCATTTGAAAGATTTAAAAACATCCCAAGAAAATTTTAAGAAGAAGCTCATTTTGCAAAAACGAGAAATCCAAAAAATGTGATAGAAACTCATGCATTTGGAAGATTTAAAATCATCTCATGTAAATTTTAATAAGAAGCTCATTTTGCAAAAATGAAAAATCTGAAAAATATGAGAGCAACTCATACATTCGGAAGATTTAACATTCCTAATTTTTTTTCTAATCAAATTGTCCCTTATTTAATGATTTTGTTGCAAGATAGCAATTTTCTCTTCCTTTGTTATTGTCAAAAAGAAGAGTATAAAATCTTTTCTTTTAAATCAATATTATAATTACAACCATAAGTACAGAGGGATTATATGGTGAAAATCATATCTTCAAAGATACAATATGAAAGATCAATATACAAGTACTAAAAGACATTATTTAGTTTAACAAATATCTTCATTTTAGTAAATAATAAAAATGAGTATTAAGAGATCAAATAGTAAATAATCTTGATTCATACAAGAGAGATCTAAAAAAAATATGATTCATTTAGATAATTCTTTTTTTTAATAAGACATAAGAATCAAAGTGAACAATCTTGATTTATATAAAATTCTCAAGTTATACTTTTCATGATCATAAATCTCTTTTTTAGTAAATGGTAAAAGGAAGAAATCACAGAGGTTAAAAAATTTATTCCTATTAAGAGATACCTGAAGGACGAAAATTTTATTCAAATTTTAAATCATCAAAATTATTTTTATAGTTCAAGCGATTCAACAATAATAGTATACATAGATTCATCACTTTATCTCTTATTGAAAACTTGATTGAGAAATTTTAAATAAAAAACTTTCCTCTTTTTGTTTATTTCAATTCACGTTATTTATTTCTTGCAAGAATGTCTTTATCTTATATGTCAAATCTATGCATTTTAGTTTAGAGCAAAAACCAAGTTTCATTTCAAAAGAAATTATCAAGATCATTAATATAACTTCATTAAAACAATAAAATGTTTTCAAACAAAATATTCTATTTAACAATAATATATTTTCCTTCTTATGTGAGTCTAACTCTCTACACTTAGTGCAAGAAGTTAATATGCAATTATCATTCTCATTTAAAAAAATTAATTTTCCAAAAATACTAGGAAGAGAAGCATGATTTTTTTACTTATTGTAAGCCTCAATTTAAGAACAATCAAACATTCAATCATACCACCCATCTAATTTTCAAATCAATCATTCAATAACAATATGTACAACTTATAACCTGTTTCAAGTCAACCCATCAACATAACATTCAAATTAATCATTCAATATACAAGTCAATAGTTTTCAACCTAAATTCAAACTATCGATCCTATTTAAAGTCAACACTTTTAATGAAAGTGCAAAATTCACTTTAAATGAGCAAGTCAACATTTTTTTTGTCCTTATATTTTAATGATTAAATCATCATTATTTTAAAAATTATTTGAAGACAATCCAAAATCATCATTAAAGTCACTTTTCGAAAAATTTAGATGAAGGCAACATAGATATTTTTTTATTAAAAATAGCTAAGGTTCTTTAATTCGTTTTTGTACTAGCACGCTTTAGTTATGCATCATCCAAAAACAATCAAGATTAGTTGTATAACCATCACACATTTTTAATAAAAAAATTATTATAATCAAAATAAAGATCATTAAGTTTCAATCATCTTGATTCAAAATTTTTTTTCTTATTTTTGTTGCTTTGGCTAATGAGCGTGTTATATCTCAAGTCATGTGCCTTGAGTATCTACTATCAAGATATCATTTTGTGCTTCTAGCCTTTATTCATAGTCAAATTTAGGATTTTGATTTAGGTACCAATTTGACAATGGGTCTCTCATAAAAGTTTTTATTCATGTTTACTAATGACTTTGAGTTATTTATGGTTACTTTAGGAATATAAACCAACTTATGTAGATTATACCTTCTAAATGAGCATCTATGGGTAAAATGTCTAAATCTACCATAAAAATTATATTTATTTTTGGGTGAAAAGTGTAATGTGAGTCCTTTAACGAAGATACTTAGCTTTTTTTTAGTGTTACTCACAAAGTCAATACCTTCCTTCCTATAAACATTACCCTTATTGGCAAGGATCATGTCTAGAGATGTATTGCCTATTTTAAACTTTTCTAAGGTTTGTCATAATATGATATTTTTGTTTTAGTTACATCTAACATCTCACATTAAGAGCAAGAAATACATAATGTTGATGTTTCACGCATGGTTTCAAGTTTACTAGCAAGTAATACATGATCCACTTCGAGTGATTTATAAGCTTTAGTAATCTTTTTACACTCATCAAATAATTCATGGAAGATATTAAGCAACTCATTAAATATAAAAGAGACTTCGGGGGAGTCACTTACCTCATCATTGATGGCCATGATCACGTAGCTCGCTACTTCTTCTTGGTTATGTACTTGATCTTCAGAATGCCCGACCTCTCGCGTTCATAGCAAGATGTTTTATTTTCCTTGAGTTCATTTTTATTTTTATATCTTTTTTATTTTGTTACTTTTTATGATTTTTTTAGGTTATTTTGTCATAAGTTCAATATCATAGTCCTCATCACTCAAGGTTTCACTCGAGTCTTCTTTTGTTCTCATTTCAATATTCTTCCTGTTCTTTGGAAGGTATTCTTCTTATGTTCTCAGTGTCAAATCCTTCCTGTTCTTTGAAAGGTTGTTCTCATGTTCATCTTTGTAAGTCTTTTCATGATTATGTACTAATTTTTTATTCATTTACTTTACTTGTGCTTTCGTGTGTGACTTCTAATGTGTGTCATATATCAAAAGCAGAATCACAAGTAGAAACCTGGTTAAAAGGAAACATACTTTTTTCATGATCATTCCAATCACTTATATGATTGGATGACTTCTGAAATTCATTTTCAACAATGTTCCAGAATTCAAAATCTATCGAAATCAAGAAAATCCATAATTTAGTTTTCCAATAGGTATAGTACATCCCATTGAATATATGAGGACGTGTGATAGAATGACCCTCGTTAATGCTAAAATCTGCGATTAAACTCGCTTAGGTGTTAGTCCAATAAAGTCAAACGTGGTTCTGATACCAAATGTTAGGATTGAGTTGGCACTAAGAGAGGGGGTGGGGAGGAGAACTCCTCTTAGCCATCTAATATCCCAGAGACCGTATATTAGACATGGTACTGTCCGACCACATATGAAATCTATCAGTATCTCGCTCTAATCAGATTCTCCTATAGAACTCCTTCTCTATCAACCAAGAGTGGATGATCTTTTATTGACACTTAATTGCCTTCATAAGGTTGGCTACCAATCCCGATAATTGGTTGTACCAGATCTGAAACTTTTCAAACCTGTAAGTCTGATGTCAAAGAAAGGAGTACTCAAACAAGACATCCTTGGTGTCTCAAGTCTAAGGACCAAATACACAACTAAAACTATGGAATCGCTATCTTACATTAGGTATCATTAACTATGCAGTATTCCATAAGTGGATCAATCGGTGAACTGATTCTCTAATGAGTACATATACTATATCCTTAATATCTCCTCATAAGTGGCTTGAGATCAGCTGTATCTATCATATGGATGGGTATACAGTATACTAGTTTATCTGATTATCTCGATGTCCCTCTTGAGTAACCTATGATCGGGATTATTTAGGATATGTGTTTAAAAGTGAATCGATCTCATTATTGTGATATCATCACGATCCGATTCATATTACACAGAACCAAGGATATCATAATATATATATATATACAGTAGATAATATAATGTGAGAATATGCCAATAACAATCATAAGCAAAAAGTGTTGAATCTCGGATTTTGATGATAAAATCAATTAATGGGTTATTGATCTAACATGTGTGTTAGAGATGATTGATACAAGATTAACTATGACAAAGAGACAATTACAATCAGATGTAGGCCAAAGTCAAGTCTGGGCATCAGGCCGGGGTTCGGACGATGCAGTGGGAAATTATCAAGAGACTCACCGAAAGCTTGCCGAAAATATCGGAAGCTTATCGGGAGTTCGCTCGGAGTTTGCCGGGAGCTTGCTGAAGGGATCGAAGGCTTGCTGGGAGTTCACAGGAAGCTTACCGAAGGTATCAGAAGCTTGTTAGGAGTTCACCGGGAGCTTACCAGGATGGTGTCATGAGTTCACCAGAAGAAGACCAAGAGACTCAATGGAAGATCATCGGGGGTTGCCGAGAAGCTCGTTGGGAGTCAGGAGGGTCTTGTTGCACTTGATGGTCACATGATTGTAATTGATTAAGTCGTAGTTAGCATTGGTTTTGGTTTGAGTTCTTCTTGAGTTAGATTTGGAAGGAATCCAATTTAATTCAAGTGAGGCAAACTGGGCCCACTATAGGAATGGAAGCTCGTTGGGAGTCAGGAGGGTCTTGTTGCACTTGATGGTCACATGATTGTAATTGATTAAGTCGTAGTAGCATTGGTTTTGGTTTGAGTTCTTCTTGAGTTAGATTTGGAAGGAATCCAATTTAATTCAAGTGACGCAAACTATGTCCACTATAGGAATGGATTGAGCTCAGGTTTAGCTCAATTTGTTGACTTGAGAATTAGTCAATATAAGGTACAAGTTGGGATTGAAAAAATCGAGGGAATCACTTTTTCAGGATTCCTGTGGGTTATACCATCGGTGGGTGGCGTGTGTACCACCCAGGTCGGCAGTTGTACCACCATCGTCTAGTTTTTTAGGCAGCATTTGATGGTTGTATCGCCGGCATCGACGGTTGTACTGCCCGTACCTGAATTTTTCGGATACGTTTGAATTTTGGCTCCATTTCTGAAGCCAATTGGGGTCTATAAATACCCCAAGATTTCTTGCATTTAATACAACACTTTTGAGCTAGAAATTTTGTGAGAAAATTCTGTGCTAAAATTGTAAGAAAAAGAAAAGGGGCAAGGGAGAGAAAAAATTGTAACTCTTGTAAGTCTCCCTTATAAGCTTGTAAGGTTCATCTCCTAAGCCTGTGAAAATAAGAGAGGTAGTGTAAGGGTTTGATCTTCACCTAAAGAAGATTGATAGTGGACGCTAGTGGCCCTTATAGAAGAGGACTCAGGAGTAGACGTAGACTAGGTTGAGGCCGAACCACTATAATTGTGTGTGTTTCTTATTTGCTTTACTTGCTACTTTCTATTACTTTCAATTCGTTTATAGTTAGGTACGAGCTTCAATCTATCGAATTCTCTTAAATTGATTTTTAAATTGGTTCTAACGACAAAGGAGCTTCCGATTTTCTTTCTTTACTTTTTGTTAACAAAGTTTTCGAATTGAGCACTTCCACTCTTGCACTAATTCAACACCCCCTTCCTCCTCTTAGTGTTAATTGATCCTAATAATTGGTATCAAAGCGAGGTCTTACTCATTGGACTAACACCCAGTTAAGTAAATAACTTTGTACAATATTAACGAGGGTCGATATAGCACAAGTCATCCTATGTTCAATGGGACAGACTACACCTCTTGAAAAATTCGAATGCTTATTTTTTTATTTCTCTAGACTTTGATTTATGGTGTATTATCGAAAATAATTTTAAAAAATCATCCAATCAAATAAATGATTAGAATGATCATAAAAAAATATATGTTTTCCTGAAATATCAAAGCTATGAATGCTTTGTTTTTGTGCTTTAAACAAAAATGAGTTTGATCAGATTTTTTCTTGTGATTCAGCTTTTAATATATTGCATAAATTAAAAATCATATATAAAAGCATAACTAAATCAAATGAATCATTAAATGAAATGATTCGTAAAAATGAACATGAATAACACCTTCCAAAGAACAGGAAGGAAAAAACTTTGAGAACACAAGAATAAAACCTCCCAAAGAATAGGAAGGTTTGTGAACTGAAAATGACATATGACTCCTCGAGTGTAACCTCGAGTGATGAGAACCTTGAACTTGAATTCTTGACAAAAGAACCAAAAAATTTAATAAATATGAACCATAAAAATAAACTTAAATTGGACAAAACCTTTTGCTATGAACGCAAGAACCCGAGGTGCTCCGAAGATGAAGTGCACAATCAAGAAGTAAAGAATTTCATGCTTGTGGCTAATCACGTTGAGGTAAGTAACTCACCGAAAGCTCTTTTATTTTTAGTGAGTTATTACTTTCTTTTCATGAGCTTTATGATGAGTTTAGAAAAATTAGTAGGTCTTATAAATTGCTTAAGAAAGAGCATAATTCATTAGTTAGTAAATTTGAAAAAATACATGTAGCTTCTTTAATATAACCCTAGGGTTCCATGTAGAGAAAGAAGGTGGAAAAGGGGGGATAATCAATCTCTTTGATAGGATCGGGCCTCCTAGATCACTTTGAGGGGATCTACCTCATAGGGTTTTACCTTTTGGCTAAAACTAAGACTTCTTTATTGATTGATTATAAAAGAGTTTGCAACCTTATTTATAGGGCTCTGCCAAGAGCCATTCTAGGCTTGGACTCAGAGTCTCACTAAACTAAGACTCTTAGCTAACTGATAAACTCCTAATTGAAAATAATAACTGACTTCATCCTAACCGAAGATAAAAAAATCAACTCATAACTAACTTGATTGGGCTCACTTGACCCATAATTGACTCTGACTGGATAGACTAATATGACTTAGCTTGAATTAATCATGAAAAGATGGACCTGACTTGTTGGGAAATCTCAGCGGGTGCATCACATGCGTAGCGAAAATCAAAACAAAATGGTTTTCCACGTAGATCAAATCGTGGTGCAAAAGATTGGGGTAGTGAGAAAAATCATAAAACAAAAAAATGGCATCATGTGTGAGAGATTGGTTATTTAAGGAGATTGTATATCCCTATATTCTAGATCCGGATAGAGAAGATGAAGGAGGTTAAGCGTCATCCTCTCTAGCGGTATCCACACGATGGATCTCTACAGCGAAACTCCTCCAATCTGATATCGTAACTGTTGCGCATAGGGAGAGAGGAGAATAAGAGGTGGTGGCTAAAGCTGTAGTTTATCAACCATGAGTTTATAAATAGCCACCAAAAATCCTAGGGCTCATGCCTTAGTGGGTATTGGATCTTCATCCAATAACCCACTAATATTGCATTATTGGATCTCTATGCAATAATCTCCTTAGGTCTCTAATTGGGCCTTAAGCAAGGAGTCCATCGGTATAGGGTCTCATCTAATAAGAATAAGGGCTAATTGGATCTTCATCCAATTTTCTATTTGCTGAAGCATCCACCATATGTGTGTAACCCTCTAGGCCCGATACTGAGCTAGCCGTGAGTCGCTCCTATCAGAACTCCTTCTGATATAGTGAATTATTATCCCCATAATAATTCACTTGACTCATCGACTATGGATGTACTAGACCACTACGCTATAGTCCCTAGACGGTAAAGGGGGATCGAATCCATCAGACCTGTCTGTCCACAGTTACCATGTATCTATAATCTCTCATCCAACTAATATCCCAAAGACCATATATTGGACATGGTACTGTCAGGTCACATGCGGAATCAGTTTGTCTTGCTCTAATCAGATTCTATTGGAGAACTTTTTCTCTCTCAATCCGAATGGCCCTAGCTAGAGATTTATCTGAATAAGCCCATATGAGAGCATTCCTACATCATTCTATAATGATTAGGATGTCATCCACATATAGCACCAAGAAGGTGATAGCACTCCCGCTTGCCTTCCTTTACACACAAGGTTCATCTTCGTTCTTATCGAAGTCATAAGATCTGATCGTCTCATCAAATCTTATGTTCCAACTTTGGGAAGCTTACTTTAGTCCATAAATAGACTTGAACAACCTGCACACTTAACTGGACTCTCTCTAGATACGAATCCTCTAATTGTATCATATACATCTCCTCCTCGAGGTTGCCATTGAGGAATATCGTTTTGACATCCATCTACAAGATCTCATAGTCATAGTATGTTGCAATGACCAAAAATTCTAATGGGCTTAAGCATGGCTACAAGTGAAAATGTTTCGTCATAGTCAACTCCTTGTCTTTGACGATATCCTTTAGCTACAAGTCTTGCTTTATAGGTCTCTACCTTTTCATCCACTCTGATCTTCTTCTTAAATATTCATTTGTAGCCGATGGGTATAATACCCTTAGGTCATCCACAAGGTTCCAAACCTTGCTAGAATACATGAAATCCATTTCAGAATTCATGGCTTCTTGCCACTTCCCGGAGTCTATACTCATAATAGCCTCCTCGTAGATATGAGGATCAACATCCTGAGAGTCATCTCCACTGATATGTTCCACATACCTTTCAGGAGGGTGAGATACTCTACTAGACCTATACAAAGTTAAAATTTATGTGTTACGTACCTAAACAGACTCGGACTCTAGAATGATGCTTGAGCTAGGTTCTCCAACCTCGCTCAATTCTATCTCACTCTCACTGTTTCCACCAAGAATGTGTTCCTTCTCAAGGAACACAGCTCTCTTAGCAATAAAAACATGTCGGTCCTCGGGGTGATAGAAATAATACCCACAAGTTTCCTTTGGGTATCCCATGAATGTGTATCATTCTGTCCTTGATTCCAACTTATCGGGGTTGTGTCTTCTAACATAGGTAGGATAGCCCCAAATCTTAATAATCTTAAGATCGGGCTTTTTTCTTTCCATATCTCATATGGTGTAGACATTACCGACTTTGATAGAACTTTGTTCAGAAGGTAAGCTACAGTCTCTAGGGCATACCCCCAGAATGAGACGGGTAGGTCAGTGAAACTCATCATGGACCACACCATGTCTAACAGCGTGTGATTCCTGCTTTCTGATATACTATTGAGCTGAGGTGTATAAGGAGGTGTCCACTGTGATAGAATCTCATTATCCTTGAGGAAATGGGTGAACTCCGTACTCAAGTACTCTCCTTCTCGATCTGATCGAAGAGTTAATACTCTTTCCAATTTGGTTTTCTACTTCATTCTTATATTCTCTAAATTTCTCAAAGGCCTCATATTTGTACTTTATTAAGTACACATGTCCATACCTAGAGTAATCATCAGTGAATGTAATGAAGTATGAGTAACCACCTATAGCCTGAGTCGACATGGGACCACATACATCACTATGTATGAGTTCCATTAACTCAGTGGCTCTCTCTCCAATTCCACTAAAAGGAGAGTTGGTCATCTTCCCACGAAGGAAAGACTCGCAAGTTGCATATGACTTATAGTCAAATGGATCTAAGTCTATCTTTCAACAACTTTTGAATCATTCCCTCATGTATATGACATAGCCTATAATGTCATAGGTATGCATTATTCACCTCATCTTTTTTCATCTTAGATATATTTATATTCATGATGTGTGAAGAAGTGTCTAACACATATAAGCCATTTATAAGGGTCCCTCTAGTGATGATCTCATCATCCATAATTATTGAACAACTATTATTCTCAAAAACTAATTTATATCAACTAATTGTCAAACAAGAGATGGAAATAACATGCATCTAATGCAATAATAACTCTACTAGGCAGATGTAGGATGACCTCCATAATAGCAACTGCATCAATTCTTACTTCATTGCCCATCTTGAGATCTATCTCGCCTTTGACCAATCTCTTAGGTCGTGCTAGGACCTACAATAAATTGTAGATATGATAAGCACTCCCAATATCCAATACCCATATGTTATCATAAAAATCTGACAAGTAAAGACTGATCATGAATATACCTGAAGCTTCTCCAAGCTTTTGTTACGCCTTATCTGCAAGGTAGTCATTATAGTTCCTCTTCCAATGCCCATCTTTGCTGTAGTGGAAGCAATGTCTTTTGTCCTTTGTCGGGTATTTCTTTGCAACCTTTGCCTTACCTGACCTTTCTTTGCCCTTGTCTTTCTTAAAGGTCTTACTAGCCTTCCTTTTCCTATTGATCTTACCAATATATATAACTAACTTCTCTTTCTTGATGGTACTCTCAGCTTCCCTCAACATATTGAGGAGCTTAGGTAGAGTCACCTCAAACTTATTCATATTAAATTTAATAATGAACTGTGAAAGGAATCTAGTAGGGACTGAAGTATAAGATCAACGTACAGGTTATCCTTTAGGACTATCTTTATACTTCACAAATCGAGCGATCTCATCCCCGCTTGTCATTTTCTTTGGCATGGGCACAATTGTATTAAGGACATATACAATTTTCTCTTTCGTGAGAATAATTCTTAAATTACGGAGCCTTTGGACCAATGAGGCGGTTGGCATCAAGTATGCGACATAGGGGTTTTCAAGCGTCAAACAAGATATAATGTAAATAAATAACATGCAGACTTTACAGAAAATACTAATTAAGATATGGACTTATATCTTAATGTATTCCCACTATTTTCCTAGCGAATCACGCGACACCCTCGATACATGAGACAAAAGTCTCCAGTAAACTCCTAGTGGGGATCGGGATCCAATCGACATCTTAGTGCAACCTCGAGGGACTCGATCAATTACACTAAGCCCAAAAGGTAGGCAACTCTTGTCAATCACAACTCCTTGTGATTCCCGTCATGTTCGGCCTCTGAATCATTATGGTCTCGACTACTCGACTAACCATGAAGTTCAGTTAAGTCATCACTATCGTTACAAGATGTGTCTGATTCGATGGATATGCTCTTGACCGCTCGACCAAGTCATACCATGTCCTCAGGTCATCGGTGACATCTATATGTCGTAAGCAAAAACTTGATCACGTATAACGATGTCGGGATTCAATTTCTTCCTATAACGATGTCGTAGGCCTCATGTGACTTGACCAACTCAACCTATGTCGGGATTCAATTTCTTCCTATAACGATGGAAGGTCACGTGGGTCAATCTTATTGCCTCATGCTTACCGACTTAATATTATCGTAGGAGGGGTTTTTATTTTGTATCGGTCTCCTAATATGTCGTGTCACACACATATATATTTAATATATATCTACATCATAAGCAAAATATATATATATATATATATATATATATATATATATATATATATATATATATATATATATATATATATATATATATATATATATATATATATATATATATATATAGTAGGTGTATAACAACACATCACATATACAAGTCATACCGGATGATCATGAGCCATCACCTAATATGATTAAGCCCGAGCCAATGGGCCTAATCACTCACAATATGATCTATGTGTGCATCGGCGTATCTCCATGCCCTGTGATTGTTGATCTCGTTATCATCGGTTCCGTCGGATCATCGCTTCACCATGCGTCATAATCTCCCGCCATGGTATCGTGGGTCCCGCTGTCACCTCCATGCTCCCGTTGTGCCTCTCCATGTAATTACAAATAATCATAGACACGCAGGCCTGACAATAAACGAGAAAAACGGAGGCTCGCAGGCATCAATAATAATAATAATCATAATTACACATATCACAACACATGACTAATGATCATCCATCCACATCATACATTGCATGTATATCACATCATATGTAGGATTACTAGATATATATAATAATTAATTAAATTATTTAATTAATTATTTTTCTAGAAATTATGACATGCTCATAATTTCTAGAATTGTCAAGGGCATTTTCATAATTCTTGATCAGAGGATAGTCCTTCGAATTTTTAGAATTGTTGAGGGTATTTTCATAATTCTGGATGAGAGGATAATCCTTAGAATTCCAGAATTCTTGAGGGTGTTTTTGAAATTTTATGCATAGGACAAACCTTATAATTTCTTAAATTTAAAGGGGTAGGATTGTCCTCTTAAAAGGATGCCTTAGCCCTTCCCTCACCCTCACTACATCGTCGTCGTTGTCGTTGCTGCCCCTGCGATCGGCTCCGCTCTCGCGGGCGGCACCTCCACGGGCGCCACCCTTCTGCGGACTGGCCACAAGTGGGCGCTGCCCCGGCTGGCGGCAGCCCTTGCGAGCGGTGCTTCTGCCCGCAGGCGTCGCCCCTATGGGCTGCTGCCCCTGCGGGCGCCCGTCTGTAGGTCGCTAGCGTCTGCCGCCCCCTGTGGGAGCCGTCGGCCTCCCTTGCGGGCTGGCCTAGCCGCAGCCGGCTGCCCCTTGCAGTCGGCCTGGCCATGGGTGGCCAGCCCTACATGGGGGTTGGTCGTGGGTGGTCGACCCTGCATGGGGGCTGGCCGTGGGTGGTCGACCCTACATGGGGGCTAGCGTGGGTGGCCAGCCCTGCATGGGGGCTGGCCGCCCCTCCTCCTTGCAGCCTTCACTGTAAAAACGTAGCAATGATGCATAGAACAGTTCTACGTGATTCAATCTCATCACATGCAGTTTAAAACCAATCTTTCATACGAAAATCTTGGCTCTGATACCACTGTTAGAAAACCTCAGCGGGTGCAGTATATGTGCGACGAAAATCAAACCAAAAACTGATTTCCCATGCAGGTTAAATCGTCGTGCAAAAGATTGGGGTAGCGAGAAAAACTGAAAAATCGTATTATGTGTGAGAGATTGGTTACCTAGGGAGACGTATATCCTTGTATTTCAGATCTGGATGGAGAAGATAAAGGAGGTCAAGCGTCCTCCTCTCTAGCAGTATCTACACGATGGATCTCTGCAACGAAACTCCTCCAATCTGATCTCGCAACTCTTGCCAGAGGGAGAGAGGAGAATAGGAGGTGGTGGCTAAAGCTGCAGTCTATCAACCATGAGTCTCCCCTCCTATTTATATAGAACCACCAAAAACCTAGGGCTCCTGCCTTAGTGGGTATTAGATCTTCATCTAATAACTCACTAATCTTGTATTATTGGATCTCTATCCAATAATCTCCTTAGGCCTCTAATTGGGCCTTAAGCAAGGAGCCCATCAGCATAGGGTCTCATCTAAAGAAAATATGAGCTAATTGGATATCCATCAAATCCTCTATTCGCTTAAGCATCCACCATATGTGTGTGACCCTTTAGGCTTGATACCGAGCTGACCGTGAGTCGCTCTTACCATAAGAATTTACTTGACTCATTGACTATGGATGTACTAGGCCACTAGGCCATAGTCCCCAAACGGTACAGGGGGGATCGAATCCATGGGACCTGTCTGTCCACAGTTACCGTGTATCTATAATCCCTCATCCAACTAATATTCTGCTGGTTACAGGTGCCTTACAAGCCAATCACGTGAGTGATGGCACGTGTAACACACTGTGTGATATTTTTACTTATGATTAATATTGGCATTCTCTCACATTATTTGTTACATAGATATTGTGATGTCCTTGGTTCTTTATAATGTGAGTCGGATTGTGATGAGATCACGATAATGAGATCGATTCACCTTCAAATATAGATCCTAAATAATCCTCGGTCATAGGTTACTCATTGAGATAACCGGACAGATCGATATACTATATACCCATCCATATGATGGAGGCGGTTGGTTTATGGCCACTTGTGTGGAGACACTAAGGATATAGTACAAGTGCTCATTGAAGAAAGAGTTCACTGATTAATCCACTTATAGAATGATGTATGATTAATGATACCTAATGTCAGACAACGATTTCATAGTCCCAGTTGTGTATCTGGTCCTTAGACTTCAAACACCAAGGATGTCTTGTATGAGTACTCCTTTCTTTGAGGCCCGACTTACAGGTTTGGAAAGTTCTAGATCTGGTACAGCTGGTTATCGGGATTGGTAGCCAACCTTATGAAGGCAGTTGAGTGTCAATAGAGGATCTTTCACTCTTGGTATCATGAAAGGAATATCTCATATGTGCTTGCTCAGACAAATCTCTAGCCAGGGTCATTCGGATTGAGAGAGAAAGAGTTCTCCGGGAGAATCTGATTAGAGCGAGACTATGACGGATTTCGTATGTGACCTGACAATACCATGTCCAATATACGATCTCTGGGATATTAGTTAGATGAGGGATTATAGATACATGGTAATTGTGGACAGACAGGTCCACTGGATTTAATCCCCCTTGTATAGTCTGGGGACTATGACATAGTGGCCTAGTATGTCCATAGTCGATGAGTCAAGTGAATTATTATGGGGATAATAATTCACTATATCAGAAGGAGTTCTGATGGGAGCGACTCACGGCCAGCTTGGTATCGGGCCTAAAGGGTCACACACATATGGTGGATGCTTCAACAAATAGTGGATTGGATGAAGATCTAATCAACCCCTATTCTTATTAGATGAAACCCTATGTTGATGGGCTCCTTGATAAGGCCCAATTAGAGGCCTAAGGAGATTATTTGATAGAGATCCAATAATGCAAAGTTAGTGAGTTATTAGATGGAGTTACCCACTAAGGATGGAGTCCTAGGGTTTTGGTGGCTCTCTATAAATAAGAAGGGAGACTCATGGTTGATAGGCTGCAGCTTTAGCCACCACATCCTATTCTCCTCCCTCCCTCTGTGCAAGGGTTGCGAGATCAGATTAGAGGAGCTTCGCTGCAGAAATCTATCATGTTGATACCATTAGAGAGGAGGACGCTTGACCTCATTCATCTTCTCTATCCGGATCTAGAATACAGGGATATACGATCTCCCTAGGTAAAATCAATCTCTCACATATCACGGTTTTATCGATTTTTGTGGTTTTTCTCGCGACCCCAATCTTTTGCATGACGATTTGATCTACGTGGGAAATCGATTTTATGTTTTGATTTTCGCTGCGCATGTGATGCACCCGCTGAGGTTTCCCAACATATCCCAGAGACCATATATTGGATATGGTACTGTCAAGTCACATACGAAATCAGTTTATCTTGCTCTAATCGGATTCTACTAGAGAACTCTTTCTCTCTCAATCCGAATGACCCTGGCTAGGGATTTGTCTGAGCAAGCACATATGAGATATTCCTCTCATAATACCGAGAGTGGATAATCCTCTGTTGACACTCAATTGTCTTCGTAAAGTTGGCTACCAATCCCGATAACCAACTGTACCAGATCTGAAACTTTCCAAACTTATAAGTCTGGCATCAAAGAAAGGAGTAGTTATAGAAGGCATCCTTGGTATCTTAAATCTAAGGACCAGATACACAACTGAGACTATGGAATCACTGTCTGACATTATGTATCATTAACCTTACAACATTCCATAAACGGATCAATCAGTGAACTCATTCTCCAATGATCACATGTACTATATCCTTAGTGTCTCCGCACAAGTGGCTATGAGACCAGCTACCTCCATCATATAGACAGGTATATAGTACACTGGTCTGTCTGATTATCTCGATGTCTGATAGGACTTCAACCGGGTTGAGTCCTAATCATCTTAGTACTAGTCAATAAAAACCCTATTAAATTATAATAAAGTCACTCCTATCATATAAAGGAGTATGGCTAGGTTCTAGATTAGCCCTTAGGGCTTAATAGCTACCACACCTCTTACTGGGTTGGTCGACTAGGGTTTCCCCCTGCTTAGGTCGGCTATAGAGCCACTTAGCTGCCTCCTATTCCTATTAAGGCAGGTTGGCTATAGGAGGGGCAAAGAGATAATTTTACTTAGGGAAGCACCCCCCTAGGCTAGGGTTTTGATCCCTATTTAAAGATGTAGCTGCCCTCCCTCTTTAATCATGCAATTATCAATTTTATTTCAGCCTTGTGCCGAATCTAGGAGGGAGGAACCCCTATAGCATTCCATGGGTTGATCCCCCTCAAGCGTCAAAATCTATAGAGCTCCTTTTGGGATTCTATCATCTGGTATCAGAGCAGCATTCCTGCTATCCTATAGCCATCATCCATGCTTCCACCTTCTAAGCAATTCCCATAATTGCTTTTTGGTGATGCCTCCATCCACCGTCGCCCACCAAGCCGCTGATCCATCTATCTGCTATCACCCCTGCGAGATCTGAAAATCTGGTATTTTTTTTATCACCTAAGCCTCTTCAATACTATAAGATTCCTTACTTGATATGTTGAGGATTTTTTCCAAATTTTATCGGCTGCAAATTTCATTTATTGTAAACTTTATCGTTGTTGCGAAGGTGGAACACTGTAAAAAATTTTAATCATGTTTTTGCCCCTTGAAACCAGTTTATTTCTTCTTCTTTCTAGCTGAAATTTTTGCATAATTCTTAAGATCAAGTTGGCTTTCATCAGGATTTGATTTATCGAAAAAATGCCTTCTGGAACTGGTTTTCTTGTGTAATCTTTGACCATCATGCAATTTTAGAATTTTATGATGAAGGAATATGTCTTTCATCTTTTGCCCTATTTCCCTACTGTTATGCTGTCAAAATTTTGTTAAACTTTTGTCTGGTATTAAAACATCTGAACCAAGGGTTTCTGCATAATTTTCTTGAACTTTCCTTCGGAATTTACATCGAGAAGTCATCGTTTCTCCGACATAAAACTGGTTCAGCAGGACAGCACATCGCAGCACTTTTTTTGGCTGAATTCTATCATATTTGAATGCTATTTTTTGTGAGAGTTTAGACTCTCTTTTCCTCATCTCAAAACCCTTCCATCTTCACCAATAACCCTTCAAAACTGTACCCTAAACCAAAACCAAATAGCCCCCCAAATCTACCCTAAACCGTAGCCTACTTCCATCCAAACCGATTCACCTTCCAACCGGCCACCCCCTTCTTCAAAATTTTCATGCCACTAACTCGACAACAAAAAAAAGATCTCAATATTATAGATCTAGAGGTATATACTATGGCATCAGAGGAAGCTATCGATGCAAAGCTTGAAGCCTTTGAGAACTGCATGGAAGAGAAGATGTGATCCCTTTTCGCCAAATTCAGCATTGGCCGACCATTGAGCCCGAGGAAATCACAACACAGAGAAACTTCATATCAGCGAGATGATCCTCAAGAACATGGCCACATCACCTCTGATCTCAATAATTCATGCATGAAGGTTGACTTCCCTAGATGGGAAGAAGGAGACCTGATCGGGTGGATCTCGCGCGCGGAGTGCTATTTTCAGTTTTATTGAACCGTCGGCGCCACATGGGTGGAGATTGCTGCCATCCACCTTGAGGGAGATACTATTCAGTGGTTTAATTGGTTTGAGCACACCCATGGAGGACTCTCTTGGCAGCAATTCAAGGAAGGACTACCGAACCGCTTCAGACCAACCGATTTTGATATCATCGATGGACAATTGGTAAAGATTTTTCAAACCTTCACAATACAAGAATACCAAACAAGGTTTGAACATTTATTTAATCAAACTGTGGATTGGTCTAAAAAATAACTTGGCCTAAAGTCGGTGATTCGGGGAGGAGTAAAGGCGCGATAACCGTACACTCTTATGGCGACGATTTCCTTTGTGCGTATTCAAGAAGAACGATTGAACCAAGAGGCACGAAGGACAAGGGTCGCTCCCCAACCAGCCAAGTCGAGGCCTACAACCCCCTCTACTGCCATCTGAGCCCCCACACCAAAAAAATTGATGAGGGATGAGCTTCGTGAACAATCGACCAAAGGATTGTGTTGGCACTGTGATGAACCGTGGAGCCGAGAACATCGCTGGAAAAAGGGCCGGCTCCTTATAATTAAACCAATGGAGGATGAGGACAATGAATCATCTAAAAAATCCCTTGAACCTGAAGAAGAAGCTATAAAGGAAGAGTCCCAACCGACCGACTACGTAGTGCACGCATTGGCCAACCCGTAGACAATGAAAGTTGGAGGACTTCTGAAACAGCAACCCATCACCATTCTCATCGACACAGGAAACACAAATAACTTCCTCAATAGTAAGGTTGCTGCATGTTTGGCGCTTGAAATCGAAGGTTGCAACGAGTTCGACATAAAGGTCGCCGATGGTTGAATCCTCAATTGTGACCAACGGTGCCCACGGGTGAAACTACTCCTCCAAGACCAAGAAGTGGTAGCCATACTCGGGATTGAATGGCTCACAATGCTAGGTGATATCTCCTAAAAAAATTTTAAATTAATTATGAACTTTTATTGCAAAGGGAGACAGGTCACGTTCCGAGGCAAGCGCGGGAGCCATATTTCCATTGTTTCGTCGTAACAAATGGATAAAGTTTTGCCCAAAGCACATGGGGATTCTTGATATATATCCAGCAACCATCTAAGGGAGAGAACATACAAAACTCAGATCCTAAGCTTGCCCTATTGCTGGATAAATTCGTGGATGTTTTCTCGGAGCCGCGTGGGTTACCCCTTAATCAGCCGCATGACCACCGCATTCCTATTTTGCCAGGCAAACCTCCAGCAAACTTGTGACCATACCACTATCCTCACTTGCAGAAGGATGAGATCGAGAACATTGTTAAATAGATGCTTGACACCGGGGTGATTCGATCGAGTTGCAGCCCTTACTCCTCACCAGTGTTGTTAGTGTGCAAGAAAGATGGTATGTAGCGGATGTGCGTTGACTACTGGGCTCTAAACGCCATCACCGTCAAGGACAAATATCTTATCCCAGTCGTAATTGAACTTTTAGATGAATTAAAAGGAGCCCGAGTCTTCACTAAATTAGATCTCTGATCCGGATACCATCAAATTTGGGTATGCACCGAGAACATTCTGAAAACTGCATTTCGCACACATAACGACCACTACAAATACTCCTTCTACCTTACAAAGCTTGATGAATGACATCTTCTGAAGGTTTCTACATAAATTTGTATTGGTATTCTTTGATGATATTCTCATTTATAACCCTACGCTTGATATACATTTTGAGCACTTACGAACTGTTTTAACCGTTCTTCGAGAGAAGACTCTTTATGTTAAACAGTCAAAGTGTAACTTCTTACAGCCTAAAGTGGAGTATCTAGATAATATTATATCAGAGGATGGAGTGGCGATAGACCCGACAAAGATCAATGCAATGCAAGGATGGCCGAGACCTACAAATATAAAATCACTACGCAGCTTCCTTGGACTCACGGGCTACTACCAAAAGTTTGTGAAAGATTATGACAAGATCAGTGCCCCACTCATGTCCCTACTCAAGAAGGACTCCTTTTCATGGTCGGATCAAGCCTCTACAGCCTTTGAAAGACTCAAGGCTGCCATGACGATGACGTCGGTCCTAACGTTACCTGATTTCAGCCGAACTTTCGTGATTGAGGCTGACGCGTCTGGAGTTGGAATTGGGGTTGTTCTAATGCAAGATGTTCGACCCCTTGTTATGACATCGATAAGCTTATTCGAAGATCATCGAGCCCAATAAAATCACAACGTGGGACAAATTCAGATTGTAAAAAGAACCCATTAGAGATAAGAAGCAAAGATAAGACACGGCAGCCCTACACCTCGACGACATCGATCTCCTTCCCATAACTTCAAGAAGGGCACCTCAATCAAGATGTTCAGAGCATGAGAGCCACATCCCAACCAAAAGCATATAAACCTTTAGCACCAATCAATTACAAGAACATTGACGAAGAACTAGCAATGATCCGTCAAACCTTCACTATCCAAGAGTACCAAACCAGGTTTAAAAAGGTTATCTAATTAAACGTATGATTAGTCTAAAAAATAACTATTGAGGACTTTCATTGAGGGCTTGAAGTTGGAGATTCAAGAAGAAGTTAAAGCGTAACAGTCGTACACACTTAAAGCAACCATCTCCTTCGAGCGACATCAAGAGAAGCGATTGAACCATGAAGCCCGAAGGACTAGGGTCGCTCCCCGTTCAGTGACACCAAAGCTTTCACCTCCTCTATTGTCAGTCGACCACCTCAACCAAAAAAATCAACAAGAGAAGACCTTCATGACGGATTGATAAAGGGCCTATGTGGGTATTGTGATAAACTGTGGAGCCTAGAATACCAATGTAAAAAGGAGACACCACTGATAATTATGCCCCTGAAGAACCTATACTTGAAGATATGACTCTCGAGCCCAAGGAGAAGGATACACCACAACCGGCCATCCCCACGGTCCCTACCTTAGTCGGCTATACCAACCTGCAAAAATTGAAGATCGAAGGGTTTCTCGAGCAGCAGTCTATCATCATCCTTATCAACACTGGGAGCACACACAACTTCATGAGCAGTAAGGTTGTTACCCACTTAATGCTCCAAAAAGAATATTATAGTGGGTTCGAAGTCAAGATAGCTAACGTTAAAATTCTGAAGTGCAACCAGAATTGCTCGCAGGTAAAACTGATCTTACAAGAGCAAGACGTAGCTGCTGATTTTTTCCTCCTCCCTCTCGATGATTTTGATATAGTGCTCAGCATTGATTGGTTGTCCACAATTGAAGATGTTTTCTAGAATTTTCGAAGCTAACCATAAAATTTTTCAGCAAAGAGAAACAGGTGGTCCGACGAGGGAGCCCAGCAACTACAACCATAAGACAACACTTAGAGGGGGTACCAAAAGAAGAATCTAATGGCTTTTCAATCCAAATTCAAGAGTTTTAGGAGATGAAGCCAAAGGAGATTGAAGATAAGAACCCTCCCCCATAACTTGCTAAAATTTTGTGAGTCTCCACCAAACCGAGCCTACTACCTCTTGTCAAGATGCCTAATTCCCCATGCTGAACTAGCTGAAATTATCACCATCTGATACTCGGCCAGATTGCTACCCATAGAAGATCAAATATATAAGGGTCACCTAAGAGATGATAGAGATATAGATTGTTCAGCCGTGCTTATTTCCTGCTACGACACATCCCTACATCCTTTTCACCAAGGATAAGTTACTTCTGAAATGTTACATCCCACCAAACTCACCATGGTTGCTGATGCAGCACTTCCAGATCTTAGGTGACTTTCACGACTTTCCCCAGGATCGGACTATGATGCTCAAAGACCTCCTTGATGATGACCACCGATCTATGGCCCAAGACCGTAAAAAAATTGAGCCCCTCCAGTGGCGAAATTAGAGAAGGATCATTCGCAGATCTCAACAAAACATCATCTCTCTCACTTTGAAGAAATATATGTTGGTTACAGGTTTCCTAACAATATGTACCACCTTGGCCAAGTGGAACTATAGCCCTCACGACCATGATGTTGTCCCCACCAAGTCATGGTCAGATGTTTATGATTGGAGCAAACACATCCAAAGTTGGGATCAACATCACCCTTATACTAGATGGTTGACTCCTAATTTACACTGAGGTTTCCCCCACACTCCACACGAGTTTTTTAAAGGGGATACTCATTGCTATCAAATTTAAAATTTGGCTAGATACAAGTCTATGGCTTGAAAGAGGAGTAAGCCCAAAAAAATTATAATTCATGCTCACGTCAGATTGGACTCTCATTATCTTGAACCATACCAGAGGCAGTCACCATTCCAGAAGAAAGATTGGTTATTACTAAGACTAACCACATGACAGCACATGCAAAGAAGAAATAGTCTCCCGACAAACTACAGAATGAACAAAAACTTAAACATCAAGTTTTGCTATACCTCCAGCCCGATCAGCATGAAACTCGAGCCTTAAGGAAGTGGTCTATCTATTTCTTTAGGCCTTGCAAAATTAGGGATCACATTGGGGCCTTACCTGGAGATCAGATTCGTTCACCAAATCAAGATTACATTTGATCCTCTAGGTATCCCACCTCAAATAAAAATTTAAAAAGATGACTCAGTCCAAATCCTTCCAACTGACACCCAAGCTGATAAGGAGGCCAAAGTTCAATTGATGATAACATGGGAATCATATGAGAAGCTGAAGACCTGGTTCCCTGAGTTTATAGATCCTCGGCCTTGAGGACAAGGCTGATTCAAAGAAGGCGGGCTTGATATGACATCAGCAAGGTTGAGTCCTAATCACCCTAGAGTAATTAATAAGAATCATGTGAGATTGTAATAAAAACTCACCTAGTCACTTCTATCCTATAAAGAAGTGTGGTTAAGATTTATTTTAGAGCCTTAGGGCTTCCTAGCCGCCACCCCCCTTACTGGGTTGGTTGGCTAGGGTTTCTAGCAGAGGGGCATGGCTTGTGCAGCCACTTAGGCCATCACCCCCTTTATTTAGGCATAGTAGCTATAGGAGGGGCAAAAGGGGGAATTCACTTATGAAGCACCCCCCTAGGGTTAGGGTTTTGAGCCCTATATAAGCTCGTAGACTCCACCTCTTTTTAGCAAGTAAGATCATCTTTATTTCAGCCATTGTACTGAATTATAGGAGGGAGGAACCCTTATAGTGTTCCAAGGGTTGATCCCCCTCAAAGATCAAATTCCATAGAGCCTCCTCTTGGGGTTCTATTACTCCTCTCAACCCTCAAATTCTTCATTGACTTAGCCGACAATGAGCTGGGAGTCGATGAAGACTTCGATGTCTTCCGCGTGTAACTCATCAACGAGCTTCAGGCCGAACAACAACGCCTCATACTTCGCTTCATTATTGGTGCTTTTGAATTCGAGTCGAAACACGTGCTCGTAGACTTGGTCAGTAGGACCCTTGAGGATGAGCCCTGCTCCCCCATGCTCAGTGTTGGTTGACCCATCCACGTACAGCATTCATCTGGGACTCTATCGTGAACTCTCTAGGCTTGTTGATTCCGATATAAAATCAACTAGGGCCTAAGCTTTTATTGATGTCCTCGGTGTGTATTCGAGGTCAAACTCCCCAAGCTCGACCGACCATCTGAGCATCCAACCTGCAACATCGAACTTTGAAAGTATTTGGTGTAAGGGTTGGTTGTAATCACCTTGATGGGGTGTGCACGAAAATATGGCCTCAACTTCCTTGATGCCAGGACCAGTGCCAGCGCAAGTCTCTTGATCGATGAGTATCGCTCCTCGAGGCCACTTAGGACATGGCTGCAGTAGTATACCAGCTTCTGTCCATCTTTGTCAAGCCTTACCAGGACTGAGCTAACTGTGACCTCTGACGCTGCCAAATAAATCCTGAGGGGCTCCCTGGGGGTGGTCGATGTGAGTCGCAATGGGCGGGCGAGGTGCATCTTCAATTGTTGGAATGACTCCTCACACTGGGGCATCCACTGGAAGTCTTTCGCTTGCTTTAAGGCCCGAAAGAAGTGAAAGATTTTGTCACCGGCTCGAGAAATGAATCGAGTTAACGCTGCCAATCTCCCGGTGAGTCATTGAATGTCTTTCACTGTCTAGGGGATTGCATATGTAGAATGGCGTCCACCTTGTCAAGATTCGCATTGATCTCTCTCTCTCTTGGATGGTGAATCTAAGGAACTTCCCAGACCCGCCATCGAAGACACACTTGGTTAGGTTGAGCCGCATCTTGTGCTCCCTCAATGTTTGGAACATTTCGGCTAAGTCCAAGAGATGAGTATTAGATTTTTGACTTTTGACAATCATGTTGTCGACATAAACTTCCATGTTTTTCCCGATCTAGTTTGTAAATAGCTTATTGTCCATCCTCTAGTTTGTAAATAGCTTATTGTCCATCCTCTAGTAGTTTGTAAATAGCTTTTTGGCAAAGGGGTAATTTTATTTAGGCAAGCACCCCCTTAGGCTAGGATTTTGATCCCTATTTAAATATATAGCCACCCCCCTCTTGAATCAAGTAATCAACAATTTTATTTCAGCCTTGTGCCGAGTTTAGGAGCGAGGAACCCCTACAGCATTCCAAGGGTTGATCCCCCTCAAGGGTCAAAATCTATAGAGCTCTATCTGGAGTTCTATCATCTAGTATCAGAGTCACATTTCTGCTGCCTGTAGCCATCTCTGCCACCTCTATCTTCTAAACAATTCTCACAATTGCTTTTGACGTCGCCTCCATCCACCATCGCTTACCAAGCCGCAGATCCATCAATCTGTTATCGTCCTCTGCATCAACATCATAGATCTAGAGATCTGGTATATTTTTATTATCCATGCCTCTTTAATAATGTAAGATCCTTTACCTTACATGTTGAAGAATTTCTCCAAATTTTATCCGTTGCAAATTTCATTTGTCGCAAACGAATGCAGAAATTTTTAGCCGCTTATTTGCCTTTTGAAACCAGGTTATTTCTTCTCCTTTTTGGTCGAAATTTTCATACAATTTCATATATCAACTCAGGTTTCATCTAAGATTAATTTCTGGAAAAAATTCCTTTTGGAACCAGTTTTATTGTGCCTTATTTCATCATCATGCAGTGTTGGAAATTTTACAACAAAGAATCTGCATATTGGCATCTTGAAACCAAACTTTTGTTCATCTTTTTTTGCCAAAATTTTTACATAAATTCATAGATCATCTTACCTTTCATCTAAGACTAATCTCTGGACAAAACTCCTTCTAGATACGGACTTATAGTGCTGCAATCCTTCCTCAAGCAGTGCTGAAATTTTACGACGAGAATTCTATGATCTTGTTTGCGATAATTTTTCTACCATTACGCTGCCGAAATTTTCTTGATCCACATTGCTACTACTATCACCATCTGAACCAAGATTCTGATATTAAAATCCTCTATAAATTTCTCAGATTTTTTACTAGAATTAACATCGAGAAACTACTGCTTCTTTGATGGGAATTCTGTTTGGCAATACAGCGTATACCGCAATGATCTTTTGTCAAAATTTTATCAGATCTCGCTACCATCTTTTTCATATTTGAGACTCCCCCTCTCATCTTCAATTCCTACCATTACTCCTCAAAAATCCCTAACAAAACTGCAGCCAAACAACCATCCCAATCAGCCCTAATCGTAGCCTACTTCTCTATCGATCCACTTACCTTTTTAGCCAATTTTCCTTACCGATACACCTACCTTTGCTGTCATCTATCCCAGATCTAAAATCTATTTCCCTAACCTTCATCTACTGCTATCACAGCCCTAAAACCACACCAATTTGTAGCCTAAACTCCATAAAACTGTAGCCCCAAATCGTACCCAAAATAACCATAAATCGCACCAATCTTTCAGCCGCCTAATCTCCCTTATCCCTTCAATCGCGGCATGCATCTTTTATTGCCCAATACTACCAATAATGACCTCTTATTGCCATCCTCCTTGATTGTAGCCAGCAGCGATCCTTGTGGCAAAAAGCTACCAGCAATGATCTTTCGCTGTAATCTATTTACATCGCAGCCCGCAACAATCATTCGCTGCCAACTATCTTGATCGTGGTCAGTAACAAATTGAACACAATAGTAGCTATCTCTCGCTCCATACCACTGCTGTCCTCCTCCACAATAGTCGTGTACATCGCTACCCTATCTTCCTCCTATTGCAGCTGCACCCTTGCTGCTACCGTCGCCACCTACAGTCACGAAGTCGCACCACAGCCATAGCCGACATTGCTACTACCCTCTTCTTCCTCCGCCATCACTACTGCCTTTCGACTTAAATCTCTTGGCTACCAAATTTCAACAAATATCAGCCACCTAAAAAATCACAGCCTCGATGACATTGCAGCGTCAATATTACAGCATCACCGAAGGACTGCAGACGATATTACTACTGTCATTTTCTTCCTCCACCATTGCTGCTACCCTTGGCTATCATCCTCCACTTAGAGGCTTCACCACCGCAGCCCCGACATCGCTGTCATTGCTGCCTTCAGCAAGAAGATTGTAATTACACTCTTTAATCAGTTTGATTTGACAGATGGGGATCCTTACGTCATGACATCGGTGAGTTTATTCGAAGACAAATTGGAGGCTCTTGAGACACGTATGGATGTTAAATTACGCACTCTCTTTGAGGAGTTTAGATTGGGCCGATCACCGAGCTCAATAAGATCACAATGTGGTGCAAATTTGGATTGTAAAAATAACTTTAGCGAAGAACTAGCGATGATCCGTCAAACCTCCACCATCCAAGAGTTTCAAACTAAGTATGAAAGGTTATCTAATCAAACTTATGATTAGTCTAAAAATAGATATTAAGGACTTTTATTAAGGGCTTGAAGCCGGAGATTCAGGAAGAAGTTAAAGCATGACAACCATACACACTTAAGGCAGCCATCTCCTTTGTGCGACATCAAGAAGAGTGATTGAACTATGAAGCTCAGAAGACTAGAGTTGGTCCCCGATCAGCGGCACTAAAGCTTTCACCTCCTCCTACTGTTAGTCGACCCCCTCAGCCACAGAAATTAACAAGAGAAGGCCTTCATGATGGATTAACAAAGGGCTTAGGTGGGTATTGGGATAAACTGTGGAGCCTAGAAAATAAATGTAAAAAGGAGACACCACTAATGATTGCGCCCACTGAAGAACCTAAACATGAAGATATGACTCTCGAGCCCAAGGAGAAGGATACACCACAACCGGCCACCTGCACAGATCCTACCTTAGCCGGCTACACCAACCTACAAAAATTGAAGATCTAAGGGTTTCTCGAGCAGTAGTCCGTCATCATCTTCATCGACGCCGAGAGCATACACAACTTCATGAGCAGTAAAGTTGATGCCCACTTAATGCTCTAAAAAGAATATTACAATGGGTTCAAAATTAAGGTAGCTAACAGCCAAATTCTAAAGTGCAACCAGAAGTGCTCGCGAGTAAAACTGATCCTACAGGAGCAAGACGTAGCTACTAATATTTTCCTCATTCCTCTATATGGTGTTGATATAGTGCTCGGTATTATTGGTTGTCCACAATTGAAGATGTTTTCTGAAATTTTTCAAAGCTAATCATGAAATCTTTCAGAAAAGAAAAACGGGTGATTCTACGAGAGAGCCCAGCAACTACAATCACAACACACACTTAGTGGGGGTACTAAAAGAAGAATACAGTAGTTTCCTAATTCAAATTCAAGAGTTTCATGAGATTGAATATAAAAACTCTCTCCCACAACTTACTGAAATTTTGGGTGTCTCCACCAAACTGAACTGATTACCTCCTCTGAAGCCGTCCGACCCCCCTATGCTGAACTAGCCAAAACTTCTACCAGATGTTGCTCAGCCAGATTGCTTCATACAACCTCAGAAGATCGAAGATAAAAGGGTCATCCAAGAGATGATAGAGACACAGATTGTTCGGCCATGCTTATTTCCCGCTACGACACATCCCTATATCATTTTCCTTGAAGATAAGCTACTTCTAAAGTGTTACATCCCACCGAACTCACCATGGTTGCTGATGCAACACTTCCAGATCTCAAGTGACTTCCACGACTTTCCCCAGAATTGGACCATAATGCTTTAAAATTTTCTTGATGATGACCTCCGATCTATAGCCCAAAATCACGAGAAAATTGAGCCCCTCCAGTGGCGAAATCAGAAAAGGGGAAGGATCATTCGTAGGACTCAATGAAGTATGAACGTCATCCCTCTTATTATAAAGAAAGATGCACCATCTTGGCTGAGGAGAACTATATCCCTCACGACCACGATGTTGTCCACACCAAATCATAGCCAGATGTTTATTATTGGAACAGACACATCCAAAGTGGGGGTCAGCACCATTCTCATATAAGATAGCCAACAACATGAAGAAGTGAAAATGAGCCTCGAAAAATCACCACTCCTACCCACCTCAGACTCAGATCGGGCTCACACCACTAGAGATTTATCAAATGACAGCCCTCACTCCAAAAGAAGGCACGACTACTACTACAGAGTAACCACGTGGCAGCCCATGCAAGGAAGAAACTTTTCCTTGACAAACGTCGAAGCAGAAGAAAGTTTCCTGAGAAAGATCAAGTTCCCTTTCATCTCCAGCTCCACCAACACGAAATTTAAGCCTTAAGAAAGTGGTCTTCCTATTTATTTGGACCTTGTAAAATTGAAGATCACATTAGGGCCCTAACATGGAGATCAGATCCGTGCACCAGATCAAGATTACAATTAATCCTCCAGGTGTCCCACCACAAATAAAAATTTAAAGAAGATAACTCAGTCCAAATCCTTCGAACTAACACCCAAATTGATGAGGAGGTCAAAGTTCAATTGATGATAGCATGGGGATCATATGAGAAGCTGAAGACCTGGTTCCCTGAGTTCATAGAACCTCAGCCTTGAGGACAAGGTTGATTTTAAGAGGGTGGGTTTGATATGACTCCAGCAGGGTTGAGTCCTAATCACCTTAGAAGTAATTAATAAGAACCCTATTAGATTGTAATAAAGTCACTCCTATCTTATAAAGGAGTATGAGTAGGGTTTAGATTAGCCCTTAGGGCTAAGTAGCCGCTGCCCCCTTACTGGGTTGGTCAGCTATGGTTTTCCCCTGCTTAGGTCGGCTATAGAGCCAACTTAGTTGCCCCGTATTTCTATTAAGGTAGGACTACTATAGGAGGGAGAAAGGGATAATTTTACTTAGGCAAGTATCATCTTAGGCTAAGGTTTTGATTCATATTCAAAGATGTAGACGTCGC